>OX377202.1:49767753-49862353 GCA_947396885.1 Heligmosomoides polygyrus polygyrus
AAAAAAGTAGGTGCCGCAAAGTTAACAACTCGTTTTCTCGAACATAATGCTGCCCAGAGCGCGAGTAGCGCAGTGGGAGGAGGCGCGACTGTCGCATGCACCCGATACCAGATTCCTGGTTCGGATTTCCCGCCCAGGCCAACCAAGCCTTCCATCCCTACGGGGTCGGTGAATTGGTACCAGACTTGTCTGGGAAGGATAAAACGCTGACTTTTTCATCGACTGGCCACCGCAAGTCATTGTATGGCCAAATACGCATTCGTGTCGCCTCCACGACATCCTGTAGAAGTAGTAGTCCGCCAGAATGCGCTGGCGCATCCCAGAAGGGATTGAGTAACGCCGTCCGTTATCCTTTTTATCTTTTTAATGTTGCCCAATGACGTGATTATTAATACTTCCCCACGCGTCCAGATTTTTCGAGAAAAACTTAGAAGGTTAGATCCTCTCTTGATACTAGATGTGCAAAGATTTTGGAGGCCAATATCTCCTACACGGATTACACATAACTTTATGGCCGCAGTGAAAAACAATCCTTGGAGCAATTGTACAACTTTGATCTCAACTCTTTTAGTTCCCTACGTAAATTGGGAACCGATTTTTAAAAATGTGATTTTTTTTCAGCAAAGCGCGGTTTTCTTTGTTCAAACTCTAATCTACATAAATTTATATTTTTACAATGGTAACAACTTGTATGGCAAGGACGAGCACGGAGAGGCTGCTAAAATCTCAGCGCCTAACCAGGCGGCGCAAATTGAGAAGGACTAGGATGACGATCTGTACTTACAACGCCCGCACGCTCGCATCGGAAGCATCCGTCGAGGACCTGATGATGCAGCCAGGAAGATCAAGTACGACGTCATCGGACTGACCGAGACGAGAAGACACCACCCCCTACACGCCGCCTACGACTCCGGAGAAGAACTGTTCCTCGGAACATGCGACAGCAGGGGAATAGGCGGCGTTGGTGTCCTCGTCAACACGCACTTGGTCATGAACATCAATTCGTACGAGTCTCTGACAACCCGAATCGGACGTGTGTGACTGAAACGATGTGGACCCGTGCCAGCTTTGACTGTATTCCTCGCATATGCCCCAACATCCGACTACGACGACGAAGAGGTCGAAGCCTTCTACGTGGAGCTGGAGAAGTTCTATAAGGAAGATCACACCTTCTACAAGGTGATTGTCGCGACTTCAACGCCAAGGTCGAGCCACGAAGGTCGCCGGAAGAACTTCACATCGGAACCCATGGTTTGGAGTTTAACGAGCAAGGTGAAAGGCTGTCTGAGTTTATCACGTCGACCAAGACCATCCATGGAAACTCACAGTTCCAGAAGCCTCCCTCCCTACGATGGACCTGGGAATCCCCCAGTGGCCAGTTCCACAACGAGATCGACCACATCATCCTCAATCGCAAGTATTGCCTGACCGACGTCTCCGTTGTCCCCAAGTTCTACACGGGATCGGACCACCGCCTCCTTCGCGCGAGGTTTCGCTTTTCGCGTCAAGGAGAGAAGGCCGTGAAGTTCAAGAAGAGGAGTCCCAGAACGACCATCAACTGGGACCTTTACAGCTCTCTTGCCGGCCTTTGGGAAGATACCGTTATGGACAACATCGACGAGGAATACGACCACTTCGTGCACCATCTCCGCGATAGTGCTTAGGGAGCCGAGAGCTTGAAGGCCACCAAGAGACGCCTGTCTCCGGAGACTCTCGAGCTGATACGCCAGCGTGGAGCAGCACGAGCGTCATGCAACTACCAGCTGACGTCCGAGCTTGCGAAGCTATGCAGAGCGGCGATAAAGGAGGATTTTAAGGAGAGAAAGGCGGAAGTGTTGGCTGAAGCTGCAGAGGAAGGGTTGAGCATCCGCAATGCCCGCCGGAACTTCGCCAACTTCAAGACCAAGATGACCGCTCTCGACGTCCTGACGAAACCGTCACCTCTTCCAGAGGGACCATGGAGAAGGTCATTCACGACTACTACTCCGATCTTTTCGATAGCCACGTCCACCTGCCCTCACACCATCTTCAGCAGGATAGATACGTCGTCCCCTCTGTTCTCCCTTCCGCGATCCGACACGCCATCTCGTCGGTGAAGAAACGTACAGCACCCGGTTCTGACAGGATCAGACCCGAACAGCTGAAGAACCTCCCGCCAGCGCTCATCAACACCCTGGCGCAGCTCTTCACGCGCTACCTGTCGGAGTGCAACGTTCCATCTCAGTGGAAGACTAGTAGGACCGCCTTGCTGTACAAGAAGGGAGGCGTGCATGACATTGGCAACTATCGCCCGATCTGCCTGCTTGCCGTAATCTACAAGCTGTTCACTCGAGTCATCCTGAATAGGATCAGCAGAACGCTGGACGAAGGACAGCCACGCGAACAAGCAGGATTTCGGAGAGGAATCAGCGCAGTCGACCACCACCATTGCGAAGCTGGTAGTACGAACATACAAGTTTGCGCGATGAATCGCCACTGACGCATCGCTCCTGAGTGGGTTGTCATGGTGGAAACGGAGCTGTAACAAACTCCCGAGTTATACTGTATTGTATCTAGATATGTGGCCTTTAGAAATGAAGCTTCGTGTCATGAAAGAACCCAAAATCGTTTCACAATAGCAGCAATGTCACAATGTCTATTGCTTGCATTAGGTCATCCAGTTCCCACCCAAAATAACCCTTTCCTCTAATTAAGTGCAGCGGAGTACCTTCAAATAGCTGAGCAGAGGTATCTGTAGCAGATTATGCAGTTAAAAGAGTGTTAGACTTCGTAACTGTAGCATTACACACTATGTATTAATAGATGTCGCGCTTGCCGCAGCAGTCGCCGCGGCTGCCGCGCGCTTTTCTATGTTCAGCTTGCTCCCCGAAGCTCATCGAAGTGTCGCGAAAGTGCAAGCTGCCGCTGTGCCTTACGTTCATCGACCTGAAGAAGGCATTCGACTCCGTCGAAACTGAAGCGGCCATCAACGCCCTGCTCACTCAGGGTGTTCCTACTCAGTACATCAGAATCCTTCGAGAGCTATATAGTGGAATCACGACCAAGATCTCTCCATTCTACAACGACATCGTCATTGACGTGAAGAGAGGGGTTCGACAAGGGGATACCATATCCCCGAAGCTCTTCAGCGCCACCCACGAACACATGCCGTCATGCGCGAACTAGAATGGGAAGACATGGGAGTGAAGGCCGACGGCCGGCAACTACGTCTTCTTCGCTTCGCTGACGACATCGTGTTCATAACACCGAGCATCAGCCAGGCGGAACGAATGCTGGCCGACTTCGATCGTGTATGTGGAAGCGTTGGACTGCAGCTGAATCTTACGAAGACGATGTTCATGAAGAACGGATGGGTTTCTGATGTCCCATTCTCGCTTAACGGAACGAACATCTCCGAATGCTCCAGCTATGTGTATCTTGGTCGCGAAGTCAACATGGCCAATGGCCTAGCACCAGAGCTGAGCAGGAGGAAACGAGCGGCTTGAGGAGCTTTCAAGAGCGTCGAAGAAGACGAAGAACGTCCGACTCCGTGCCTACCTATTCGACTCTACCGTTCATCCTGCCCTAACATACGCCTCAGACACCTGGGCTATACGAAAGCAGGATGAACACGCGATCAGCGTCGCGCAGCGTGGAATCGAGAGGACAATGCTCGGAGTAACACGACTCCTGTAAGTGAGAGAAGGCCTCCGGAGTTCCGAGCTTCGCCGACGTTCGAAGATCAGAGACGCTGTCACATGGGCCAAGCCGTCGAAAATTAGATGGACCGGCCACGTAATGCGATTCGCAGACACCCGCTGGACGAGAGCCATCACCGACTGGATTCCGCGGGATATCAAGAGAACACCTGGTCGGACTTCTTCGTGAAAGCCGTGAACGACCGCTATGACGCTCGTGTCCCTCGAGCGAGGAGGATCCATTGGAGCACTCTGCCACGCGACAGGAACGAATGGAGACGCTGCTGGCGTCCGCTCGAGCGAGTCGATGATCAACGGGACGACAGGTGATACAGGTGATACAGAACAACTTGCATAACAACCAAAATATTAACTGCAACATCAAAAATTTTGAGTCGTGAAACCTTTAACTTGACCTCCAACTTCATCTCACTGACTTTCGATGGAATTCAAATCGGGAGACATCGATTGCCACAGCAGCAGAGGGACATTATTCTCGTGGAACCTGTTGGCAGCAGCTTCTGTTTGTGTTTTGGGTCACTATTCTGTTGGAGAATAAACCCATGTAGCTTAGTGCTGCGAGCGCACGGCACGATAACAGTCTCCATAATGCTAAGATACCTTGTGTGTCCATTTTTCACTCAATTCAATGAAGAGAACCAACTCCTTCTCCAAAAAAGCTGCCGTGCAGTAGTTCTGAGCCTCCGCCATGCTTCACAGTCGGCACCTGTTGCCAAGTACGGTATCTAGTAGAAACAGGACGTCCCACAAACTCGGTTTCGACCAGGGGTGCACATTTAACGGTTAACAATTTAACGAATTTAACGAATTAACGGCATTTTTCGTTAAAATCTGGCTTAACGACTTAACGGAAATTTTTTGAAATTTAGCGGAATTTTTAACACTTTTTTCTCAGTGAGTTTATCATTTTCATTTTCCCTTAGTATTCTCTAATGTTGCAGGTCTCATCCTCCCGATTAGAACTGTTCCTGAAAAAACTCTTAAAATCAGCCAGAATATTTCAATGTTCTCGTGAATGTTTTGAATTTTGGAAATAATGCATTTTGTGGGCGAGTGTAGCGCAGTCGGATGAGGTGCCACCTGCCACGTGCACTCTGTAGCAGTTTTCTGGCCCTTTTTTCGGCATTTCCCGCTCAGGCCAACCAAGCCTTCGATCCTTCTGGGATCGGTGAATTGGTACCAAGCTGGCTTGTTTGGGGAGGATAGATCGCTAACTTCTTCATCGCCTATCCTCGCCTGGCGGTGCTTATCCCAGAATACTTTCGCCCGCCACATGGAACAGTCGAGGCGGAGAGAATGTTGTCGCCCGCTGGACGTATTTTAAACGATTCTAGAAAAACGATAACAAAATTAGAAGAGCTAATTTCCCTATAAGTAAACACGTTGACGACGTGTCACACCTTTTCGGCAGTGTGGGACCGCGTGACACGATGTCATGTCGCGGTCCCGACGTTGCAAAAAAAATGGATTGGTCCGCGGGCTGACATTCCACTGGCAGGCTTTTAATTGTATTTTTATTGGTTCTTTCTGTACTTAAGGGGCCGGTGCCCGTATCGGAGTTCTATAAGGATAAGGATAAAGGACGGCGTTACTCAATCCCTTCTGGGATGCGCCAGCGCATTCTACTTCTACGGGATGTCGCGGAGGCGACATGAATGCGTATTTGGCCATACAATGACTTGCGGTGGCCAGCCGATGAACAAGTCAGCGCTCTATCCTTCCCAGACAAGTCTGGTACCAATTCACCGACCCCTGAGGGATGGAAGGCTTGGTTGCCCTGGGCGGGAAATCCGAACCAGGAACCTGGTATCGGGTGCACGCGGCAGTCGCGCCTCCTCCGACTGCGCTACACGAGCCCTATCGGAGTTCTATATAGTCGTAAAACAGTCACACAAAACGGTTTCGCAAGGAACTAGGAAAGGGGGAACTCTGGGTCCTGCCTGATCGCACATTTTGAGACGCCTCGTCGATGGTCATCTTGAATGGTAATTCCATACCTGTTCTTATTCCACATCCCGTAGATAATCTGTTGCTGAAGGCTTGTTTATCTTTCTGCGTTCGTTGATGTTGAAGTGTTTATTTTATATTGCAGTTTTACACTCCATTCGTTGAACTTTAGCTGTTGGGCTCTTGAAGTTGAAACATACAAGGTTTTCCTTTTCCCTTTTTCATTTGAGATGATGTTTTCTCCCACATGGTTCAGCGCCTCATCGTGGCGTGGGGGTGGCAATGGGTGTCGAACTGCGATGTACAGCGGAGGTTTTCAATCTCCGGCAGGGTCTCCCAGGCTGAGAAGGAGTTCGACAATTCTTCGGAAGCCTAGCGAAGTCTGAATCACAGCACGCCCCGAAGGCACGAAAGGGGCACCCCGAAGGCAAGAAAGGGGTGATACGAGCTCCGCCCGGGGCGAGAAGGGAGGTAGACACCACAAACGGTTATTGGTTTTGGTGGTGTCACCTCATGTGAAGTCCGGCACGCCATGCCCTGCAGAAATTGCAAAAATGGCAACGATTCCAGCGTCAGGCCCAGGTTGACAGGCCGGCTGATGGAGAAACCTGTCACAAACCATGATCAAAAGTCGCAATGGAATCAGTATAAAAACTAGGACGTCACCCGGAAGTGACGCGCAGAACCCCCGCCCGAGTTCTGCGGTCAGTATGCGAGGGCTACCGAGGGCAGAACGACCTCGGCCAAAGAAGCTAGTTCGAGTGGGGACTCTGAATGTGGGAACGCTGACCGGAAGATCCAGAGAGGTGGCCGACTTGATGAAGCGCAGAAAGATAGAAGTCCTGTGTCTGCAGGAAACGAGATGGAAAGGAGCGAAGGCCAAGGAGATTGGAGAAGGGGTCAAGCTGTACTACAACGGAGAGGATACGAAGAGGAACGGTGTCGGGATAGCTGTCGCAGAGTCCCTCAGGGATTCGGTAGCTGCTGTCCAAAGGATAAACGACCGCATCATGTCACTGCGGCTCGACACGAAGGAGGGTTACTGGACTGTCATGTCCGCCTACGCCCCTCAGACCGGATGCCCCGAGCACGAGAAAGATGATTTCTACTTCACGCTCGAGGAGGCCATAAGGTCCGTACCAGAAGGCGATTACCTGTCCATAGCAGGGGATATGAATGGCCACGTAGGGAGTGGAAGAAGAGGAGTAGAAAGGGTACATGGAGGTAAAGGGGTCGGCTTGATGAACCCAGATGGAGAAAGAATTCTCGAGCTGGCTATTGCCCACGACCTGGTGGTCTGTAGCACCTTCTTCGCGAAGAGGGAGAGCCAGAAGGTGACCTATGCTAGCGGAGGAAGAAGGACGGAAGTCGACCACATCCTAGTGCGAAGACCTGCCTTGAAAACTGTCCGGGATGTGAAGGTCCTTCCGGCTGAAGATGTAGCACCACAGCACAGGCCATTGGTAGCTGACCTGGCCATACCTCTACCCAGCAAACCCAAGGTAAGAACAGAACCCAGAATCCGATGGTGGAAACTGCGGGGTTCAGAGCGCAACGAGCTACGAAGGAGGGTGCTCGATGCAGGTCTTCCGGATCCAACTGGTCCCGTGAACGAGACCTGGAGGAGGGTGACCCAAACGATTCTACGATGTGCCAAGGAAACCCTCGGTGAAACAAAGGGAGGGATCAGAGGAGATAAGGCTGCATGGTTCTGGAATGAAGAGGTGCAGGCTGTGGTGAGGAAAAAGAAGGAGGCCTATAAGCAGTGGCAAACGACAAGCGCACCCGAGCATCTTACAGTCTATAGGAAGATGAAGAGCCTGGCAAAAGCAGCTGTAGCGAAAGCGAAGAGAGCGGAGATGGATGCCCTATATGAGAAGCTAGATGGGCCACAGGGAGAGAAGTTTGCTATCCGGCTGGCTAAGGCGCGGCATAGAGCTTGCGCCGACATTCGAGTGGTCAAGACAGTGAGGGGTGCTGACGGCAGGGTACTACGGAGGCCAGTCGAGGTCAGAAAAAGATGGGAGGAGTACTTCAAGGAGCTCCTGAATGAAGAATTGCCTCGTCGCGAAGTTCAAGAAGAACAACCAACGGAAGGACCCATCCCATCCTGGACGCGGGAAGAGGTTCGCAACGCCATAGGAAAGATGAAGCTCGGGAAGGCAGCTGGACCTGATGGGGTGCCAGTAGAGGCTTGGAAGGTGCTTGGGGACTGTGGAGTCAATTGGCTGACACAGTTCTTCAACAGAGTCATGATAGACAGTAAGATGCCGGATGACTGGAGGGACAGCATCATAGTCCCCATCTTCAAACAGAAAGGGGACGCGTCCGAGTGCTCCAACTACCGAGGGATCAAACTGATCTCGCACACGATGAAGATCTACGAACGTCTGGTCGACTCGAGGCTGAGGGAGATGGTGACAATCTCCCAGGAGCAGTGGGGCTTCATGCCTGAGAGGTCCACCACAGACGCCATCTTCATCGCTCGCCAGGTAATGGAGAAATATCGGGAGAAACGAAAGCCCTGCTACATGGCCTTTCTGGACTTGGAGAAAGCCTACGACAGGCTACCCCGGGCCGTGCTCTGGAAATCGCTCCGAGGTAGAGGTGTCCCGGAACGTCTGATCACAGTCGTAAAGGACATGTACGAAGGCTCGAAAGCGGCGGTACGAACCCCACACGGAATGACAAAGAAGATGGACATCACAGTGGGTGTACATCAAGGGTCGGCTCTGAGTCCGTTCCTCTTCGTGCTGACGCTTGACTGCATAGTGAAACTCCTGGAGGAAGGCCCTCTCAGGACCATCCTCTACGCGGACGATATCGCTCTAGTAGCCGACAGCCGGGAGGAGCTGGAGGAGAAGGTGAGGCTGTGGCAAGTAGCCCTCGCGGATAACGGCCTGCGGCTGAACGTGAAGAAGACCAAGTTTATCAGCTCTGAGCAGTGCACTAGACCGATCCTAGACTGCCAAGGGGAGGCGATCGAGAAGGTGGAAGAATTCCGCTACCTCGGAAGTGACCTATCCGAGGAAGGAAGTGTGGACCAGGCGGTCAGGGGACGGATAAACGCAGCCTGGCTCAAATGGAGGGAGTCCACAGGAATCCTCTGCGACCGTAGGTGCTCCAGGACACTCAAAGGAAAGCTCTATAGAACAGTGGTGAGGCCTGCCCTCCTCTACGGCAGTGAGTGCTGGGCCCTAGGTAAAGCGCAGGAGCGGCAATTGCATGCGGCGGAAATGAGGATGCTCAGGTGGGCTTGTGGATGGACCCGTCGGGACAGGGTGCGAAACGAGGATGTTAGGGCAGTGATGAAGACAGTTCCGATCCAGCTGAAGATGAGGGAGCAGCGCCTGAGGTGGTACGGACACGTCCTCAGAAGACCAGAGGATCACCCCATAAGGTTGGCCCTAGATTTCGAGGCACCCGGAAAGCGTCCGAGAGGAGCCCCAAGGAAAAGGTGGAAGGATGTCATCAAGAAAGATCTCGCTGAAGTCGGCGCCATGCCAGACGACGCCTTTGATAGGATGAGGTGGCGACGGATCATAAGAACAGCGGACCCTGCGACTGCGCGGGACTAAACGCTCGGGAGAAGAAGATTTGAGATGATGTTTTGCAGCTAATTGTATGTTTTAACGAAATTTAACGATTTACCGAAAATTTAACGAAAATTTTCCGTTAAAAAATCGTTAAAAAATTTAACGCACAGAATTTTGTGTGCACCACTGGTTTCGACCGTCCCGAACGACAAGAACTTCTTTTCGTCACTCCAGGTGGCCTTTCGCCACTGTTGAATAGACCTGTTCTTACGGGCATGAGCCCAGTCGAGATGCGCTTTCTGATTTTTGCTGGAAATAAGCGGCGTACAGTTTCGGGTTTGGTCCATCGGGCGTCGAAATTTCGCATAGAATGTAGACCGCAGTAAATCGAGGGTCGTTCTTTGAAAGCCGCAAAATGTTTCCGTAGAAGCCGCAGAATGAGATGATAAGTTGTTCTTGCTCTCCTGAGCGGCTTTTAAGGTCTGTCGAATCACTGCCCTGGGGTTTTACACGAATCTACTGAACACATCGAATTGACACCTTGAACCTGTCAAGAAGATAGGCCTTCACGGAAGCTTCGAAGACTTTTCCCTAATTCCTGAGCGTCTCGGCATGGCCTATCCTACTATATATGATCGGCCAATGTCACGCGTCCGTCACGGGGAGGAGGACCGAAGCCAAAAGATGCCTATTTCAATGCGACGTATGCAAGCCGGGCTTTCTTTGAGCTTAACCATGCGCGATTGCTGGCGAACTATATCCTTGGCGGCTGATCGTCCAAGTTTACGAGATATTCAAGGGGCAACGCGTAAGGGTATGAATGGGGATCGAGTGGAGAGCGAGGGATTCAGGAGGCGTGCCCTAGACGTCGTTTAGGTGCGCATGGATTCAGAAGACGTGCTGAAGTCGTCGTCGAATTTGCGTAGGGATTCAAAAGAGGTGCTGATGATGTCGTCTAGAGTGCGTAGGGATTTAGAAGATCTGCGCTAGACGTCGTGAGTCAAGATTCAGAAGGCCTGCGCTAGACGTCGTCCATCATGCGTAGGGATTCAAAAGACGTGCTGAAGACGTCGTTCAACGTACGTAGGGATTCAGAAGACGCGCTGAAGACGTCGTCCAACTTGCGCAGGGATTCCGAGTAAGGGCGACCAATAGGAGAGGGCCAACAAAGGGGGACCATTAGAGGGGGAGCGTGAATAAGGGAGGGGGGACCAGCATTTTCCCTCAACATCGTTCAGTGTGAGTCCGATTTCTGAAGACGGCTTACAGAAGTCGTGGCACGCGTGTCAGAGTGCAGAAGGGTGTCATAGACGTCGTGGCAACGTAGTGACACGTGAATCGGTACTCAGTGTCACATGTGCGTGCATGACTCTCACTCCGTTTCTTTGCCAACACATAGGAATTTCGGGAGGGGGGAGAATTTCGGGAGGGGGGAGGGGGAGGGGAGAGAGAGTGACCATGGATTCGGACGAGTATTATTGCCGTCGGACAGTAATCGGTGTCGACCAATGCCGATTAATTTTAATTATGATTTTGCTGATCAAACACGGGATTGGGACTCTCATTACCTGCTTCTCGACACGTAGAGAACGAGCGCTTCGGAGAATAAATCGTGTGCACGTGATGCAGGGTGGATGGGCTTCATATGCGCGGTGAAAATTCCGCTCTACCATACCCCATTGCATTAATTTATATAGTAAAACCAGTTTTTTTTACTGTAAGAAAGCCTAAAGAAGAAAGGAGGAAGATTGGGGGTTGCTTTATTCTCGGGGTTTGGCGGCGAAGCTCACAACCAGATGGGATGGGGTTATTCTATTCTCGGGGCTTGAAGGCGAAACCCCCAAGCAGACGTTTGGCGGCCCCTAGGCCGCTGAACGTCTTGTAAACCATAAAAAGGATAGAAAACTGCAAAACGCACTAAGATCACGACATAAAAGCAGCAGAATGGAGAATGAAAAATGGCGCTCGACACGCGCAATACGCATGTGGGACGGCAGTTTTTTAGAAGCGCTCAGCTGCGCGGTAACACAAGAGCTCTGTTACTGTTTGATACAACTCCATATGTATGGTAAAACTACACTGTTGGCCCCCAAGGAAGCTCGCTTGCTGTAATCATAAATCAGAATGTTTTTTTTTCAGAGCTGCATTTGGTTCCTGAGTTTTCTCGTTCCTTGCGCATGAGATGCACCTTCGCATGCATCACAATAAATACATAAATAATTACAAGATCTTGCAATAGTCGAGTAGTTTGTTTAGCGTAGCCAAGATTGGTATAAGGCTTTATTTCGGCTGACGTTTCGGCGTTGTCGCCTTCTTCAGAGCCTGGAAAAGTCGAAGTCATTTGAGAAACTACCCTCCCAAATGCCATTTCATTCTGCAGGAGCCCATCCAAAAGGCTAAGAGACCAAGAGAACGACAACGTATAAAGTCAGTAAAAGGCTAACCTTTGTGAGTGGACAAATGAGCCACTGACACCCTAGCTGAACGGAAGATGGGTGTCTTTCAATAAAGCCTTGTACCAATCTTGGCTACGCTAAACAAACTACTCGACTATTGCAACAAAGATGCCAAGGTTCATCGAGAGTCGAACACTGAATTACAAGATTCTTGTTAGGACTCCTCAAATATTACTAGTGCAACAAATTAAAGTTTATGCAAGATCTTCCTGTAAATAGGAAGAAAGTCTCTTGCGCGCAATGAAGCTAGCATTCGCTGGCAAGTAAGGTGTCAGATATTTCTTCACTCATAACACTAAGTCGGTCTTATTGAATGCCTCGTCAAGCCAGACCTAGGACTATGAGGGAGAATTAAGATACGCATGCTCCGGTTAAGGAATTAGGTTCTTTATTCACTCTTGAAACCTTTTGCGGCACTAAACTACTCGCTTCCAAATAGCCCCCCCCCCCCTCCCCCAGATGCCTTCGACAATTCAGCGTTTTTTCCTTCCCTGACACGTTCAGTAACAAATTATCAGTGACGGAGGACTTCTCCGCAATCACAAGCACTCCTCCGATAGGCAGGCGAATATCTCTGACGATGAGAGCGGAGATCATTCTAGAGGCATAACTCTATACTTCCCTCAGCTCTTTCTCAATGAACTCGCTTAAGATTACAACCGCCGGCATGGATGGCCTGTGCTTTCAAGTCTGAAGAAGGTTACGGAGGTTTCAATGAATAATATTCAACTAACACTCGAGGAGTTGCACATTAGTAGGGTTGACATGTGGCGCTGTAGATCGGGACTAACCAACACCTGTTCCTCAATGAACAACTGCGACATTTCCATATTAGCATGAAAATCTGGACTTTTGGCAGAAAAGAAATGTGGCTCGAGCCGTAAGGGAACCGTTTCCTCAGGCACTGGTGTGATTATTTTGGTCACGGCTATTATATACCATTTTCACGTCAAATTGAACGCGCTTCTAAACAAATTTGGGGTTTCTGAATTCAAAATAAACATCTTCCAAATCGAAACAAGCTTCTTGCAGGTTAATCTACGAACTCTACAAGACATTCGGAATATATTTTGTTCGAGGAAAATTCGGTATAACTTTCTTTGAAATCTTTTAGTTCAGCTGCCCGATTAAGTGTAATAATTTTATAAATTTTCAAGTTTTGAGAAAAAATATAAATTAAATTTTGTTCTAAAGCGCAACAAGGCGGCAATTATGAATACATGAGATCGCGCCATACACTTGAAATGCTCGTTGAGGTTTTTATTTAGTTGATAGGGTAAATGCTAGCGAAGATAAATATGTATGAACTCGAGCGAGAGCTGCAGGCTTGGTGTGATCGCTCGGAGCAGTTTGGGCTCACAAGGAAAGCCCATGAACTTTCCCCAAAGATTCTCAACGAGATCTATATAGACTTGTAGGGCATCGGACGAGAATCACAGAACTGTGCTTCGTTTTTGCTACGGGCCACTGGGTGATGCGAAAATAACAAAAAATGGCACCTTAAGGACGGGCTGATAAGGCAAAAGTGACACCTGGAATGGCCCTGTCGTGCTCTGAGCTTAACTTGCAAAAGGTTTGGAGCTCAAATTAAAGTTTGATTATAGTAATTTCCTACGTTTCCTAGAAGAAGCTGCAGTGTACATTCAAATGATTCATTCACCGGCTGCAAGCGGCAGCGACTGGATGCCCGAGTGGATAACGAGGAGGGCTTGCGGGAGGAGGTCGAGGGTTCGATTCCAGGGGTGGGGTTTCTGCCTCACGAGGTGGCTGTTAGCGTTTTTGCAAATGAAGATTACATTTTGGCTCCGGTAGGGTACTTCTCCGCGTCCTAACCCCGCTTTAAACTTGTTGTCAGATGTGGAAGAAGCTGGTTTTGTCGCGTGGAGCGATATCGCGCATCCATTAAACGGTGCGTCTAGCTGAGGAAGGTTCCGTTTGATGTTATGTCCATATTTATTTATTTATTCTGTACTTGTACAGCCACGCGATACAATTAAGAAATACATTTTACATTTAGACCAAAAAAACTCAACACACAACAGCGGTAGGCTCACTAAGAGAATTTAGTTTTTAGGGACTAAGAGAAAAACAAAACCCCCAAAACGACAGCAAACTATAAAGCTTCCTGGAGATATCTGTCAGCTAGTTTTTTGAATTGCCTTAGACTGCTTGGTAGGCTATTTTTCTTTGAAAGCTTCAGAAATTCGACTCCTGCTCGACTAGTGAAAAATGAGGATCTTACATTGCTTTTTGCAATGGGAACTTGGATTTTCCATTGGACACCCTTTGTGTTAGAAGGAGAGACCGAATAGAACTCTTGAAAAGGAAGGCGTACCATACCATTTAGCAACCTATAAATCATGACTAAATCATATTTTCTTCTACGATAAGCGAGAGTACGTAGGTTAAGGATCCTATGCCATCATATGACCTCTTTGGTATGTTCTCAATTGCTTTTGGAAGTGTTTCTCGCTGTCACCTCATTCATGAACAAGATCGACAAGCATTGGTTTGATCCATCATCAAGAGACGTTCATTGCCCTTTGGATTTCTTTGCAGACTGCTTTTTATTCTCCTCGCAACTTTCACAATTCTACTGTTGCCAAGTACAGCATATTTTATCCAACTCGTGTGATTGGTCGCCCTGCTGCGTATTTCTTCCTCACCATTCTCTTACACGCTTACGGAAGACGGGTCGGGGGCATTGCAGATAGGAGCACTTGCACTCACTCCCTCTACAGGTCGAGAAAAATTTCTGTCCAAAATTCATCTTTAGGAATATTTGGTGTAGAGAACCAATTTGGCATCCGATTTCGGTGAAACAATAGATTACAGAAGGTTACGATGGATATGTATAAGTTAAAGGAGTATACAGGGTGGCCCATAAGTCCTGCAACAAAAACATAGGCGTATAAAAAGGCTAAGAATGCACTAAATTTGGTACATTTTTAAACCGTGTTTGCCCATGATTTGTAGATTATGGTGGAGCAGTATTATTCATAAGGGACCACTCCTGGATTGATAAGAGCCTTCAGATCGTGTGGGTTGCTTTGCAGCTCACGTCGCAACCCCTCTTACGGAGTTTTACTTCTTATTCGTTCCAGAGAAGATATTGAGCCATAGTTTTCCCAGGTTTTATAGAGCAAGACATTTTCTTTAAGATGTTAATAAACAAAGATTGAAAGTCTAAAGATTTAGGAATTTCACAGCTAGTCTTTCGCAGGTGCAATATTTTGCAGATGGACTGAGAAACGCTACCACGTCCTTTTCTTTTGCTGTTACAGGAATCGCTGTACCAGAATGTGCATTTTGCCTTTAAACAGCGCAATTGAGTCTCTAATCTATGGTGTTAGGTTTTCGTTCCTATCAAACGAACATTTTTATTGATTTTCACTATTTTTACCCAAAAACCTATGGAGTGAGGGGAGACATTTTGGAAAATCGTGTATGACAAAAGCTTGCCATGCGTGGCCGTTGTTTTTATATCATCAGGTTCCCGCAAAGGTAGCATTAAACGCACTATTATTTTGACCTTTCTGGGACCGCTCAACTTTGAGAAAATTTTCATCAAATGAGGCAGAGGCTGAATACCCATTTCGAACGACGCCCTCCAACTGCGCTTACAAATTTTTCCTTCTACTCTCTTCTCCTCATAGCTGAGTCTTCGTCTCACTTGTGGACTTGTGGAGCTTGCCTTGTAGTTTTCTAGAAACAGCATACTGCTTAGTAATAGATTACGCACACGGCTGAATATTGAATTTGTTCCAGCTGGTTGCTGCATCCTGTATGATCAGAAAATTAATAGCGTTCTTCTACTGTAGTTCAGATCCGTTCATCCAATGTTCGCTCTTGAGAAGCCTCTGCACTGCCCTGCACAATACCATCATACTGCATGTTCAACAACCAATCTTCCGAAAGTTAGTCACATCGGAACGGAAGCGCCCCACCACGGGCCAGAGAAGAATTTTCGGTAGTTTTACGTTAGAGCGCATTACTTTGTAATAAGAGCAGCTACAACCATGATACTTTCCAGAATTATAGCACTAAGTATATGCTACACAACTGTTGGTATGCGGTTTTTTTGCAATTGGAAAAAGACAACCAATAAGGTCTCCTAATTTTGTTGCAGGACTTATGGGCCACCCTGTACACAGAATAACGTACTGCTGCCTCTCACGACTCCAAAGGTCGAGGAGAGGTCGAAAGAAAATTTTCCTCTCAAACATCGCTCAGGGGGTTCATCGGGGTGCTGATCACGGATATGACATCTATTTTTAAAATTTCGGTCGATTACGGTAGACTACGGTAAATATGGGTGACTAAAGCTGTGCACGTTAGTGGGATCGCTTTGTTCTCCAATGTTGTCAGACATATATTCCAACCTTCGACTTCAACTTTGATAAAAAGTCGTACAAGGAGAGTGATAATTTAGAAAAATAGTGACAGATTCGTGGTCAGCAGCTTAAATAGTTCCCGATAAGGACATTCCAGGTGTCACTTATGCCTCATCAACCCGCCCTGAAGTGATATCATTCTTGCCATTCCCAGACCACATAGTGGCCCGTAGCAAAAACAAAGCACAATTCTCTGATCCTCGTCCAATGCCCTACAAGACCATATAGGTCTTGTAGAGAATCTTTGGGGGAAGTTCATGGGCTTCCCTTGTCAGACTCAGCGTGAAGAAGACCGAATACCTAACGACGGACCTTACTGAGTCCAGCTCCATCAAGGTTAATGGCATCGAGCTACCACGTACTGCGGTCTTTAAGTACCTGGGATCAGCAGTCGCGTCTGATGGTAAGCTGATGGTCGAAGTGAATTCACGCGTGAGAGCAGCTTGGTCCAAGTGGCGCTCGATGACTGCCGCGCTCTGTGACATGAAGATACCAGCGCACAAGTCGAAATTTTCGCAATAGAACCTATTGTGGATCCACAAAACGATCGCATCCACAAAGCAGATAAGAAGCAGATCATTTCTAGAGGAAAAGCCATCGGGAAAACAGCACATCCGAACTCTTTTATTGTTTGAAGTGCGGTAACATCAGATTGGAAGACGCCACTTACGTTCGTCGACGCTGGAGTGAAGATCAATGAGCAAATACACTTGAAATTGGTCCTCGAGAAAGTTTTGAAGCCACGGTCCATTTCACACTTCGGAGACAAGCCATGGTGCTTTCAGCAAGACTCGGCTCCTGCACACCACACAATTCAAGTGTCATTCAGCAGTGGTGTTCGCAGATTTTACAATACAATATTTATTGAGCCAAAATTATTACAAAATCTGCTTATCACAAAAGAACAGCGAAAATTGGCTCTCAAAAGACCATCAAAAGTGGATGAAAATTACTGCTTCAAAAGTGATGCGAAAAGAGTTGGTCACAAAAAATGCAAGGAAAGGTTGCTTTTCTAGAGATCTGCGAAAAATGGTTTCTTCGAAGAATTACGTGATGCGAAAAGTGCTTTTATTCAAGCAGTGTTCATTCAGCAGTTTTTTGTTTACAATACAATATTTATTGAGCCAAAAGTATTACAAAATCAGCTTATCACAAAAGAATACAGCAAAAATGGTTCTCAAGAGAGCAGCAAAAGTGGAGGAAAATTATTATTTCAAAAGTGATGCGAAAACAGTTGACCACAAAAAATTGCAAGGAAAGGAGCTTTTTTAGAGATCTGCGAAAAAATAGTTTCCTCGATGAATTGCGTGATGCGAACATTGCCTGAAATAATAGCGTAGTTTTTTAGTGAGTCAAAAGATATTAGAATCAAAAAACACCCCTTTGTTTTAAAAAGCCTTCAAGTTGTCGACTGAAGCTAGCAGGAGATGACGACATAAGTAACGACGCTGGAAGCTGGTTCCATATCACGAACGTGATTAAACAGGTAATGGAACCTTGCTTCCATTCTCAGGATTTATCTCTAGAAACTTGGAACGTGACTCATCTGGCTAAAGAATTTAGTTATGTTTTCAAACTTTTATCTTCAGAAACCTGGTGCAGCAACTTGAGGGATATATTTACTTTCCCTGGCTCTTATCGCTGGGAGCCGAGACAAAACTTTCTGTAAACGACAACACTGGGGAGATTCCGCGGAGAGATGAAGCATATAAAGGACGCGCGACCAGCTAGAGGACGTTTCCACCACGTTGGTGCATGACAACGACCGGGAGCATCTTCTACGTTGGCTGGTGCATCCACTTCACTCTTTATATTTGTTTCATCGCCTAGTAGCTGTCTAGTTCATAGTAGAGTTTCGAGTGCCTTAATTTCGTAGCCGCTTGTCGTAGTTTGTATTTTTGTATAAGCATATATTTATTGGTATAATTACCCAAGTTTGAGGTGTCGGTTGTCGATTATTGGGATAAACGTGTGTGGAAAATCCGCGTGGCATTGCTAGCATAAAATTCTCACATGGTGCATCGGCATTGACGATACTCGAGCTGCTTGGGAGCCTACCTGGAGAAATCAGTCGCCAAAGGAAAGGTTCGAATTTTTCATATTGCATCCGTTAACGCTTTCGTCGCTGTCCTTGCATGGTTTTTGTCTTTCTGGACTCCTAACGGTGCATAGTTGTCGGACTGTATTAGGACTTTGGACTTTCGAACTGATTGAGATGGACTCATATTTTAAAATTAGGGAGTATCCAGTTCGTTGAAACCGTGCTCTACCTGTTTTGAAAATGGCAACTACGCTACGAGCACGTAAAGGCGTACTCACTAGACACGCAAACGCCTTATCGGAGTTAATATCTCAGTCCGCTCAGCTGCTGGAGGAAAACACAGAGGTCGATACGAAGGCGCTTCTTCGCGACATCTGTACCAAAGAAACAAAGCTGAAGGGACTGTACGACACATTCGTAAAGGCTTTCTATGCCTTCACAGAAACTGTCGACCATTTAGCGAGCCCTTTGAGCGAAGACGAGGACACAAAAGTCTCAGAACATATAGAGTCTCATTTCGCGCACAGAGGAATTTCTTTCTAACCTTGCAGAAAGGAAGGAACAAATCGCCACTGCGAGGGGAACAGAAGGATTGACGGAGTACAGGATGCCGATAGCGAAGTTCGAGTTACCGCAGATACCAATTCCGGAATTTAGCGGAAAGTGCTGGGAATGGGATAACTTCTGGGAACTCTTCAACTCTGCGGTGCATTCACAGCCGCTTTCCAATCTCCAAAAATTCAATTATCTGCGCAGATGTTTGAAGGGAGAAGCTCTCGAGTCGATATCCCGCTTTCAAGTCTCGTCATCGAATTACGAGTTGGCGATTGAGCGTTTGACGGAAAATATGGACGATCAAGCAAAATTGTTGCGGACCTCCACGGAAGGCTCGAAAAATGGAGCGCAAGGAGCGATAACCTCAAGGATCAAAGACAGCTATTTGAGCAATTATCGGCGATAATCTCGCAGCTAGAAGCAAAGGGACAAAATATCGATAATCCATGGCTTTGCAAGAAGATCCTTTCGAAATTCAGAGAAGATATCCACAGACGCGTTCTTCAACGCAAGGTAGCTGTGGATGAAAACTCATGGAATCTTCAGCAACAGATGAAGTGTTTTGATGAAATTATCAGACAAGAAGAGCGAATAGAGGAGCAACTTCCAAAGAGGTCGGAGTGGAAAAAAGAGCCACATACCACCATGGCCAAAGACAAGGTTCACTGGGATTCACAACAAGTGAAAGGTCGTCGGTTCTGTCTTTATTGTGATGGCAGAGATCACTGGTCCACATCGTGCACCAAAATCTCTGATCCAAAATCACGCTTGGAGCATTTAAAAGCCACAAAAAGGTGTATCGGCTGCGGCTCCAAAGAACATATGTTGCCTGATTGCAAATCTACTGGCTGCAAAAAATGTGGGAGGAAGCATCATACGTCGACATGCTTCCAGATTGGTAGAACAGGAACGGACCAACCTAAAGCCAAATTCGGGAGGAAGACGACTACCACCCGGCAAAATGTTGCAGTTTCCAGTGATCAAAATATCTCGGAGGAAGGAACAGCGGAATCATCGGTTGAAGAAAATGTAGAAGATAACACTATTTTAGCAGTCGAAGAATCCTGCGAAGGAAAGGAAATGGCTAAAGGAAGCAGTGATATTTTCCTGCTCACTGGATTTTTACAAGCAAAGCACCCCAGCACACAGCAGTTCGTCGATGTACGCGTTCTCTTGGATACAGGAGCAGATCGTTCCTTCATCGACACGAAGCTGGCAAAGGAGCTTATTTTACCGAAGCTTGGCATAACCACAATGAAGGTATCGACGTTTGGAGCAAAAAAGCCTATGCAAATCGAATTTATGAAAACACGGCTGAATATTTGGGATGCCAAAGGGACGAAACATGAACTGGAACTTTTCACCCACAACACTCTGACCACCAGCCAAGTTCAAGGAAGGCTTGATGCGAAGGACCTAAAATTCATCCGGAAGAAACGTATCAAGCTAAGCGCAGCTCATGACTCGAAGTCAAGTCACCCTCAAATAATCCTTGGCTGCGGTCAGCTGTGGAACTTCATCCAGTTCAAGGCTCCGCACCTGACGCTACCATCAGGACTGCTTCTAATACCAACGCGAATGGGATATATGGTTTCAGGAAAGAAAATCCTGGAGGAAAGTAAGCGCCAACAACTAACCTCATCATTGTACACATTGAATACGGAAGATCAAGAAAGCTCTTCGGATGACGATTGTATAATCGGAAATGGAGAGGTCAAAAAAGAATTCGGAGGTCCAGAAAAGGAAGAAAAGGAAGCAGTGAACGCTCAGGTGATGGGAAACTTCAACAAGACAATTGAGAGACGACCGCAAGGATATTTTGTACGAATCCCATTTAAAAAAGGTCACGACCACCTACCAGACAATAGAGCTCTAGCTCTTCGACGTCTCGAAAACATACTGCGCGCATACAGAACTCGACCGGATATACTACACCAGTACCATGAAGTCTTCCAGGAGCAAATGAGAAAAAATATTCTCGAGGAAGTTGACGAGTCCCAAGAATGTTTCGCTAAGCATTATTTACCTCATCAACCGGTGCTCACACCAGAAAAGGACACTACTAAATTCAGAGTGGTATTCGATGCGTCGGCCCACTACAAAAACCGGCCGTCACTTAACGACGTGGTACATCAGGGTCCTACAATGTTGACGAAGATATATGAGATTCTCTTACGGCTCCGCACAGGACCGTACATACTCCTCTCAGACGTAGAGAAAGCTTTCCTGCAGATTTATCTTCACGAGGACGACCGTGACTTCACCAGGTGCTTTTGGGTGAAGGACATCAACCAACCCTTATCGCAAGACAACCTTGTTACCTTCAGATTCACCAGAGTAACCTTCGGCATAAACGCATCCCCATTTCTGTTAAGTGGTACGATCCTATACCACATGAATAACTATGTGGAGAATCTCGCCTTGTGTAAAGAAATCGCCGCAAACCTGTACGTGGACAACCTCTTCGTCAGCGCAGAATCCACGGAGGAAGCGATCACAAAATATCAACGGTTGAAGACCATATTCAAGAGATTGGCATGAACCTACGCACCTTTATAAGTAACGACTCAACAGTCATGGACGCAATCGCCGAAGAAGATCGTTCCAGAAACCTACGTCCCAAGGTGCTGGGAATACCTTGGAATTCAGAAAGCGACGAAGTCGAACTATCAGTCAAAGTAAATCGAAGCACTTTCGTCAGTAAGCGAACTGTTGCTCAACAAGTTGCCTCCATTTATGATCCTCTTGGTTGGTTTGCGCCGTTGCTCGTAAAGGCTAAGGCGTTCCAACAAGAACTCTGGAAAGACCAGTACGAGTGGGACGAAGCCCTATGTGAAAAAGATGCTAAACGATGGAACAGCGTAGTGGACGAAGTCAACGGATACAGCCGCGTTCTTCCAAGAAAACTCCATCGGCAAGATTTTCCGTATACACTAGTGACATTCTCGGATGCAAGTTCACTGGCAATGGCGGCCTGTACATATTTAGTTACGGAAACAGAGTCCTACTTCTTAATAGCCAAATCAAGCAAAGGTAAGGTAGCAAACTTCAAAACCCCTACCACGACACCTAAACTAGAGATGAATGCCGTGACAATTGGAGCTCGCCTAACCAGAAACGTCCACATGACGCTGAAAGAAATAGTGAAAATCAACAAAATCTTACTCTTATGCGACTCAGAAATCGCGCTAAAGTGGCTGCAGACTTCACCCCAAAAAAGCGGAAAAGGGCAGTACGTTGCTAACCGAGTCAAAGAGGCGTATGGGATTGTGAGAAAACTAAAAGGCTTACATGTCCAGGTGCAGTTCGGATACGTTGACACAAAATGGAATCCTGCGGATATCGCGACGAGGGGAATATCACTGAAATCGTTCACTGACCACATATGGTGGACAGGATATTCCTTGAACGACATACGCCATGGGAATTTCGTTTCTTCACAGTTCCAGCTTCCTGAGGATGATGGAGAAGAGGAACCGTTGAAAGTCACACAAAGCTCATCCACAATGACAGAATGCGACCAAGTCGAAGAAATAGTTGACTGGACAGCGTTCAATAGCTACAGAAGAGTGCGCCGTGTAGTGGCTTACGTTGCAAGGTTCCTAAGAGGCATCTTCACCCACTTACAAGAGCCTCTAAAGGCGAAACTACAAGAAACGCTGTCGTGGATGGCACAACCAATCCAGCAGAAATACTTATCAGCAAGCGAAATTAAGACAGCGGACCGGATTCTTGTTCGAAACCATCAAATGGTGCATATCAAAAATCAATATAAGAGGAATCTTATGAAGAGCTTAAATGTAGAAAGAGACGATCACAATATATTGAGAGCGTACGGGAGACTCAAGAACTCGGATCTACAGGAAGGTACAAAGAATCCTATTCTCATTGCGCCGAAGACTCACCTTAGTCGTGTAATCATTGCCGACTGCCATGGACGATACCATAGAAGCATTGCTCACACGATTGCGGAAATTCGGCAACGCTTTTGGATACCACGACTCCGTGAACAAGTAAGGAGCTATATTAGGATGTGCGTACCTTGCCAAAAAATCAACAACCTTCCCTACCGCTATCCAGAAATGTCCGACTTACCGAAGTATCGGGCAAATAGAACCCGTCCATTCGAACATGTCGGGCTAGATTACTTCGGTCAATAGATACCAAAGGAGAGGACGGAAGTCGGCGACAAGTATATGGGTACATATTTACATGCACTGTTACACGCCTGCTCCATCTCGAAGTCGTGATAGACGGAACCACTCAAACATTTCTGAACGCGTTCCGACGATTCGTGGCTAGACGAGGCAAACCACAGTCTGTTACATGCGACAACGCTCCTGTGTTTTTGTTAGGATGCAGGGTTCTGAACAACGCTCTAACACCTGCCGAAGTCACAGAAGATGTAGCTCGCGAAATGAGCGGCAATCTCATCAAGTGGAAGCATATTACTCCCTATTCACCGTGGATGGGAGGATTTTACGAGAGACTCATACAATCCGTCAAGCACGCCTTGGCGAAAGCGGTCGGAAGAAGACTTCTTACGATAGAGGAGATACAAACATTCCTCACAGAAATCGAAGGAATCCTCAATACTCGGCCGCTTACATACCAAGAAAGCGATATTGACGACAGTCTTCTCGATCCGACCCATAGACTTCATTCAACGAGGGCTTGACATTACCCTACCTATAGACGAAGGAAACGAGGAAGACCATGACCCTTCGTACCTACCGTCAACAGAGTCTGCCAGGTTGCAAACTGAGATGCAAACTAGAAACGCACTCATATCGTCTCAGCTGCTAACGGAAAAATATTGGAGTATATGGCGCAACCACTACCTAACAACATTGAGGGAGCATCATCGCCGCTTCATCGACAATAAACGAGGATGTACGAAGCAGCCCTGCGAAGGAGAAATCGTGCTTGTTAGTGACTCTTCTCAGAAGAGAAATCTGTGGAAACTGGCGCGGATCATGAAACTGATCAAAAGCGGAGATGGAGAAATAAGAGAAGCAGAAATTTCGTGCGGGAAACATATTCTGCGACGCCCAGTTAACCAATGTATCCTTTGGAAATCCAAGGAAACGAGGTCAAAGACCTAGAAACTCAAGAGGAAGAGCAGCAAGCGGAACGGTCTAAGTCTAGCTCCGAACTGGAGAGACGGCGTTACAATTTACGCCCGCGACCTACGCAACCCCAGCAGACTAAAAAAATTTCAACTGGAAACACCAATCTTTGTACTTCTGTATCTACGTCAAAACGTTCGAGAATATGGCCATCGTCAATCTACTTAAAAATGGCACTTTTGCTTGCTATCAGCATGTCTTCTGCTGCCAATAACACTTCACCGATTGACGATGTGAACTTCGGCTTACTGAAGAATAATTTCATCGAGTGCAGGAAAGAAGGAATATACCTGGACGCACCTTCATCAAGTGCATATGAATTATGTGTAAATACACACTGTGTCAGAGAAAGTTCTCCACCGATACAAAAGGTAATCAAAATACCCCCGGAGGAGTTGCTCTTCGATTATGAAGCGAGATGGAAGCTACGATACCAGGAGGAGCACATGATCGTCATAAAGTCGTGCCCTGCACAGTCCTTCTGCTCGACAATTGATTGCACGATCTGTTTCGTGAACATACTAAATCCAGAATGCTGGCCATTTCACGCCATAATAGGAGCTGGAATAGTACTCTATCTGATTATAGCTCTAACTTATACAATCTGCTATGTGCCAGTCACCGTAGGAAGACCCTTTCGACTTCTCTGTGAAGGATGCTGCTGCGGAATCTATCTGATCGCTTACATGCTTTGGACATGCGTAAGTAGCACGATCAGGTCCCTACGAAGACGAAGGCCAGCTAGCAGAATTCTCGAAGCATTGGCTATAATTGGGCTCATAAACACTGTCATCGCCTGTCAGACGGTGAATATCTTTTCGCACCATTTGCACAGTTGCGGGACCTCATCAGGGAAAACCTTGTGCAAGGTGGAAATGGCATCGGTTCTGAAGATAAATCCGTACAAAAAGGACGCTTGTTTTCGCATACAACGCAATGAGTCGACGATTATGGAAATTCGAATGTTTTGGGACCAACTCTATTTGCTGTGCGACGAAAGAAGCATAACCTATACAAGGAACGTGAAGCAGAAGGTGGTAGACAGCAAGCGATGTCCACATATGGGCTCTTGTAAAGACAATAAATGCGCAGACGTAAACAGAACCAGTCTACTACCTGAACTCACACTTGGAAACCAATACCCTGGAAACACCGGATGTTTCGAATCGTGTGGGGGCCCATGTTGCGACTGCTCCTACTTGAGTTCAGGCTGCCTTTTTTACAGAACTTACGCAGTACCAACGGATTCCAAAATTTATGAAGTTTTCACTTGCCACAGATGGAGAGAAGAGGTGAAGGTGCATATGCAAATCAAACGAACCAATATTAAAAGGATTAGCAGCTATGTATTAGCTCTGCAGCCAAATGTGCCGGTCTCAGTCTCAAAGTCTACGTTGACATTGAGCGTGCTTGGAATACCGCCACTCAATGAACTGGACACACATTTCATAAGAACCAACAACACAGTTGCCTTGTGGAACAAAGAAGAACATCTTATTCTCCAATGTCCGACCTTTGAAGACGCAAGAAACCTTCAATGCTCCATGGACGATACGTGCAAATGCTCACCGGCAGAATTCCAAGTTTCGTGCCGATGTGAAGATCATGACCTATCGAATCACTTGGAAGACATCGGAAACATACTACCGGTAACTCGTGCATCTGTAAATTTTGGCATACGGCCGATCAACTGTGAAAGCTCAACTAGATCAAGCTGTAACAGCGGAACTAATACTGAACATTAACGAGGACGTAGATGCCATCACAATGGACTCCACAGACGAAGTGTGCATCGTAGACGATACAAGCATCTTCGGCTGCTACATCTGCAGTAAAGGAGCTGTCGCCGAAATAAAATGTAGATCCACCAAAGAAGAAACAACAGCAGAAATCGATTGCGTGTCGGAAACCTTTACCGTTTCGTGTTCACCTGCCGGACACATCTCCAAACTTCGCTTTCTGCTATCTACGGCTCAGGCACAACTGAAATGCACGGTCAAATGCGGATCACAGTCCGCGAAATTCCAAATCACTGGCATTTTAAAATATGTCCATACCGTAAGCAGCAGTTGGAATCATGCTCTGCAGTCGCAGCACAACTCCACTTCGGATTTCCAGTGGCCAGATTTCCATCACATTACTAGCATCTACATTCTGTGGTAAAAACTGTGATTATCACTCTCCTACTGGTTGGGGGTGCTCTCCTCTTCAGCTACATGTTCCTAATTTCTGCATGCAGGTCGGTGCTATGGATATGCATGAAAGCCATACTAAAATCCACGGCATGCGGTATTAGAATCTGCTTTCGTATTATATTTTGGACGCTACAACTATGCCGGCCGAAGCATGGGAAAACGGCTTTGTTAGCTCAAAAAGATGCATGATTTTCTACTGGAGCGAATATGAGTAATAACAGCATGCTCTACATAATCCTTGTTTCTACTTTCCATGAGGTGCATCATTTTAGAAATGGCCGATAAGAAGTCGCAAGAAGAACGCGAAAATCTGAAAAAGAAAGGAAGAGAAGAAGAAAGAAAACTCATCGACATCCTGAAATACAAGGGATCATGTGTACGTCTGGCTCCAACTCTGCCTACTGAAGAAGACGTACAGGAGAAAATCCAGACGTTTCCCAAAGAAATTCTCAACATCGCACGCGAAGACGCTGCGCAAAAGGAGTTCGCAGAAATCAGAGAAAGTCAACTCAAACTGTATGCGCGGGGAGAGGCCGCACTCTACCGAGCTAGAGTGGAAAACGCATGACTGAAAACGAACCACGTCAAGGAACGCTTCTGCCGCGCTTCAGAAGGACTCGCGATGACTTACGAAACATACAACTTCCTTATTCTCGCAGAAGGTGCATCACATGAGTCAAGAGCGAACTTCTTCGCTGGAGATGTGCAGGGACTTTCACTGGACCCAGCATTCACCAGTGATTACATACGCAAGGAGATAGACTATTTCGATGAAATCCTCAGCAAGATGCAAACTTAGATCAGAAATGCAACAATCCAGATGACAAACGAAGAACACACGGCGCCATTGACTGAATTGAAGAACACCCTCGCCGGCTTCATAGAATCGACCCAGCAGAGCTTGGACCACCTTCACGAAGAAATAAAAAAGCAAGGAGAGAAACCTGCTGAGCCGGCATCAGTTCTAAAGACCGTTTCGGACGAGGAATCGAATCTGAGAAAAAACGATCGAAGGCGTTCGACTGACAACTCCTCAGCTCAACAAAGTGACAGTCGACGAAAGTCAGCAGACAACATCGAAGAAGATGTGCTCGATCTTGATTACGAACCGCTTCCAGTCCAGGAAGGCGCGGGCTCAACGGTGCATGATGGTGATGTCGAGGAGCATAGAGATGAGACCCCAAAGGCGTACTCGGTGAATAACAGCTCATGGCCATCGGAGATGTACAGTGAATGGAGACACCATGAACTGTTGTCGCAGATAGAGACCTTGGAATCGGTGCTACGAGTCAGTCGACGTGTTCCAAAGAGGTGCATTACATTCCAGAACAGGATGCGCCCTGAAGAGAGTTTCCTGCGATGCGCTTTATGCGATATGAAAAGGGAGCATTATAGCGATAGTTGCCCCACATACAAGGACGTAGACTTGCGCAAAAGACGCATCCAATGCACGAACTGCTTGGACGACATGCATACAAAGGAAAGATGTCGACGTCCGCGAAGGCCGTGCATGTACTGTGGCTCCGAGAAGCATAACAAGGCCATCTGCACACTGCCAGAAGACATCGAACGCAGTGAATGGAAGCTAAAAGCGCTTCAAGATGAGCTAGCAGATCTGGAGGGTCGCATCGGTGGACCATCAACCTCTAGGTGAAGGTGATTAAACAGGCAATGGAACCTTGCTTCCATTCTCGGAATTTATCTCTAGAAACTTGGAACGTGACTCATCTGGCTAAAGAATTTAGTTATGTTTTCAAACTTTTATCTTCAGAAGCCTGGTGCAGCAACTTGAGGGATATATTTACTTTCCCTGGCTCTTATCGCTGGGAGCCGAGACAAAACTTTCTGTAAACGACAACACTGGGGAGATTCCGCGGAGAGATGAAGCATATAAAGGACGCGCGACCAGCTAGAGGACGTTTCCACCACGTTGGTGCATGACAACGACCGGGAGCATCTTCTAAGTTGGTTGGTGCATCCACTTCACTCTTTATATTTGTTTCATCGCCTAGTAGCTGTATAATTCATAGTAGATTTCGAGTGCCTTAATTTCGTAGCCGCTTGTCGTAGTATGTATTTTTGTATAAGCATATATTTATTGGTTTAATTACCCAAGTTTGAGGTGTCGATTGTCGATTATTGGGATAAACGTGTGTGGAAAATCCGCGTGGCATTGCTAGCATAAAATTCTCACATGCCCATCACTCGGCACCAAAAGGACTCTGCATGAAGTTGCGTTCGGGGTCTTCCAGGAAGTAGTCGAAAATGGTGACCTCTTGTTCTAATGACAGACTGCGACATTACTAGTGGGGACTCACAGCTAAAGTCAACATATCCCATGAGCAGCTTAAATAGAAACCCTTGGTCATATAACATTCTTCTCAGCTTCAGTGAACTACCACTGAGTCGAGTTAGACGCTCACGACAACTGAGGAGAAATTGGCCGTTTCTTGCGAATATCTCTTCTGTGAATCTTTTTTGAACGTCTTCAATTTTGCTAATGTACTGAACCCGAGAAGGAGACCACAGCAGCGTCCAATACTCCAGGATTGGCCTTACATAAGTCACGAAGAGTTTAAAAAGTGTTTCCTTATTTCGTGTTTTAAAAGCTCGCAGGATAAAGTTTGACTTTGCATATGCTACCGACACAACCTTCTCAATATATTCCTCGTACGAAAGCCTGTCGTTGTACGTAACACAGAGATCTCGTACTGACTTCTCTATGATTAAAGGATAGTGCCCGAGGTAAAAAGAGCAGTTGGGAGGATGCCTGCGCCCAATACACAATATCGATGTTTTTTCAAAAGAAATATCGAGCTTCCATTTTTCGGACCACTTTAACAGGGCATCCAATGCCTTTTGATGAGCATCACAATTATTTATTGAGTAAATCTTAGAGTCGTCTGCATAAATAGAGCAGTTAACTTCCAAAGGAAGACAGCTAGGCATATCATTTATGTAGAGCAGGAACATAAGTGGGCCAATACAAGTGCCTTGAGGAACACCGCTGGTAGTAGGATAGGTTGCAGACAATGAACCGTTCGCAATGACCCGTTGGCTACGCCCAAGTAGGAACGACCGAAGGAAGTTTAACAGGCATCCACTTATGCCGTATGCTTCAAGCTTCTTTACAAGAAGGCATAGAGGAATGGAGTCGAAAGCTTTAGCGTAGTCTACGTAACAAACGGTCACATAACCACCGCAGTCCAGAATTTGATTCCAAGTGGAAACAGAGGACATGAGAGCTGTTAATGTTGACTTTCTCTGTAGGAAACCGTGCTGATGTTTAGTAATTAGGTTGTTTCTATGAAAGTAGTCATAAAGTTGTTTACAAACAGGTCTTTCAAGGACTTTGCTTGTGGAACAGGTGAGGCAGATGGGTCTATAATTCTTAACGTCAGCTTTGCATCCTTTTTTGAAAATAGGTCTAACGAGACTAGAAAGCCACATCGATGGGACTTCCCCATGAAGAAGGATTTTATTAAATAAAAGTGTGAGCACTGGCGTTAGACCCAGAGCAGCTTTTTTAAGAAATACATAGGGAATTTTATCGGGCGAATTAGACGTACGTAGTGGAATGCGAGACAGAGTTCTGTAGACTAATTCACTGTTGATATCCAAGTAGTCTAATTTAGCTTCGGTGAATGGGGGACAGACCATATCATTTTCGGTGCTGCTTTTGTAGACAGACTTAAAAAAGGATGCAAAGACTTCAGCCTTTTCCTCCTCGGTCAAACACGGTTCGCCGTTAAAGTTTTTAATTGTACCAATTCTATTACTAGCTTTGATTCTGGCATTGACAAATTTGTAGAAAAGTTTTGAGTTTCGAGACTGACCTATTTTTTCCTCATTCATCAAACTCAGCACTGCAAGTTCGCGTTTAAGTTTTCTAGAAAAACGAAGGTATTTTTGAAAACCACTTATATGGCGAGTTCGATGCAGTCAAGACACCTTGGAAGCCAACCTTGGAAGCCAGCATGCGAATTCTAGCAGGGTAGCGGGTGAAACTATTTTGTTGGCGTAGGGGGATATATTTCTCAATAAGTCTGCTGCAGCTTTCAAGATACACATCGTAGCACTCATCAGTAGAGGAACAGCTTTCAAATCTAACGCGCCAGTTGATTTTTAGTAGTTCTTCACAAATTGCATTGTAGTCGCCGCGCATGAAGTCTAGAAGCTGAAACTGAGCCTTAGGCAAACGAATATGGGTCATTAATATAAAATAGACTGTTTCGTGGTCCGAGGTGGAGAAGGGAGGAAGGACGCGTACATCTTCTACAATGTCAACGTTGTTCGTAAGAACAAGGTCAAGAATATTGGAACCGTAGGTAGGAGTAGTGACGAGCTGAGTTAGAGCAATTCTAGAACAGAAATCGTAAAAGTCACGAGCAGAACCATAGACCGATGAATTTACAGCTGCCCAATTGATCTCTGGGAAATTCATGTCACCCATTATAATGCAATTGGAGTTTTCCCCAATAGATGCGGAAACTGTGACTAGAGCATAGAAGAAAGAACGGGCGTCGCAAGAGGGACTGCGGTAGATAGTGACAACATATGTGGGCAGTGGATTTGAGAGAACACAAAGAACTAAATACTGGCAATATGCTGAAAAATTTCTTGAGAGAATGAGATGATGGGGAAGAGTGCTTTTAACTAAAGTCAGAACGCCGCCACCATTAATGGCTCCTATTCGGTCACACCTGTAGACTTCATACTTTGATTTTGGGGATAAAGTTGAGTTGTGAATGGTATCTGGCTTACACCAGGTCTCTGTTATGCTGACAATCAGAGGATTCGTGGATAGTAAAAACTGGAGGTCTGGAATTTTGTTACAGATTGATCTTGCATTGATGAGTACAACGGTTTCTGACGTCTCAGGTAAACAAGAAAAGCTAGGTGGCTTGAGAAGGAGTCTGCGTTCCTAGGTTGATATCACTGAGGTTATTACCACTGGAATTATTATCATTGAGGCTATTATCACAGGGATTATTATCACTGAGGTTGTTATCATGCGAAATAGAACAGGTTGGTGCATTTATGAGCTACGCCTGGTTGATTGGTGTATGCTGATCGCATCCATTACGACTTCTGATGGCGGGACGTATTTCGCTCAGCTCGTCATTAGACAACCTTTGCGTGTCATCCCTGGTAAGCGGACGCCTAGGCAGCTCGCGTGGTACTTTCAGTTTAACTATATTAAAATCGCGTACAACATGTGCCAGCTTACCTTCTCTGGCGTTGAGGCTTCCAGCCTCACGACGCAGCGCTCGGTCAACACTTAACTCCTCTACAGTATAATCCCTACGGGCAAAGGAATGGACAAACCGTTGCGTAAGGCTCTGGCGACCGCTCCTCATGTGGTCAAGCAGAGAATCCCGAAGAGTCTGGTTTGGCAGACAAATTTTGATTATGCGACCACGTTCACCGGGCTTTCGGGGCTTCCCAGCAGGGTGGCGATGAGTGGGCTCAGATCTGGTAATTTGATGGTAATTCTCGGTGCGTGATTTCATCGCGCACCGAGAATTACCATCAAATTACTAGGTCTGAGCCCACTTGACTTTTCGGTCTGGTTAGTTTTAGAGTACAAGATCTCAGCTAGAAGACAAGCGACTTGGATTCTCTCATAGCTGCAGTTACGAAAGCGTGGAATGATCTCGATGAGGACCGTGTGCGTGTCACCCGCGGCTTCTTCGTGACTCGTATGAGAAGCTGCGTGCGCTCAAGAGGAGAGCACTTCGAATGAGGATTGTAATTTTTGATTGCTAAGCAATGTGAAGTATTTTTTCCGTTTTGAATTGTTTATGTTACCATGGCACTTCAGTTATTTGAGGCCCATAATTAATGTGCACTCTGTACATAATATCAGACTAAAGAGATCGGGAAATACTTATATACTAGATGCTGTGAAAGAATACTCGTTCCTTTTACATATGGCCTTTCATTGCCCTCCCATAAGACTTCGGCCCCCTGGAGGCAGTGCCTCCAGGGGGTTGAAGTCATATTTATTAATCAAACCTTGCTTACCGCCATAATTACCTCTGTAAATGGTCCATATAGTGGAGTAACATAATTCTCATTTGGGAGGAATAAAACATCTGCTTTCTATCGACGGCCTAATGCAAATTATTGTGTCACATTCAAAGAGTTGTAACCTCTCATAGAAGTTGAATATCTGACACGTCACCAAAAAGGAATGATTCACACCACTGTATCGTCTCGTCGAATATTTGTCAGCTCGCGCTATACACATAATATGAAAATCTCTGCAGAGTTCTTTTTGAAAAGTGACACATCAAAACGGGCTTGAATGCGTTTTCTATTTCAAAATGCGCCATGGAATGCTAGTTACGAGCGCTGTTTTTGTCCTTTATTCTGCCTTTTGATTGAGTTTTTAACAAAGGTAAGTTGAGGTACTTGTTTGATGTTTTGCCATTTTTTCACAACATGGTTAAACGGTTTGTGCAAAATTGTGTTTTTGAAATGCCCGGATCTTGTGGCGCTTTAGCTAGATGTGGTTTTCACCATGAGCCACATTCATCAACGGCTACCGAGCAGTAACGATGAAAAGAACCGCTAAATCCCCTGATATGGGAGCATCAGGTTTGGCGGTACTTTTCACCATTACCGGCCGGTAAGCGGTTAATGAATTTGGCCTCAGCTCGAGGTCTCGGACAATTTAAATAACTGATTTTGGTCAGAAATCTAATACTCTATCCTATCCGGATTTCCGATTTGAGATCTAAAGATTAATCAGTTGTACGAATCATAAGAAAATGCTTTTTGTTAAAGCTACCCTTATCTGAACCATCCCAAAATGCGGGCCTTTCCAGAGATGCCATTATTTGCACGAACCTTCTAACCGGGTTTGAAAAAATAACGGTTTCGAATTAACCAAATTGGTATAGGATCCATTATCGAGTCTGCACACTGGCTTGCGGCGATGAACAATCCAATGTGTAGCATTTCTCAGAGACGTTCAGTACAGATCCATATACCGACCTGGATGGACTGGGTTGGCCGATGTCCGAAGCCTTCTTGAGATCCACCTGGGGTGGTAAGCGAAACATAGTCCATGCACCGGCTGCGTCACGTCCACCCAAGTTTTCATGTGGACTTACCAGATTATAGTGCCTGCTATTATTGTTCACGACCACATTTATGGTTTTAGAGAATCTTGTATCTAATCCTTTAAACACCATGTCGATATCTTGAGAGTTGGACGATTGTTGTTCGTTATCCGGCCTAAATTCACCGGATAACGAACAACAAAACGGATAGGCCAAAACCTCCCGAAAACCGGATAACGGATAACGGATAACGGTTAATCCGCTCATCCCTGGTACGAACCCGGCCGCCGTGATGGGGCCGCCGACAACGGCCTCCATCAGGCCGTTCGCCCACCGCGCGCGCGACGGGTGTCACAGCGCGAGCGGAAACGGCAAGCAAGGGATTGACGCCGCAGGTATGGCCACCTGAGCGTGCGGCCGCGCCGCCTACGACCAGCCGATACGAACGCCCCTTCCCTCGACGTGTCATTACGAGCGTAGAATGGAGCGTCGATATTCAGGTAGTATATGCTTTACGGTAGTACGATACGACTACTGCTCCAAATCTACCGCCTGATTCGGCCTCCTGTCACTACACTGGCAGCAAGCGCTTCCCAACACTATTTACCTTCTCGGCGACAGTGATCGAGATCGTCCACCCAGATCGTCGCGCTGTTCGTCCGTCATATAGCATACGTATACATGAGAAATTCGCCCCCAACTAGGCTTAGTTGACCTCCCGTGAGCGTCGATTCTTGCAATCGGCCATCATCCATTTGGACTTTGATCCGTTTCCATGGGGTGAATGGGGCAGAGTAGTATCTGACAGATCGCCCCGACAACAGAAGACGTCCGAGCACCAGGAGTTCGGTGGTAGACTACTCCCTGCCACATTGATGGCCGGAGTTCGCTTCTCGGACGATGCACCATTAGATGCGGTTCACTGGATTCGACCTAATTTCTTATTCAGGGTAAGGATTATTCTGTTTCTGCACCCAATTTGGTGGCAGCAATAGTAGTATTCTGTTAGGAACATGATGGCACAAAAGAGACACAGGTTTACCAGTGATGGCACGCTAATCCAACCAAACCGTATGCCTACATGTACACTGCGCTAGACATTGGCTTCAAACTAAGTTCACTGCCACCTGCTCCGTCCTCTCGACAACCGTATGGACATCGCCGTAGTCGGTGACGCTCCCCGGTCCTCGTTGCTCTGGTTGCGTGTCCAATCCTGCTTTATTGTGGCCTAGGCAGCGGGGGCATACGTTAACACAGGGACAACGGTGGAGCCGAATAAGTGAGCAGAGAACAGAGAGCCTTCACTACCCTTCGCCGCTTTTGTCTTCCTCTTCCCCAGCTCTGATGTGAGCTGATTCGTCATGTTGATTTTATGACCTAGAGTGGAGATTACATTGAGGAGTAAGAAGCCATCCGTTTCTCATGAACACTTCGACGCGATATAAAAATGGAGTCGCAAGCGCTAGACACTTTGTTGCTACTTTGCTAATTAAAGGAAATCCGCGGACACAGATAATTTTTCCAACTTGGGCCTATGCTATACTTCGGCGACGCGTCGCCGGCGAGGACGCCGAGAGCTCCGCAGGGGGTGTTATACTTCCGCCGCCGACGTCGCCACAGACGGGCCGACGTCATCCAAGGGTGGCAGAAAATGTGCTCCGATGGAGTGTTGTGATTGTGGGTTGATTCTTCGTTCCCGGAACTGCCATCATCACCACCGTACTTCGAATTACGAAATCGAGAAGTGCAAAAGACGCCGTCTTGTGAACATAAAAAGTGCAATTCACTAGAACACTGAGTGTTTGGGAGGGAGTGGGACCCTAAACCTTAGCTCCCCTTCAATTTGTAACTTTTCTTCCTTTTTGTGTCCTTCTCAGCCGTTCAGTTCGCATTTTCTAGGCCTATTTGCTTCCTTGAAGAGCAAGTAATACTAAATAGAACTATGTAGAAAATAAGTTGTGTTTCCTCTTTTTTTCAAATGGTAATGCAAACCTCTGCGAAGAACTTTTTCGAGATAAAATTCCTACTAATTAAGAGTTAAATTGCTGCTCCTAACTCTTCCACGCTCATCGTTCAAATCCAGCGCCACACAAAAAATAACAGGTTTGGAGCAGTACTTGCGCCTGGAAACCATGTGGTTTTATGTTAGTCCTCAGTGGAGAGCAGAAGAAATATAAAAGAAGAGGACTCTGACCTTCTGATCCGAAATCTCACGCATCTCTTTCGCAAGACCGTTTTGAAAAACTGCTTCAGATCACACTTATCCATCCTCCTAAAGGCAAATGTGGTTAGTAAAAGAAATTTTGCCAGATTAGCAATGGTCGAGCAGGCTGCCGTTCATACAAAACAAAAAGCATCATCAAGTTTCGAAACATGGTAAGAAAAGCACGCAATGTAAGCAAATTCGAGGCAGATGTGATCATCTAGCGTTTCTATCCACAGTCTGGTTACCAAATGATGACATTGAAAACGCGCTGCGATGCTAAAAATATGCTCCGATGCTCTCTTGTTGACGACGTCGCCGCAAAATCTATCGACGACGTCGTCGAAGTATAACATAGGCCTTACCTAATCCAGCACCAGTGAGACATGCTGACCTTCTAAAACACCTATACGTTTCTTTCGAGCTCGGGTGTTACATTTTCAATTGATCTGTTAAAGACTGACACACCTGCTGGTTTTGTGTCTTCATGCAGTATCCAGCACTTCAGTTTGCTTTTCTTATAAATGGAAAGTGTGAAGCTCGTTACTCTGACGTAGAAGGTATGCAGCGCGTATTGGGAGCATTGAACCAGAAAAAGAAATGCATTAATTTTTCATAGTTCAGCAGGTGTGTTGAGTATGACCGTGAAAATCTTTTTAATGCAACAACGTTCACTTCATGGAGTCAACAAATAACAAAGAATGCTTCGCCTATACAATTAATTACTCACCACCTGTAACTATCTTGAACCCGAACAGTCCCATGTAATGGCACAACAACAGCAGATGCACAGCGATTCGTTAAAGTTACACCATGCGAAACTTAAATCCGTGGCACTCTTGTCTCGATTCGAAACGTATTGCAATCAACTGCGGCTGCTGGCATAGCTTCAGCTGTATAGATGCGAAGGACTATGCTGCCGAGAAGATCATGTCACAACACTGAATCAGCCGCTGCAAGCCTAGCCGCAACGACAGACAGCCAGACACGTTCCTACAGTTGAGCTACCGCAAGAACAAGGTTTGTTTAAGTAAAAAGGCAACCATCCCAAGAAAGGGATCATATCACATATAAGGGGCCTCAGGCACAATATTTCTGCAACTCCTTGTTCGCTTCGTCTATCTGCTCCTGAATGCGCCTCTTCGGCGCATCGCCTGTTGCCTCCTTCAGGCTCTGAAAAAGGCACACGCGCTATATGGAAACTCCTACTGAAAAATTAAAATAGACGCTACAAAAGGCGCACCTTGCTGAGTCGAACTATTCGACTGTGGTACTCGGGGACATTTCGGAACACGCGGACGTAGCGATCTCCACAGGTCGCAACAAAACGATCACACGGCGAATATCGGATGGCTAGCACGCGCTGATCACCGTGAACGTCCGGCACTGAAATCAAGCGTTGGCCAAGCTCCTGAACAACGTGGAAAATCACCTACAATCAGGAAAATCCTTGTGTTCGTCCTCGCTGCTGAATATCTTAAGAGTCGAACCGCAAGCGACAGTAAAACTTCCGCCAGTGGAGCTCATGGCAAGGCGAACTCGATCAGCACTAGCTCCTCTCAGCGCTGACCACTCACCTCTGAAAATTTATAGATGGTAAAGAGTCAAATAGGCAGAACAATCACTTTTAGCACGGTAAATGTCTGCTGGCGACCCTTTGACGACCAGGTGCTGCCTTCTAAGCTAATAACACATCAGCCAGTTTCTGGAGATCGTTTCATAACCACGCACAGTCGCACGTACTACATAACCAGACGTTCAGCGGCCTTCCGGCCGCCAAACGTCTTCCTGGGGCTTCCAGAAAAAACGATAAATCATGTTGTTCGGTTGGTCGATTCAGTTAAGTTGCATCAGTTTTTCTCGCCATCATATTGGAGTAATTCCTAAGAGCATCAGTAATTCTTTCGAAGAAACGGTCGCCTAACCCCCACCAAAATGGATCCAATCTGAGCGAAAACCGGCAACTCCGGTCGAAAGTTCGATACCATCAATCGATATTGGTCGCCTAATTGAACCCTACAACCTGCAGTGAAGTCGACCCATCGCCCATCAAAATCGCGTGACTCCCACTCCAGTGGAACAAATCTGAGCGCAAACCAATAACTTCGGCGGAAAATCGATAATATCGATCGGCATTAGTCGTCCGATCAAGTCCTTCTACCTTCTTTTTTGAATTTGACAATTTTCGTCCATTTTCATCGATTGCACGTGAGCGTGACCTTGACAGGTTTTACATGTACGTTCGGGTTTCATCGATTGCACGTGAGCGTGACCTTGACAGGTTTTACATGTACGTTCGGGTTACCTTTACATGTTCAACACGTTTTGCAAGTTTATACAGGTTTGTGACACACACACACACAGACAGACGGACTAACGCTTTTATATTAGTAGGATTCTCACGAATCCGACGATCCCTGCGGGAAGCCGGATCCACACTGTGAAATCGGAAATCCGTTAGAAGCTAATTGCTGGAAAAGAAGTGTAAAGTCACTCACTTTCTGAGAACTGTTGCCTCCTGGCCTTGAGAGTAACGTATGTCCGTGTCAAATACTCTCCAGAATCCATCGCGGGATACTGTGACTGCTAGCGTTGCAGCCGCGTTGAAGGCCACCGCAAATATGCCCGAGTTGTGACCCTGTGAATAGTCCCACCTTCGCAATGGTTACATGCAAAACAAATAACGGGAATGTACCTTTAGATCAAAGGCTTTTCTGGCATCTTGGAAGACGTTCTCGCGACTGAAGAGGACCTGAATCCAGCGAATCACTGCAAACTGAACAGACCCACAACACACAACCGCGTACCTCGTACACGAAGACTTCGGTGGTGAAACCACAAACAGCCACAAATCGGCCGTCAGGAGAAATCTTCACATCAAAGAGTGAACTGAGCTGCAATACAAACGCAGATTCCGGGAATTTTGCGCTCCCTCTGTCTATCGTTGTTGAAGAAATACTAGGGACATGCATCTACTATCAGCAAAATTGAAACTACCTTTGGCTCCAACGTCTTCAGAATGTTGCCGTGGATGTCGTACAACACAATCTTATTATCAGGAGACGCCGACATCAAAAATTTTCCTTAAGAACGGCTACAGTTACGATCTTAGCAATCTCACGCGAAGTGTGGAGAAAACAAGAGTGGCCAAGCTCACCACTTGAAGAAATACCAGAGTGGGAGATGTCCAATGTGTGAGCAGAGGGAAAGCTCACATTCTCCATGTGAACAAACTTGTACGTTGAAGCAGTCTCCTTTTTCACCAACTTGAACACCGACAACTGGAAAGCAAATGGGACCATAAACCGAAATCTGAAGCCTCGAGATGCAAAGCATGACAACGGGGCTAAATCATTGCTGCGCGAGGACTTCGCGACGAAAACAACGCCTTAATTTCTCATAACAAAGTTTTGTTGCGATCAAATTTTGATCGCAACAAAACATCGTTATGAGAGCTTACAACCTCGATACCAGCCACTTGATGCTTAAAGGGGTTGAATTGTTGTCAACAATTACAATTATAATAATCACCAGTCGTTCGGCGGCCTAGCGGCCGCCTACGACTGGTTGGGGGCTTCGCCCCCAAACCCCGAGAATAGGACGCCATGGAGGCTACGGGTTTCCTATTCTTTCCTAGGCCTTCTGACCATTATGTTAATCGAGATGGATCGGCTGATCTTCCTCGACGTGATCCTCAAAAAATCGATAATATCGATCGATATCGATTGGTCGACTTCAGATTCGTGTTCAGCGACCTCGATTACCCCCAAGGCCGAAGTTTCGCGCCACTTGAACGCCATCCTCAAAAGATCGATAATATCGATCGATATCGATTGGTAGACTTCGGATTCGTGTTAAGCGACCTCGATTACCCCCAGGGCCGAAGTTTCGCGCCACTTGAACGCCATTCTCAAAAAATCGATAATATCGATCGATATCGATTGATCCGACTTCAGATTCGTGTTCAGCGACCTCGGTTACCCCCAGGGCCGAAGTTTCGTGCCGCTTAAACGTCATCCTCAAAAAATCGATAATATCGATCGATATCGATTGACCCGACTTCAGATTCGTGTTCAGCGACCTCGATTACCCCCAGGGCCGAAGTTTCGTGCCGCTTGAACGTCATCCTCAAAAAATCGATAATATCGATCGATATCGATTGATCCGACTTCAGATTCGTGTTCAGCGACCTCGATTACCCCCAAGGCCGAAGTTTCGCGCCACTTGAACGCCATCCTCAAAAAATCGATAATATCGATCGATATCGATTGATCCGACTTCAGATTCGTGTTCAGCGACCTCGGTTACCCCCAGGGCCGAAGTTTCGTGTCGCTTGAACGTCATCCTCAAAAAATCGATAATATCGATCGATATCGATTGATCCGACTTCAGATTCGTGTTCAGCGACCTCGATTACCCCCAAGGCCGAAGTTTCGCGCCACTTGAACGCCATCCTCAAAAAATCGATAATATCGATCGATATCGATTGATCCTACTTCAGATTCGTGTTCAGCGACCTCGGTTACCCCCAGGGCCGAAGTTTCGTGTCGCTTGAACGTCATCCTCAAAAAATCGATAATATCGATCGATATCGATTGATCCGACTTCAGATTCGTGTTCAGCGACCTCGGTTACCCCCAGGGCCGAAGTTTCGTGCCACTTGAACGCCATCCTCAAAAAATCGATAATATCGATCGATATCGATTGGTCGACTTCAGATTCGTGTTCAGCGACCTCGATTACCCCCAAGGCCGAAGTTTCGCGCCACTTGAACGCCATCCTCAAAAAATCGATAATATCGATCGATATCGATTGGTCGACTTCAGATTCGTGTTCAGCGACCTCGGTTACCCCCAGGGCCGAAGTTTCGTGTCGCTTGAACGTCATCCTCAAAAAATCGATAATATCGATCGATATCGATTGATCCGACTTCAGATTCGTGTTCAGCGACCTCGATTACCCCCAAGGCCGAAGTTTCGCGCCACTTGAACGCCATCCTCAAAAAATCGATAATATCGATCGATATCGATTGATCCGACTTCAGACTCGTGTTCAGCGACCTCGGTTACCCCCAGGGCCGAAGTTTCGTGTCGCTTGAACGTCATCCTCAAAAAATCGATAATATCGATCGATATCGATTGATCCGACTTCAGATTCGTGTTCAGCGACCTCGGTTACCCCCAGGGCCGAAGTTTCGTGTCGCTTGAACGTCATCCTCAAAAAATCGATAATATCGATCGATATCGATTGATCCGACTTCAGATTCGTGTTCAGCGACCTCGATTACCCCCAAGGCCGAAGTTTCGCGCCACTTGAACGCCATCCTCAAAAAATCGATAATATCGATCGATATCGATTGATCCGACTTCAGATTCGTGTTCAGCGACCTCGGTTACCCCCAGGGCCGAAGTTTCGTGTCGCTTGAACGTCATCCTCAAAAAATCGATAATATCGATCGATATCGATTGATCCGACTTCAGATTCGTGTTCAGCGACCTCGGTTACCCCCAGGGCCGAAGTTTCGTGCCACTTGAACGCCATCCTCAAAAAATCGATAATATCGATCGATATCGATTGGTCGACTTCAGATTCGTGTTCAGCGACCTCGGTTACCCCCAGGGCCGAAGTTTCGTGTCGCTTGAACGTCATCCTCAAAAAATCGATAATATCGATCGATATCGATTGATCCGACTTCAGATTCGTGTTCAGCGACCTCGATTACCCCCAGGCCTGAAGAGTACCGCCGACGTGTCCGGCACGTCTGCGGCTCGCCATGCACGGTTGCCGACGTGTTCGGTACGTCTACGGCTCGCCATGCATGGTTGCCGACGTGTTCGGCACGTCTGCGGCTCGCCATGCGCGGTCGCCGACGTGTTCGGCACGTCTGCGGCTCGCCATGCGCGGTCGCCGACGTGTTCGGCTGCCGCGCCCCAACTCAAAGTGGGACGGACGGACGGTGTGACACACACGGTGACACACACAGTGACACACACACACGCTTGCTCCTTTATATATAGTAGGATTATTATAATAATCCAATACAATTGAAATTGTCCATAGTTGTCCATCATTTACTTTTTCACCTAGATGATATGTGTGGATTTTATTTGCTTCTCTCACTTGTTTATAGAGATTACGCACGACTGTATTTGTACTCATGTAAATAAATAAATAAATAAATTGAACGCCTTCTGCACTATATGACCTAGTGAAAGCCACAAAACATACCCCACCTGTGAAGGAGCGAAGTGACCGTGGAGATTCTTACAACGAGCTATATTTTATTGTAGGGCTTTTTCTAGGAAGCACCGTAGTGGTTCCCAAATTTCCTGCGGACCTCTGGTAAGGTCAAAATCCTGTAGTGCTTCAGGCCCCGTTTATACTTCGTCGCGTCGCGACGCGATGGCCACGCAATGGGGCCAAATTGATTGATCGCGTCGCGGAGCGACGACGCCAGCCGTCCGGAATGAATCGCGTGAATCCGCGACCAATCGCGTCGCCCTGCGTCGGATCGCGTCGCGCTCGAAATGGGTGCGATGCGATGGATCGCGGTGAATTGGGGCGCGGACGTGGTGGATTGGGGCGCGGGATGGCTCCGATCAGCTGATTTTCGCAGTGTGGACCCGCACTTGCTCTTGCTTTGTTGATTTATTTGTCGTCGGTGAGACCTTGTACATCTTTTACGCTTTCCCAATAAACATTTCGGTTTCGTATCAGGTCCAGGGTGCCCGAATTCCATGGATGCGAGCCGGATTTCGCGCACAAGGTGAGTTTCTCTTCAAGTTTTGATGTTTTCTCGTGTTTATTCCTACCTGTTTGCTTTGTGCTTTTTCTTAGTTGTTGCTGACATGCCCTTCTCTGTTTTTGTAATGTGCTTGACCCTTGCTGTTCGATTTCAGATCGCCGTCCGTACGGATTCCATGGAGGCGAGCCGGATTTCGCGCACAAGGTGAGTTTCTCTTCAAGTTTTGATGATTTCTCTTGTTTATTTCCACTGTGTTTTGTCGTGATTGTGTTCTGCTTTTTTATTTATTAGTATTGTTATTGTCTGTTGATGTTAGTAGTCATCCCTACCCCATTTCCCTTCCGATACGCATATCCTCTGGCGTATCCACGATCCATTGCTGACTTTTAGGAACAGCCATGGCTCAGGAGCGCTAGAGGCGTAAGCGTCCGATGACGTTTAGGATCTAGAGCGCCTAGAGAATGTCTAGAGAAATGCCTAGAGAATGCCAGAGGCGTGTCCCTGATTACTATTAGTTCTATTAGTTTTATTATCATATCATTCTTTATAGCTTAACATCTTCAGGTCAGTTCGCCACTAGGGCTTGTACTGCCCAGCTGTTTCAACGGACTGCGCCTCTATTCCCTTCGCCCTTAACCCCCTGCTCCTTATTCTTTTCCGAACATTTTCAGCCCCAATCAACTATTTCGTCAAATATTCAGTGCTGCTATTCTGCTTACTTTTCTCGCTGCAGGTTATGTCCAGGTAAGTTTTATGGTATTTCCATTCGTCCACTGCAGTAGCCTGGTATGAGGTGGACTTGCGGCAGAACTCATGAAGATTCTCGTCCATTTCTCCCTTATACTGGCTCATATTGCAGATTGTTTAGTGTATCCTTTTCTACAATACCTAAGCAAAACCTTCTATGCTTCTTTGCTAATATTCTTAGGCTCTCTGTTTCTTTGTTTTTCATTTTTTTCTGCTCGAGCCTGAGAGCTCTGGTGGGCAAGTTTAGACTATGTGCGTTCTTTGGGTACACAGCCAAGGTTAAATGGCGCTTCGACTTACTCGTTATAGCTTTAGCAGTACCAGCAAGCAGCAGTCTGATGTTCTTCTAGAAGATTCGGAGGTGTGGCATGGCACCAGCCTTGATTATAGTGCTTTATGTTCTAGACTGTCTTTCGGTAATCCATTCTATGATTCGGGAGGCAGTGTCGCAGCCAGGACCCGGAAATGTGTGCACAGTTGCGTGTGTGCAAGTACGCAATGGTGCGTAATCGCGGATCGCGTCGCCGGCTGTTCGGAGTGCTCATCGTCGTGCGAAACAGCGCGACGCGATTGGACGCATCGCGGCGTTGGAATCGCGTCGCCCCGCGATGGAAGTATAAACGGGGCCTCAGTGCGCGCTGACAACGCAAAACTGACGCCTGAAATCGCCTTGTAATGATCAGAAATTATCCCGCAAAAGGTTTAGAATTTCAGTCATAGCTAGGGGGATAATTTCTGAATACGACCATGCGTTTGAGGCGTCAGTTTTGCGTTATGAGTTCGCACTGAAGCGCTACAGTTGTTTGCCATTTTTGGCCGAGACCGAGGTTCACAGAACATTTGGAAACCTTTACGGTGCTTCCCATACAAAGCCTTACAATACAATATAGGTCGCTTTAAAAATTTCCATGGTCACTTCGTCGAGCTTCTTCGTCAGTTCAATCTTAGGAATCAAACATGGAAATCCAAACTTGCGTGCATCAAAAATTTCAACATCAGTTTCACTTCAACATCCTTGCCCACTCCATGCCTGCAAGGTTTGTTTGAAAAAATCTACCACGGTCGAGATTTCGACTACATCGTTTTTATCAAGTCACTCATACCTGTGGCAAGTGCCTCGATGAAAACGACCTGATCGAATCTCGGCTGTAATAAAGCCAGTTTCTATGTCACGGTATAGTGGCGAACGCCTCTGTAAGCCACGCCCCTACACGGGTTGGAAGGTTGGCAGTCTCCCTAACTGCATTCTTGCTAGATGGTTGTTGTATATAATATAGGCTAATAATAAAGGTTTGTAAATCCTCACTCCAAGGCAGGAGCATGACATCCATGTCAATGGAGTTTTCGTGATGGTGCTGCAAAATCTCGTTTTGTTGAGCCTCGTCCGCTATGACTAACCGAATATTTTCTCCGTCGTTATAATATAGGGCGTTATTTTCTATGCAAAAGCCTTTCTGTCCCCTTTCTATAGTTTTATTTGTGTTGCCAAGAAGTACCTTTATACGATCGCTATAGGGACTTCTCAGTTGTGCCTCTCGTATTTTTTCAAGGGATGGCACTTGCGTGTGTCTTAATGTATTGACCCAATTGAGTCCCACCGGGTAACGCGATAAGGCGTCGCTTACGGCGTTATGTTTTCCCGGGCGATACTCAATAACCGTATTGTAGCCCATTATGGCGACTTGGTACTTGGCTAACCGCCCACTTAGGTCAGTTCGATGCAACAGAGAACAGAGTGGAGCGTGATCTGTGAGCACTCTTATCTTGGCTCCAAATACATATGGTCTGAATTGGTGCAGACTGTACACTATCGCTAAAGCTTCCAGCTCTATAATCGAATAATTATTTTCATGTTTATTTAAACTTCTACTAGCGAAAGTAATGGGGTGTGTTTCATGTGTTTCCTCGTCATTCTGAAGTAAAGTTCCCGCGACTGCTATTCTGGACGCATCCGTATGAATTTCATAAGGATGTCCAGTTTTTGGGGATGACAAAACGGGGGCAGACGTTAGTCGTTTCTTCAAATCGTCAAACGCGTTTTGTTGTTCTTGCTGCCATGTAAATTTGTTCGCTTTAGCCGTCAGTTTTGTAAGAGGTTCAGCGATTTTTTGCAAAATTTTCTATGTACCTTCGAAAATATAAGGCAGCTCCCAGAAACGACTTGACAGCAGTGACGTTCTTGGGTACAGGGAATTTCGTTAGCTTTTCAATCCTTGTTGGATTTAAACGTGACCCGTTCTTGCTTAGAAGTATTCCCAGATATTCAACTTCACTGGCCGCGAACACACATTTATCTAACCGAAGTTTCATACCAAAGGATCGAATTCGATAGAAAAGTGCGCGGATATCTTCCATATGTTCATCGAAACTATTAGAGCACGTTATTATATCGTCAATATATGCAAACGTACAACTGCGTAATTCTCTGACAAGCGAATTTGTAACCTTTTGGAACGTTCCGGCTGCACCTTTTAGTCCAATGGGCATCGTAATAAATTGAAATAGACCTAAGAAGGTTTGAAAAGCTGTCCGTTCTCTGTGCGACCTTTCCATGGAAATCTGGTGAAACCCTGACTTGAAGTCAACCTTCGTATAAAACACTTTCCCGGCGGCAAGATCAATTATTTCTTGTATATTTGGAATAACATATGTTTCCGTCTGCGTTATAGCATTAAGCTTCCGGTAGTCTACTACGAAGCGCCATGAACCGTCCTTTTTCTTGACTAAGATTATTGGTGCACAGAATGGAGAAGAACTTTTTTTCAATGACTCGTTGTTTTAATAAGTCATTGACTTGTCTCGTAATTTCATCTCTCTGTTCAAGAGGAACGCGATACGGTTTTTGTCTAGGAATTTTCGAATTTTCACACAAATCAATTCTGTGCTTAAGCTTGCCGTTATAACGTCCTATGTCACCATCTCTACCAATAAAAATATCATTAAAGCTATTTACCAACTCAACCACCTTGGCCCGTTGGAGAATGTCTAACTGTGAATCAGACCAATCAATTTGGCCTACGGATGCTCCTTCCACATCTAAGGGACAATGTTCCAAGTGTCTATCAGCATGGACCTCAGGAGGAGTGTAATTTACTTCATCCTTAATGTCGTTAGCTGTTCTTTTGTACACACTTTCGTTATCGTATACTGAAAATATCTGGCGATGGTTAAAGTTTTGAACAATTTCTGCATTAGCCACATGCTGTCCTTTGTACAGCTTGACTCCTGACTGCCCGCTATTGAAAATTCGTAACGGAAAGCGCTTCGAACCCGTTGGACAGTAAAGCGTCTTTCCAATTAGTAGCCCTTCTGGCAATGTATCTAAGCCAGTATCGCTTGCAATTAATTCAGTGCAGTCGTCGTATGAAAAATTCACTGTTGCAATAACGAAATTGTCGGAAAACGCAGGAATCGTTAAATCGTGTGCTATCGTGATTTGGAAAACCATGTCCATAAAACCGCTTTCCCTTTCTCGAAGCATTCGTATACAATTTCCTCCAACTGAGACTGTTTTGTTCAACATGTCGAGGGAAATAGGTTTTTCTATCTTCGAAAGGAAGTCCACTCCAAGAATTAGCGCTGCTGGACAGTAACCGTTTTTCGTTATGAGTACGTTATGAGTTTTAGCTACTTTCACAAACGTTATAGTGTTTTTCATATATCCTATGAAAGGAATTTGTCCACCATTTGCGGCAGTTGCAGATGGAACGGTTTCGCGAATGAGCACCCCACCTATGTATGAAAGAGTGTTTTCGTCCATAAACGTTATAGAACTACCCGTATCCAACAGCGCAACAATCGTTTTGGTGCCACAGTACACTGGCACAAAACATGGGGCAGCAGGTTTTGCTTCCGCAGACCCAATTATCGTCATTACTATTGGAACATAAGACAGAAACTTCGTCGTCATCATGTTGTTCCATATAATATAGACTAATAATAAAGGTTTGTAAATCCTCACTCCAAGGCAGGAGCATGACATGGAGGTCCCGGGGAGATCGTTTTAGACTTTTGCTCAGAATTTCTAAAAGAAGTTAACAGTAGGGGAGACACCGTTTTGACGGCCATCAAAACGTATCTATATCTCGAGATATATACACAACACACCGCATGCACATTGCACATTTCTCACGAAGCATGCTGGCATGATTTTTTTTGTACTGAGCATGATTTTTATCATTTCTACTTTTTCGTTTGTCTTTACCGTGGCGCATGAATGAGGCAGGGCATGTAACTTTACAGCTATTTTTAAAGAAGTATTATCATGTTTACATTATTGTTTAAATTTTGTCCCACATTATTCTTCTTCTATACCGTACAAACTTAATTACAATATTGCAGTAGAACGCTTGAGTTAGCTTACTTTATGCCGCCTTTTTAAACTCTAATTATCGATTGCGAAAAGTACGATTTTCGCTATTCGCGACAGCGATTTAAAGCGAATATCGTATTTTCCGACCTGGCGTCTCCAAAAACACTAAGTGTGCGGAAAGTACGTTCTTCACGTGAGTCACTGCCGAGTGCAAACTACCTCCCTTGTGAACCTCGTACTTTTCCGATTTCCCTTTTGCGCACGTCCTAGATGATTTCTCTGCATTCATGTTTTCGTTATCACGTCAATAGCTTAATCAAATCTTTCACTATTTTCTTATTAAAACGTCTAATTTATAGCTCATGTATCTTACCCTCAATTCTTAACTTATCGTCAATTCAATTGCTACATTTTACTCTGCCATTCATGCCACCGCTAGCTTGTATATAATCTGTACATAGGACGTCCAAAAAAATCCGAAAGAGAACAAAAAATTATTTTTTTAGATTTATTTTTATTCGATGTTAATAGAACTTCGCCCATTGGCTGCACTACCGTATACTAGGTAATGTCGGCATTACAAAGGAGCCGAAACGTGGCTTTGAGTATAGACTCAAGGGTGTCTATCAGAGCTCACGTAAGTACCCACTTAAGAATAGCGGCGTCAACGAGGCTATGATAATCCCACTCGAAGGGAATAGAGGATGGTAACCCATACTGAGGTCATCTAACAGACACTACGTCTTCGTGACTGCGGTTGGACGATTGCGTGCAATTTCATCCTTTGCTTACTGCTTCTTCAGCCCTCTTCCTGCCTCCTATTTCTTCATCTTAATAGCGATTCATCAACATAACGGGTACTCATTTAGTGCCGAACAGCTCACCAGCTGAGAAACGGTTTGCTCGCACCGAGCAAAGAAATCAGACGAAACTAACGAGTCGACTTATTAACGAATCACGGGAAATAGTAGAACGGTTGCTCATTTCGAACATGGCGACATCTGATAACGGATTAATCGGGGGATCTGTTGGGAGCTTAGACAAACCTCTTAATATTCGGGTCAATATAGCTGACTTGTTTCTTCCCGCATTGCAGTGCTGGCCGAATTATAACGGAACTAACATGTCAGTGGTGAAGTTTGTTAGAGAGATGAACGAAAAAGCCAATGCAGAGGGATATGACGAGCAGAAACTGGCAAGGCTCCTTCCTCTGCAATTAAGCGGAGCAGCCAAAATAAAATACGAGAACTATGATAACGATGTTAAGCTGGATTACCGAAAGGTTGTTGACCAGTTGAAAAAAGACTTTCGCAGCCCTAACTATGTCGAAATAGCGAAAGAAAAAATTTATCACGTGAAGCAGGAACCCGATGAAAATGTGGTCATTTATGGGCAACGGGTGAGAGATTTAGTTGCCGACGCTTTTGCCGAAAGTAATCCCATCGCCGTCGAAGAAATAATGTGCGAAACATTTGTGCGCGGCCTTACTACAAATCTTCGAATCGCGTAATGAAAAAAAAGGCAGTCATCCCAGACTTTCAAGGATCTGCAACAAATTGCAGAAAACGAAAATCATCTTTTTGAAATTGTGGGTCGTGAGAGGGGACTAATTGATAACGCCCTAGTAAATGCGATCACGGAAGCCGTTCAAAACGCACACATTAGTGAAAGCTGCCCACATCGAAATTACCAAAATCAAGGGAGCTACCAACGTCAAGAGTGGAATCATCGCCATACCCTGCTGTTAGTGCATCGCCAAATTTTTCACCACGTTGGAACAGTAATAGGGCATATCACGAACGTAGTCCTCAATCCTATAACGATAACGTTACCACAATAACGATGGAATTCGAAGCCCACGTGGATATCACGGACGCGATTCTCAAATCCCTAGAAATAACGCTTCTCACAATTACGTGAGAAATTATGATGACCAACATGATAACGGTCGATATCGGGATTATTCTAATGAATTTCCACACAACTGAGAAGTCACTGTGACGGCATAAAAATCTATCGCATTCAAAATAACGCCCTATATTATAACGAAGGGAAAAGTATTCGGTTAGGTAAAGTAGACGAATGTCACCAAAAAGAGATTTTGTAGCAGAATCACGAAAACCCCTTTGCCGGAGGTTACTTGAGCAGTAAAAATACCTTGCAGTAAGATTCACGTACGATTTTACTGGAAGAAAATGAATAACGAAATAGCGAATTTTGTTCTAAGCCGCGTCATTTACCAAAAGGTAAAGTCATAACGATTTCGAAATATTTTTAACATTTTACAGAATATAACGATGTCCGTAGAACTGATAAGGACATAGGGAAATTCGGACTATGATTACGACAGTGAATACACTCCCGCAAAAACTCATTTCGAGGCAAATTTAAACATTTTCACCAGAAGGTCGGAAAAATAACGATTGGTAGAATAGCGATTTAAAATAAACCAAATTCATAACGATATCTAATCAATATTTGAAGGAGCTATGCATAGATACCAGTGCTCGAACTAGTCCCTTGGAAGAAGAGGTACCAGAACTCAGACAAGCACTCTTGACTTGTCAGGAGCAAGATGATGCGATGGCAATGATGGCGAACAAGGACTTAAACCTATTCGTCAATGTGGGTCACGCCGATAAAACGTGCTCCAGAGATGCTATGGTCGACGGCTCTAGAGATGCGGTGGCTCCAAGCAAGGCCGGTGGCAGTATGCGGGCAGCGATTCGAGCAATGCCTCGAAGGCACATGATCCGGAGGCCCTATGACCTGGCCCTAGGCTCATGCACAAATTTCGCCCTGTGCGTACTGGAAGGAATCCTCCCATAATCGTCTCTATGTCCATCGACCCATCATTTTAATTCATCATTGGAGTGAATATTTGTTTTTTGTTGTTATTTAAAAATTATTGTGTTGTATATTTTTGTCGAGGCCGACAAATTCGAAAGAAAGGGCATGTCACGGTATAGTGGCGAACGCCTCTGTAAGCCACGCCCCTACATGGGTTGGAAGGTTGGCAGTCTCCCTAACTGCATTCTTGCTAGATGGTTGTTGTATATAATATGGACTAATAATAAAGGTTTGTAAATCCTCACTCCAAGGCAGGAGCATGACACTAACAAATAATGCAGCCGGAGAATATCAAAATGAAAGTTACCAGAAGTCAAAAACGTGGAGATCAGTGATAAATCACAATTTTAGAACCAGTGCATTTCGAAACAAACCAAGCGCGAACATGGAAAAATCAAGAAGAACGCTAGAATCGAGATGGAAGAAGTTGGACATCATATGCAATGCGTCATGATGGCAGCATTACTTTTGCACTGTAATGTTATGCGAAGCATCATACGACTTGACGACCTCATTCTGTGCTCACATATTTCCACTCTTACCTAATGAGTTCGAGCTTCGGTAAGCACATAGATGGAGCTTCCTAACTACGCCAAGCTTCACCAAGCATGTCGCTCTCCCCATTTCCCTTCGTTATCCAATGAACTCCAGATCATGAAATCACGGCCACGACTCTAAAAAGTCGAGGAGAGTTCAAAAAAAATTCGCCCAAACATCGCCAGTACAGCTGTTTTGGGTATTGAGCACGAATACGGTATCGATTTTTGAAAATTCAGGCGACCAGGGTAGGTTACAGAGGGTGTCGTGAGTAAAAATGGCGGGGTCATGATCACTGATTTCGTCCTTTCCTCGCCTGTGGAAACTATTTCAGCTGCTGACCACGAATCCTCCACTCCTTTTTCTAAATTATCTATTTTTCGTGCACTACTTTCTATCTCGAAGTAGAAGATTGGAAAGCAAGCCTGATCACAAAGCTGAAGAAAGAGATCCTACGTAGTGATACTGATAACCTTGATCACTCATGGAACGCGATCATGTGAAAACGTTTATCAGATTTGTGATTAGCGCCTCAATTAGCCTACAAGACGAAGACGGCGAAAATCGCTTTCGATCTCCAGAGTGGGAGTCCAAGTCTCTACAGCTTCGATTAGCAGAGTGGTGAAAATAGGCAGCATCGTTGTCTAATAGTATCATGCGGGTTAAAATAAAGTTATATCGTCAGTATGGTATACTACGGAGTTCAGGAAACACTTTTCATCGGCAAAAGAGCAGATAGCAAGCCCAGCAATGCACAATCCCAACCCTCGGATCCGAATCCACGACCCTCTTCCTGCAAGTCCGCCCCCATACCCACTCGGCCATCCAGTCGCTGTCCCTGCCTCGTGAGCGGCGCACCTCAATGTCCCGCTTCGGTTACTGTATCGCTTACAAGCAAATTGTGAGTTCCCTGTAATCCCGCCACTGTTGCAGTGCCAAACCTTTTGTAGGTTAGATTCTAATCACGACATGGCAGTACCAGACATCTGTTTTGCCTTATCGGCCCGCACTGAAGTGATACGGTATTTTGCAATTTTTGACCTACCCAGATGTCCGCAGGAAATTTGAAAACCATTACGGTGCTTCTCAGATGACCTCCTACAACCCTCAATAGGTTGACTCCGTTGTGAGTGGTAGTCACGACACGAAAATAGACAAAAGTCGTTCCGTGAAAATGAAAATGCGCTCGATAGCGGAATGGCGCGTTCGAACGCAATATGCGCAGAGCTCGACTACTGCTTCATGGTTACATTCTGCTCACCGGTGAAGACCCTTTAGTAGACTCCTAACTAAGATGCGGCTAAGGTGCAAAATAGAGACGGAGAAATCAACGAAGGCGTTGCAATTACTAGCTTTTACTCATCCGGATCAAGCAGTGCTCCGGAAAACCAGTAGGAGAAAACACCTCAGCACCAAGCAGCAAAACGTCGAAACATCCACTCAAAAGTACTCCAAAAGTCGACACATAATTCTTTAGTTCCACTTCAGTTCTAACTTCGTGAGAGGTGACATTTCCTCGCTAGGTTAGTTTGCACGATAATAACCAACAGACGTTGTAGTGAAGAATAGTAAAGGGCTGGCGGAGCGCAGTCGGAGGAGGCGCCGGCTGTCGCGTGCACCCGACACCAGGTTCCTGGTTCGGATTTCCCGCCCAGGCCAACCAAGCCTTTCATCCCTCCGGGGTCGGTGAATTGGTACCAGACGTATCTGGGAAGGATAAAGCGCTGACTTGTTCATCGGATGGCCACCGCAAGTCATTGTATGGCCTTCGTCATACCATCACTCACCCCGAGCGACGCCTAATGATATGCTCCCATATCGATCGGGCGGCGTAATGGAATCGATATGGGTGCATATCATTAGGCGTCGCTCGGGGTGAGCGATGGTATGACGAAGGCCTATGGCCAAATACGCATTCAACACGCCTCCACGACATCCTGTAGAAGTAAAATGCGCTGGCGCCTCCCAAAAGGGATTGAGTAACGCCATCCTTTATCCTTATTATATATATATATATATATATATATATATATATATATATATATACATAAAGGATCGGTATTTGAGGTCAGATTCGTCAACATTCACCTGCCGTTAACGGTGAAAAGTACCGTCAAACCCCCTGATATGAGATTAATCAGCATCAGGTCTGGCGTGGTTTTCACCATTACCGACCGGTAAGCGGTTGATGAATCCGGCACTGGAGTCGTAGCTTCCCTGGCAGTGGGGTAGTGGTCACTGTAGGACGGTAGACATGGTGGACAATTGAATGCAGGTTGATGAATCTGGCCCTGGAGTTGTATCTTCCATTGTAGTAGGGTAATGGTCAAGGTAGGGCTGTAGACATAGAGGAAAACTGAAAGCAAGAAATGCCATCTGTGGTGCAAAATAATAGCAAAAATTGCAAAAAAGAGCAGCCGGTTGTCATACTGCACAGTGGAAAAGGATTCAATATCTGGAGTCGTAGCTTCCCTGGTAGTGGGGTAGTGGTAAAAGTATTGCGGCAAACATAGAGGTAAATTGAAACAAAAAACGGCTTATGTGAATCAAAATAGCAAAAAAGATGCAGAACAGAGCAACCCGTTGTCATACTGAACAGTGGAAGAGGATTCAATTTCTGTAGTAGCAACAACCCTGGTAGTTGGGTAGTGGTAAAAGTATGGCGGTAAAAATAGTGGAAAGTTGCTCCACACAGGAGAGCTGGGAAGGAACACTGAGGTATGACCACCAGACACATATTGGGAAACCTCGTCATATGGCGGGTGTTCTGTGGTGTTGGCGTGTAGCCAATAGAGACCTCTTTCGAAATCACCCTACGTCAGGCAGTCGATGGTAAACAACAGTACTGGACAACTGTCAAGCGTTTTGGTGCTGGACAACTGGCAACCGAACCCCAAACTTGGGCGATTGAACCGGCGAGGCTAGACAGTATACGAAGTACGGGTGGCTAACATCGGACAAAAAACCCTTCCTCTTATATAGGGGATATATATTCACTTATTACATGAGAACTCATGTAACTACAACACAACCTCGGATAAGGAATTATAGAGTTCAGTAGAGTTAATGCGGTTTGTTGAAACTGCTAAGCCAAGGCGAAAAAATGATCCCGATATGACCGTGCGAAAGGAAGAGGACCCACCCAGGGGCTGTGGTGTGTGGTAAGCGGTGCTCGGTCAGCTATAGTAGACATAATTTCCTTGCAGACCAACAATCCCTTAGCAAACGAAAAATGAGTTCCAACTCTGTAAAATGCCGAAGATAACTGGCAACATACAAATAACCCCACCTTATTTGATCGTTTCATGGCAAATACGAGACTCTTGCAGTCTGGCGCGAAGGATACCTGCGTGGCTGTGTCGAAATCCAACACCTGGCGGACACTTTTGTGCTCCTTCTCCTCGATATCCTTAAATTCCGACAAAACATCACAACATGTTACGATATGGGGCATAGCAGCAAACTGGTTACAAGTCTTTCCTATCTCCAGCACAATGTTCATTCCTAACAATAGTCAACGTAGGTCCAAACCATTCGTTCAACCATTGCCTACAACATAATTTTCTGAGCGACAGATGGGAAAGGACAGGGCGCGGATGAGGTGGAGATGCCAAGAAAAGGCTCACGGTTAAGATCCCCCTCAATACAACCGAGTTATTCAAACAGTTATGATCAGACTCTACGGGACATCGCGAACGCAAACTGAATGCGAATTGTGCCTGTACGAAGTCTTTTCGGTGGCTGGTAGGTGGACAAGTTAATGTTTAATTCTTCGGTACGAGCAAGGCATCAACTGATCGCCCCAGAAAGACAAAAGCCTAGGTGGGCCGGGCAAGACAGGGACCTCGAATCGACATGGGATGCATGCGACAGTAGTAAAAGTGTCCAAATGCCAAAAATCACCTTTTGAATTATGCGCCGATATGCGCAGCATACCGGACAGCTAGAGCTAACTTCTTCCTGTTGTAAGTTTATCGGCGCGTCAGCATACTAGTTTGCATTCATATGGACAATGGGCACTTCCACAACTCCAGGGGAAAGGCCAAAAGCAATCTTTCGCCCAAATTTTGCCCAGGGAAGTTAGTTGGCGTGCTGATCACGAATCTGACATCCGTTTTTAGAATAACGGTAGAGTACGACAGGTTAGGGTATGTGCGCGTAAGCAAAGCTATCGGGTGCTGGAGACTGCGCAAAAACAATAACTCCATCATTATTCCATGCCTTTTTCAAACAAACATGCACATAATGTAAATATTCAACGTACGTCTAAAAGCTCATTCTGAAGCGTTTTTGTCCGTACTTAGCGTAGCCTACAGCAATCAGCCGAGATTTCAAAAAAGAGATCAGATTCTTGATCGCTACCCCAAACAGCACCGTAGGGCGAAGCTTCGGGGAAAAATTCCACCTCTTATCCGACCTCTGGAGTCGTGAAAGGGCACTATTGCGCTTTCACGACTTCAGAGGTCGAGGAAAGGTCGAAGAATTTTTTCGCCCAAATTTTGTCCAGGGACGTTGTCCGGAGTGGTGATCACGAAACTGACACCCGTTTGGTGAAATGTTATGTACGAGTGGCTAAGGCTGCCTAGGTCGTAATCACCCATTTCACCCAAACTTAGAAGTCACTCGTATCTATCGTCACCTGCCTACTCCAGCGTAATACGAAAACTGATGTCAAATTCGGGATCAGCATCCCAGATAACCCATATAGCCGAAGTTAGGGCAAAATCGGTGACCGTTTCCATAGTCACCGCATCTACAGTAACCGACCGTACTTTAGCGTAACACGAAAAACGGACGTTAGATTCGTGGTCATCATCCCGAATAACACCACTGGACGAAGCTTGGGCGATTTTTTTCGATCTCTCCTCGACCTCTGGACTCGTGAAGATACAATAGTTGCCATGAGAGTATAATAGCGCCAGACAATTTATTGCTTCGTAACAGCAGCACGACACAGTGCTATCCAGGCATTTTGGAAACTGAAGAAGGATATGGGACAAACATGGATCCTTCAATGCATGGACAAACATGGATTCTTCGTGCATTTCCCTGTTTGAATAATAAGCCACTCACCCTCACATCCCACAGAAATGCGGTTCGATCAGCCGAGACGGTGACGAACTTCTTCCCATCCTGGGCGAAGTCCATCCCCGTTATGGCTGCCGTGTGTCCCTTCAATGTGGTCACCGACCAGGGATGGTCGTAGGACGCATCCTTCAGCTGAAGAAAAGTGAGCAGCAACAGATTTCCGGATACTGAACAGTCTATGAGCGCCTTCGCTCCTGGTCCGACGATAACGAACCTTTGGCTTCCACTGATCGTTCTTTCGCTGCTTATTCGCTTTCCGTGCTGCATCTAGCTTGTCGTTGTGAGCTGCCTCCTCCATCTCGGCACTACTAAACGAGAGACAGTATTGTGGAAGCCCAACCCTTTGCAGCTCCTTACCCCTCGGATTCCTGTGCTGGTTCCTCGCTCTGCTTTCTCGCAAAGTAGAGAATGGAGGTGACCATTATGACCAGAATGCCAACAAACACCGATAGTATGGTTAGCGGGTCCATTTCTTCGAAGTTCATCATAGCGACTAGATCCTACAACTGCTACGTCCGAGCGTCAGAAACAGGAACATGACTCGAACATACGAACACCCTCGCAAATGACGTTCGACTTTTGGCTGTAGATAAGGAATCTGATACAGCCGTTGAATGTGGACTCTGCACAAAAAGGCAAAGCAAACAAGCTGTTAAGGGGAATTACAGACAAATAGGACAAGTAGCAGTGCCACCACCAAAAGACATCGTCCAACTGAGGTCGTTTCTGGCTCTCCTCAACAACTATGGAGCATTTGTTGGGGAAATGTGCCAGCTAGAACCCTACGACGTACTGCTCAGGAAAGACGTCGCAATTAGTTGGTCACCAGAACCCCAGCGAACTTTTGGCGCGCCAAAGAGTTGAATCATCGGGTTTACTACTCACTCATTAGGGCCCTTCAAAGCAAATAGTTGTGGCAGCAGATGCATCGGAATACGGAATCGTAGCAGTCATATCCCACCGATTCTCCAATGGAATGGAAAAACCAATTTATCACGGATGCCGTTCTCTATCAAAAGCCGCGAGAAACAATGGGCAAGGGGAGAAAGAAGGCCTGGCCCTCGTTTTCGCTGTAAAAAATTTCACTGGTGCCTCTATGGGCGTCACTTACACTACTGACAGATCACAAACCACTTGCGATCTATGGAAGCAAAAAGGGAATACCAGTCTATACGGCGAATCGTCTACAGCGCTGGGCTTTACTGCTTCACAACTACGATTTCTCTACCGAGTGTCGCAGAACGGCAGACTCTGAACAGGCAGACGCATTGTCGCGTCCCATTGCAGGACAACAGACAGCTACATGCAGCTACAGTTCGCTCGTCTGGCGCACCCGAAAGGAGAAAGGCTGGCAGGACGAGATTAGGGTCCGGGGGGGGGGGGGGTCGCCTTATAAAAAGTGTCACCAATACGAAAGAACCGGACAAGGCACACTGACAGTAAAGAAGACAAACATTAGGCAGAAGGAACTCCAGGGTGTGACTCAAGTGAAGCACCGGTGTTAAAATTGCCTACATCCTGGAGTTCCCTCCCTTGTCCAATTAGGAAGCACATAAGACGCGGATCTGTAATCGAAACGACGAGGTAAGACTGCATTCTGCGTTTACACTCGAAGTATGTACCCACTCGCCACGCCGGCCTGCCGCGGGCTGCGGGACATTATGTACGAATGGTCGCCGCGGAAGCGGCGACTCGCGCGGCGAGCGCGGCAGAAAACGTCGCAATTGGGCGACTTCAGCGGCCAGTGGTATCTAGACCTGCATCAAAACTTGCACATCAAGTGTTAGAAAGTGTGTACAAACTCAGTTTCACAGCGACAGTGTGTTATATTTTCATCTTTTCCTGAAGAAGCAGCATATAAAATTAAGCATTAGAACGTTGCTTAGTTTTATAACGCGAACTCAATTTCTGAACCAGAGCATGTATTCCCCCAGCTCCTGCAACAGCAGAAAGGGATATCAACAACTCAAACCTAGCGTCTGCACCAATTCATGATGTGCCTCATGACTTGCTGCAGACGCTAGGTTTGAGTTGTTGATATCCCTTTCTGCTGTTGCAGGAGCTGCGGGAAAACATGCTCTGGTTCAGAAATTGAGTTTGCGTTATAAAACTAAGCAACGTTCTAATGCTTAATTTTATATGCTGCTTCTTCAGGAAAAGATGAAAATATAACACACTGTCGCTGTGAAACTGAGTTTGTACACACTTTCTAACACTTGATGTGCAAGTTTTGACGCAGGTCTAGATATCACAGGCCGCTGAAGTCGCCCAATTGCGACGTCTTCTGCCGCGCTCGCCGCGTCCGCGGCGACCATTCGTACATAATGTCCCGCAGCCCTCGCTGCTCCGCCATCCTCCAAGTCCGCAGTAGTCGGCATTGCGTCCAGCGAGCGCTAGTTGGCACTTTGCCTAGCTGACGTCCGAGGACCGGAATCTCAGGTGCCACGATGGCCTCCGGGTGATTCAGACGCGCGACGCAGCTACAGAAGCGCCCGGCCGGCACCTCGACGTGTTCTCTCGCGCCGTCCCACCTCATTTGCATCTCCGTGCCGGCTTTGCCACTTCACCGTGTGTCCAATTCGCGGCGATGACGGCTCTCCTCGAGGCGGTGCTCCGGGCTACACGTACTGCTTCCAATCTGGTTTTCGCTCTTCCAGTTCGGGCACGTTTCAATTGCGGGTTCCTCCCGATGGACGAGCGTCTACGCTGTCCTCTTCCTCGTTTTTGCGCTGATTGCGGACTAATTCTTACTCAGTTGCAAGAATAATGCTCCACGGACCTTTTCGAAGACGCTCTGAGTTCCTGGAGGGATAATGTTATGTTCTGGGCGTCGGTCACCGTTTGGGATGCCGCCTGGTCGCAAACGTGCGGGTTATCCGGGAGCGTTCTGGCTAACGTTTCGCTCGTTCAGTGACAAGCAAAAGCCTGCAGACAGGTAGTCTTTTCTCCTCTAACGCGGGGTCCGCCATTTCACAAAGCGCAAAGGGATGGACGGTTTCTTCGGAAGCTGCACAGTCGCAAAGCTGTCGTGATCTCCAGAAGTTTGAGTCCTCTGTCTGCTGCGCTGCATGAATCGAGGAGCTTGTAGTTCCCCCGGGGTGCTGCACGAAGTGGCCCTGTGGGCAGCCAGCAGTGTTACGGCGGACGCTCTGTGGTTCCCGAACACGTAGCGTTTAGCTTGGTGCGGGTGGGGCTGGTCAGCGAAATGTTGCAAATACACAGATTTTCTGGTTACGACAGCAAACTGCGATATCATTTGAGGTGGCACTGTTGAGGCCTAGCCAGAGACTGGCGACAGCAGCAACAAAACCTGCCGAAGGCCCTGGCGAACGTCACGGTTCGGTCCTATTCGTTGTTGGCGGCTGGCTGAGCTGACTACATAGTGCTCAATGACCTTTGAGGGCAGGCTCCAGTACTGCGAGAACAGCTGCTGATAACTAGAAGTGATGAGGGCAGTTCTTACAAAGCTTGTGACGTTTTAACAATCCTGGTGTTCGACTTGTTTTCGCTTCGCGGCTACACAGAGCGTATCACGAAATATTAAATGGCTATCAGTGAACTTCTTCACGTAACTATAATGTTCAGGTAGCAATTCAAACATGGAGGACGATCTAAGAGATAGACCCGGAGTAGTTTCCCGGTTCTTTCATAGCTTAGAAATTGTGAGTTAATTTCAACTTGAACGTTTATTTTTTCAGGCACTATTCAATTTTTACTGTTCTTGAGATGAAAGTCGGTACCATTAGTCCAAGGTCGGTTGCGGATTGTTTGGGGCACCGGCTACGAATCTAACGCCTTTTATTTTGAAAATATAAGTGGTTGCAGTGTTCAAGCGCTCTCGTATAAACGTTAAAAAATCACCACAAAAGAATTGTGCGGTGTTCCCTAACGTGCTGAAGTCATAAAGGCGTCGCAGAATAACGCTTCGTGGTGATTTTATAGTCGCTTTTCACAGTTTTTGATCGAGTGATGGTGCAACAAAATTTACTATTAGGGGGGGGGGGCAAAAGTAATGGGACACCCCGTGCCGTGTCCACATATCTCGTGGCTGGAGTCTGGTTTCGTGCTTTTCGTATTTGTATGTTTGTATGCTACTTATTGAAGCCCATCTGAGAAGTTAACACTTCCGCCCTTTCCAGAAGCATGCCAAAACCCCAGTCTGTCTCGTGCCGAAACCCCGGTCTGACGAGTCGACCTGTTTCGCGCAAATCTCGCCCAATTCCCAACTCCGAGCAGCCTGGCCTCAATAGTCACGCAAGATGAGAAGCACGTCTTCTACCTTAACCCTGCCAAGCAGCGAGTCTGGCTGCGGCTTGGTAACCTGTTACCAACCTTCGTTCGGATCCATTCCCTGAAAACCAAGTGGGGGATTGAATTAATATTTCCTAGTCAAGTTTTGACAAAAATTGATCTCTGGGGCTGTAATTCTTGCGTAGTGCCGACGTTGATCTCCTGTGTTTGAAACAATCCATTTCAGAAGTATCAGTATTATTTGGATAAACTCACACCGCAGACAGCTGTACGATGGACTATGGCTGTGGTGGCGATTTTCACTTTCGCCGCTAGGATCCTCTACCTTCAAGTACGCGATGGTTTATCTTGTCATTTTGTTTTAAGCTTTTGTTGGAGCCTTCTAAAAAATTGTCTAGGCGGACTTGAGTAGCTGGGAGCTCGATTCTACTGGTCGCTTATATAGTAGCCATTTTGCTCCTCCGTGCATTGCGTTTCGGACTTTTCTTTGCGATGGAATGACGGGATGCTGTGCCAATAAGACCGCGGTAACGCTACGGATACCGAGTAGTACCAGTCATCCATAGCCAGGCATAAAAGTCGGTCAATGAGCCTAAACTCTCGAAATCACAACTTATGTACTCCGCTAGTTGTTAGAGCCACAGAGCTCGAATAAGTGACGTTGGTTTCTTCGTTGCCGCCACTGAATACATTCGGCTAGCGGTGGTCCATAGCAGTGATCAGGTCATGAGTTCAGCGCGCTGATGCGCAGCCCGTTGCCGTTGATAGCTTAACGGACGCATGTAGCACAGAACCTCTTGGCTTAGTATAATTATTTAAAAGTTCCCTGGTTTAAAAACAACACTTTATTAAATTCAGAGAGGTGGCAAAGAAAAAACTAGTGGACCGGCTTTTTCAAGACGTTTGTAACGTTATTCAGTGCTTTTGGGTTTCTAGCTCCCGCTAACTTTACAGACATCTGTTTGAATTGAACATACCTTTAAATGATTAGAGTTTTTTCTTTCAGTTTGTCCCTATTCTCCACATCCACGTGTAAAATGAATAACCATTGATAACGTTCCTGGTGATACCGAAGCAAGTTCTTGACGTTAAATGTAACGAAATGGGTTTGAACAGCGAGATCTAACGGAAGTTTGTGGTTTGTCTGAAGCGCGCTAGTATGGAGTCTGAATAGTTTATCAAAGTGTAAAACGTTCAGTGGTTGTGCCGAAGGACTGGCTACAATAGTTGTAGCCTCACGCCCTATCATGCGACTCATTGATTAACCTTCGTTTAACTGGGAATCTTGTGAATCCCTACGCTGTTGTCTAACATCACATTTTTCCGTGCTCCTCTAACCGTGAAAGCTTTGGTGAGTTGCATCCCTGGCCCTCCTCATCCATCTTGTTATCGACTGAGTGTTGGTGTTCTGAATTAGAAGAAAATTTCAGGGCTTTTACATTGTGGCATATGCTGTCGGTATTTATTACCTGAATCTTCTACTTCTCTTCCTGACGCCATCTATTGACCCTGCTCTCGAAGACGATGACGATGGTCCTGTCCTGCCGTCGAAGACAAACGACGAGTTCCGGCCCTTCATGCGCCGTCTACCTGAATTCAAATGCTGGTATGTGTCTGCTTTCCGAGAGCGTCCATGTGCCGTTCTTTTAGTTTTCCTCCGACCACAGTCTGATTGTAATGTGAGGGGTTATTCCTACAATAGGCCTTTTCTGGTTCGAGTTATATTTCTAGTATTTCGTGAGCGATGGCCGTCAATGTTGGTTCGGGTTATACGAGTTTCTAGACCTGATCCACGTGGTGTCCTATGCCAATCAAGCTGTTGTTTGCCGCACTGACATGCACCTAGACAAGACGTTTTTACTCGTACCACGTTTTCGTTGCCGTAAGTACAGTAGTTTCGGGACCACTTCTACACATCAGCACTGGCATCGTACCGGCTCCACGCTCATCAATAATGGAACGAGGATGCGGAATGGGGAAACTTCATGTTGTTTGGGGCGGGTGTGGGAGGAGCATCTTGAGAGGGATACTGGCTGCTAAGAGTGCCCACATTGCGTCACTAAGACGAACTGTGATGTGTTTGAGGGCGTGCGTTCTCTACACAATCCCGCCCGCCGCGCACTTCCCGCCCTGCCCGCGCCGCCCTATTTGGATGTTTGTGGCGCGCGCAAACCGCGCCGCAATTTGCGGAGTCGCTAGTTGGCGCGACGTTGTCCGAAAACTTAACAGCTGATAAGAGATATTTGAGGCGCGTTATTTCGTGGGGTAACTCCGAAGTCATTATTTAGTCGGTTCGGTTGTGGAAACAGTTGAGGAAAGGAAAACGTCGCTCTTCTCTCTCTATTCTTCAAATTTTCGCCACAACTAGAGACTACGGTTGATTCCGAGTAGGAGACCGTGGTCTCTACATTGAAGGCCCATCTGAAATTATGCGCAAGACCGGCTCACCGTCCTCGCATTTTAATGGATCGAACAATTCTCCCTAGTTTGAAGAAATTTCTACCGGATGATCGTGTCGTTGTTATGACATATCTCGTTAAGATGTCGCTGTACTTGTCGGAAAACGCGGACGTCGCCTTAGTACTCAACATTGTGGCAGGGCTTGAAGAAAGCCTTGGCGCTGCAGCTGAAAAGCCTCCAAATATGGTGTACGGCATTCTGATTGTTGTCTCAAGAATGAAATCTACTCAGGATAAAGCTGCCGGGTCAAGGGAAGTTATTACCAACGCGATGCCTCCATGTGTTAGCGGGGACCCGGAAATCTCATCCACGATGAACGCGTGGCGCGCCCTTTGCTCCGTCCTGTTTTCAGGGCGGTGTTGAACGCCTCTCCGCCACCTTGGAAATCGACTTCTACTACCGACCACTTCCGACAGCAACGCTTTTCCTTTGTTCTTTAAGCATTGTAAAGCTAAGGTGGTCAAGCCATTTCTTTAGTACACATGTACAGTTAGACTTGATGTCACATTCCTAAAGAATAAAAGACGTATGCTGCGCTCTTAAAACTGTGAATGGTTGAAGTTTCTGCACTGTTTTGAGAACTTCCCGCTATGTGAACGCGGAAGTAGTGTTGGTTGAAGGAATGCTTTGCAATAACATGATCGCTGGTCCTGTTTCAGCTGCTAATCATTTCCTTGCAAAGTATTAAGTTCTGTTTCCTTGACAGTCCAGATTAGTACGCAACTTTTTTACAAGGTTGTGCGCACTGCTTCTTATACAGTATCAAACATGCACATCTCCGTCACTGATGCACAAAAGTCATGATGGCGATGCGTAGCGATTATCCCTAGATGATGCTAGTGAGCACTCTTACAGATTAATACTAACGAAAAGAACAGTCAGTATCCCTCCCAAAATGTTCCATTTACATCCACTTCAAACAGTACGAAGCTTCCCTGTTTCATAGCCCCGTAGTGGTACTAAGCGGGCTGGTGTCCCACACCGACAAGGCATCTTAAAACGGGTCACTTAGACCAGTCAGACCCCGGAGTTCGTTCCCTTTCCTAGTTTTGTGCTCTCCATAAGCTGTTTATGTGAGTGTTCCACGACCATGTGCAATCTCGAAGCAGGCATCAGCCCGCTAAGTGCCCCGTAGTTCTATTAGTGATCACCGTGAAGCTGGCATGATGCCAGTGCTGATGCGTAGATGTGGTTACGCAACGACTGTTCTTACGGTAACAGTATGAAGATGTGGTAACCTAGTAAGGAACGTCTTGTTGCAGGGATCTGACTTGTCTTGGTACATGGGGTTTTCGTAGATCAGACACCTTCAGAGCTCGAGGGGCGTCTTTATGTGCGAGAGGGTACCGCTCCAGTGACAGCTACCGTTGCGCGCGACGGCTATCACCGAGGCCGTGTGAGCGGGAACTCTGATAGCCGTCGTAGACACTAGGTTTGAAAACTGCCGATACCCTTGTCGCTCAAACTGTTTCCAGGTGAAGCATCTTGAGGAAAATCAGAAGGTAAAAAACTGTCACAGTGAAGATTTTGTGTACATTTCCTAACATGATGCAAGTCCAGATGCGAGCCCATGCTGTATCCCCTTTCCAACTGGCAGTAGTTTTTATCACATTCTAAGCTCATCAAACCTAGCTGAATATTAACAGCAATAATATTTCTGTATGTTTAACGTTTTCATTTAAGGGGTTTTCAGGAAAATTCTTTGAATATATAAGGAAAAAAGAGGGTGAACCCCATGCTTAGGATAAAGGATACGGGACGGCCTTTTTCAATCCCCTTTGGGATGCGCCACGCATTCTACTTCTACGGGATTTCGTGGAGGCGAGTTGAATGCGTATTGGCCACAATGACGCGGTGGCCAGCCGATGAACAAGTCAGTGCTTTATCCTTCCCAGACAAGTTCTGGTACCAATTCACTGACCCCGGAAGGACGGAAGGCTTGGTTGGCCTGGGCTGTCGCCTGCACCCGAACCGGGAACGTGGCATCGGGTGCAGGCGACAGCCAACGCCTCCTCCGACTGCGCTCCATGCGCCCTAACCCTATGCTTACCTTACACAAATGCTCTTATTGGAAGATAACTCACTAGTGTTTCATGATTGAGTGATTCATGTTTTACTCCCTTATACGTGTCTCGTTAAAAATTCATACCCATCGTGATGTTTTCTTCGTGCTGAAAGTAGTGGCAGCAGTTATATAAGCCATTTCAGATATTTATAATCAAAATTCCATTTACTTTGCTTTCGTTTCGGTGTTTCCCACTCACTCCCGTTAGCTCCACCTTCCGCCTCTCCGTTCCGTCCTATCAGTTCTGTTTTCTTGCAAAAAATTGTCGGTGTGTTTGGGTGGAAATTTTCACCGTACTGTAATTGTTCATCACCGTGACGAGTTCTCCAGAAAAGTAAGCGGTCCTATGCACTGGGGGATGGTCGATAATGGACCATGGATCCTTGGCTGGGAAGTCGCCCGTTGCGACGACTTTTCCTACGCTCACCGCGCTGTTCGCCGCGGCCGCGGCGACCATTCGCACATAATGTCCTGCAGCCTCAGAGCTCAGGAGTGGATAGTTCCTGAATTTTTGAGTAGGAATGTGTGGGCAGTGCGACTCTTGCGATATCCCAGGGCCGTGGGGCCCTTAATAATTTGCGTTTACTGGTTTGTTATCAGAGCGATCATCCATATTATTATCTATCACTATACAAGAAGCTGAAATAAAGAACAACATACGGTAAGATCTAACCAGTAGAATGGGATTGGCAAGGGTTCTGGAACAACATTTGGCTCTTCTCGTTTGAGTTAAAGATTAAAAAACAAAGGAAAGACAATTCTATTGATAGTCGGGTCTTAGCGAACGTTTGTACATAGCCTCAGTGGAATAATGACCTTTTTTATAGAGGATATTTTTTAAAAGTAAAGTTTTGGAATGGGCATTGGGTAGTACAGTCGGAAACGACGCCGGCTGTCGCGCGTATCTCGATTCAAGGTCCTAAGTTTGGATTTCCCTCCCAGGCCAACGAAGCCCTCCAGTCTCCAGAGTCAGTTAATCGGTACTTCACTTGTTTGGGAAGAATAAAACACTGACTTGTTCATCGGGTGGCCACCGACTCATGTATGGGGCAGATATGCATTCAAATTGCCCCCATCCCGTAGAATTGTAATGCGTGGCGCATTCCGTAAAGGTTTTGACGGTACTAAGCGGGCTGGTGCCCGCTCCATTATGAGACCATGGTCATGGAACACTCAAATAATCACGGTTTCTATGCTCTAGAACTAGGCCATGGAAGGAACTCCGGGATGTGGATGATCTAACTTACCCGTTTTAAGATACCTTACCGGCGTACAGCGGGCACCAGCCCGTATAGTACCGGTTTCACTAACGCCGCCTTTATCCCTTTCATCCTTTAAACGAAGGTGAAGGGAACGTTGTCATTACTGCACTGTAAGGTCGATGAAATTTATTTCAGGCACTCTGCTATGAAGGCAACGTTGATCGCGATTTTCTGCACCTTCTTCGAATTCTTTAACGTCCCTGTGTTCTGGCCTATACTTGTTATGTACTTCATCATTCTTTTCTTCCTTACGATGAAGAGGCAAATCATGGTGGGTTTTTTTTAAACGTTCTTCTTACTAGTAGGCGGCAAATCCAAACTCAGTGGTGCAGCACATTTGCTAAGCGATTGCAAACCGAAAAGAAGCAAGTTCTGATGTTACGCAACGCAGCCTTCTTTTAAAGAACCGTTGTCCATTGCAAAGTTTCTGATGCAGTGCAGCATCTACTTCGACCTTATTCTCAAATAACGGAATACGGACGGAATTATGAAAGTAGACTTGCGTGTTACAGCTCGCCCTCGGTAAAGCCCCAAACTCAGTACAATTCATTTGTGCTGGCGATGTTTTAGTAGTCGTGTAAGCGTGGATGCTGCGTAGGAGTCAAATCTGGAGAACTGTTGTTAGGCTGTCCAGTAACAATGCAGCCGCTATCTGAAGCTGCAAGTCGTTGGCTTTTTCTTTGAATTCTTTGTTTCCTGCCTGTAAATGTAGCGTTTTGCTCATAAGCTACCCTTGGTTTGGCGATCATGCACTTGCGACCATACTATCAATAACATCTTTGCTTCTAAATTGTTGTTGTGCGAGCTTCATTCCATGTTCACGGCCTTGCTTTGTATTTTAAAGCGTAGAAGAAAGAAATCGTGACTGCAAACTCTGCCAGCGGGACTTCTACGCCAATTACTAATAGTGTTGCTGCAGATTTATGGGCTAACCTTGGCTGTTCTATGGCACTAACGAGAACTGCGCACATCGCGCGTTTCACTTAAAAAGCTTAAGTGGTTCGCACCTTCGCTTGCTTCATTACTTGTTTTTTGAGTGAGAGTTCATGTGGTTCAAAGAAGTTTCTTCACCTTTGCCTAGGCTTTTCAGAACATCTTGAAATCGGTGTTCTTTGGTTTCGGTAGTTGACTCCTATTATGAGAGTGCTGATTGAAATCTATTTTAGTTCGGGGTGTTGGTAATGAATGATAATGTAGCTATGACGTGACTAAGATTCAGCTTTCGACTTCTAGTAGTACGTATTGTCACTCGGCAGAAACGTGCTCCACCACAAACGTTTTCCTGCGCTACATGCCTTTCCACATCTCTTATTGTAGAACTGTAGTCAATTTAGGCTACGTTCGCGGTTGGGAGAACGCCAACCGCGAACGTAGCCTAAATTGTTGTTGTTGCTGTAATCCAACAAAGTTCGCTTCTGAGAAAATGGAACCCCAGTACTTCTCGTGACAACTCATCAGTATTTGCAGCCACGTTTATTGATTTTTGCATCATATGTTTAGCTTCCGTTCTAGCTGCTTCGTTTTACATGAATCTCAACTAGAAAAAACTCAGTTTACCTGTGAGTCGGGCACTCTTGGTTAGACGGAAGGGTAGAAACGATAAATTCCCCGATAAACGACAAACTGTTTGTGCGATTTTCTGATGGACAGTGGGAGACGCAGTCCACAGGCCTGATCTCGCATGACATCATAGGCCGTTTTTGTCCCTGGCCAGGCAAGCCTTGGATGCAACCGGAGCTGGTGAATTGGTGCAGACTTGTCTGAAAGGCTTGAACGGACTTATTCTCGCGAAGGCCACCCGAAGTCGTTGTATAGGCTAAAGACACATTCATTTGTCCATTAGATCTTGTACCAGTGGAGAGCGTGGCGCGTGCATGCCTTAGTTCCTAATGATCACACATTACTAGCAGAAAAAATTGCGGTCTTTCGATCAAACACTGGCATTTTGGAGATCACATATTTTGCGGCAAATGTTAGCGTGTTGTTGATTAGTTTCAGGCTCTAACAATAGCGTAGGATAGGAGTATGATTAGAGTACGGTGAAAGTCCAGCAAACATTCAGCCCATGCATAAGCATTGCGTCTAATTTGTGAAGTTTTGGACGAGCACATGTACACGTCCTCCAATCTTTGCCATTCAGCCATTCGCTAGCCACAAAATTTCTATTTTAAATCGCTTTCACATGACTCTCTGGCTCAAATATTTACAGGGAAGTTACGATATTCTGAAACGCATTCAACAGTTGAGGTCTAGGTAAAACGGTAGTATCCGAAAATCGAAAATCGTTTTGTAGAAAGCGCCATCCGTTTAGGAATACATTCAGAATTTGCGCATTAGATATCGTAATCAAGAATAGTACCAAGAAAAGGACCGATTACCGTTTATGCGGTGCGCTTGTTAGAGAACGTTGTGCTTGACGGTTAACGAGTGTAGATAAATCCGACGGTGGAACGCTTTCGTTAAGATTGACCGACCTTTGCACCAGTTTAGGCAAATTGATGCAAAAAGGGCTTCTCCAAGAGGGGGATATGGACTAACCAGGAAGCTATCTCAACGGTAGGTCGGAACGGCCCAAGTGTTGTATATGGGCAAAATCGTCTCTCTCTGGGAAACAACAAAATGCTAATATCTCGACCCCAATACAGCTCTGTGCAGAGTTAGGGACGACAGAAGTTGGGCCGTTGGCGGCGTTAGCCATATGCCTGCACGCGGAGGGCGAGCTCAGGCTGGCTCGAAACGGCGATTATGGGGATTACGCTGACCCTCTACGCACTGCGCCACCATCGCTTGCTCGTCATCGCTGTTTCCAGCCAACTTGAACCCGCCCTCAGTCCCCAGGCATAGGGCTAACGCCGCCAACGTCCCAACTTACGTCGTCCCTAACTCTGTGCAGAGTTGTATTGGGGTCGAGATATTTGCATTTTGTTATTTCCCAGAGAGAGGCGATTCTGTCCATATACAACACTTAGGCCGTTCCGACCTACCGTTGAGATAGTTTCCTGGTAAGAAAATGTTGCCTACCTTAGCGCCTAAAGTCATCTTTGCCTTCTCAACCTTTGTACTGCTATTTCTGCAGACTAGAAGCTTTCGGTGCATTAATTAGCGAACTCGATTTCAGCACATGATCAAGTACAAGTATATTCCGTTCACCGTGGGGAAGCCTCGAATGGCCGGAAAGGAAGACACTGGAAAGGTGGTCGTCGGATAGCGATGCGGCGCCAGTGTTGTTGATAAAATTCGCCTGTTCACATCTTCTGCTTGTGTTTCCGTTTACCACCCATATTCGACCTTCTGCCACTACCACGTGTAGTGCCGTAGTAGGCGCATGATTTGGTCGTGGCCTGTTTCACGAGTATGGGTTTTCTTTGATGTATTCCGATGAAGCCCTCAGTTTCTGGCCCATCGTTTCTCGTCAATGTGATTGGTAACGCTCTCCGTGTGGTTTTCGTTGTTCATTGAGAGCGTTCGTTCGTTTTGGGCTTTGCGTCAAGTACTCGGTTTACGAAGATATGTGGATATAATAAGTAATTTATGAAATTAAAATGCCACTACGAATTTTCATGTACGTTTCTTTGACCACGACGATGAACATAAGTCAGAGTCGGGATTTTCATCCTCGAGCCGTTTCATCATTTAAGTGTTCTGTGCTTCATCGACCAGATCTGCCGCGAGACAGTGTTGTTGGTAAATTGGGTGCTGAGCGGGTTCCTGGCGGTTTTGAAAGCCTCAAAATGAGAAGCTAATTTAGTTTTCGTTCTACCAGCGAGGAAGCTCTAAACGTGCTCAAAAAGGTGGTAGTCGGTTGGCGCAATGTCTGGTAAGTATGACAGGTGAGGTAAAACTTCAACTCCTAATTTGTTTAATTTTGGCGTGGTGATTTACGAAACATGTGGGCGAGGTTGTCGTGCAGAAGAATGGGACCTCTTCTGTTAAGCAGTGCCGGCTTCAGCTTACGCAATTTTCGGTAAATCTCATTGATGTAGGACTCTGCTGTTCGGCCTGGTCCCAGAAAACTGTGGTGAAAATCACACCAACTGCCGACCACCACACTGTTACCATCGTACTTTTCTGGTGGGATTTCGGCTTTAGGATGTGCCTAGGGGGTTCGTAGACATCGTATAGAACTCACATTTCATAACATGTGACGAGTCGATCCAAAAACAACGGGTCGTTTTGGTTCCGGAGAAGCAAAGAAGAAAAGATTTCGAAGCGCGACAATTTCTGGCGATCCTGCAAATCGTGGGGCACCTACTTATCGAGCTTTCTCACTATCCGAGGCACTTCAAAAACCAAATGTAACAGCAGTGTTACTGACTCCTATGACTTCTTTACTCATTCCTCAATCTAGTGGGCTGTTTGCGATGGATAAGTTTCCACGAAAGGCTTCAAATTGTCATCCTGGACTGCTGTAGATCCCCCGCTTGGGGTGCATCTTCAAGGTTGATATCTCCAAAAATTTCTCGAACCACCGTTGCACGGTCCTTTCTCCAACACTACTCGGCCCCCAAACATGGTTGATTTGCCGGCTGTTTCGGCGGCGGATAGTTTCAGTTTGAAATGGAAATAAAATGCCGTTGCTCTTTCGAATTACTTCAATAAGTCATCAAAGAGACACAATTATTAGGCATAGATGAGGCACAAATCATTCTCTCAGATAGGGCGAACAATTCCGTTGTTAAACTTCCTATAAAAAAGCAGAGTAGGTCGAATATTGATTCGGTAATAAACGAACGAAAAGCGCTTGCACAAAAAGCGCCAGACCTCGACGACCAACCTAATATGTACCCGTGCTATAGAAATCTAAGTTACAAGTGCTACGACACGCCTAAAGGCGAGTCTCGCACTTGCTCGCTTCGCGGTGTTATAGGTTTAAGCCTTGTTCTCAGAAAATACTCTCACACAAAAAGTACGTGTGATCTTCAAAACAATTTTGTTAACAGAACAACAAAAGACAACATTTGCTGAAGCATACTACGTTTCCCGGTGAATACTACGTTTGGTATTAACTTGAGTCCTGGCGTTAGCCCTAGTTTACACTTGCGCCGCTGCGCGGCGCGGCACGATGGTCGGGATAGATATCGACCGGACGGCGCGAAAAATCGATATCTATGGCAATCGTGGTGCCGCGCCGCCTGGCGGCGCAAGTATAAACTAGGGCTTAACCAATTTTTCAGATGGGACTTCTGTCGAACTCACGAGCACGCCACGTACAGTTGCACATGAGAAAATACTGGACTGGGGAGTTATACGCAGAGGCGTACCTGGCGCGGGTAAACTGTTCCGTTCAACGTGGGATAATGCTGAGTTCTGCATGCGGCCGGTCGCCGTACGACGACGATGTGACCTCTGCTTCTTTTCCTTTCGATCTTCTGACTCCAGACGGTTGTGGTACGACGAAGGGAACCCGTCTTCTGGATTCAGGGACTCAGAAATGCGCGCAGATGCCGTTGTGTCAAGCAGGAGGAGCTGCGCTTCTTCTGCTGCAGCAGCATCTCATGTTCAATTCTGAATACGATCCCTCGTCGTAGGACGACGGTGTCTCTTCTGACTCCAGAAGGTTGTGGTGCGACGAAGGGAACCAGTCTTCTGGATTCAGGCACTCAGAAACGCGCGCAGACGCCGTTGTGTCAAGCAGGAAGAGGATGCGCTTCCTCTGATGCAACAATATCCCATGTTGAACGGCAGACGTTGCCCGTGCGAGGTACGCGGAAACGTCGCAAGGGGTTCCAGGAGAATGCGCTTGATTCCACGAGGCGTATCCCAGCCAGGCTTCCAACCTGAGTGAGATACGCCTCATCATCTACAGGGCAAGGAGTTAACTCAATTATATAGTGGTAGATGGGATAGCCATAAAATACCTAAAAGTTTGCAAACATCAAATTTATATCAAGCTTGATAAAGTAATGGAAATAAGCCATTTTCAACTGTTGGTAGCTGTAGCCGTCCAATAGATTGATTGCAATCATTTATTTTGGATTCCACTTTCTGTTTAGAAGGTACTGCGCTAACTCAACTTGCCAGGACAGCACATAGTTTAGCGTCTCAAAAATCTCAGCGCAGTTCTATTAGCTAAAGGCCAAGACCGTTACAGGCTTTTATTTTGTCCAACGTTTCGGCGTCTTCGCCCGGACTACTCTGGAATACTAATCTGTGAAGATTTATCGAATCTCGAACTTGGATGATTCCAATGGTATTATTAGTGCAGTCCACTTTTTGTACTTTTATATGGCAGACCTGATCATACTTCGCGAGAGTAATGATTCGTCGCCCGTGCAAACGCGCGAATCGATTAAAACCAGGCGATCGTGTATGTGAGCATTGAGCTCTAACAAACTCCCGAGTTGTATACGAAGGTACGGCGAAGGACATATACGCCCTAATAATGCGGTGGTTCAGTGGATGTGAAGGCGAGTACAAGAGATGAGACAATTTGTTGAAAGACCAACTGGCCTATGTACAGATGGAGCGAGAACTGGCGAGGGTTCGTTGTATGGCAGCGTCACGCCTCCTGACCTGCCAGAGCTTGAGCATCATCGCAGGCGATGATATGCCCGGCGAGGTCAAAACGAAATCGTTGAATTGCATAAAAATGTGTTTCACGCAGTATATGAAAAGTTTGGCATCACGACGTCAGCGGCGATCCGCTTGATTCATAGACGACAGAACATAGGGACCAGACGTGTAGGTTACTCGATAATACAAAACAAATAAAAATAGAGGTTCGAAGAAGTAAAGAAATGTGTAAAGTGCCATCCTTAATTACAAAATAAATATTACTTAGCATAAAAAATATTAAAAAGGTTCGTTTCGCCACTACCTTCAGACGAACCTTTGTGTAATGCTCCTCCCGTGGCTCTTCAGTGAAGAAGAGGAGCATATTTTAAGATATCTTTAAAATCTGTTTGTGTGTGAAGAGAGATAGGAGAATGAAAAAGAAGAGAGATTAGATGTAAAAAAGAAAAGAAAGAATGAATACGATAGGATGAGGAATTAGACACTACTTGAGAAAATTGAGTTTAAAAATGAAGACAAAGGAGGAGTAAAAAATGTGAGTTAAACAAAAAGATATTTCTGAAAGAAGTAGAAAAACACGTTCTAAGTTGAAAGGGGTTAATTGAAAGGCTTATTCATATAAAAATTATAATTATATGTAATTGTTACAATTATGACTATATAATTAAAATTAAATGTATAATTATAACTTATGATTATAATTTATTGTATAATTATTACAATAAATGTATCCCTAATAGTGACATTTAATAATTATTATAAAATAACAACCCCAATTATTAAAGTTTATGACAAACTAAATATATACATCGTAGTTATAAACCATAATTTTTATATAATTATAATTTATAGTGACATTTAATAATTATTATAAAATAACAACCCCAATTATTAAAGTTTATGACAAACTAAATATATACATGTATCCCTAATAGTGACATTTAATAATTATTATAAAATAACAACCCCAATTATTAAAGTTTATGACAAACTAAATATATACATCGTAGTTATAAACCATAATTTTTATATAATTATAATTTACTATATATAATTATTTTTATTTTATTATTATTATTTTTTATAAATATTATAACTATAACTATAATAACTAATATAGTTACTATTATTAACATCAGTTTTAAAAATTGAAAGACTTACCCACTTTGGCTATTACCGCTCTCCGTAGTGGTACATTTACAAATAAGGAAGTGTATGTTAGCCAACTGATATGTATAATGATATCCATACTTATTCTCATTTATAATTCAAATATGGTAAAACTGGTTGTATCATTGAGGAAGGTTTAGGCTGCAGACTGCTTGTTGAATGTTGAAGACAGCACGACGGGCAAGTTGAGCAGCTAGTTGAGAGTTGTAGACGGCGACGACGGTATGGAAGAAAAGGAAACATGACGGATCTTAAACTTCAATCGGTACAGTACACATTTTTTGAAAAAGCATAATTCACTGAACATGTGTATGTTCCGGCGGTCTTGCAAGTGTTTCCCTGTTTAACTTTTCCAACGTAGGTTCACAAACTCCGCTAGCGTAACCCATCTCTTCTTTTTTCAATATTGAATTTTTTTGAGGCACTGTTTGATGCGCAATTGAGGGTATACACTTGTTGGTCTAGCCGGTGCAGCTGATAAGGTAGTGATCTGGCCAAGGTTCGCGCGAGAGGGTAAGCCCCAGGACACGCGCGGTTGCTTGATAGACGCAACGCCCTTCTCACGTTTAGGTGTGGGTGTTCTTTGCTTCAATGACTGGTTCTGTACATCGTTAGCTACTGTTCGTTTGAACCCTTTTTTGTTTGCAACACTTATTTTGTTAGTTGGTGACACTACAGGTTTTTCTGTGAGTGTTGACATGACCTTGCTGCTGCCATATACTGAAGGCCCGAAAATGGTTTTTACCTCTTCCTTCCTGCAATTCCATATACTTCCCTCGGCTGTCATGAATGCTTGCGAATTGGTGGCCGAAGAATGATGAGGAGCTTGGTTTTTAACGAAAACAGTGCCTAAATTTGATAAATTTCTTGTATGATAAGGCCTGCTTTCTACGTGACTATTATGTACTAGTTGTGGTCTGATAATGGTAGTTTTGATGGTTTATTGGCAATGAATTCCATCGAGTATCTTTTCTGCGCTCCGTGGGATCGTTTTTAAAGCACAGTGATACGTGATGCATTTTTCCACATCCTGCACAGTTCGGCTTTTGGCATCTGAAGCTTTCATGCTGTGAGGAGCAACATTTCCAGCATCTATTTTGCTCATTTAAAATTCTTCTGCAGGTCGATTTGTCAACAACAGTTTTGCATGACAAAGACGCATGCTTACCAATGCTGCAAAAGATACATCCCTCATTTAGTTGAGGTCGCGAAGCGTCATATCTACGTGGAGTTGAGATGACCTCGTCGTTGATTGTATTGCCCAGTCTGTTCTCGATGTAGACCCTAACGGCAATTTCCTTCTTGAGGTCACTCACGAGCTCATCGATTGATTGACTGTGCACTGCTCTGCTAGCTATGAGCACAGGCTTAAAAATACAATGAGGAAACTTTGACAATATGGTTTCGATCCAAATTGGATCACATGTAGGCCTAACGTCATATCCTGCGGATCACCTGTGTCACCTGTCGCCCGTTGATCATCGACTTGTTCGAGCGGGCGCCAGCAGCGTCTCCATTCGTCCCTGTCGCCAGAGTGGTCCAATAGATCCTCCTCGCTCGAGGGACACGAAGAGCGTCATATCGGTCGTTCAGGGCTTTCACGAAAAAGTCCGACCAACGCGTTGTTGGGCGCCCTAGTGTTCTCTTGACATCCCGCGGAATCCAGTCGGTGATGGCTCTCGTCCAGCGGATGTCGGCAAATCGCATTACGTGGCCGGCCCATCTAATTTTTGACGTCTCGTCCCATGCGCAGCGTCTCTGATCTTCAAACGTCGGCGAAGCTCGGAACTCCGGAGGCCTTCTCTCACTTGCGTGAGTCGTGTCACTCCGAGCATCGTTCTCTCGATTCCACGCTGCGCGAGCTGATCGCGTGTTCATCCTGCTTTCGTATACCACAGGTCTCTGAGGCGTATGGTAGGGCAGGAAGAACAGTGGAGTCGGATAGGTGGGCACGGAGTCGGACTTTCATCGTCTTCTTCACGACTTCTTCGACGCTCTTGAAAGCTCACCAAGCCGCTCGTTTCCTCCTGCTCAGCTATGGTGCTAGGTCGTTGGTCATGTTGACTTCGCGACCCAGATACACATATCTGGAGCATTTGGAGATGTTGGTTCCGTTGAACGAGAATGGGACATCAGAAACTTGTCCGTTCCTCATGAACATCGTCTTCGTAAGGTTCAGCTGCAGTCCAACGTTCCCGCATACACGATCGAAGTCGGCCAGCATTCGCTCCGTCTGACTGATGCTCGGTGTTATGAGCACAATGTCGTCAGTGAAGCGTAGATGGTGCAGCTGCCGGCCGTCGACCTTCATTCCCATGTCTTCCCATTCTAGTTCGCGCATGACGTTTTCGAGGGTGGCGCTGAAGAGCTTCGGGGATATGGTATCCTCCTGCCGAACCCCCTTTTTACGTCGATGACGACGTCGTTGTAGAATGGAGAGATCTTGGTCGTGAATCCACTGTACAGCTCTCGAAGGACCCTGATGTACTGAGTAGGAACGTCCTGAGTGAGCAGGGCTTCGAGGACCGCTTCAGTCTCGACGGAGTCGAATGCCTTCTTCAGGTCGATGAACGTAAGGCACAGCGGCAGCTTGTACTCTCGCGACACTTCGATGAGCTTCGTAATGGTGTGTATGTGGTCGATCGTGCTAAATCCTCTCCGAAATCCTGCTTGCTCGCATGGCTGTCCTTCGTCCAGCGTTCAGCTATTCAGGATCACTCGAGTGAACAGCTTGTAGATTACGGCAGCAGGCAGATCGGGCGATAGTTGCCAATGTCGTGCACGTCTCCCTTCTTGTACAGCAAGACGGTCCTGCTGGTCTTCCACTGAGGTGGAACCTTGCACCCCGACAGGTAGCGTGTGAAGAGCCGCGCCAGGGTTTTGATGAGCGCTGGCGGTAGGTTCTCCAGGTGTTCGGGTCTGATCGTGTCAGGGCTGGGTGCTGTACGTTTCTGCACCGACGAGATGGCGGTTTCCATCTTGCACATTCTACAGATTCGCACACAAACCGCAAAGTCATGCCATATACAGAGTGATGTGCTTAGAATGGAAACCACATGTGCGCATGAGAATCCGCCTTTCATTCTACAACAATAATGTGAAAAAGGAGCTCAAACTCTTTTGTAGAGCAAAAGATAGACGACACCTCAATTACGATCACTTCGATAAGTCAACCAGCCTACTCAATTTTGAACTACAAATTCGCAATTTCCGATAATGAAACCATTTCACTACCAGACAACTACCACTGCCTTCCTGTTGAACGTCCCACGTCTTCCATGGCAAGCAAACGCTTTGAGCAGTGTAGGAATAAAATTCAATGCTCAGTGAGCTTACTACAGCCCCATCAAGTTGCAAATGTCCTATAGAATCGATTCTGCACCTGCGGTCAGGTCTTTCAAATGTACTACCAATAACGACCTTGTCACTGGTACTCGTCAACGAAAGACACTCAATAAATGCAATCACAACAGCAGGTGAAGTCGTCACCTCAGTAAACTCGAAAGCTATGCGTGACAGCGCTCATTATGTATTGCAACAAAACTACCAAATATCTGTATCCGACCTAACAGGCTGTTACGACTGTCAAGAAGGAGCAGAACTCACAACACAATGCCGCACTGACTTTCCAACCTGGACCGTAATCCAGTGCGAGAACATCGTATTTTCCATACAATGTGATCACACTGCAAAGCGCGCAAAAACCGTGCTAGAGTTCTCATCAGCGATAGTAAACCAGGAATGTCACACAGAATGCAACGGGAAATTCATAAAATTCAAAATCAACGGTACCTTGGCTTTCCTACCACATTTTAACGACTCAGAAATTCTTCAGCATGAAGGCAGCCAAAGTACTTCTACTCTTAACTGGTTCTCAGATTTCAAGTTACCCGATGTTCTGCCATTAGTGGCGGTCATGCAAAAGCTTTGAAAACTTTCTATCGGCATTCTTGGAACCGCAGTCTTACTTACGATAGTCACTTACGCAATTGGCCCAACAGTAGCCTTTCTTATTCTTAAACTTATGCTTCAATGCTTAGCAAGTTTCCTAGGAACTGTCGGCCCAGTAGCTGTTTTAATTTTTGAAATAGTACATCGCCTATTACGCACCTTTACCAACTTATAGTTAGTACGACGCTTCGCTTAGACATTCGTCAGTCACAACTCCAGCTGTATCTGCTCCCTTTGTTGAAACACTAGCCAGCTGCGGAGACCATGCAAAAAGAAACAAATAAGCTGCCTCCTTCCGTCCACCCCTACAGTCACTCTGATCCAGCGCTTCCTCCAGTATGGACAAAGTTGATCTCGCTATCCACTTCGAGTCACTGATGGGCGCTGTTAAAGAGCTGAAATCGGATCTTTCTGCATTCATCTCCGACACCAAGTAACGCTTCGACACTCTTCACCAAGAACTGGCATCTCAGCGCAACACGATGGTTGGCTATCTAGAAGAACTTCTCCAAGAACTTCTCCAAAAAACTAAGCCGAAATCGAACTGCATGTTCTGCTCTGTCGAAGATAACAAAGACTCCCATCCTACGGGAAGGTGTTGCCGTATTCCGGACCCTGTATCCCGCGCTGTTCAAGCCGCTACGCATCGTCTCTGCAACAAATGTCTGCAAAGAATCCACCCGAGCGACTGCGGTATTCGCTGCAGCTTCTGTGGAAGGGAACACAACGTGTTTCTGTGCCCCGATAATTCCACACAGGCTCAATCCTTCAAAAGACGCAACAACTAAGGCCTCTGTTATACTCACGCGGGAGCATCCGCGGAACGTCTCGGACTAAGGGTGCACCGCGGACGGCGGGCGTGGCAGGGCGAGGCGATTGGCCAGGTGAGGGATCTCGGCGCGATTCCCGTCCTTCCGCGGATGCTCCCGCGGGAGGCTAACAGAGGCTTAAGGCCGGCAGCAGAGTCATGCGGGCGCCGCGGACCCGCTATGACAACGGCGGGTGACGCCGCGAGAGTTACTGCACGCAATATTGCGTACGTTTGCCGGCAGTTGCGACCTTTGAGAAAGTAGTAAGCAAAGCGCCGTTTGTTTTGTAAAAAGGCGTTTTCTATGCCAAGTTAGGAGTTCTTGAATGTAAGCACCGAAATCTAATAGAACACTTCCTATAACTCAACAGTTCTGCACCATTTTGCGCTCGCTCTCACTTTCTTCGTTCTACCTCCACTAAAAGTTCCTCGGTTGACAAGCAGCTCGAAGATAATGTGGTAGCCCTTGTGACAGCATTCCCTCGGATGCCTTGTTGAGTCTGGGAGGCCTGTCCGATGCAGGTATAGCTCATACTAAAAAGAACGGGCTGCTTTGTTGTTGTATTTCTGTGTAAAGTTTTTCCTAAACCTCACACGGCCAACTTGTGGCTGTAAGGCTACGAAGATTTTCAGGGCAGTAAAGGTTACCTAATATGGTGCTAAGGTTTTTGCGTTACGTTTTCAGTGCAGGATTCCATACGCCTCCATTTGTCAACACCAACGTGCTTATATTGTTGGTTGCTCCTGGCGCTGCGGGTGAGAGCCGCGGTGAAATGCGGCAGCCCTCAGAGACCTTTGCGGGCGACGGCTCCGCGGCAACTCATCCGCGCCTTCGGGGTGCTGTCGCGAGACTCTGTAGAGGCTCTAATGCGTCAACGCGACCGCGGAAGGTGCTCTGACCCACTCCCGCGCACCTCTCCTGCGGCTCCTGTTCTCTGCTTCCATCTTCCCCTGCTATCGTCTGCATCTACTGCTCCCGTATTTCCCGTTTCCCTTCCGCGCCCTCCGATCGTCTCGACACCATCTGGCCCGAGTATTGTATTCTCGGTGCAGCGACATGCCTACCTGGCTCCACTACCTTATCGCCAGTTTCGTCTCCGCACTAGCCACTATTTATTCTACGCAACGGCTTATTCGCTCCATCTGGTCTACAGGACAACGAATTCGGTCGAGGTCCAGCTCGCTTTGGTTTGGCATTCTCTTCCAGCCGATTGGATGGGAGTGGTTCTCACCCCGTCTATCGGTATTGCTTGGCTGCTTCGAAGCAGCAATAAACCGTGTTGAACACACCAATGAACCACACAAGAGGTAGCAAAAGAGGTTATACAGTTACAAGTGCATTAGACTCCATGATCGTAGCCACACAGATTACGTAGACGTCGCACTTGACGCAGCACTCGCCGCGCGCTTTCTTATCTTCAGCTTGTTCCCCAGTCGCTGCCGCTCCCTTTGGGCCTGTTCATACTTCGCGACAGCAACGACAAGAGCGACGAAAGCGCACCGTGCGCGGCATGCGCAGCGCGCGGGTGTATGAACAGGCGACAGCAGCGACTGGAGCGACTGGAGCGACAGCGCCGGCGCCCAAGTATGAACAGTTTTCGGCGGCGCGCTCGGTATTGATCGATATGCATGCAAGTATGAACAGGTCCTTTGCCTGTTTTTACTTCTTGCTGGGTACACGTACTCGACCAGCGCTAGCGTTGGAGCGCGTAATCTATCGACTTTGGAGGTCGGAAAAGCTCGAACTTACCACATTACCACACGTGCTCGTTTAATTCAATCTGTTATCGAAAAAGTATTCTCACAAAGGAAGGGTCTGAAGCGCATGTCTGAACGGGGGGAGCGAGTCATAAGGAGATTCCTCACCCTCAATTAGTATAAAAAGTCGTTTAACTCAAGGAGTAGGGGATCCTTGAAGTCACAATGGAATACGGCGCATCATGAGTTTGGTCGTCTTGTACGCGATGCCTCTGTCGGCAAGCGGCTCTGAGCGCAGTGGAAGTGGTGTTTCTTCGTGCGAGGACGATCGGGGGTTTGGTTCTTGCGCGCTGCTACATTTTTTGCATTTCGACTGACTGGTTGAGATTTGGAGGATTCTGTCGTTTTACCATTTTCAGACATTTTCTGCGCATTTTCTACCTGTATTCAACATGATGATGTAGAAATGTTCAACATCAGTGATACACAGGCACAAAGTGAATGAAGCATAATTGGGTACAATAAGGGCAAGGTATAAAGAGTACAGGCCCTTCACAGTCTTTCCTTACATGAACCATTGACCTCGGGAAAAGCCATCTCGGCAAAGGGCCTGTTAATACTTCGCGACAAGAGCGACCCGTGCAAACCATGGATATCGATTAAAACCGAGCGCGTGCCGCCGAAAGTGTTCATACTCGAATGGCCGCGCTGTCGCTTCAGTCGCCGTTGTCGCTCTAGTCGCTCCAGTCGCTGCTGTCGCCTGTTCATACATCCGCGCGATGTGCACGCCGCGCACGGTGCGTTTTCGTCGCCCTTGTCGCTGCTGTCGCGAAGTATGAACAGGCCCAAAGGGAGCGGCAGCGACTGGGGAATAAGCTGAAGATACGAAGGCGCGCGGCGACTGCTGCGTCAAGTGCGACGTCTACGTAATCTGAGTGGCTACAACCATGGAGTCTAATGCACTTGTAACTGTATTCTTTTGCTACCTTTGCTCAGCTATACGAGAGTCCTCCAGAGCACTTAATCTGAGAAGATTGATATTTTGAGGGGGATTGGATGACCTAATCGAAGAAATAGATCCGTTGCAAAAAGATTTAGGGTCCCTTTGTGACAAGAAGCTTCATTTTTAAAGGCACCTAACTTGGTACTATACAGTGGATCACTACTCGGGAGTTTGTTAGAGATCAATGCTCACATACACGATCGTCTGGTTTTAATCGATTCGCGCGTTTGCACGGGCGACGAATCATTACTCTCGCGAAGTATGATCAGGTCTGCCATATAAAAGTACAAAAAGTGGACTGCACTAATAATACCATTGGAATCATCCAAGTTCGAGATTCGATAAATCTTCACAGATTAGTATTCCAGAGTAGTCCGGGCGAAGACGCCGAAACGTTGGACAAAATAAAAGCCTGTAACGGTCTTGCCTATAGCTAATAGAACTGCGCTGAGATTTTTGAGACACTAAACTATGTGCTGCCCTGGCAAGTTGAGTTAGCACAGCACCTTCTAAACAGAAAGTGGAATCCAAAATACGAATGATTGCAATCAATCTATTGGACGGCTACAGCTACCAACAGTTGAAAATGGCTTATTTCCATGACTTTATCAAGCTTGATATTTGATGTTTGTAAACTTTTAGGTATTTGATGGCTATCCCATAACTTAGATTTCTATAGCACGGGTACATATTAGGTTGGTCGTGGAGGTCTGGCGGTTTTTGTGCAAGCGCTTTTCGCTCGTTTATTACCGAATCAAAATTCAACCTACTCTGCTTTTTTTATAGGAGGTCTAACAACGGAATTGTTCGCCCTATCTGAGAGAATGATTTGTGCCTCACCTATGCCTAATACAGTACCGGACGCGTCTTTTGAATAGACGCCGAAAAAACCGCACTTTTGCGGTTTTTGCGTCTTTTTGCTATAACTCGCCCAAGTCATCCCTTTGAAAAAACAAGAGTGTATTTGAGCTCAGGAGATCGAGCTCTATCGTTTAGTATATACATTTCATATGAAAGATCAAAAATCAGCAATATTGAAAACTTGCGCTCCATTGAGAAGGCCGGCTGCGGACGGGTTGTCGGCCGCAAGGCGTCGAAAACCGTTGCATGCTCACAATTCCTCTAATTTGAGGTGTTTTGAGAAACGTTTAGAGTGCGCTGTGCACAATGTATATAGGATCGAACCTATCAATCGACTGGGCGCGACAGCTCGCAAATTGCACCGCGGGCGTGTTCTGAGCGCAATAACTCTGTCAAGTTTGAATCTTTCCTGCTACAGGTTGTGAATTTCGTAGGCAGTGGAATGTTCAAGAAGCGCGTTGAAACATAGCGACGTAGCTTAAGACTGGACAAAGTTACAGCGGTGCGAAAATGCAGGCAAACCTTGTGTGACACGATTTTTTCCGAGTTCAGTCGACTACAACGGGAAGACGAGGCGAGCTAATGGCACACAAAAGCACGGGCGAGCACAAGACTGAAAGCACATTACGATGACATGCTCGTAGCTGTGGCGAGAACTGTTACCTCGGCGAGTAAGAGCACGGAGAACATAGACGGTTGTTGTGCTAAATTGCACGCGCGGGCGTGTTCGGAGCGCGATAACTCTGTCAGCTTCCAATCTTGCTGGAACGTGTGGATTTTGTATAAAGTAGAAAGCTCAATATGCGCGCTGAAACACGGCAACGTGGCTTATGATTGGACAAAGTTACAGCGGTGGGAAAATGCAGGTAAACCTTGTGCGACACGATTTTTTCCTATTTCAGTCGACCGCTGCGAGAAGAAAAGGAGAGCTAACGGCATGCAAATTCGTGGTGAAGCACGAGACTAAAAGCACTTGCGCTGACGTGCTCGCAGCTCTCCAGATGCCTAAACTGCTTTAGCACAATCTGCCATTTTAGAGCGGCGGAGGGCGACGGCGAAGTTCCTTCCGCCGTTACTCGCCCACATTTGAGTTCTCGACGCTCCCAGTCATGCCATTCTGTTCAGCTCAAAAAGCTCTGTCGAACAGTATCAATTTAGTCCTATTCCGGGAAAATTGATTTTTTGTCAATTCCCCCTTCGAGGACCAGGGCGCTCTTCGCCGAGCCTGCCCGAATGATGACGTCATCGAAAGTCGACGATTTCGAAATTTGCCAAATTTTCTTGTCTAGGGGTTAAATGGAGCGCTGATTATGAATCCGACGTTGGTTTTTGAAAATTCCGCAGATTTCGATAGGTTTTGGATTTTCTTCTGGATAATTGAGGGTGGTCGTGTCAGGAACACCGATTTGGTTACACTTCGCCTAAGGGTAAGGGTTATTCAAGGGTGCCGAATACGATGCCATTTGGCCGATTATGCCAGGAGACCACCAATACCGAAAACTGAGGGTGGTCAGTGATCTTGACCCTCCAATCTCAAATGGCTGTAACATGCCAAAATCGGTGGAATTTTCAAAAACGGAAGTCGGATTCGTAATCAGCGCTCCAAATAACCCCCCTAGACGGTTTTGGACGAAGTCTGGACAAGAAAATTTGGCAAATTTCGAAATCGTCGACTTTCGATGACGTCATCGTCCGGGCAGGCCCGGTGAAGAGCGCCCTCGTCCCCGAGGGAAACTGTGAAAAAATCAATTTCCCGGAATTGACCGAGATTGATACCGTTCGATAGAGCTTTTCGAGCTTAACAGAACGGCACCATCATGTGTGTCCAAAACTCAAATTTGGGCGAGTAAGGGCGGAAGAAACTTCACCGCTGCGCTCAGCAGCTCTAAAATGGCAGCTGGGACTAAGGCAGGCTAGGCAGCTGGACAGTTATAGGCAATTCATCGTAAAGTACATTAACTGATCGGCTAGTCTACACATTTGCTTGCCGATAGCTCTCCTTGTCTTCTCGCAGTAGTCGACTGAAATCGGACAAAATCGTGTCGCACAAGGTTTACCTGCATTTTCACACCGCTGTAACTTTGTCCAATCATAAGCTACGCTGCCATGTTTCAGCGTGCGAGTAACGGCGGAAGGAACTTCGCCGTCGCCCTCCGCCTCTCTAAAAATGGCAGATTGTGCTAAAGCAGTTTAGGCATCTGGAGAGCTGCGAGCACGTCAGCGCAAAGTGCTTTTAGTCTCGTGCTTCACCACGAATTTGCATGCCGATAGCTCTCCTCGTCTTCTCGCAGTGGTCGACTGAAATCGGACAAAATCGTGTCGCACAAGGTTTACCTGCATTTTCACACCGCTGTAACTTTGTCCAATCATAAGCTACGCTGCCATGTTTCAGCATGCCTATTGAGCTTTCTACTTCTCACAAAATCCACACGTTCCAGCCAAAAAGATTGGAAGCTGACAGAGTTATCGCGCTCCGAACACGCCCGCGCGTGCAATTTAGCACAACAACCGCCTATGTTCTCCGTGCTCTTACTCGCCGAGGTAACAGTTCTCGCCACAGATACGAGCATGTCATCGTAAAGTGCCTTCAGTAATGTGCTCGCCCGTGCATTTGGATGCCATTAGCTCGCCTCGTCTTCCCGTAGTAGTCGACTGAACTCGGAAAAAATCGTGTCACACAAGGTTTGCCTGCATATTCGCACCGCTATAACTTTGTCCAATCATAAGCCACGTTGCCGTGTTTCAGCGCGCATATTGAGCTTTCTACGTCATACAAAATCCACACGTTCCAGCAAGATTGGAAGCTGACAGAGTTATCGCGCTCCGAACACGCCCGCGCGTGCAATTTAGCACAACAACCGCCTATGTTCTCCGTGCTCTTACTCGCCGAGGTAACAGTTCTCGCCACAGATACGAGCATGTCATCGTAAAGTGCCTTCAGTAATGTGCTCGCCCGTGCATTTGGATGCCATTAGCTCGCCTCGTCTTCCCGTAGTAGTCGACTGAACTCGGAAAAAATCGTGTCACACAAGGTTTGCCTGCATATTCGCACCGCTATAACTTTGTCCAGTCTTAAGCTACGTCGCTATGTTTCAACGCGCTTCTTGAACATTCCACTGCCTACGAAATCCACAACTTGCAGCAGGAAACACTCAAACTTGACAGAGTTATTGCGCTCAGAACACGCCCGCGGTGCAATTTGCGAGCTGTCGCGCCTAGTCGATTGATAGGTTCGATCCTATATACATTGTGCACAGCGCACTCAAAACGTTTCTCAAAACACCTCAAATTAGAGGAATTGTGAGCATGCAACGGTTTTCGACGCCTTGCGGAGCTCAAATACACTCTTGTTTTTTCAAAGGGATGACTTTGGGCGAGTTATAGCAAAAAGACGCAAAAACCGCAAAAGTGCGGTTTTTTCGGCGTCTATTCAAAAGACGCGTCCGGTACTGTAATTGTGTCTCTTTGAAGACTTATTGAAGTATGTCGAAAGAGCAACGGCATTTTATTTCCATTTCAAACTGAAGCAATCCGCCGCCGAAACAGCCGGCAAATCAACCATGTTTGGGGGCCGAGTAGTGTTGGAGAAAGGACCGTACAACGGTGGTTCGAGAAATTTTTGGAGATTTCAACCTTGAAGATGCACCCCAAGCGGGGGATCTACAGCAGTCCAGGACGACAATTTGAAACCTTTCGTGGAAACTTATCCATCGCAAACAGCCCACTAGATTGAGGAATGAGTAAAGAAGTCATAGGAGTCAGTAACACTGCTGTTACATTTGGTTTTTGAAGTGCCTTGGATAGTGAGAAAGCTAGATAAATAGGTGCCCCACGATTTGCAGGATCGCCAGAAATTGTCGCGTTTCGAAATCTTTTCTTCTTTGCTTCTCCGGAACCAAAACGACCCGTTGTTTTTGGATCGACTCGTCACATGTTATGAAATGTGAGTTCTATATGATGTCTACGAACCCCCTAATTAATTCCCAAAGCCGAAATCCGGCTGGCGCGATTTTCACTAGTTTTCTAGAACCAGGCCGAACAGCAGAGTCCTACTACAGCGAAATCAATGAGATCTACCGAAAATTGCGTAAGCTGAAGCCGCAACTGCTCAACAGAAGAGGTCCCATTCTTGTGCACGACAACCTCGCCCACATGTTTCGTAAATCACCACGCCAAAATTAAACAAACTAGGAGTTGAAGTTCTACCTCACCTTCATACTCACCAGACATTGCGCCAACCAACTACCACCTTTTTGAGCACGTTTAGAGCTTCCTCGCTGGTAGAACCTACGCAAAGCGGGACCACACAAAAACAGACTTTGTAGAGTTTGTCGCATCTCGACCACCCAATTTTTTCGCTGATGGAATTAATCAACTAGTGTCGTGTTGGAAAAAGAGTGCTGATTCGAATGGTGCTTATTTCGACGGAGCAGAGTTAAGTATGAAGAAAATAATGATGGTTTGAAGTGGACCAGTGAAAACAGCCAGAACGTTCCGACTAACCTCATAATGCAGTTTTAATCTCGAATGCCTGTCCTTGCGATGTAGGTTTCGGACAAAAGGCCATAAGAGATTCATGCGAGTAGCGCCTTATAAATATAAAAAAATAAAATAAATATAATAATAAATAAAGGATAAAGGACGGCGTTATTCAACTCCTATAGAATGCGCCACGCGTTCTATTTCTACGGGATGTCGTGGAGCTGATTTGAATGCACACATACCTACAATGACTTGCGCTGGCCAGCCGATGAACAAGTCAGCGCTTTATCCTTCCAAGTCAAGTCTGGTACCAATTCACCGACCCTGGAGGGATGGAAGCCTTGGTTGGCCTGATCGGGAAATCCGAACCAGGAACCTGGTATTGGGTGCAGGCGACAGCGGGCGCCTCCTCCGACTGCACTCCACGCGCCCGTAAATAAAATACGACCGCCAAACGTCTGGTGAGGTGATGGGTTTGGCCACCAAGCCCAGAATGCTGAAAATCTAGTCCATGAAGTTTTTTTGGGGCCTGCTCTATACTTGCACCCCGTTTAGTGTCGCCAATCGCCTTAGTTACTATTGTGCCACGCGGTTGTGTCGTATTGTACCTTGATAAAGCTATTGCTAATAGCGTGATCTTACAAGGGCTAGCGATAAAATGTATATCGCAATACTGACGTTCCAAAGAAGTCTTGCTGATGAAGTTCTTGACTACTTCTTGACTGGATCTCGATCGACTTGGGGATCCGCGAGTGAAGAGTCGTCCCAGCTGGAGAAACCGTAGGGAGCAAAAGAGCCAAAGGCCTCGAGTGTTGATCACGCCGGGTTTTATGCAAGTTATAGTGCTCGAGAATGTCAGCATTGCCGTGCCTGCAATAACATTACTATAAGATCAGCCTACTTGATAAGAATAAAGCATGAGAAACTGAGAAAACGAATGCCTGACCCTATTGAACTTTAACTAGCGCAGCTACACTCCCGCCTCTTGCTTAGTGCCGCAGCGTCTCTAGTTCTTGTTCGATGTTCTTGATGCGATCCGTGATAACTGGCTTGCAGTCACGTAAGTTGCGAAAGGCTCGATGATATCCACCGTCGTCTGGAATCAAATTAAGGACAACAGTGTTTCGATGACGCGGCAATACAAGCATTTCTTTTTCTTGTCGCGGCACGTTGATCCGTGGAAATGAAGACAGTATTGGCAGAGCTTTTTCTGGCAGGGCAAGAACAGTATTGGCAGACAGTATTGGCAGAGGCAGGGCAAGAATCTGAGTAATAAAATCCGATTTCGTTACAAAAACAGCAGGTAACGCCTTTCAACGATTCGCTAGTTCTTCTTTTTGGTAGATACTCGAGGCTGAATCGAAGTTCGTTCAGTTCTTGTTCAAGCAATCTACACCTGTCGTGCTCCGATGTCGGCTGATTCTGGGGAGCATCCTCTTCTGCGACTTAGGTTTGACCCTTAGCTTCGATGATTTTTCTCAGGGTTCTCGGGTGTTGCAGAAGCTCTCTTGTCCGAGTTGTCTTCCAGGCGTTGTCGTTTAGCCTTCAAGACGTCTTACTCATCTGATGAAACTGATTCAGTATAGCCGCAGTCCTCGCAAGGAGCCGAATTTTCCTCGATCAGCCACTCGAGATATTCTTCGTCTGTTAGCGGCTTTGCTTCTTCGGCTGGTGTGTCTGAACCCGAACTTTTTTGTCGATTTTGGCCTTTGGTTTCATGATGTTCTCAATTGTTTGGTACCTGCTCTCTGATAATGCTGGATCAGGGCTGTACACTCTTGAATCTTTGTAGCGAAGAGGAGCGAGTGTCATTGCCTTTTGGTTCAATGCTCCAAGAAGGTTCTTGATTTCTTGAAAGCATAGCTTCTCGTTGTTTAGAAGCTTCTTCACCTGCCCTAGTTCGAACTCCATTGTGCCGGCTCTCACAGAATTATTTAGTAATTTTTATTAACAGTTGGTAATAAGCACACTGTACAACGTATAGAGCTCCTCCCGTCCGGTAGGAGCTTCACTTTCCAGACTGTCAAACTAAGTGGGTGGCGCTTACAAGGCAAAAGACGCCGCCCATGCAGGATAATCCTAGCCTTTATGAGTTCTGCTAGTTTTGTGAGAGACTTTGTTGGGCATTAGCGCCCTGGTGAGGCGTGAATTGTAATTTCGCGCTTACAGTCGGTAATGAGGTATTGCATATCAATTGAGGATAATACAAAATACAGATACTGGACAAAGTGATTGAATAGTACAGTATAATGGGCACTACATATCAAAACAGATATTGGACAAAGTGAATGAGTACAGGTAATGTACATACATGTGGGGAACATTACATTACAACAGTGGAGAGTAAAAATAAGAAACAATGAGGAACGAAAGTTTAGCAGAGGCAGTCACAATATAATAAGGATGGACCAGTGTTAAACAAGTGCAATTTCTGCGGCACTGGGTATACATGGAAACGTGGAAGAATTAATTAGGGTGGAGGAATACTAGTCGGATCTGTGGCGTTTTGGCGGTGGTCCAGTCCTGGTCCTCTCGTTGCACAGAATGACGGAACGATCTGGCGATATCAGTGAATGTAGGGCAGTTGGAAGAGCGATAACTGTCGTCATTATCATTTTCACAGAAAATGCATGGAAGACAGGGAGTGGTGTGGGCTAGAATAGAATATGTCGATCTTCCTGTCAATAGAAGTGACCATATTTCTGAGATCTTGGACGGCTGTCGATAGAAGATTCAAAGTGAGACGAGTGGGTACTTCGAAAGTATCAGGATGGCGTGTTGACAAGACGCCGGTTGAAGCTGCGTGATCGGTGCTTGCAGTGTCTTTTTCGGGACCCAGCTGCTTCGGGATGTCGAATGGGTCGCTCGGCGTAAACTGTCTACAATAGGATACAAAAGGGTGTAGTCTTGTTTGTCTCACACTGAGTGACGAGCGTCATCGGTGAATGTAGGAGACCTGTGGGAATGGCCTCAATGGCCGTGTTTTGAACGGAGAACTTTCAGAAGTTCGCTAAAGCATGCGAACAAAAGCTTTAGTATTGTTTCTATAATTACAGCGAAGATCTTAACGGCGGCTATTTATGACTGCTGATCCACACAGGTAGAGCGAAAGGCCGATCATGCTTAAATATGTGGTTGAGCCCAGAATAAATTTCCAGTGGTTTGCAAGTGTGGAAAAGAGGAGATTGAAGTCTGGAAAAGAAAGATCCTTCCACCATTTGTCATATTTGCTGCTGCTCTCTTTTCCTTTGAATATTTCGTGGTCTGGTATCGACTTATCGTAGAAAGGAGTGCCCACTATAGGGACTTTTGTTGTCTGCCTGCCGCACTGGTAGATTCACAAGTCTTTTACGTGGGCATGATCGTACTCCATCATTAGTGTATTGGTTTCATTATGTTGTGAGCATGTAATGAGATATTATTGTCTCTTGCAGTCCAGAGTAACGTGGTTCCTCAGAATAGCAGTATACTGTTGATGTTGTACCGAGCATTGTGGATGGGAGACTGTATCACCTGTATCACCTGTCGTCCCGTTGATCATCGACTTGCTCGAGCGGGCGCCAGCAGCGTATCCATTCGTCCCTGTCGCGTGTCAAAGTGGTCCAATGGATCCTCCTCGCTCGAGGGACACAAGAGCGTCATAACGGTCGTTCAGGGCTTTCACGAAGAAGTCCGACCAACGCGTTGGTAGGGGTCCTGGTGTTCTCTTGATATCCCGCGGAATCCAGTCGGTGATGGCTCTCGTCCAGCGGGTGTCTGCGAAGCACATTACGTGGCCGGCCCACCTAATTTTCGACAACTTGGCCCACGCGACAGGGTTCTCTGATCTTCGAACGTCGGCTAAGCTCGGAACTCCGGAGGCCTTCTCTCACTTGCGTGAGTCGTGTCACTCCGAGCATCGTCCTCTCGATTCCACGCCTCGCGACACTGATCGCGTGTTCATCCTGCTTTCGTATAGCCCAGGTCTCTGAGGCGTATGTTAGGGCAGGAAGAACAGTGGAGTCGAATAGGTGGGCACGGAGTCGGACGTTCTTCGTCTTCTTCACGACTTCTTCGACGCTCTTGAAAGCTCCCCGAGCCGCTAGTTTCCTCCTGCTCAGCTCTGGCGCTAGGTCGTTGGCCATATTGACTTCGCGACCCAGATACACGTAGTTGGAGCATTCGGAGATGTTCGTTCCGTTGAGCGAGAATGAGGCATCAGAAACTTGCCCGTTCCTCATGAAGATTCACGTCTTCGTAAGATTCAGCTGCAGTCCAACGTTCCCACATACATGATCGAAGTCGGCCAGCATTCGCTCCGCCTGGCTGATGCTCGATGATATGAGCACGATGTCGTCAGCGAAACGAAGATGGTGCAGCTGCTAGCCGTCGACTTTCACTCCCATGTCTTCCCATTCTATTCGCGCATGACGTTTTCGAGGGTGGCGCTGAAGAGCTTCGGGGATATGGTATCCCCCTGCCGAACCCCCTTTTTACGTCGATGACGACGTCGCTGTAGAATGGAGAGATCTTGGTCGTGAATCCACTGTACAGCTCTCGAAGGACTCTCATGTACTGAGTAGGAACGTCCTGAGTGAGCAGGGCTTCGAGGACCGCTTCAGTCTCGACGGAGTCGAATGCCTTCTTCAGGTCGATGAACGTAAGGCACAGCGGCAGCTTGTACTCTCGCGACACTTCGATGAGCTTCGTAATGGTGTGTATGTGGTCGATCGTGCTGAATCCTCTCCGAAATCCTGCTTGCTCGCATGGCTGTCCTTCGTCCAGCGTTCCGCTGATCCTATTTAGGATGACTCGAGTGAACAGCTTGTAGACTACGGCGAGCAGGCAGATCGGGCGATAGTTGCCAATGTCGTGCACGTCTCCCTTCTTGTACAGCAAGACGGTCCTGCTGGTCTTCCACTGAGATGGAACTTGCACTCCGACAGGTAGCGTGTGAAGAGCCGCGCCAAGGTGTTGGCGGGAGATTCTTCAGGTGTTCGGGTCTGGTCCTGTCCGGACCGGGTGCTGTACGTTTCTTCACCGACGAGATGGCGTGTCGGATCTCAGAAGGGAGAACAGAGGGGCCGACGTATCCATCCTGCGGAAGATGGCGTGGGGGCAGGCGGACGCGGCTATCGAAGAGATCGGAGTAGAAGTCGTGGATGACCTTCTTCATGGTCCTTCTGGAAGAGGTGACGGTTCCGTCAGAACATCGGAGTGCGGTCATCTTGGTCTTGAAGTTGGCGAAGTTCAGGCGGGCATTGCGGATGCTCAACCCTGCCTCTGCTGCTTCCGCCAACACTTCCGCCCTTCTCTCCTTAAGATCCTCCTTTATCGCCGCTCTGCATAGCTTCGCAAGCTCGGACGTCAGTTGGTAGTTGCCTGACGCTCGTGCTGCTCCACGCTGGCGTATCAGCTGGAGAGTTTCCGGAGACAGGCGTCTTTTCGTGGTCTTGATGCTCTCGGCTCCCTTAGCACCATCGCAGAGATGGTGCACGAAGCGGTCCCATTCCTCGTCGATGTTGTCCATAACGGTATCTTCCCAAAGGCCGGCAAGAGAGGTGTAAAGTTCCCAGTTTATGGTCGTTCTGGGACTCCTCTTCTTAAACTTCGCAGCCTTCTCTCCTTGACGCGAAAAGCGGAGCCTTGCGCGAAGGAGGCGGTGGTCCGATCCCGTGTAGAACTTGGGGACAACGGAAAGGTCGGTCAGGCAATACTTGCGGTTGAAGATGATGTGGTCGATCTCGTTGTGGAACTGCCGACGGGGGACCATCGTAGGGAGGGAGGCTTCTGGAACTGTGAGTTTCCATGGATGGTCTTGGTCGACATGATAAACTCAGACAGCCTTCACCTTGCTCGTTCCACTCCAAATCCTGGGTTCCGATGTGAAGTTCTTCCGGCGACCTTCGCGGTCCGATCTTGGCGTTGAAGTCGCCGACGATCACCTTGTAGAAGGTGTGATCTTCCTTATAGAACTTCTCCAGCTCCACGTAGAAGGCTTCGACCTCTTCGTCGTCGTAGTCGGATGTTGGGGCATACGCGACGAACACAGTCAAAGCTGGCACGGAACCACATCGCTTCTCGCAGACGTCCGACTCGGCTTGTCAGAGATTCGTACGAATCGATGTTCATGGCCAAGTGCGTGTTGACGAGGACACCAACGCCGCCTACTCCCCTGCTGTCGCATGTTCCTAGGAACTGTTCTTCTCCGGAGTCGTACGCGGCGTGTAGAGGGGTGTCTTCTTGTCTCGGTCAGTCCGATGACGTCGTACTTGATCTTCGTGGCTTGCATCATCAGGTCCTCGACGGATGCTTCCGATGCGAGCGTGCGGGCGTTGTAAGTACAGATCGTCATCCTAGACCTTCTCAATTTGCGGAGCCTGGTTAGGCCCTGAGATTTTAGCAGCCTCTTCGTACTCGTCCTTTCCATCGCTGCAGAAATGGGGGTTCATTCGGGGTCAGGGGAATGGAGCCCTTTAGTGCTGCTGTTTTTGACTGGTGTACACACAGGTAGCTAGTCGGGCTCTGTCGTGCGGGCGAACAACTCCGGACAGCCAGCCAGACTGCCCGAAGGGACGGGGCGAGGCCTCGAATCGCCTTACATGTACTCCCAGTCTACCGACTGCAAGCTTTTGGCCGGGCCGACACACTTACAATCCGCACAGTCACGGACACATCAACGCACACTATGCATGAGCATGCCGCTCCCACGCACAATGAACGCGTCGACCCGACACAGCAGGAGCAACGAGTCCATCCCCTGCATCCCACCTGCGTCTCTGGGCAGTACACGGTCGCATGTGATTCGCGTTTAATCCCCCTATCCACTACCCGGGGACGCGCCACATGGCCCTGCGACAAGCGGCCCGAGATCCTTCTTAACAAGAGAGCCTGAAGGCTCTATCGAGGGAGATCCGTGGGGATGGGAGACTAGTTGCGCAAATTGGATCTGTTTCTTGGATGCTACGAAAACGGTGACTTCTACGTCATTCGTCTCAGTTACGACGGTGTTGGTCGTCGTGATGTTGAAGTGAGATGTGATAAGCTGTAGCAGGGGAGTACCATTCTTTAGCTCTCCAAACGTATTTTGTGGACATGCACATTGCACATTGTTAACGTTCGTAGTGCATGCATAGATTTTTTCATTTTTGCATATGTTGAAATGTTGAGCAGCGGTTCTCGCGTCTGGACAGCTGGCGGCAACTTCAAATTCATCACTCAGCGCGAACTGCCTTTGTGTTGACAGAGCAAAGCGACAACTGAGAAAGGGAATGGGAGTGTATTGTGATTACTTTGAAGTCCAGCCGTGAATGTTCGCTGGAATAAAGGGTGCAAATAGAGAGCTACTTGCTGTAGTGTTTGCGGAGACAAATTCAAGGATCATTTCAGCATCGAGGCTGCAAGAAGTGCATTAGAAGATGTGGTAAACGTCTTCGTTGATAGGCACTTGAGCGACACGGTAGAAAAGGCACGATGGCAGCGAAGTTGGACATCCGCATGGTAGGCCGCCACAGATTGAAGCGCACATTGAGTATCCGGGGTATTTGTTTGCTTCCCAGAGTTCTGGTACTGTACTATTTTGTAATGATGCACATCCATCTGCAAAACATGATGCCATGAAGTGGCATCTTTTCTCGTAGAGTACTTTTGTAAACGTATCTCTGGTGCAGAACAAGGACTGTTTATGGCAACTCAGACGAACTTTGTTCAGAGTTAGTTGGAGAGTTCCTATGTATTGGTTGTGGTATCGCAGAAGTATGCATGTTTTTTCGGTTCAGTTTATCGAAAAGAAGTTCCTGTTCATATTCGATCGTACAGGTCCCAGCCTCGTCGTAAATGACTTCTGTTTTGTGACGCGTGGACGTATGCTCACATCCTGGTGTTGCATCTACTGCGAGTATGGCATTATTCCAGCGCTTACAAATTTTGATGGTTGTAGATTTCTGAGGTTAAATGATGCGGCTTCGTTGTTGTGATTTGTTGTTTTCGTTGCGAATACCGCACAACTTTTCTCATTGACCATGCAAAAATTAGAGCAGTGGCTAGAATGGGAATCGCGATAAATACCATTGCTCTTATGATTGCTGCAACTGGCGAGCAGTGCGGACTTCCAAGTAGTGTCAATGTGAACATGTTTTTATCGGCGCATAATGATTGTCTAGCGCATGTTTTAGAGTGATAGACAGCTGTTTGTGGAGGAAGACACTGAAATGTTGATGGAGTCCTCGTGAGCCGAGGACGGTAACGTAAATGTGGAGGTTTTGGCAGAGGTTCTGTTTTGACATGCGTCGTTGAAGCACAGAGTATGGTTCATGAATAATGGTGTAGTTGTAGCAACTCCATTTTGACATGATATGGGTTGGGCATTAGTTACGACCGTGAGAAGAGATAACATTAGTGGGTAGAGGATGTTTTTTAGTAAAGAACTGATGTTGAAGCTCTTGCTGAAAGAAGTGGCTCTCCTGATATCGCACATTTTCCTTAGCTTTCCTGGGGGCATTACTCTCCGTGAGGGTCCTTTTATCTTTTCATGATTAATTTTTTCATTTTCGGTATTAGTGACGCCAATTTCACTTCGAATTTCGAGCGGGAAT
>OX377202.1:49862553-50150419 GCA_947396885.1 Heligmosomoides polygyrus polygyrus
CCAAGCACTTCATCGAATTTATAGAAACACACAACCTAATACAGTATGTTGTGAACCCACACTGGGAAACCACACTCTCGATTTGATTCTATGCAACGCAGACAGAATGACACAAGATGTAAAAACGAATCCCCCTCTTGGAAGCAGCGATCACAACAGCGTGAATTTTCGTATCAACCACTACGCAGAACCTGAACGCTTTGTCATCAGAAAGAACTTCATGAGCGCGGACTACGACGCTATTCAAAAACACTTGGCCGAAATAGATTGGTACAGTTCCCTAAACACGGCAAACTCAGTAGATGAAAAATACGAATTATTTCTTGCTATACTACAACATTCCATCCAATTGTTTGTCCCAGTCCAGAAAGTCCCAGCCTGCGGTAAATTTCTACCCAAATATCTCCTAGATTTATTACATCTCCGACATTTAGCCTGGAATAAAGCAGCAAATGACCATTCCTCTAATAGCTGGGATGAATATAAGCGTATAAATCTTAAATTTTCTAAGAAACTTGCAAAATACAACCGCTGTCAAGAAAAGAAAATTGTTGAAGCAAAAGACAAATTAGCCTTTTATAAATTCATGAGATCGAGACTTCAAGAGAAGAAAAGAATTGGAGTTTTAGTCGCAGAAGATAGAACCATTCACAGAAACGACCTAGATAAAGCCCGACTATTAGCGGACACTTTCGTAAAAGCTTTCACTGATAATGACCTCGACAATATATCATCTCCAATCAATGCATTCCCCATCATGGAGGATTCTGTTTGGTTTCATGCAGACGAACTATATGAAGAGCTCTCAAGGTGGCCTACGTCTTACTCTCAAACACCCGATAAAATACCGTTTTTCTTTGTAAAACAAGTAAGTGCAAGTATTGTCAAGCCTCTTGAATTCATTAACAATTTAAGTTTTATGACAGCTGAAATTCCACATAGATAGAAGAGCGCTATAGTTACACCAATACCAAAAAAGCCCCCACTTACGACACCGCAAAATTATCAGCCGGTTAGTGTCACATCTATGTTCGCTCGTCTTTTCGAAAAAATTCTTAAAAAGAGAATTGTTGCACACTTGGATCGACACAACATATTCTCTTCAAACCAACATGGTTTTCAGAAAAAAGATCCACTGAGACAGCTATGCTACAGGCCTTGAATGATTGGACCAATGACACAGATAACATAGGGTGGCTTGATGTGATTTATTTTGATTTTGCAAAAGCCTTCGATAGGGTATGTCATAAGAGACTAAAAGCTAAACTAACCATAGTGGGCATACATCCTCGAATAATTTCTTGGATAGTTGAGTTTTTAAATCGCAGAACTTTTACTGTACGCGTCAATTCCAATTATTCAGCACCTCAAGCGACTCTTAGTGGCGTTCCACAAAGTTGCGTTCTATCCCCTATCCTATTCAATATCTATACCCACGAACTACCGTCACTAATAACGAGCTCAGGAGTGAAATGCATAGCTTTTGCTGATGATTTGAATATTACCATAGCTCACCAATCCATGATCAAAACCTTCTGCAGCGAGCCATAGATGCTGTTGATCGCTGGTCCCGTGGCGGCTCCCTTTGTCAAAAGAAAAAACTAAGGTGCTCGATTTAGGAAGGACAAATCTCCGCTACACATACAAGTTAGGTGGAAATGTGATTACCAGCACTGATCAAACGACAGATCTTGGTTTTCTCCTCGACGCAAATTTCACTTTGGACGCGCATTGTGAACAAATTGCAAACAAAGCAGTGACTGTAGTACACAATCTCTTTAGAAGTCTTTCCACAAAAAACCCCTCTGTCCTCGTCAAAGCTTATAAGACGTACGTTAGGCCGATACTTGAGTATGGAGCAACAATTTTTTACCCAGTTAAGAAGAAGAATATACTTAGACTTGAAAAAGTCCAAAATAGCTTCACTAGAAAACTGTTTATCAGGAAATGTGGCTTTGATTACCATGCTATTCCCAGCAGTGAAGTAAGAAACAAACAACTCGGACTACAGACACTTTCATCCAGACGAAGAATATACGACCTCGTAATGGTTCACAAAATTCTCCATGGTTTCTGTGGACTTGATAAGCGTGACTTCTTCATAATGAGACCATCTAGAACCCGAGGTGGAGGAGAGAAACTTTCACTAAGTACTGCAAGATCTTCTATTCGACATAATTTTTTCGTTAATAGAGCAGGTTAGGATTATATAAAACTTTCCAAAAACTCAGTTATTCCGTACAAGCTGAAGCCATTTATTACGAATGCAAGTCAATTCATGAATAATTCTAGGACATGATGAGATCTTGTGGCAAAGCCCCTCTTGATCTGTTCTCCCTTCCATTCTTCTTTCTCTGGGCATTTGCTGTCGTATGTACTTTCTAAGCATTCTATAACACTTTGATCTGGATCGTTAGCCAATTTGATGTGGATGTCGTTCTATACCGTTTATAATTACATTGTTCTTCACATGGATTTGACCCATGTAATAAATAATAATAATAATAATAATAATAATCCGTCGAGGACCTGATGATGCAGCCAGGAAGATCAATTACGACGTCATCGGACTGACCGAGACGAGAAGACACCACCCCCTACACGCCGCCTACGACTCCGGAGAAGAGCTGTTCCTCGGAACACGCGACTGCAGGGGAGTAGGCGGCGTTGGTGTCCTCGTCAACACGCACTTGGTCATGAACATCAATTCGTACGAGTCTCTGACAACCCGAATCGGACGTGTGTGACTGAAACGATGTGGACCCGTGCCAGCTTTGACTGTGTTCGTCGGTATGCCCCAACATCCGACTACGACGACGAAGAGGTCGAAGCCTTCTACGTGGAGCTGGAAAAGTTCTATAAGGAAGATCACACCTTTTACAAGGTGATCGTGGCGACTTCAACGCCAAGGTCGAGCCACGAAGGTCGCCGGAAGAACTTCACATCGGAACCCACGGTTTGGAGTGGAACGATCAAGGTGAAAGACTGTCTGAGTTTATCATGTCGACCAAGACCATCCATGGAAACTCCGCTGAACGTGTGGTATATATATATATATATATATATATATATATATATATATATATATATATATATATATATCCGATACCAGATTCGAATTTCCTGTCCAGGCTAACCAAGCCTTCCATCCCTTCGGGGTCGGTGAATTGGTACCAGACGTGTCTGGGAAGGACAAATCGCTGACTTGTTCATCGGCTGGCCACCGCAAGTCATTGTATGGCAAATACGCATTCATGTTGCCTCCATGACATCCCGTAGAAGTAGAATGCGCTGGCGCATCCCAGAAGGGATTGAGTAACGCCGTCCTTATATCAGAAACATCCATGGACGAAGGCGGGTCCGATGTGGAACGCCACTAGGTGTTTCGTAGCTTTTCGAATGAGCACCATTGACCATGACCTTTTGGATTCGTTTCTACAAAAAGACTGCAAAAATTTTAGAAGGCAGCTCTGTATTGTATTTCTGCACAAAAGATCCAGAGGGATTGAGTCAAATGCTTTAGTGTCGTCGATGTACACCAATATATCCGAATGAATCAAGCACTTTCCGCCATTTTGGGATTGTGTTTATAAGAGCCGCAAGAATGGATCTCCCCTGAACCTCCTCTTATCTCCTTTTTCAAGCTCCTTACGTCACTCCAATAATATAGTTGGCACTTAGGAATACACCGACCGGTGGTCAGTCCTGCCGCTAGGGCCGTTGACTGCTATTAAGCAAATAGGTAGTTGCACAAGAGCGCGTGCAATCAACAAACGGTGCTAATTGTTGACCGACACTTCAGTGAAAATTCATCCGTTGAATGAGGTGCAAAGTAAAAGAAGCCATACGATTAAGTCACCGGTCAAGAAAACGAGGAAGGAGCAACAACGAAGGAACGATTTAACATGAAGCGTAGGTACAGTCAGGAAAACATTCCATAGAAACATTGCAATGCAATAAGAGTTGTACTCGTCAAATTTGATTAGGAAACTCAGGCAGTGGTTCGAGGACGGACAGCATGCCATGTAGCGAGCGGTGGACCCTCACCGCTTAGTGCACGCTTCCAGTGTCCGAGCTCCTGAAACACTGATCTTGACCTCTGGTTCTCACTTGGGAATTGGAAAAAAAGATAGAATGAAAATTGAGAAAAGAAAAGCAGAAAAAGAGGAGAAAAGAAGCTTCGTTCTCGATAGCCAATGGTCAGGTTCCTATCTACCCCAAGTCTACTAATTTGAAATAAAGAAACCCCGATACGGCGTTGACCGTCGAAACCCACTCCAAGGAGAAAGAGAATGCAGACAGCTCACCTTTCCACTGGACTTCGGACCAAGTGTGACGTGGCCGATACTCTTGCAGAGCTCGTTGTTGCTGCAGACTATGCTCAGTCGTAGATGACTCTTCTGAAATTCCTTTGCTGGTTCACCAACACCAGTGCTCAAAGTCACGACAAAGAAAAGACAAAGAAAACGCCGACTCTCTGCTCACCAGCATTCTACTCCTGGAGACGTTGAAGAACATGCTCTCGCCGATATCGGCAGCTCCGTCAACCAAGACTCGATCCGACGTCTTCTTTTTCGTCACTTGTCCCATCGGCTGGACTATATATAACCGCACAAACACATCTAGGTACACAGTCCTTTAGTTTTAGTTTGTTCGGTGACGGGCAGCGATATCTGCCGACAATAAAAACTGACTTTCGTACGCGCTCGATAGATTGCGGATCTTTGACACGATCACAGTGAGTCGGTCGCGAGAATATGTTGCCAGAAAGAGAACTTCGCCGAGCTTCACGCTTTCCACGGAATCGTCAGCCGAGCTCTGAAAGTGGAACGCTGCTCGGTCGTCTGAGCAGCCAAAGCGACCCACCTTCGACTTGCTCGGATGTAAGGCCAGTTCTACAGGAGCATCTCGACCATCGCCCAACGACAAGTCCTGGAACACCACTTCGCTCAGTTGACAGCCGTCGCTCATTAACTGTCATACATTCGTAGGAGATGAAGAATGAGTAACAAAGGATCTTGTCTAGAATGCGCCGCGCACGCTACCTCTACGAGATATTGTGGACGCAAGGGATGGAAGGCTTTATTAGCGTAAGCGGAACCGATTTAGCTGTGCGCGAAATGTGGCGGCTCCTCCGACTCCGCAACCACGCGCTGCATCGTAGTAGAGGGAGAAACAAATGCGCGAGGAATAATTTAATTAATTTTTTAAAAGTTAATTTCACCGAGGATAAAACGTTATCCTCATCGGTGGGAATCCTTCAGGGCGTATCTACTGCAGTCTAGAAGATAGGAACTCTGAAGCCAAGAAGGGGCAGTCGAAACGTCACGTCAGGCGAAACGGTTAGGTGGCGTCGTACTAGAATGATACGCCAACCACCGGCAGCACGGTGAACATAACACGAATCCTCGCTGCTGAACATGGTTCCATACTCGCCTATTAAAGATCGTACTCGGCCACCTCTCCAAAACTGCCTATTTGAGCGAACTCCGGAGCAAATTTATACCACATTGTATTGCGAAGTCACGGCAACGCGGCAGGAGGTACACCAACCCCCCCCCTGCTAGGGGCGTGGCGTCAGAAGGTACAGCCGCTGTTCTACGGACCGGAAACTTTTGATTTGCATGTCAAAGGTTTCGTGAGGCAGCCATTAGACTCTCGGTGAAGCCTAGGGGGTTGGGGTGGGTGAGCAAGGGGATGAGAGGAAAATCGCACGCCCCCCAGCAGGGCGGGTGTACCTCCTGACTGCCCCCCCCCCCCCCGAAGTCACAGAAGTATTCTTCGATAGTCGTCTCCACTGCAAAACGCGTTTCACTGCAGATGTACGAGACAAGTAACGAGGATAGTTACATGGACCGCCTGACGAACGAAGAAGTGTTCGAGCAATCTTTACGAAAGTGTTACGCAATGCCGGTTTCGTCTGGCTGATCACATCCTACGTATGTATGTCGGTGCAGCGCCTGCCAAGATCAGCCGTGCAGCGGATTCCGCCAGGAAAGCGTACCAGAGGCCGTCTACGAAACACGCGGCATCGCACGCTCATGACTGACTTGAAAGTTATGAATAGCTCTGGGCAGGAGCGCAAAGAAATTGACCACGATAGACAGCGGTGGAAAGAGCTGTCGCCCATGCGTTAAACAGCACGGGAGAAACTAAGTTCTAACAAGGGAAAGCTGCTAGGTGACCATGTGGATCAGGGATGTGCGGAATTTTCGTTTCCGTGTTTCGAATTCCGGTTTTCGGCCGTTTTTAGCCCTTCCGGTTCCGTGTTAACGGAAACGGTGACACTTCACTCATTGAGTGTTTTGCACTGCCTTTATCAACCTCCTAAGCTTTAACGAAAGATTGAAGAAGGGATCAACTATGATGATTGTCCTTTTTGTGATTGTGTTGCTTTCAAACCGGTAGTGCATCCTGATGTCGGAACAGTGTGATAACGAAATTGGATTCTTTTTCTTCACTTCAAGCGATGTACTAATGAATAGTATAAGGCCAAAAAAGCTTTCTTAAGTGTTTGAGTATAGAACCAAATTCCTTCTCCAAAGGATGCACTTTTCCCTAATAATCTCCAAGAGTTCTACAAGCACTCTTGGATTGCTAACTTTGCTTTCCATGTGAGACGCTGATCTATTTTAGTCGGGGGAGGGCATGTAGTGTCTTGCCTCTTCACCCCTCTTTTGAGTTTGTCCCCCTTCGGCTACTGCCAAATGATACTATGGTGCCCATGCGAACTCGAAGAGTGGGTGTCGTGTAGTGGGTGCTGGACGCAACAGTAATCTCAGCGCTGCCTCCTCCCAGTTAGAATAGATCTGGGACATCCAATAAAACCAGTTAAGTGTCACGAGTGGCGAGATCTCTGTCGTCTTATTCGTCAGCTGGATTTATTGCATTTAAAACAGCTTCTTCCTATTTACAAAAACATTTCGCATAAACTTCGATTTGCAACATTAGAAGTGTTTGAAATTTCATTTTACTAAGGATACGAATAGTTGCATTTTTTGTTGTTATATGTTGCTGGAAAAAAGCCGCATGCTTCCTTATCCGCCTCTTAAATTCGTTAACGGCCACTTAGTTATTGTTGCCATTGTGGATACATATTTATGCAAAATTAAATGGAATAATGAGTTTTGAGTTATTTCCGTTTCCGTGTCTCGTATTCCGCTTTTCGCCCATTTTGAGCTCTTCCGTTCCGTATTCCGTGTTCCGCTTTTCTCGAAGAAATTTCCGCATATCCCTGATATCGACTTTGAGATGAGGTCGCGGAATGCGGTTTCGAACGCTGCTTCCAAATATGTGATCCGTTTCTGCTGTGCGCATCTGTGAACGGAGTGACCATTTCCAGCACGGCTCCCAGCTCAAGTACCCTAAAAACTGCGCTGCTGGCCGAGCAGTGGTGGCGCAGAGGGCAGAGGGCATCGTGGTGAGACGGGATGGTTCGTGGTTCGACCCCCTGTGACGCGGGCTTTTGCACTTCCTAAACAAGATCTGCCACGATCAACCAAAGCTCTCTATGTCAAATCGCATCGGAAGAGGTCACCAGAAAGAATTCGTCTTCATACTGACAACTGCATACTGGCGCGGACGAATAGATGCTGAAAACATGGCGAGACAAGCAATGCGTTACACTAGCAACAGTGAAGTAACACTACGAAATGTCCAATCATAACAGCTGTTGGCAATCACTGCAGCGGATAAAAATTACACCTGTGCAGCCGCTGTTCTCCTCATAATCTTCCTCCACTGACCATCTAGGATCCTCCTCTTCTGATTCCACACTGATACCTTCTTCACCCTCTACGTCGAGGCTCCCGCACCGCGCATCTCGGAAGATTGATATGAAACTGCCGGCCTCTTGTTCTCTTGCCTTGTAGGAACGCCTGGAGTATCGGAAGAACTGAAGGAAGGACCGAACTCTCCAAAAGGCACGCCAACACAACAGGGTCCGCCTCTATAGCCTCGGTTCCAATCCGTCCTATTTGCTGCTCCCTTTTGCTAAGGAACGAGATTGTATGCCTTAGGATGTATGCCTCATAACGTGCCCTTAGGACAGGGAATAACACTTTAGTAAGACAAGCAGACCACTTCGGATGGGATGAGGCAGCTCATAGAACGGCTCAATAGGTGCAGGGTCCACATCTTTGGGAGAACACACACTTTAAAAAACCATAGTGCTGCCAAATCTTTTCATTCGATCGCCTGTCAGCGTGCCGCTCGGACGCTGCCTGACCGCTCTCTACGTCAGAACTCCAGCTCTCCTTATTCACACCGTCACTAGCTACAGCTGTTGGAATAAGATACGTCGCTCAACTTTTAGTGGCAAGGGGGTTACTTACTCGTATCGTTTCCTGCAATTTGCCACTTTATAAGGTGATTCATTGGAATTCTTGCTACTACAGGGCGGCCTGACGCTCATCGATCAACGCGTATTAATTGAACATGTTGACCTCGCCTTCTCGTTCCTGTTCTGTTCCAGCATCGGGTAGAAAGCGGACTCGCATGGAAGTGTCACAACCATGCAAGGACTCCCTTCTCTGCCTGAAGGATGTCGCGAACGAGCCGAACGTCCCGAGCTACGTCAAGCTTATCGTTGAGCTACTTTTCGAAACGAAGGAAGAGATCAAACAAGTCAATCACAGGAACTCGCTGCTACAGGAAGAACTGCATAAACTGAGGGAAGAGAACGCTCTCCTTAAGCAAAAGCTTGGTTCTCATGAGTCTTCCACTGTTCGACCTGTCGCTGCATCTCTGGCAGTAATTTCATCCGATTCTGCTTCCCTCCCTAACGCTTCCCCTGCTATTGTCGATTTTGAGGAGCTTGAAAGAAAACGCTCTATTGTAATATCTGGTGTTCGTGAGTCAACCTCTAATGTTGCCTTCGAAAGAATTGTTCATGACTACTCATGTACGCAGCACATTCTGGATTTTCTTAAAATTGAGTGTCTGCCTGTTACCGTTTATCGGATGGGCAAAGTCAGTCCGACTAGACCGCGTTTGTTGAAGGTTGTTCTTCCGTGCAGTCGTTTACAGAAGGAGGTAATTCGGTTTGCCCCTCGCCTTCGATTCTTCCCCCACAAGGGCATTTATATTCGCCCATCTCTCGCATTAGAGGAGAGGAATCGATTACGAGGGGATCGTAAGCGCAATGCTGAGCAACTGGCTGAGGGTCGTTCCCAACCTGGGGCTGGCGCTCAGGCGGAGAATCCGATTGCTCTTACGAGTAACACTACTGGTACCTCAACGTCGGGAAACCTTTGAGTGATCTCTGGACTGATCAGCACACAATCTCTTGCGTTTTAGCTAATATTCGTTCTCTCGTTAAAAACAAGGATGCACTCGTATCTTTCCTATCTCTTGGATGCTATGATCGGGTCCTAATAACTGAGTCTTGGTTATCCTCTAAACACGAGATAGCACCCCTTCTTGGTCATCTGAGTTCCACTTATACAGCGGTTAGATGCGACAGACTTCACAAAGCGGGTGGTGGAGTTGTGGTACTTTCTCGTAACACCTTTGCGCATAATGAGGTATATAAAGAGTCTGTAAAGGATTCTTATGAACTACTTGTAACTGATTTCTCTACACAAGAAAAGGTCTTAAGAATAATACTGGTTTACCGTGCTTCAGGTTGCAGCGGTAACTACTCAAATCAGCTTAGAAAGGCAATTAGTGATTTTTCTTCTGTAGAATGGCCGTGCATTGTTCTAGGAGATTTCAATCTCTCAGATATTAACGGGAATGAGTGCTCCACCAATCTTTCCTACTCTTCAAAGGAATGTATTGATTTGTTCAGGTCCCATAGCTTTACACAACATGTCATTACGCCAACAAGAGGAAGTTCCTATCTTGACTTACTTTTCTGTAATGCCCAGGGACACGTGAAAGACGTTGAGATGATCCCCCCTATTGGCGGGAGCGATCATGCTGCTGTTAAATTTCAGTTGAATATGAAAACTCTGTGCACTCAGTACTTCTCGAAACGGGATTTTTCTTCTGCGAATTATGCACTCATACAAGAATATCTTGATAATGTGGATTGGCTGGGGTCCTTCAATACTGTAGCCAGCGTAAATGATAAATACGAAATGTTTATTTCTATTCTACATGACGTCATTGACAAATTTGTCCCAATAAAGTACCTTGACAGCAACAAAAACACCAATCTTCCTAGTTATCTAAGGGGAATGATCTTTCATCGTATCAGGCTTTGGTATGCTGCTGTTAACAATAATTCCGATAGCAGCTGGTCAGCTTTCAAAACTTTTAGTGCTAAACTGGATAAGAAATTGAACAAGTACAATGAACGTCTTGAGGATAAAATTATCAGTTCAAAAAATCCATCTAGTCTCTACTCCTTTATCGGGAGCCGGCTGAAAGACAAGGCCACTATTCCAGCGTTAATCCATAATGGTGAAACCTTTTTTACCGATCAGGGCAAAGCTGAGCTTCCATCCGTTGAATTTCAAAAATCTTTTAATGTTTCTTCTGATCCGTGCCCCTTGAGTACAGAACAAATATATCCTCTTATGGATCCTACAACATGGTTTTATAGAGAGGAAATAATGGACATCTTGAGTAAATGGCCTAGCTCGAAATCACTTTCTCCGGACTTCCTACCTCTCAAATTTGTTTAAAAAATATTGCCTCAGATTGTATATCCGTTGGAACATTTATTCAATTTGTCTTACATGAAAGGCGAAGTACCTATTCGATGGAGAACTTCATTCACTACTCCTATTCCTAAGAAGTAACCGTTTTCCAATCCAGGGAACTATCGGCCTGTCAGTATCACGTCTATTTTCTGTAGAGTTTTGGAAAAAATTGTCAAAAAACACATCGTCAAGTACCTTGAGCAGCACAACATTGTCCCAAAGAGTCAACACCGCTTCTGGAAAAGAAGATCCACAGAAACAGCACTTCTTTCTTCTTTAAATGATTGGACTAAGGGGATTGATGACCGGAAACAAACACATGTTTTTATTTCGATTTTTCCAAGGCCTTTGATAGACTACCTCATCATATGCTCGTTAAGAAACTTGAATTAATCGGCATAAACCCTACGCTAATTAACTGGATACGCAATCAAAGAACCTCCCGCCAGCTCTCATCAACACCTTGGCGCGGCTCTTCACACGCTACCTGTCCGAATGCAAGGTTCCATCTCAGTGGAAGACCAGCAAGACCGTTTTGCTGTACAAGAAGGGAGACGTGCACGACATTGGTAACTATCGCCCGATCTGCCTGCTGTCCGTAGTCTACAAGCTGTTCACTCGAGTCATCCTGAGTAGGATTAGTAGAACGCTGGACGAAGGACAGCCATGCGAACAAGCAGGATTTCGAAGAGGATTCAGCACGATCGACCACATACACACCATTACGAAGCTCATCGAAGTGTCGCGAGAGCACAAGCTGCCGCTGTGCCTTACGATCATTGACCTGAAGAAGGCATTCGAGACTGAAGCGGTCATGGAAGCCCTGCTCACCCAGAGCGTTCCTACTCAGTACATCAGAGTCCTTCGAGAGCTGTTCAGTGGATTCACGACCAAGATCTCACCATTCTACAACGACGTCGTCATTGACGTGAAGAGAGGGGTTCGACAAGGGGATACCATATCCCCGAAGCTCTTCAGCGCCACCCACGAACACATGCCGTCATGCGCGAACTAGAATGGGAAGACATGGGAGTGAAGGTCGAAGGCGCGCAACTGCACCATCTTCGCTTCGCTGACGACATCGTGCTCATAACACCGAGCATCAGTCAGGCGGAACGAATGCTGGCCGACTTCGATCGTGTATGTGGAAGCGTTGGACTGCAGCTGAATCTTACGGAGACGATGTTCATGAAGAACGGATGGGTTTCTGATGCCCCATTCTCGCTCAACGGAACGAACATCTCCGAATGCTCCAGCTATGTGTATCTGGGTCGCGAAGTCAACATGACCAACGACCTAGCACCAGAGCTGAGCAGGAGGAAACGAGCGGCTTGGGGAGCTTTCAAGAGCGTCGAAGAAGTCGTGAAGAAAACGAAGAACGTCCGACTCCGTGCCCACCTATTCGACTCCACTGTTCTTCCTGCCCTAACATACGCCTCAGAGACCTGGGTTATACGAAAGCAGGATGAACACGCGATCAGCGTCGCGCAGCGTGGAATCGAGAGGACGATGCTCGGAGTGATACGACTCACGCAAGTGAGAGAAGACCTCCGGAGTTCCGAGCTTCGCCGACGTTCGAAGATCAGAGACGCTGTCGCATGGGCCAAGTCGTCGAAAATTAGGTGGGCCGGCCACGTAATGCGATTCGCAGACACCCGCTGGACGAGAGCCGTCACAGATTGGATTCCGCGGGATGTCAAAAGAACACCAGGACGCCCACCAACGCGTTGGTCGGACTTCTTCGTGAAAGCCCTGAACGACCGATATGACTCTCGAGCGAGGAGGATCCATTGGACCACTCTGGCACGCGACAGGGACGAATGGAGACGCTGCTGACGCCCGCTCGAGCAAGTCGATGATCACCGGGACGACAGGTGATACAGGTGATACGCAATTTTCTTGCAGGTCGCCAATATTATGTAAGAATCGGCAGTAGTTTTTCTTTGGCTCGAGAATCTCTTCAAGGCACTTCGCACAAAGAACTCTCAAACACTCATCAAGGCGTATGTATAAAACTTATGTGCGACCCATTGTTGAGGGGGCACAACAGTTTTTTCCCCTTACAAGAAAAAGGATATCGCCCTTCTGGAGATTGTTCAGAATAACTTCACACGTAAACTTGTTATGCGCTGTAGTGGTCTGAGCTATCAGTTTATTCCAAACGGAGAACAGAGGCGGGTGCAACTTGGACTACCCAGTTTGCAGAGTAGGCGAATTAGGAATGATCTTGTAATGGTTTTCAAAATCTTGACAGGAAGGACTGAACTAAATTCCGATAACATGTTTACATTAAGTAGCTCTGTTACAAGAGGCTCCAAGATCAAACTTACGGCTCCAGTTACTAGAACTCAGGTCAGGCTCAAAGGCTTTCCTAATCGAGTGCTTCTTGATTTTAACAAGCTCCCTAGTCGTAACATTCTAACAATGTCTTTATCGGCTTTTAAGAAAGTGGTTGCTGCTGGAGTATCCTCTAGGGTTTCCTGACAGAGTTGGATTGTCAAGTTTTAGAATGTGTTATGCTACGATGTTTTTTTAAACGTTTCATCTCGCTCTACTTATAATAAGCTATGTTGTTGTCCAGGTGCATGTTGAATTTTCTTTTATAGTTGTTTCTTACTCGGCTTATTTTGTTGTTTCATTTGTGCAAGAAATGTCTTGCACCTCCAAATAAATAAATAAATAAATAAATTAGGGTGATGGCCAGGACTGTAGTCCACGAAGTCGAAATCGAAGCACGCAGAACACTGCAGGCTCTGCGCATGCGTTCAAGAAGGCCACAATCAGTAGATACTAACCATAGGCGAGAGTAAGAGTAGAGGTAAGAGGCGTTGCTGGAGCCCGAGAGCGGGTCTCACCTCCACACGAGTAATTTCTCCAATCTTCTAGTCTTTCCAGGCACTGAAGAATGGCAGCCAGTGCGCCGAAGCCGTGACGGATCGGAGTCCAGTGGCGATCACAAAACCGCATTTCGACTAGAACTGTGGCACAGCGAACTCATTCTGCATCTAAGGAACTTCGGTGCGTGAGTTTCGGCGGAGAGGCGTTCTCTACACATCCGCGGGGAGGGGGGGGGGGTGGGGGTGAGGCAAGGGGCGCGTCGAGCCGCCTATCGCGGACGAGATTACCAAGAGCGCAGGTCTGTGGTCCGTTGTGTACAGTGAATTCTGGCTCCGAATGATTCACGAAAGGGTATCAGCAGCAGAAAACAGAAGACCGGTAGTATTACTTTGTGCCCTTCTCCCAATGTTTATACAAAATAGGCTGCGGTTTCTCAGCAAAGTTCGCGTTGGCAACTAATAAAACCAACGCTCCTTGTTGTCTGCATTATCAGAACGAAAATAGGAAGGTAGTCATAGCCATGCGGTAGCGGCATGCTAGGTTTCTGCAATTCCTCTTAAAATCACGTACTCCAGCTATATAAGAGTCGAGTCCCTTAATTCTTGCAAAAAGAGCAGCGCGGCACTAGAATGCAAAAAGGGAACGACATAGAAAACCTTGGTCTGAACAGGCAATTGATTGCTTTGATCTGATCTCAATTTTCCTATCGAATTGTATTACGCTACTCTTTCACTCTTCAGACGTCGATGGGAAAGCATGTGCCTTGTCCGCAATATTTCTCGACACCTCATTGGACACAATTCCTCTGATCTGCCTCTTTATAAAAAAGTACCCCTCAGAAAAACTCACAGCAGTGGTCAGAAGTGGCTTAATATTATTGAAGCCTAGAGTTGTTTTACGAGCGAGCGGGCAGCTCAGGCTTATATTCATATTTTAGTATGCTCCTTGTTCCTTTTGTGATGCCCTCTTATTCTCAAATTATCCTTTGCTCGTAATCTTTTTATAAAATTTCACTAGCTCATCCATATTCTCATGGATATTACTTTTTTCGGGGAACAGGTGTTGCTCCGTTTTTGGGCGACGTCACGCCAACCAACAAATCTGCAAACACTGGTGCTGTTTCGTGCGTCAGAAACTCGTCTAAATTGGGCGGCGAACAGGACCGTGTAGAGAATGCACGTCCCCCCCCCCCCCACCACCACCCCACTCGCACCCTAATCTCTCTCAAACCGCTCTAGAGCCTTCGAAGAAACGAGCTGTTCGCTAACCTTCAGTCGGATCCTGGCTTGTGCAACAATGCTGGCAGATAGGTTCCTACTCGAAAACATCTGAATGAGGAGCGCAACCTGAAAAGGGTTTTGCAAAAACCACAACTACAATTACGCGAAAAACCAACCAGTGACCTTGTGCAGATCCGTTTTTCGTATGCACTGCTGATATATGCTGTTGTAGTCAATAAAAGAGGATGGAGTGACCCTTGACTGAAAGCACAGCATCCATTAGCCTTGGCAGGTAGTTAAGTATCGTTGCGCAGTTTCAGACCTCAGTCCTCCAGAGTGGTTTAGGGTGAGGGAGAAGAAAGAACAGCAGCCAAATCTGGCCGAAGTCGCTGTACACGTCGGAGAGATTATGGAGATGCACGGAGAGCATCTGGGTTGCCCTAAAAGAGGAAGAATTAGAGTGAGGGATGAGTTGTGGCATTCTCCGAGCCAGTGGATTGAGTGTGTGAACAATCAGTAATCACGCGCGGAGCAGGAAACTCCACTGGGGTATGCTATGGGAGGCGTAGGCTTCGCAAGTAGTCTTCCTCACTCACAGAAAACACAGACACCTTCAGCAGACACTAGAAAGGGTGCAACTGTCAGAACGATAATGAAGAAGCCGAACCCCTTTAGAGCTGATGAGTTCAGCAGTCAGGTGGTAAGTGAGTGTGTCCAGTGCCAATTCCTTCATATACGCTCGCGCCGGATGGTGGAAGCCTCCACCATCAGCAGACAAGCACAGCCTCGTATGAGGAATAACCGCAAAAACAATCAAGACCTATAACCTGCTTAGTGGAATTAAAAAATGCCGAGGTGGGGGTGTATGCTGCATTGCAAAAGACACTATTAACCTCTACCCTATCGCAGTTTCCGCAGTTTCTTCCTGCATTAAATCAGATCTTCTCTGTCTCGAGGGATTTGACTTTGCCAGGTCGTTTAAATTTAGGATGATTCTAATCTATCGACCGGCTAAGTCTTCTGTTGAGGATGGTGACTCTCTTATTGATACCCTTTTGGATTTATTTCTTTGCGACTCGCATCTAATTATACTAGGCGATTTCAATTTGGACATAAACTGGGATTTAAATCAAGGACGAAATTCCACGTCAGTCAAATTTTTAAACTTCTTCCATAGCTTTGGTTTGAAACAGCACGTTATGAATCCAACTAGATGTTCATCAGTCCTCGACATTATCCTGACGTCGGCCCCCATTATAAAAAACATGTCACTACATCCGCCACTTGGAACAGCTGATCACAACGTCATTGGTTTCGAAATATGCGGAAGCTTTCCCAAGCCGAGGGCGTTACCTCTTCCAAATTACTACGGTACTTCCTTTGAGGATCTTTCAAATCATCTTTCTATTATTGATTGGTGGCAGGTCTTTCAAGGATATAAATCTCTCAACGACCTTTATGAAAGATTTTGTAGAACGATTTATTCTGCTCTTTCTCTATATGTTCCTTTCAAACATTTCGAGTACAGACCTCCACGGTATCCAAAACATATTTCCAACCTAATATCCCAGAAAGTGCGCTTATTTCACTCCATGCGTGATCCAATATCCAGCCCGCAATTTAAGCGCGTGTGCAATGAATTGGATTTTCATCTAAGGCGTTTTCTATGTAATCATGAGAAACATCTTGCCAAAAAGCGTTTTGGTAGACATATGTTTTCTCTAGTAAAGCTCAAGATGAAGGGCCAAGGCAAAATCCCAGTCCTAAAGGATGCTTCTGGGAATACATTCATAAATGATACTGAAAAAGCAGAGGCTTTAGCAAACTACTTCGCTTCCGTGTTCACAGCAAACGATGGCTCAAGATATGAATTCAGTTTCAGCGATTCCTCCGATGCCCTGAATGAGATTTTAATCTACCCAAAAGACGTGTTAAGAGTTCTTGCATCGTTGAAGGATTCCACATCGTCCACATATCCCTCAGATTATTTTTAAAAGATGTGCTTTATCACTTTCTAAACCACTGTCGATAATATTCAATAGCTCTCTATTATTTTGTGAAGTTCCTGACATTTGGAAAAATGTGCTGGTCACTGCCATTAAAAAGGGCAGAGTCCTTCTCTCCTCTCGGATTTTCGTCCTATAAGCATCTCTCCAACGCCAATCAAAGTACTGGAAAAGCTTATAAGAGATAAATTAGTATCTTGGCTCGTTAAAAATAAAGTTATTCCTACTGAGCAGCATGGATTCACAAAGGGTGCCTCTACTACAACTCAATTAACTGATTGCCTTTTCGATTGGAGTACTGCGATCAATAAGGGTGATTGTGTCGACGTAATCTATTTCGACTTATCCAAAGCTTTCGATAAAGTCTGTCACAAAAAGCTTATCACCAAGCTATCAGAACTGGGTATTGGAAGACGTTTACTTTTGTGGATAATGTCGTACTTAGAGAACAGGTACATGTTTGTTAAGGTTGGTAATTCCTTTTCGGGCGGCGCCAATGTACCAGCGGTGTCCCGCAAGGGGGAGTTCTATCACCTATCCTTTTCATGGTTTACACATGTGATCTCCCGGACAGACTCAAGACGCACGCTGCTATTAGCGTTCAAATGTTTGCAGACGATATCAAAGTTTATGGCACGTATAATGCTTCAAATCAATCGTTAGTCCTGAAGGCTTTAAATCAATCAATTCTTAATATGATTACGTGGGCTAGTAATTGGGAGATACCAGTAAATCTTGCCAAAACTTCCGTGATGCATTTTGGTCCTGGAAGGGCACCTGATTACAGGTTCGGTAATATTACTTTAAGGCAAGTTGACGCGATCAAAGATCTTGGTATTCATATGAATAAACACCTAAAGTTTGATGCCCATGTTGATATAACTGTACGTAAAGCCTTTTCAGTACTTTATGGCATGTTGAGAAGCATCTTTGGTAATGATTCTGCTACCCTGCTGAAGCTGTACAAAGCATATGTGCTACCTATACTTGAATATGGATCACAAATCTGGAGTCCTCAAACAAAAAAGCTTCAAAACAAAGTTGAAAAAGTACAACAGACGTTTACTCGAATACTGGTTCGCAGATGCATACCAGATCTACAATCTTTAAATTACGAAAGTAGATTGAAATTTTTGAAGCTAAAATCTCTTAGATACAGACGTATCTGTAATGATTTGGTCTTCTGTTTCAAGTTACTAAAAGGTGATTTAACCTTGAGAGCTAGTAAATATTGGACATTTAGGCCATGTAGAAATCGGACTAGTATATTATCACTGCAGTTTAAAAACCCTGGTAACAAATTTCTTCGTTGCAATGCCAATTTTGTGCTCTCTCGCGGAGCAGTTTGGTTGCAGCAACTACCTGATCATGTTTTAGAAGCACCTACCGTTGCCATTTTCAAGAGTAGGTTAAAAAAGATTGATCTTCTGAGTATTCTTGAATTGCAGAGCTGACTGTTGTATCGTGGCGTTACCAGGACATCTGAGTGTAGCTTCATAAATTGAGTGTATGCCATCTTGTGGAAACTCTTCTGCGCCATGGAAGACACTATGGTTGCCGAGCGATTCGTATCCAAAAATGGATGTCTTGTTTCCTATTCCTCCTCACATTGTTCAATGAGTCATTAGGCCTGCGTTGGATATTTTTTACTGAGTATTAGTGGCTGTTCAGAATTAGGGTCGTTCAAGAGTTGATGTTTTTCTTGCGTTTTCCTTCTCCTCACATGTCTTAAAGTGTTATTATGCCTGCTTAAACTTCTTTTTTATCTCCTTCCTTTTCTGATTCTGTTGCGGCTGCCAGAGCTTAGGTACAGAGGAGCCTATTAAGACCCAGATGCTTCTACTCTTAGTCACATATTTTTTATACTGTTTCATATACAGATATAATCTATAGGTTGCTCATTTATATATGCTTTATTGCAAGTTGGTTAGGCTAACTCAGTTCCTATGGAAGCAGCTTCGAATGGAAGCGTAATGAAGGCCTGGGTATGACCGGAATTAAGACCGGACTCCCAGGTGCTTCCTTCTTATAAGCTGCTCGAAAGTGATTTCCCTATTCAATCGGAATCATGCCATAGCTATACTAGTTGCCTAACCAACCTCTGCACCGTTATACCAGAACAAAAATAATTATAAAACAATTACGTAACTTTGAGTAATTAAATTACTTATTACTATATTCTCACGCTACGACTACCCATTGGTTCAGGCTCCTTGTACTTGAGCTTTTGAATGGTCGGACAACACTGAAAATTACAGAATGCAGCGCATAGTGATACTACGTTTCTCATTGTTGTTCCGCGTTAGATTGTTGCAGTTGTAAAAGATTACTTGTTTGTTATCTCTTCGTTTGAGCGCACTTAAGGTGCAGTTATAAATAAATAAATAAATAAATAAATAAATATAAGACTTAGGTTAGAACGCACTCATCGTATTTGAGCGTGAGACACGTCGTGGGCACTTCGCGATGCAGCTCCAATATCGAAGAGGCAGCGCTGTCGAGACTGTCGGTCGAGACCGCTCTCCGCATCTGTGACGGACACTGCTCCTGTTCATCTGAACAGAACATTCGCGTCACCACTTCGCTGATCAGATGGAAGCAGAACATTCTCCATGAAGTAAGATGGTGCTCAAAAAGTGCGGGCTTGCTCCATTCAGTGGAAATGCACGCGTCATTCAGTCATCTGTGCTCGTCCTGAGTTGCGGCGCTACCTTGACGTTTCTCGTGCTCTGACATTTAGCTTTTGTTCTCTGTTTTCGTTCTCTGTAATATAAGCTACCTTATGCCACTCTTATTTCTGTTGCTTAGTTATTTCCTACAAGGGCTCCGTCACGCCTATTGGCGTGCATCGCACTCGCGCGCTTCGCGCGATGTTGCAATATCGCTAAGCCAAGGGCAATCACATCAAGCCAGCTGCTCGAATTCCGCAGCATTCTAATATTAGGTTGATGCATAAGTTCTCGGACATTTGATCCCTCCTGAATTGAAAGCGCATTTTCCCGCCAAATTTCCCACATGTATCAACTCGTAAATGATCGATCGATAGAGAAGGAAAAGGGCTACAAAAGTCTTCCTAACATTTACTTCTGCGTTGTTAACGTCAGCTATTATGGTTAAGCAATTCATCCCAACTGAGACGCATATTCGGCACGTCATGTTATTCCTGCATAAATCTGGCCTCAATGCCAACGAATCGTATCGTCGCCTGAAGGATGTTTACAATGAGAGTGCTCCTGCTCGAAGTACTGTGTACCAGTGGTTCTCAAAATTTGCAGTTGGTGAATTCTCCGTTGAAGATAATGAACGAGAAGGGCGCCCCTGGATTTGGATGGCATCTGAAGTAGAGTGGAAGCGGACCCATACCAAACCACTCGCGAACTATCAAGCTCTCTTGGTGTTAGTCATTCAACAGTCCTTCGAGGATTGAAGTCGATTGGCAAGGTGCAAAAATTAGGTCGCTAGGTACCTCACGACTTGACACAACATGACATGGATCGCAGAGCCGATGTCGCTCTGTCTCTCCTTAGAGGCCTGTTATACTCCCGCGGGAGCATCCGTGGGACGTCCGCGGGCAAAGGGTGCACCGCTGACCGAGGGCGTGACGGGGCGCGGCGATTGGCCGGCTCGGGGACCCCGGCGCGATTTCCGCCCATCCGCGGAAGCTCCCGCGGGAGTATAACAGGGGCCTTACCCTCAGACGTACCCACAGACGGCTGGACAACCTTGTCACCGGCGATGAGAAGTGGATACTCTACTCTAATTATCACCGGCGTGTACAGTGGGTTGACGCAACTGGAGAGGCAGAGGACGTTCCGAAACCCGACCTTCACGTGAAGAAGGTGATGCTATGCATTTGGTGGAGCGTTCTTGGCGTAGAATACTGGGAGCTTCTGGACGAAGGGATAACAGTGACGGCAGAGGTTTACGTCAACCAACTGGGGACGTTGAATGCCCACCTTCAAACCACACGAGGAGAGCAAGAGAAGGTGTATTTTCAACACGACAACACTAGACCGCATATTGCTAGAGCGACGGCGGCTGAGTTGGCGGACTACAGATAGACCGTTCTTCCACATCCACCTTACTCACCAGATCTCGCTCCTTCTGATTATCATTTGTTTTCAAGCCTTCAACGCTATTTGGACGGCCAGCAATTTAGGAACCGAGAGGATGTCAAGGAGGCACTGCTCACATTTTTCGAATCACAACCGGCCACGTTTTGGAGAAAAGGCATCCATGACTTACCAGCACGTTGGCGAAGGACAGTTGATGTAAAGGGTGGTTACCTCAAATGATTTGATATTGTTGTTCGTATGTTGTGATAATAAATATTTCATGCCCGAAATGTCCAAGAACTTATGCACCAACCTAATATTTGAGAACGCTATCATGTTCCAACCTTGCTCTAAGATCAGATGAGTAGTTTTGCGGTATGAAGCCATCCAGATCCCCTCCCCACCCACCACTACCGCCCCCCCCCCCCCCTACGCTCAACACCGGCATCATGTCCAGACGGTTCAGTGGTGCCATTGCTTGTGCTAATCAGTGCCTTCGTCCCCTAGGCCCTTCGACAACCCTCTTGATGTCCCGCAGCACGGTCCCCCACTTCACTCTAGCGTAAGTTGCCTATAGGCACCGTCACTCCTCATTCTCAAGCGGTCAACTTCAGGCGAAAATCGAAACTTTCGATAGGTGCTGAGTGTATGATCGATTCTGGTCGCATGGAAGAGCCTTTTTGTCGGAACTGAGGTTTTCCACCGATTCAAATGCTATGTTGAACAGACATTTTTTCGACGCTGGACCGCTACAGTAGTGTCCCCACTACTTGCCCCCTTACTAGAACTCATCCCCATTACTGGTACTGGCTCCCCAGATTCGTGTTCAGCGATCTCGATTATCCTAGGGCTGAAGTTTCGGATCGCTTGAATGACATTCACAAAAAACTGATAATTTGATCAATACCGATTGATGGCGAGCGATACTTCAAAAACGAACTTCAGATCCGTGTTCAGCTACTTCGACTACTCCCAAGGCTGAAGTTCCCAGGCACGTAGAAGACGTCTGGGTATTTTGCGCTATTTTCGCGCCCCGAGATTGCCCCTATTTCCTCCTACGATTCCCCCCCCCCCTATTTTCCCTCCTATTTTATGACTCAGCGCCGCTCGATGGTATGATTCATCGCTTAAAGGCCCCTCAGAGTTCTGCGGCAACGCCGCTCGCCGCAATGGTTAAGGATAGGGCAGGGACGCCGCCGGCGGCGAGCTCTTCGTCTCTGCCCTATGGTTAAACATAGGGCCGCGGCGCTGCCGCAGAACTCTGTGGGGGCCTTTAGCGGCTTATTATATGGCATGATTCTAACTGGCAAACACAGGCCTTTCATGTGCTCCTTGTTCGTTCCACTTTCAAGTAATGAAGGTTGCGATGCAGCAACAGTTTTTACGGATCCAGTTTGACGTGAGAGCATAATATAGAACTCCTACACCTATTTTTTTCCTTTGAAACGACACTACGCAGTTATCTGGACACCCTAACGAAAATAACAGAAATTTGACGAAAATTTTTCGCTAAAAATTTGCAGAATTGAACGCTCACCACTGATGCCAACCATTCTTGCTGCGAAAGTAAGTAGGGTGAAAACCGAACTGGACTATCTTAAGGGCCCCGCATACTTCTGCGGCAATTTCGCTCGCCGCTATGGTGAAGGATAGGGCAGTGATGCCGCCGGCGGCGCGCTCTGCGTCTCTGCCCTATGGTTAAGGATAGGCAGCGGCAACCCCGCAGAAGCGTGCGGGACCTGTACACTATTAGCGCAATCAATGAATAAAATCCTTAGTGGTAATTTAGGGATTGAATTTGGGCTGAGTGCTCTCATCTAAGACTGAGTGATGGTCGCTCAAGGAGTAGAAACTGTGAGAAAGTGGACGCCCTTAAAAACAAAACGAGAGTAGCAAACTTAGCGAGGGAGGCCCGTAGTGACAGGCTCAAAACGGTGGAGAACGAATCCAGGCGAATCCACTAGCAGGGGGAAAGGAGTGCCTAAGAAGTAAGAAGAATGTGTCTGCTATGCATAAAACAGAGCTTATTAGAAAGCTGTAATGCGATGAGGAAGCTGCAATGAGATGAGAAGGAGTAGGACTGTACAGGAAAGGCATGGATAACCATACGGCTAGCGACATCGCCGCGTCGAACCGATGTCTGGAACTGCTGCAGAACAGAGCTTCTGTCTAAATGCTCAGAGCACATTGCAGATAAAAACGATCGTCTTCCAAACTAGGCTAGGTTCCCATTAGAAAGGTCAAAATAAATGTTCGATTTGAATGATTATCTAGCAATTCTTTTAAAAATTTATTCAGCATTGCTTGAAATTTTATTTGTCATTTTGTTATCTTACAAGGAGAGCCTCCAAACCTGCGCTGAGCTTTAGCGATACAATTTTTACGGAATGTAGGGTTCCGTGAGGGGAGTTCAAACAATAGCTACTTTTTCGGAATGCTCTTCTGAGGCTCAAAAAAACGTGTGGACGCGTGAGCGCGAAGTTCATGATGCCCTGCTGCCACCCAGCCCAATGTGGTCGGTTGGCACAGTGGTAGTGTTGTAACTTCACAGGGCAAGGTTGTGGGTTCGATTCACCCCTGTACTGATGTTTCTGCATTTTGCGATTTATCGTCAGTAGGACCTTTTCTCAGCATTTCCAACACATTTTTGAACAAGAACATGGCAACAAATGTCCTTTACGTTGTTTTGATTGAGCTCCACACGAGGTTATACAGATCTTTATTGGCTAGCGTTTCGTCGGTATCGCCTTCTTCAGTGCCTGAAAGGAAGGATCAAGACAAGATGCGGCTGTCGCGTCAGACGTCGCCTCAACCGTGGAAATTCAAGACTACCTTTCGATCACATAGTCAATAGAGAGATCGAGACCCTTACCTTACAGGAAGCCAGGCGGGCCAATCGGTCGGTAGCAGGGCCGTTTTCGAGACACAGGCGCCCAATACCAACTTGATGTAAGGCCTGAGCTCCCACGGTATATAGAGGCACTCTTCCTTCCGATTTAGCTTGGGGTCTTTGGCATGAATCCTAAACGCCTCCACATCTTTGGGCGACAGTTTGGGCTTCGACTGCCGACAGCTTGACTCTGACCTCAAAGTCTTCCCTGTATGTCCGTGGACTCTAGCCTGCTTAACAACCAGCCCCCTTATATCAAGCTCACTCGCGAAAAACCTCAGGGTGATTGGCTTCCGTTCTTAACGTGCAAATCCAATTGAAAGAGGGTGGTACCGTAACAAAATGGTATAGAAAACTACCAGCAGGAATAACATAGTTCACTGCCTTTCCTCGTACCCTAACCACATGAAGCGAGCTGTAGTGATAAACATGTTCCGAACCGCAGCTCTCGTATCCAGTGGGAAGAAGAGCGTAAAGAATCAAGGAAGATGGCACAAGAAATTGCGGCTGGCAACGGATATGAGCACCACGTTACACCGTTACGGAGGTCCTTCCAGGAACAAAGCAGTAGCCGCGCCATCTCTGGAAAGGTACTATTCAAAGTGCCATTCATCTCCGATGATGTAAGCACTGCCCTTCGGAAGTGTGTGAGGAGAGCCGGGCTGGAGAATGTGGTAACTGTTGTGGAGGTGCCACCAAACAACTTAAGGCGGCAGCTAGTTCGGAGTCGTTCGTCCTTTGCGTCACCCCTGGTTCGCCGCCACAAGGCAGGGAATGGGACTGCACCTTACCAGGTGTGGAATACCTCATTACCTGTCAGAGCTGTGGCGAGGAATATATCGGTGAGACGGGGCGACCCCTACATGTTATGGTCAAGGAACACCTTGACGGCAAGGCCAAGTCCAGAACGTCAACTGCAATGGGTCACCATAGAGTCCACGGGCATACGAGGGACGACTTTGAGGTCAAGGTCAAGCTGATGGCAGTCGAAGCCCAAGCTGCCGCCCACAAGGCTCTGGAGGCGTTTTGGATTCATGCCAATGACCCCAAGCTAAACCGGAACAAAGAGTGCCTCTATATAACGCGGGAGCTCAGGTCATACGTCAGGTTGGCATTCTGATTTGGGCGCCTGTGTCTCGAAAAAGGCCTTGCTACCGACCGATTGGCCCGCCTGGCTTCCTGTAAGGTAAGGGTCTCGATCTCTCTATTGACTACGTGATCGAAACAAAGTCTTGAATTTCTAAGGTTGAGGCGACGTCTGATGCGTTAGCCACATCTTGACTTGACCCTTCCTTTCAGGCTCTGAAGAAGGTGATACCGCCGAAACGCTAGTCAATAAAGATCTGTATAACCTCGTGTGCAGCGCAGTCAAAACAACGCAAAAAGGTCTACGATGCCGAGGTTCATAGAGAGTCGTACATGGCGAATGTCCTTTACGTTCATCGAGCCTTTGAAAGTGGAAAGGTGAAAATTCTTGACTTTCAGGTTAAGCTAGCTAGCTAAAAAATGATGCCAGGTTCGTGAGTAGCACCCCAAACAACACCCATGCATAAAGTTTGGGCGCAATTGGTGCTTCTGACCTCACCACCATCACTCATATCTACTTTAAGCTGTCATAAGAAAACGGGAAATCCAGAAGCCGAGTCAGATTCCTGGTCAGCACTCCAAGTAGCACCCGTAGCCGAACTTATAAGAAAGAATTACACACTACATATCTATTATTATCTTTCCCTTTTAACAGTTTTCGAGCGTTACTTCCTCCACTGCATAAGTATGATCACCTTGAAACGCGCTACTTGAATCATTTTTCAAACTACGGGAATTCAAATTTCAACAATGGTTTCGATTCTTCATATTCAAAGCTACAGTATTAGGCTCTACCGAAATCTTCAGCAGTTTTAATGGATTCAATGAATCCGCATTTGTATATGTCTTACACTCTGTGACATGGGAGTTTTGGCGTAGTTTTGACCATCTAAAAAATATTAGGTTGACTCATAAGTTTTGCAGCATTACTGTCTTTTCTGGAACTCAAAGTAAATCCGCTAAAGCATTATATCTTGTTTAAAAGCTTGTTTCCCAGCGATCATTTTGAGCTATGAATCGTAAGTTTTCCTTGCGCAGTTGAAAAGTCTTATTCACTAGAACGATGACCTCTCAAAGTGAAAAAGTGTGTGATTTCATGTTCAACTAGTTCAAGCTTGGCAGCAACCCAGTGGCGCGGGTCAAGCACATACAGGAAGTCACCGGCAAGTTCACTTCTAACCGAATAAATTATTGGAGATGGTATCAGATGTTCCTCTCCTCCCAGAAGGGCAACAAAGTCAAACCAGTCCCTGGAAGACCAACTGCTGTAAACAAAGGGCGGCTGCGCAAATCCATCAAGTCGAAATCTTCTCAAACCACACTAGGACTGACCGATGATCTCCCTCACCTTCCAGTGAACCACCACTCGTCGGCTGCAAAAGATTGGAAGGTCGCCAAAATCGCCTTCGTCAGTGCCTCATGCTTTGACGGAAACTCAAGTAGATCGCTGCGCTTCCGACCGCCGAGAGCTCCGACGCCGGTTCAAGCGAGAGGGCCTGGATCGAACCCTACCAGCGATGAAAAGCCGATGCTTTACTGCAACTGCAAAGCCGGAAAGCAATAGCTGTAACGCAACGAGCTGCGGGTCCTGAGCTCCACGGAAGGATGGTCCTGCTGTGCGTTTGATGGATGTGTAGTGATCCAGTGCACCGGTAGCTGCCCCGCGTAGTCAAACCATCCTCGACGCTCGCTTTTGCCAACAACCGACCAGACCAGCAAAAATGAGTGGAGAAAAAAGTCGATAAGAGCCAATGTTTCTTCCGCCAGGGCAACGGCCGACCGCTTACGGCACTTCAAACACTGGCAAAGTTCTTGGAACTGGGCCAGACCAAAATCAAGCAGCCACCATACACCCCGGATATTACACCGCCTGACTGCCATCGGATTTGGTCGACGGATCACTTCTTCCATGGCAGGCGCTTCGCCGAAGTTGACGAGGTCACGGCAGTGGTACACGACTTTTTCAGGTCGAAACCAACCAAATTCTACAGAGCTGTAATCCACTCAGTTCATGAAAAGGGGAAGAAACTCATTGAGAATTTTTCTTTTGTGGTATAATCTTATTTCTGCTGGGAGACAAATTTTGTTGCAAAATTTATGACTCAACCTAAAACAATAGATGTCTGACAAAAGGTAGAGTTTGAATCCGTTTTCTTGACAGCCGAAATGTCGTATTTTCATAACACGGTGCACTATGGATGAAATCCCGGAAACACTAGCACAGGATAAAACGCAATTTAGGAGGCTTGATAGGAAGAAATTGTCTACGAATTCTGCTGTGAGGTTCTGAGACATCTTGAAACGGAGAAAAAGAATCTTGAAAAGATATCAAGCCTCGCAAAAGCCGGCGGATCTCCAGCGCCCTGATGGAACCGTCACATCTTCCAGAAGGGCAGTGGAGAAGGTCATGCTTGACTTCTTCTCCGATCTCTTCGACAGCCACGTCTACTTGTCCTCATGCCATCTTCCGTAGGATAGTGCGTCGTCCACTCTGTTCTACCGTCCGGATCCGACACGCCATCTCGTCTGTGAAGAAACGTACAGCACCCGGTCCCGACAGGATCAGACCCGAACACCTAAAGAACCTCACATCCTGGCGCGGCTCTTCATACGCCACCTGTCGTAGTGCAGGCTTCCATTGCAGTGGAAGACCAGCAGGACCGTCTTCCCGTACAAGAAGGGAGATGTGCACGACATTGGCAACTATCGCTCGACCTGCCTGCTGTCACTACTCCACAAGCTGTTCACTCGCGTCAGTCTGAATAGGATTAGCAAAGAACACTGGGCGAAGGACAGTCATGCGAACAGAGAGGATTTCGGAGAGGGTTCAGCACGTTCGGCAACATACACAGGATCGCGAAGCTCACCGAAGTATCGCGAGGGTAAAAGCTGTCGCTGCGACCTATGTTTATCGACCTGAAGAATGCGTTCGACTCTGTCGAAACTGATGCGGTCATCGAAGCCGTTCTCACTCAGGGTGCTCCTACTCAGTACATCAGAGTCCTTCGAGAGCTGTGCAGTGGATTTACGACCAAGATTTCACCATTCTACAACGACGTCGTCATCGACGTGAAGAGAGGGTTTCGACAAGGGGATACTATATCCCCGAAGCTGTTTAGCGTCACCCTCGAAAACATCATGCGCGAGCTAAGTTGGGGAGACATAGGAGTGAAGGATGTCGGCCGGTAGCTGCACGATCTTCGCTTCGCTAACGACACCGTGCTCATAACACCAAATATCAGCCAGGCGGAGCGACAGCTGGCCGACTTCGATCGTGTGAGTGGGAAGTGCAGCTGATTCCTACGAAGACGATGTTTATGAGGAACGGACAAGTTTCTGATGCCCCATTCTCGCTCAACGGAACGAACATCTCCGAATGCTCCAGCTGCGTGTATCTGGGTCGCGAAGTCAACATGGCCAACGACCTTTCACCAGAGCTGAGCAGGAGGAAACGAGCGGCTTGGGGAGCTTTCTAGAGCGTCGAAGAAGTCGTGAGGAAGACGAAGAACGTCCGACTCCGTGCCCACCTATTCGACTCCACTGTTCTTCCTGCCCTAACATACGCCTCAGAGACCTGGGTCATACCAAAGCAGGATGAACACGAGATCAGGGTTGCGCAGCGTGGAATCGAGAGGACGATGCTCCGGCCTGTTCGTTGGTCTTCGTGGACGTTCGAAGATCGGAGACTCTGTCGCATGAGCCAAGTCGTCGAAAATTAGGTGGGCCGGCCACTGCCCGAGCAACTTGGTGATACGGGTGATAAAGCTTCGCTCAGAATCGTTGATCGCCCAGACTGCGCTCAACAAATGATGTGCCAACGGCAGTCTCTCGTTTTTCCTCTCGAAAAGGAACGACCGCCTTTTTAAGGGGTATTATTCATATAGCGCGGATCGTGTGCAACAAGGTGAGCGGTATTTCGAAATTCCTGAACAAATCAGCCTCGAACCATCTCAAAACTTATCGCTTCTCTCAAAGCGTCATTTTTGGTACTTGATTATCTATCTACTGCTGCTGTGGTATGAAATTTAGAAAGCAAGCTAGTAGATGAGACCAGAACATGTCGATTAAACAATGTGTGAAAATCTGTCAGAAATATGTCGTGCTCCGATAAATGAAGAGTTCCAACCCATCCGAGCGGCAACTCCGGATAGCACAAGTTAATCTACAAAAAACCCCTAGGTTGGACTTGAACGTTGTATCTTGTCCTGCTGAACCCGCAAGTGTGTCCCTTTCGTAGCGTTTTCTAGGATATCTCAGAAAGGTTTCGTAGAAAGCACCTGGACAGACGGAATGGCATTCTGGACTCACCTACGCCTTTGCGCCTTATTTTGCGATGAAGTAATAAAGGACAACGTTAGTCGATCCTGTTTGGGATGCGCGGTGCACTTTACTTCTAAGCGGTGTATTGTGGCAGAGTGAAAGTGAATTTGGTCAACATTAACAATCTGCATTGGCCATCCAACGGATAAGTCAGTGCTTAATCCTGTTCCAGGAGCCACCATGGAAACCAACCTTCACAGGTGTATTTCAATTGCAATTTGAAATCGTCATTTGTACAGTAGCGCAGTGCTTAAAAATTGTCTACAAAACTTCAGACTATGTCTAAAGGTATAAAAGTATAATGATGCTGCATCTATGACAGGGCAGTCATCAGGGAGGAGCGGAAGTTTTCTGGAAAGCGGAAAGACGGAACGGAAAGACTCGAAAAGCCGGAGCTGGAGCGCAAAACACGGAAACAGAAGTAGAACATGCCGCATGTACAAAAATGCATCGGAAAGGGCGCCAGAAGCTGCTTTTATATCATTTTTACTGCGGAAAACATTCCGACAAGCAAAAATCTTTTGTAGGTTGATGAACATCCCTTTCAGAATATGGTACAATGAAGCATGTATTCGTAAATAATGTTACATTATATCACCAAGCTAGCGCTAGCCAAATAAACTGAAATAAATGGCAAGCCTTGTCGCACTGCAACAGCGTGCAAACTTTTCACTTTTTCCATACTTCATTCCTACCACAATCGCCTAGCTGAGTCAGTTGTTCTGCGCAAACGGTGACCATTTTCGTCTTTGTTTCACCGTCCGGTACAAAAGCGAACGGAACGCGAAACGTGGAACAGGAAGACTCTAAACTCCCACGAACTTTTAGCACAGATATCCTTCACCACAGTTCCTCAAACAAACCGGAATCCCTACGTCCCCACGACAATGCCTTGGGCACTATATAAGGTGACCAACGCAGCGAATTTTCTTTAACTATGATTGTGTTAATGTTAATTTTTTTCCGTTTTTTCTAAAAGACTCGTATAATTACAGGTCGCGTGAGAAACATAGCTTCTTCGGAAAATCTTTTTGATTAGTAGGCTAGTCTGAAAATCTTGCACCGGAATTTATTATTTTTTGATTAAGAACTTTATAGGCGTTGAGTTAGAAATTTTGGCAAGTGGAAATAGAATACTGCAGAATGCTCTAGAAACGTTTGCCAGAAGGGTATAGAAAAACTGGCCATGTTGCTCTACTTCATGACAACGCTTGTCATCACGTGGCGAATCTTACTCGCCAGAAAATTATCGAACTCGGCTGGGAGGTTCAGCCACATCCTGCCCATTTTCCCGACTTGTTACGATCAATGAATTTGCATCTGCAAGAGCAGAAATTCAATGGTTACACCGAAAGGGAAGGTGAAATTTGAAGCTTCTTTGGCTTGCGGCCGACAGAGTTATGAACTTCTGGGGGCGAATTCATGAACGTCTTACAGAGATTTAGCCAAAAAAAACACGGTCGAAATTCCAGAAAAAACGCTAATTAACGCGATTTGGTTAAATGTTGGCGTTATCGGGAATTTCGGCTGTAATTTCTCCGTTAATTCGCTGTAAATCGTTGATGAATCTGGCCCCTGGATTCGACGGTCTTGCGAAACGTTGAACGGGGATTGTGATTAAACAATTGTGGATTATGATGTTGATCATTTCCTGATTGATATCCATTCCAAATAAGGTTAGCGTTGCTGGAAAGAAGTATGAATTTCGGTGCAGGACTTTCCGACTTCGGACCCCTGGGTACTCATGGATATAAGACAGCGCATTCAAGGAAGTAGTACTACTACAGCCTTCATAGTTTGAATATACCTAGGAGCACTTTCTAGTTTCGATGGTTTGCTAAACCGTCCTCCAGAATAGAGTGTTTCTTTTAGGTAATTGCACAGTTATGGAACGGAACTCTGAAATTAAATATTAACTCGAGGCTTTTACTGCATAGGAACATTGTCGCGCTCGTGCAGAAAGGACGGCGCGTTCTAAGTTGGTCCAGCGAAAGCCGGTTTCTTTGGGGAGACCTCCAGCTCGTTTGCGCACCCGCAAAAATCCTACATGAAGTTTCACCGCCATGAGTGAACCGACTGCTGGGTACTGGGGTAAATTGGAGGAACATTTCGGAGGACGAAAAACTCCTCTCCCATTAACGCCGTTATGCCAATCAGTCGTGTTTCAATGGAACTTAGTGAGAGGTGCGTGGGTGTGTTCTGTGAGTAGTTTCTTACTATTCTTCCCATTCTTCAAGCAATTCTGCTAACCGAAAGAGCACCTAGAAATGCTGGGAAGCATGAGAAAGGAATAGGCCTATCGGCGACGTAATTATTCTGGAGATTGCCCGTGCTTGTGGGTAATAGTGCAATTTCCGTTTTGTGGTAGAATGACGACAATTTCGGAGCCTATTTTCAACCGCATTTCAAAATGCTAGTGCCCGGCACTGGCAGATCATCGATGTTCCGCCTTGCTGTTTAAAGGATAACGGCAAGGGAGAAAGTCCACGTTGGCAAGAAACCCTTCTGGACATTGGATACTCGACAGTGACCAGTCGACGAGCGAGTCCTTACTATAGTTCTACTGGTAAGTAAATGTAGACATTCTTCGACGGTGTGCATCAGTTTTGAAAAATTTCCGTAATACGGAAAATCGCGTTCATCAGAAATCAGATCAGAAAGCAGAAAACAGAAAAGCTAAAAAACAGAAGGCAGAAATTTTTAAAATAGATGCCTAACTATTAGATTGTCGCAAAATTAATCTCGAGGTATGTATAAATAACTAAGTGTTTACCCTAAACCATCCCGTCTCATGGAAAGCCAGACATACCATTCGGTAGGTTTTTCTTGGTCTTTCAAAAAATATTTGTGGATGCCGCTCTAATTTCTCTAGCCGACTCCGTGAAATCATGGACCGACGCGACTATCGAGTCATCATGCTTTGCGAATTTAACATGGGACATTCTGCGGCAGAGGCATCCCGTAACTTTAGCAGCCTTTTGGAACGGACTGCCCTTGAGAACGAATGGTGAGGCTCTGATTTGAAAAATTCGCTTCTGGCGATTTTGATCTCGAAGAAAAACTTGGTCAGAGCGCAGGTCGTCGCTTGGCGATGAAGTTTTGAGGAGAGCCATCCAAGCAAATCCGGAGACGAATGCATGTACGGTTGCAGAGGACCTTGGCTTACATCATAGTACGGTAGCTAGACGTTTGGCGCGAATCGGAAAGGTGAAGAATATGTTGAGGTGGGTGCCTCATGAGCTGATCGAAGAGCAGCGCCTAGCACGTTTCGACACTTGCTCCAACCTACCAGTTCGCTTTACAAATGAGGCTTTTGTAAGCCGTATTATAGCTGTAGATGAAAAATGGTTCCTCTACGATAACAGGAAGCGGGGATTTGTCAGAGCAGATGGGGATGCTCCTCCAACATCCTTTGCTAAACCCGTTCTTCACCCTAAAAAAGTTATGGTTAATTTGTGGTGATGTTGTAAAGGTGTAATCCATTACAGCTTTTGCAACCTGGTCATGCAGTCACAGCAGAGTCTTTCCGCTGTGATTTAGAAAAAAAGTATGAGAAGTCGCAAACATTGTGGCCGGCAGGGTGAATAGAGGAAGGCCGCTCTGTTGCAGGACAGCGCAAGGCCACATGCCTCGCAAATCACTCGGCGAAAGACCCATTTAGGGCTCGAAGTTCTCTCTCACCCACCATATTTTTCCAACTTATCACCCACTGGCTATCACTTTTTTCAGAGCTCTTGATTCCCATTTGCGTCAGAAACAATTCACTAATTTGACCGATGTTGAATGTGTCCTCCTTGATTTCGTTAATTCCTGTGATCTCAGTTTTATTGTAAAGAATTAGATTCATTACCACCTTACTGGCAAAAACGTACAGATTCTGGTGGTTTTTACTTCGTTTAATGAAGTTGTGTTTAAGCTCAGTTATAGCTGAGGTAAGCGTTCCCTTTCGGTGATTAATTTTGCGACAGCCTCATATATAAGCTACTTAAGTCCAACTGAAGCAAGAAGGTTAATATTATAAGCGACTGTATTTGAAAAAAATAAATCGCTCTAAAGGGCATAAGATATTCAAATGAATCACTCGTAATGCTTTAGATTACCTCATAAGGAAAAGAGCCTCTAGCTTGCGTCCATTTTTGAGAGTTCCATGTTCATTCTACTTCAAATATTGTTTTACCTTTTTGAAACGGACAACATTTAGCAATACTTGAGTAAAGGCTATTATAAGTTGCTACCAGAAGAGCATGTAAGCTCACGAAAGCTGTAACAGCAAGGAACACCAGGAAAGGGTTTTGGGCGCATGTCTGAATGGTGAAAACGGATACCACTGAGAGAATCTCCAGCATCCAACTGGCAGAGAATTATGTTTGCTTTTTGCCGAGTCCTTGAGCCCAAGTAGCTGGGTGCCCTCAAGGTTAACTATGGGATCGCACCGCTAGCGCGCACACATATTTAAGAGAGGCGACGCTGCTTTCCTGTTGCATTTTTAGTGTTCATTCCTTGTTTGGTATTTATGACATTACTAACTATTCGTGGGCCTATATTTCGCCATAGGCTCCAAAATGCGCATTGAGTAAGAGGTGCTTATCAGTTGCCCTCCCTATACGGCACCTCGTATTCCACGCAGAGTTTTTGAAGAATTCTTGACTAGATGGAGTGTGAACTTTCCCAGTTATCGACACAAGTGAAGTAGCAGCAATTACAAACCGCTCATGACGGCACCAGTCCACGAGAATGAGTGTCCTTCTTCGTCGCCCAACATGTTCCACACGTTCTCAATGAAGGACTGCCGATTGTAACAATGGCCCTCTCGCTCGTTTTGGTACCACGGGAAGTCGGCGGTGAATGAACGCAGTGAGAGCGCGGTAACGGGTACCTACCTAGCTACTCCCCACAGTTACCGCGAACAACAGTAGCCGGCCGATATCTCCCACTCCTATCTTTAACAAGAAACCTAATGCTTGGTCAGGTCGACTCAACAGAGCGTTTCAAGAGCAGTGTGACGTACAGCGACACGCAAGAAATTGTGCAACAATCGGCTGCTCCTCCTTGAGCGTGTGCGGCACATGTCGGGTGACGACGAATGGACCCTCGTTCTGTACATCTGGACTGCTGCAATAATGCGCTTCTCAGATTTGCTGCTGCTTTATTTATTCCGACAGTTGGGAAGCTTCATACTCCACCTAATCAAGGATCTTGCCAAAATGTACAGTCGAATACGAAGAACCATCCCATATAGGGAGGACGACTGATGAAAAGCTGTCACCGAACTCGTGATTGGGAGCTCGGAATGAAATAAATGCCGACGGAAAGTAGGGAAGGTGACAAATACCAAAGAGTGGATCAAAACCAAGGAAGCCAAGGTTCGGCAAGGCCGGGGAATCGAACACCAGCCTGGCCTCTCACTGACGAGGGAGCGTAACTCACTCTGGATCACCAATCCGCTTGCAGCAGAGCTTTTCGCCGTCTCTCTTAAATCAACTCACATGGCGCATGCTCGCGCACACTGCGCACCTCCATAGTGTAAACTTCGTGGACTCCGAGCTCTTTTGGTTCGAGGACTCGGCAAAAATTAAACACACACACAGTGGTGCGTACTCAAATCTGGCGCTAGAGTATTGACTGCTGCAATACGTCGTTATGAGACGTTACCACCTCAGTAACAGCCAGTTGAGGCCAAAGAAAAAGAAGTAAAAAGAAACAGAAAGGAACTTTTTCTGGTATTTGGAGAGAGGAGATTAACGCTCTGGTATCCATTTTCGCCGTTCAGACACACGCTTGGGACCCTTCGCTTGACAGCTTAAAGGACGTGAGACCCAATTAAACAAACAAATCAGGGATTAAGGGCTCATTGTGGAAGAAACTGGTGCAGAATCGAGAAAACTTCCGCCCATCCCTAGTATAAATGGAAGCACAGTTCAAGAAGTTATCGGCCATACTGCGATTCGAGGTGCCTGGTTCCTACGTGGGAGGTGAATTTGTACCGAACTTATCAGGTAATGATAAAACACCGATTTGCCCATCGGTTGGCCACCGTAACTCACTGTGTCAATTAAACACGCATTCTAGTTGCATCAACGATACCTGGAAGAAGAAGAGCGTGTAGGGCAGAGGGTTTGACTGACGTCGCCCTCTGCCCTTTAATGAGCTGAACGCACCATGATCCATAAGGCGACACAGATTACAAGTGTACGCAAAATTTTTTTAGAGTAAAGGATAAAGGATAAGGGATAAAGGACGGCGTTACTCAATCCCTCCTGGGATGCGCCAGCGCATTCTACTTCTGCGGGATGTCGTGGAGGCGATATGAATGCGTATTTGGCCATACAATGACTTCCGGTGGCCAGCCGATGAACAAGTCAGCGCTTTATCCTTCCCGGACAAGTCTGGTACCAATTCGCCGACCCCGGAAGGATGGAAGGCTTGGTTGACCTGGGCGGGAAATCCGAACCAGTAACCTGGTATCGGGTGCATGCGACAGTCGCGCTTCCTCCAACTGCGCTAGACGCGCCCTTTTTCCTTTATCCTTTATCTATTTCAGTTAACTGATGAAAGTTAGCCCACCCCCCCCCCCCCCGAATAATACAGCATATCACTGTGCTCACTGGCACACCTGGACTCACCTCCAGGAGCAGAAGTTTGTCGCCGAAAGAAAAAATGGACAAACCGGAAGAGCGAGCTTCTGGAGCGATGTGCACGTCGGGTGAAGAGGCTTCGACAACCAGTTGACTTTCAATGTCTTCGCAGGAAACGAGGTACTGCTTGGCGTTTTTCTCGGCCTGAATTTGCTCTCTGGTGGCGTTACGAAATGCTTCCAATTTATACAATTTTCAAGTTAAACAGAATTCCTTTCAGAGCAGCCTCGACGCTTTGGAAATTATTCCATACATGATGCAGTTCACAGCGAACGTCATCTGGATTAAACCAAACGCTTTAAGAAAGTTAAAACAGTTTGTTGTTCAAGTGAAACATAATGTGACTTTCTTTGGAAACTTCTGATCCATCTGCCCCAAAAGTAAACACACTATTTTGAATTTTACAAGTTTTTGTTCTTCGAAGAAAAACGGTGGTTAAAACTCGTTCCAAAGCGGGGCAAGGCATCAATTTTTTCGCGCTGAATGAAAAGATTGCGCCGTGCACTCGATAGAGACGTTACAATTTACCTTGATTGACTGCAAAACTTTTATTTGTTGGAGCTATCGACTTGTCAACAGTACGACAAAAACAATTCTAGGAAACGACATACGTTCACTTCGCCATCCCAAACAAGCACCATTTATAGTATTCATCGAATGAAAACTGCGACGAGCTGAACAAGTGCATGGCGCGATCGATCTCTTACTTTAACAAACTAAAAAAATCCAGCCTTACCACACCTTGAAGTAAGCATAAATCCTTAACCGATTTTTTATTATATTCTAATGACAGTATGCCCTTTCGGAATAGATGAATTAAGAATTTCCAAGAAAGTCGTACCAAATTTCCATTGCGCAAAAAATTACTTTTAAGATTTCTAGGAATTATTTGTGTCTATATGAAAGGCAACAATTTTGATTTGGAGGATAATCAGAATGATTCCACAGCAGTCAAGCTTGTTCAGAAAGGCGTCCAATTTGATTTGAATCGTATATTAAGGTTCTTCATGGAAAAATTGGTGTTCCCCCATGTGCGCCGAGAACACGCGACGTAAACAGGAAACATCCGAGCGAAACTAATCAGGTGCTTACTTGAATTCCGTAGCTCATCTTGATGAATCCATCGAAGGGAGTACTGTAGGAGAGATTGGGCGGCTTGTCGTAGGCCGTGTTGTGGCGACCCGCAATGCGGGAGGGCGTATTGGAGTGCTCGAGAATGCCACTGTTTTCGTCCAGTTTCTCCCATCCGTGGTCAGCAGTGAATAATGACAGAAAAGGGGTCTTCGAGAATAACAGAACGATCAATAAAATCAATAGGAGGACGAGACCAGCAGTTGCCCACTGGGTCGCGGTGTCCATGGCGAGCGAGCGCCGTTCTGAATGTGAAGAAGCGTTCGGTGTATGTAGCTATCACTTTGGCGGAGGAACAGTGATGCAGTAAATGAAGCGAGAGCTGCGAGGGCTTCCACAGAGAGCGGGAACGCGGTGGGGACTCGGCGCTAATGAAAATGGAGCCGAGAAGGCGAGGCAGAAGGCTCTCGCCCAAGCTTCGCAGTCAGCGGCTCGTACTCGTCTGCGGTGGCGCGAACTCCACCGCAGGCCTTCTCTTCGCTTCGGAGCGCTGCTGCTTTGTGCCTTTCTGCCTCGGTTCATCAGGCTGGGAGAGAGTTAAAAAGCAATTAGACGACGCTGCAAACACCGTGCTCGGTCCGCTATTCAACGGGATAAGCAGACGCAGCGCCGATCGGAGGCCTACATGAGCGCGTTCACCGCACGGCGGGCACGATACATTCACCCAAAACCGACACCTCCAGGGCTCATCTAAAGAGCTGTCGAACTGTCGGGTACGTTTTCTGAATATGCAGAAGGAAGCATAGTACACTTCGGGCGACGCAGTGAGAAGAGGTCCGGCCAATGCTCGAGGTAATTCCAACAAGCAAGCAGTAGCAGTAAAATTGTCCACTTTAGCAGCACAGTAGGGATGCGAAATTTCGAGCCAGTTCCCGTATAATTACTTTCCTAAAAGCTGCAGTATACTTCAAGGAAATGTAAAAATGCTGAGAGAATATCTGACGTCTATGCTGGGTCATTTTCGCCATGCCTTCACTTCTTGCGCGTGAAACAAAGAAATGAAATGAAATGAAAGTGAAATAAACAGATAAACAGAGACCCGTTCATACTCCCGACGCCGAGCGACGCGATGGCACCAATCTGAATTTGTCGATCGCGTCTCTCGACCAATTTGTCGTCTATACGTGGCACGGAGTCGCTCGCAAGTATGATTGGGGCGCCCTAAGGAGAATTTCGTCTATTTATCTGCTTACTGGACCCTTCCTGTGTGCCTTATGAGGGGCGCACGCAAAGCAGGCTCTCTTTCTCCATGTGACAAAGTGGTGACTACATGTGACTGCGACGCCCAGACAGAAACGGAGTGCGGTACGAAATAGGAAAAGGACACCGCAGCGGATTTTTCTCCGAGTTCTGATTTTCCGTTCATACCCGCTAAAATTATTCATGTGAGGCGTGGCGACATTCCTCGGTGAGGCACATATGAGTTGTCCCTTCGTAATCATTATGTTCTACAAGAGAACAAATAGGAAAGATGTGCGAAGGCCAGTGATCACGGATCTTTCGTTCCGTATCTCATATGCATGCAATGATCATATGGAACACGAGTAACGTTAGGTCCGAAATTGACCTTGGAATTCTAGGCTTGGAAGGAAATTTAATAGTTGCTACTTCTCCATCTACTAGGAGAAGATCTGCCCGCTCCTGATTGTCTGCTCCTGTGTTGGAGACGCCCTCCTGCTCCTGCTCGTGTTCAGGTGTCTCCGAGGGCGCGAGGTTCTTCAGGTGTTTGTGTCTGATCCTGTCGGGACCAGGTGCTGTACGTTTCTTCACCGACGAGGTGGCGTGTCGGATCTCGGAAGGGAGAACAGAGGGGACGACATATCCATCCTGCGGAAGATGGCGTGGGGGCAGGTGGACGTGGCTATCGAAGAGATCGGAGTAGAAGTCGTGGATGACCTTCTCCATGGCCCTTCTGGAAGAGGTGACGGTTCCGTCAGGACGTCGGAGAGCGGTCATCTTGGTCTTGAAGTTGCCGAAGTTCCGACGGGCATTGCGAATGCTCAAACCTGCCTCTGTGCTTCAGCCAACACTTCCGCCCTTCTCTCCTTAAGATCCTCCTTTATCGCCGTTCTGCATAGCTTCGCAAGCTCGGGTGTCAGTTGGTAGTTGCCTGACGCTCGTGCTGCTCCACGCTGGCGTATCAGCTCGAGAGTTTCCGGAGACAGGCGTCTCTTGGCGTTCTTCAAGCTCTCGGCTCAACTAGCACTATCGCGGATATGGTGCACGAAGTGGTCGTATTCCTCGTCGATGTTGTCCATAACGGTATCTTCCCAAAGGCCGGCAAGAGAGGTGTACATGTCCCAGTTGATGGTCGTTCTGGGACTCCTCTTCTTAAGCTTCGCAGCCTTCTCTCCTTGACGCGAAAAGCGGAAGCTTGCGCGAAGGAGGCGGTGGTCCGATCCCGTGTAGAACTCGGGGACAACGGAAACGTCGGTCAGGCAATACTTGCGATTGAAGATGATGTGGTCGATCTCGTTGTGGAACTGGCCACCGGGGGATTCCCAGGTCCATCGTAGGGAGGGAGGCTTCTGGAACTGTGAGTTTCCATGGATGGTCTTGGTCGACATGATAAACTCAGACAGCCTTCACCTTGCTCGTTCCACTCCAAACCGTGGGTTCCTATGTGAAGTTCTTCCGACGACCTTCGCGGTCCGATCTTGGCGTTGAAGTCGCCGACGATCACCTTGTAGAAGGTGTGATCTTCCCTGTAGAACTTCTTCAGCTCCACGTAGAAGGCTTCGACCTCCTCGTCGTCGTAGTCGGATGTTGGGGCATACGTGACGAATACAGTCAAAGCTGGCACGGAGCCACATCGCTTCAATCACAGACGTCCGATTCGGGTTGTCAGAGACTCGTACGAATCGATGTTCATGGCCAAGTGCGTGTTGACGAGGACGTCAACGCCGCCTACTTCTTTGCTGTCGCATCTTCTGAGTATCAGTTCTTCTCCGGAGTCGTAGGCGGCGTGTAGGGGTGGTGTCTTCTCGTCTCGGTCAGTCCGATGACGTCGTACTTGATCTTCCTGGCTTGCATCATCAGGTCCTCGACGGATGCTTCCGATGCGAGCGTGCGGGCATTGTAAGTACAGATCGTCATCCTAGTCCTCAATTTGCGCAGCCTGGTTAGGCCCTGGAATTTTAGCAGCTCTCCGTACTCGGCCTTCCCATCGCTGCAGAAATGGTGGCTCTTTCGGGGTCAGGGGAATGAGGCCCTTTAGTGCAGCTGTTTTCGACTGAAGTGCACACGGGTAGCTAGTCGGGCTCTGTCGTGCTGGCGAAGAACTCGGAGCAGCCAGCCAGACTGCCCGAAGAGACGGGGCGAGACTTAAGGCGGCCTCGAATCGCCTTACATTTATCCCAGTCTACCGGGTGCAAGCTTTTGGCCGAGCCGGGTTACAATCCGCACAGGCGCAAACACATCCACGCACACTGTGCATGAACATGCCGCTCCCACGCACAAGGAACGCGTCGACCCGACACAGCAGGAGCAAGGAGTACATCCCCTGCATCCAACCTGCGTCTCTGGGCAGTACACGGTCGCATTTGGTTCGCGTTCATTCCCCTATCCACCCGGGGACGCGCCACGTAGCCCTGCGACAAGCGGCGCGAGGTCCCTCTTAACAAGAGAGCCCGAAGGGTCTCTTGTTAAGAGGGATCGAGGGAGATCCGTGGAAGGTAAATCATGATGTGCAAAAAACCGGCAGCAATGGAGAACGAACCCATTCCGTCGCGCTTGACGAGCGGCAGAGGCACTACCTTTGCGCCGCCGCCGCAGCTAGCTGCCCATAAAGCCCCTTTCATACTCGTGGCGGCGGCGGCGGCGGCGGCGGCGGCCCAATGGTTTAGCATAGGAAGGCGGCGGCGATGACGTGCCCGAGCGGCGGCCACGGCGGTGGAGGGGTTTTCATACTGGCAGCGGCGACGTCGCCGCGGCCACGCCCCGCCACGCCCCTGGCGGCGCCGCCGCCGGGGCCGCTGCCCGAGATGGCTGGGGCCATTTCGGGCGGCGGCCACGAGGGGCAGCGAGAGCGGCGGCACAGACGAGACCGCTGCGCGTACGCGCGCGCCAAACGCAATTAGCGCTGGCGGCGGCCGCCGCCACCCCTAGGCGGCGAGAACGGACACCGCCCCTCCACCTGCCGCTGAAGCGGCGGCCGCCGCCGCCGCCGCCCCTCGGACGAGTATGAAAGGGGCTTAAGAAGTCTCTATGACTCATCGCTCTCGCGCCAGCTCTTTCGCGCGGCCAATCTGTGGTCAGGCCACCCAACTACGACAGTTCATAACTCGGTCTATCAGCTCAGCCAAAATGGCCTCTGCGACAGGTTGCGAGCACTAGACTGACTTTGTCGGGCCTATATGCATCGTTGAAATCTGGAAACATAACAACTTTGGATGTGTGATAGCAAATTGGATCGCGATAACGATCCATTGATATATTTACTTATTTCGTGGTGTAAATCACATCGGAAATGCACGAATAAAATGAGGTATGAACAAACGAACGGAACCAATAAACCCAACTGCAAGGAGTCAAAAACATGCAAGTGAGAACGGAATAACCTAAGGAAGTTTACTTCGAATGAGCAAATGCTTACAGTGAGAGACAGACATATCAAGAAAATCTTCATTATCACCAACGAAAAGGTTTAGCTCCCTAAGGTCTCTGTAAGTGAGGGTTAGACCTAACCTGCGACCTTGCAACCGCTGTATACAATCTAAGTCTACCTGCTCAATTAATCATAAGTGGTACTCCAAAAAACTCAACAGGATCTAGAGACAGTTTCCTGGTGAGGATTTGAACAACATAATTAGGTCTGCCCTTTTTCTTCTTCTGCTTAAACTGGGTATGCCGAGTAGCTTAGTCCGCGTGGAATCGTAGGGATGTCTTCGTAGCACATTTTGTAGCGCCTCATGAACAACTTACTTGTGAAGTTATTCTGAACACTTTCGAGAGAGACGGTGTCCTTTTTTGACAAGGGTTAAAAATAAAAGTACCAAACTCCATAATTGGTCTTACGTAGCACTTATAGGCACGCATGAGAGCACTCGGATCATTTGTTTTTAGTACCTTGAATAAGTGGGTCTGTCCGGAAGCTGGCCTTTTTTACAAGTAATTTGTAATGTAGGTCGAATCTTAGCTCGCTCGTTATAAGGGGGCCTAAGTCTCTAACATCAGAAACTTGCTTCAAGTCCAGGCCATTGAAGCTATAGAGCGGAGAGTAGGTTTGGTGCCTTGATTGTGTTACAAGGCATTGCGTTTTTTTAGGAGCAAGTGAAAGATCCCAGCCTTCTGCCCACTTGCCAACGAAATCAATAGCAGCTTGAACCTCGCGAGAGCTGTCGGCTTTGTCCACTTTTTGTAGATTTTCACGTCGTCAGCGTACATTTTGCACGTTACGCCGAGCCTTGTGACGGAATCAGGCAGCTCATAAGTATATAGGTGGAAAAGCAGCGGCGACAGTATGTTCGTTACTATCGATGCTTTTGCAGGAGCAAGGTTAGTCGTGCGCAACGATCAAAGATGCGCTGCTGTAGCATCGAGTGTTTTTGTCAATAGAATTTCTTATGAAGGCAGTATTGTATTGTTTTGGCATACTGTGTTTTTAGAAAGAGAGGAAAGAATAAATCTCTTACGTCGAGAGGAAAGAATATCTCTGCCGACATATAAGAAACCATTTTTGACTCGTTCGGAAGAAAGTCTCTTACCGACAGGGAGGACTTCTTTTGGGATGCTAAATTTCGACGGTTGCTGCTGTACTCAATAGAGTAAAGCAGTCCGAAACAGCGGAAGACGCTCGTAAGGGAGGCAGGCCACGAATTAGATTTCTAGGGACGATTCAGTCATCCAGAAGATATCGAGGCGTAACCCGTCGCTGGCCGCCGTCGATATAAGGAATTCTGTAGCCACTCTCCGCGGGTTAGATGTGAGCGTGAGCACGGTAAAACGCCAACTAAGATTTTCTGGACTCTACGAAAGACGTCTCGTTAAGAAAGCTTTCATCAGCGAGAAGAATAGGAAGGCAAGACTCCAGTTTGCCAAGAGCTGGGCGATGGGCGATTAAAAAAGTGCTCTTTAGCGACGAGAGCAGGTTCAGCCTATTTGGATCTTATGGATCACATGCGTACATACGACGTCCAAACGGCGCGAGCTACAACAGAATATATCAGCTGCCAACTACTAAAGGGCAGGACAAGGACCCAAAACATGTTTCGAAGGAGGCGAAGGAGTGGTTGAATGAAAATGGAATTCATCTTACGTCATGGCCTTCTCAGACACCGGATCTGAACAAAATCGAACACCTTTGGGAGCACCTTACTAGAAGTTTAGCAGGTCTCACAGCAAGAAATGAGGCCGAAAAGTTTGAACAATTAAGAGAGGAATGGGAATATATCGGACCCGGCGATCAACAAACTTCTGGAGTCCTTGCCGAGGAGATGTGAAACTGTAATTAAAGCAAGCAAAAGCTCTCGCAATTCTCTACTAGTAAGTAAACATTGTTTCAGTGTATAACTTGTCTCACTTTGGTGACAAAGAAGGCGGCTGAAGTGCTGTAACCTATGCGGCAGATTCCACGGTTTTTCCGTTTTTATGTTTGAAATATGGGAAGGGCCGATAGAGAACAGCAGTGATGATGCGATATAAGACGATTTGTTAATTGTGACAGCTTGTCCAAATTTTACAATTTTAAAGCTGATTTGAAACAAGTTTTGGAGAAAAATGCAAGCGAATAACTTTTGGACGCTACTGTATGTCTTTGATTACGAAGTATGAAATTCTAAAGCAGTTAATTAAAAATGCAGGGCTGCTTCTCAACACGCACATGCTTATCAGCACTTGTTGATCCTTCTTCCGTAAAACGTCCTGTAGTGAAGGTTCCACACGCTGCGGAAAACGGGTTCCAAAGCTGCCTGGCCAACTGTTACCACCAGCTCTTCGGCACTCACTTCTGCAACACTAGATATTACTGTTAACATATATTGTGCCACATGAGCTTTTTAGGTGGACGACTTTATTCAGCAGGGCCTGACGGTTCGGCGTTCCATCGTCTTCAGAGGCCGGTGTGAAGTTTTAAATTTGCGCTTCACCCCACCAAGCGCCTCAACCACTCTGGCATTTTCGACCTACATCTACAACTAACTACATAATACTCTTATGGATTGATATGAAACACGAAGCACGGCAGAATTAGCGCCACAACGGGTTCTTTGAATTTCCAACGCTGCGAGATCTGCTTCAACGACTCCAGCCGAACTTTAGGATATTGCCTCCGATAAAGAAAAACAGATCAATCTATCCCCAAAAGAGCATCACAGCGACCACTGGGAAAATGCGCAAGCCCTAGAATTGTCACGAGTAGCTGCGCTGCAAATTGTACAGTTTCTATGGGAGCGATTGTTGGAAAGAGATGGATTTTCGCTTGGTTTGAAGCTCCCACTAGAGAGATTTCATGAAGCAGGGAGTCTGTATTTTAGAGGTGAGAACTTTTGGAGAAGAAAGTTGATGAAATTGGAGCAGTTCGAATGCGCCTGAACCACATCCATACAATCCATTTTCGGAAACAAAAGTTGAAAAACAGTCACTGTAGATACAATCACCACACAACGAGACGTGCAGATTCCAGTATGGTTTAGGAAAACGCTCGATGGACACACTGAGCAATGGTGTCGGAGCAGTAAGCCGGCAACAGAGCTTCGCAGCATGCAACCGCGATTTGTTTCCACCGTGGTGGAAATCATTCCCTCGCTGTGGTAGGAGCCAAGTTGTCGTCGCCTGCCGCTCGGAGTCGCAAATGTAGCCGCAGTTCTCCGTTACATTCTGGGCGCCCATGGCGATGGCGGTAGGGCGGTAAGGCATATGTTATACTTCGTCGACACGTCGGCGACGCGGGGACCCATTGCCGACAGCATCGACCACAGAGGTGTATAGGATTGCCTTTGTAGCATTTCCATGCCATCATTTGGTAACCAGCCAGAAACGCCGACGTAGGGTGGAAAATCAGGTCGTCCCTTCCGTCCCACTACACAGCAATGACCCGGACGCCAGAAACGGATGAGAATGTGATGAACGCCGTCCAGCATGGAGCACAGTTGGCAATATGGACTCCAATATTACAAGCGGATGAAAAGTCAGGAAGGAATTCTGACCCTTTTTTACTGTTCGCTTACTTTATCATAATCGGAGTGGAGGGCGTCCGGGTGGCTTACATCATGTCATATTATGAGTAAAGTACGAATTGGAAACGGACACAACTCCCGTTCATGAGTGCGTGGCCAGTAAAGCAATGCAGTTTCATTCCACTTGAACTGATCCCAACAGTACTTAAGCCGATTGGTCCCTAAGTCTGAAGCTGAGTGTAAGTACAATGTAGACGTATCCAACGAGGACGATGGAAGTACACAGAAATATCGAGAAAAGGACGACGGAAGTAATATCCTGATATGGACGTAAACACCTATTCATGCACTCGCGATTCAAATGCACGCTGACCCTTCACAACACGGAAAACCAATCAAGCCTGCCAACGGATCACAACTGCTATTCACAAATGCCGGGACGACAGGATGGCATTTCAAACCGCGGGGAACCGTAGAAATGAATGGAGGACAGGTGACAACATCGCGGACTGTCGACATATGAGAAAAATCAGCATAAAAGGACTCTCGGAAGCCGCGATGACGGCGACGGGGAGCGAGGCTCCCGACCTCTACCGCCAGTCCGTTTCCTCCTTTCTATTCGCCATGGCTTTCTTTTCTTCCTTCTCTGCCCTCGCATCGTTCTACTCATGCAGCCTTGTTTTCTTGCCATGAATGCTCGGCTTCTTCTCTTCTTATCTCCTTTTTTCCTTTGGCTAACCCAATGTTTACCTAGAATTTGGAACGCCGGTTTCTCTAGTGGTTTAAGGTGTCAATGTTGTTGGGAATAAATAGATTGGAAAAGACTCTTGAATAATTCTATAAAGATTATGTTGACCCCAGTTTGTTAGACTCCATAAAGAAACTTGGATGCCACGACTGTAGCTCTCCGATCGGCGCTAAGGAACTAAGGAACGTCGTCTGAGCCAGGAAACTCGACCCGCGTTTGCCTCTCAATAACCAAGTTGACGCCTCCCAGGGATCCCCATCTTAAGAAGGGCCCTTTAATAACATCACTGATAGGGGTCCCAGGGTTAAGGGCGTTACATGGAGGTCCCGGTCGAACTCCAGTCCATAGTAATCTCACATGAAGCTTCAGGTTAAACTTCAACAACTATTTTTTCCTACATTAAGGTCATGATCGAATTCTACCAATTTTCTTTTTCCGCACAGACGTATCATATTTGTTGGCATCGGTTTCTAGATTTCGCTCCGTTCATCGAACCGTTCATTATCTCCCGTCTTGCATATTTCGGCACAGCATTGGAGGGTAAGAAAATAAGAAGGTAGTCCTATCCCAACCCACCTCCATCGTCAGACAAAAAAATCCATCGTTTCGGCTCATTTTTCGTGCGCATAATCGTAGCGACTGAAGTGCCAGTCGGCGGAAAGCTGGATTTCGGTCTCCAGTAATTCGGTAACTGTTGACATGCCACAACTGTGTGTGGATCAGCGCCATGCGAAGGAGTCTAGGACGGACTTCGATGAATGGCCATGTCGAACGTCAACGTCCCTATGCGCAGGCCCAGGAAAACCGTAGCCCGACTCGTGAGGTAAGTGCAGACATACACCCCTTACCCCTTTTTCCGCTTCACTAGCATAGAACTGTAAGTTAGTCTTTGTATGCGCCATATATGTAATCGTCACAAAGCTCACCGTAGTATACTACAGGGAAGTTCATATAATGGTGGAAGGAGGCAAAAAATGTTGCAGTGTGACAGGGACATTTTTTATAGTTTTGTAAGCGTCCCAACGGGTAGTAGTTTTTTGGTGAGCTAATTATATTGGAATCCCGGCCGGGGAGTGCGCCCGCTTCCCTCAGCATAGCAATCGCAAGAGGGCGTACTTAAGTATTTGCGCCGTAGACAGTTCTATCATAGGCATTCCCACCTTTGCGTCCTTCTTCTTCATGCAATATATATATATATATATATATATATATATATATATATATATATATATATAAAGAGAGAGGAGCATCAAGAGGAAGATCGCAAATAACATTATGCTGACCTTGCCTATTTACGATCCTGAGGCCGAGCCTTTGTATAGCTAGACATCCCGCATAGACTACACACACTAGTGTTTCATTGCTCTGTTAACAGAATCCTATGATGAGGAATATCTGATCTCCTAGCTCTCTGCTCATCGGAACACCAGCCGCGGACAAAATCAAAATCTTTCAGGCGAAAACAAATTTCAGATAAAGCTCACGCCACTCTGTAATGCTCCGGAAACTCAAACGACGTTCAATTACAGCAGGAACGTAGGAAGATGACCAGTTTATTCAGGTTCCGAATGCAGTTCTACTGGACGAAAAACTGGAACGCCTACAACAACAACGTCAACGAAATGCAGCTCCAGCCGGACATATTCTGACTGCTACTAATCCTACGTCTTATCATACCACCCGTCCCACGACTACCTTGTCCACAACGACTACCACTGTCCCAACCTCCACTCCGACCGCTCGTTCACCAACTATTATTCTATTTCTGCTATTCCTGCTACAACGACTACACCAGCTCAACCTGTCTCGACTGCTAGCAAAACAGGCGTTGATGCTGTTCCTGCTTCCACTATTCCTGCTTCAACAACTACAACTACAACATCCATCCCGTCCTCTACTATTCGCAAAGCTATTTCGACCCTCACAACACCATATCGACTCTTTCCGCTCCCACCATCACCGTCAGCATATCTACCACGACTTCAAAGACGACCAAACCTACCTCTAATATTCCTCCTATCACTACTCGCAAATCTACCACGCCTATCACTACTCGCAAATCCACCACGCCTAGTACGACTGTCACGAAATCCACTGCGTCAACCACGATCAGGAAAGCTACATCCATCTCTACTTCTACTACTACCACTGCACGAAGACCCACCACTATTCATCAGACTACCACAGCGTTCACGCGAACAACACCACGAACGCTCTCAGCTGTTCTTCGCTCTATTGCCGCAACACCTATTCCTAGACCTACCCGAATGAAGCCGACTACTACGACTCAAGCAATAGCAGCGACCACCCGCATGACGGAAACCCCAACGACAGCTCCGAAAATGGCTGCAACCACAACTTGGAGATCAACAACCACCCCAGAACTTGCTCCGACAGATGCACAACGATTCGCATCAAGCAGAGTAATGGCACCGACTACGGTCACAACAGTAGCAACCCTCCCCACCAAATCACCGTCACTGACATCGCGAACGACTACGATTCCTCGAACAATGGATCCACCACTTACTGCTTAAACTATCAAGCCTCGACATCATACACATGAACGAGTACTCGATCCCGTTCTCCCTCTTTCTTTGGTAGGGAAGCGTTCCCAAGCTGCAACGGTGGACATCGTGACTACTGACTCTCCTGATACAACGAGTAACGATGGACTCGCGTAACTCACGACATCGGCAACCAACGATACGCCAGACAACAGACTTGTCCCGAAATCAACACCCGAAATTATAGAAGAAGATTACGACCTCGCTTCAGCACCTATCCATATGGTACCCATCGAGGAAACGCCGATCGCGGACGCAGTCTCCGATGTACTAGCCAAGGTACTTGTCAATGTCGGGAAATCAGCGGTTCTACCAATGCACCTATTACGCTCCTCGGAACCAACTGAGCCACCCTCTACAGCACCACTGAACATCCCTACGCTGAACGAGAGCTTCTTCAGACTTCCGGGACATGCAACCAGAAGAACAAACTGTTCCGCTCCAAGAACTCTCCGAGAACGACGACCTGTCGGCCATACATGCCAACTTACTCCGCCCAAGAATGCAGGCTTCTCCAACTAACGCTCTGATCGAACCCATTGCTGCCATCCCTCCAGAAAATCTGGCAGCACGTCAGATGTTCATTAATGTCTACTCCCATCAAGACTTGAAAGCACAACAATTGGAGATGCTGAGCACGACTAATCCACAATGGGCAGCTCGCATCTTACTATCACGAACCGACATCTCTGCAATCCGCACAACAGAAGACTCGCAGTAAGACGATGTCAACAAGTAACGGCGAACTTCACCTTCAACAACCTTGAAGTCAATGGAACCTGTTACATGCTGACACCAGTCCTCGTTGAGCAGAATTCTGGTTCTTGGTACCTGGCACAAAGGACCTGATCGAGTCATCGCCTACAGCACCTTGTCTACATCCCTTATCAGAAGGGACTTCAGCTCAACGACCACTTCCGCCAATCCCGAGGATTAGCAGTGCTTCTAGAACGTTCCTCTTCAACCCACCAACAACATTTTTCCGCACAGTCGATGCCTTCGATGTCTCTCCTAGCGCACATATCGCGCTGCTACATCAGAATCAGCAAGAAATCACGACCCGACTATCAAAAAGAGGAATTCTCACTAACGCATGGATGACGATGAAGAATACTACCCTCAGAGCTCGTCAGTCACTCATGGACTTGTACGACAACACCACTACCAAGCTCACAGAAGGAGTGGATACTTTCAAACGCTCAATCCGGCACATGGTTCATGGATCGTAATCCCAATCCTAATTGTCGCACTTCTGCTCGGATGTTGTGTTATCTACATCAAGTTCTACTTCCTGCACCGTGCAGCGACTACAGCATCATCCGCATTATTCGGAGCCGCCAGGAGTTTCATTCCGCGACCGCGGGATAGTAGAGGCAATCGCGCCGCCAACGCTGTGAGAGTACCATCTCCGAATGGCATCGAGATGGAAGAGCCACTGTTTGTGCCACGTATCTATACCATCGTGGATTCAATCAATTCAATCCGTTCACCACTTCCATATATCAAAATCACCATAGGGAAAACGAAAGTTACAGCATTGATCGACAGTGGAGCTTCGATTTCCTATATGAAACTCTCTACATTGCATGAGATTTCACCATCAACTTCATTCGCGCCTAAGAATACTACGGCAACTGCGGCAAACGGAACAGCAATCCACCTCATGGCTGTCATAAAATTGCCTATAACCATTGGAAGATATACCATCACACACCAGTTCTGGGTTGCCTCCGACAAGCATTGCCCTGCGCAGATGCACCTTGGATCCGACTTCATTCGTCACCTTAACAAGACAGGCCTGCCACTTTCGTTAGATCTCCATAGACACGTCATCGCCATTGGAGAAGAACACTGTGATCTCGTCCACGTCAACAGCATTCTGCACGCCGAATCACCACTCCACGTTGTCACAGATGGAGACGAGTCACAGTTCCTAGACGAACTACTTCTACAATACGTACCAAGATCCGAGGAATCTCGCCTGTGGAAGCAACAGATGTCCTAATAGAAGACAATCAGCGCCTGACGGATGATCTCTATGTAGTAGGACGCGCCTTGATTTTTCGCGAATCGGACGGAACATGTTTCATCAAAATGATGAACCCATCCAGTAGGACATCGAGTTCAAGGACAATACGAAAATAGCATGGGCCACGCCCGTGGTGTACCCTGAAGTCCAGATACTAGCGGTCCACTATGGAACATCGGTGCACGGAACTACAGTGACGATGCCACCAGAAGCAGACTGGGAAACCAGACTGCCAAAGTTTCCTGCGACGTCTGTCTCACCGAACTTCATTGATGAAATGGATCTGTCTGGATCCACACTTGGCGATGAACATAAGCAACAGCTCTGTACTGCATTGCGTCACTATTCTAACGCATTTGTTGGACCAGATCATTGCAGGAGTTTTGACGTCGACACCATCTACCGACCAGGCAAAAAAACATCGTCTGTGATACTTTATCACGTTATTTGCCATCTGTAAACTCCGTACCTGGCATTAACATTAGCGATCTGCAAATAGGACAAATTCGCGACGAACAAGACAAGTGCGCGTGGATATTGCACATAAAGGAGCTACTGCGACGATGCCAAAAGGACGAACGCACAAACGAATACCTCCTAATGAACGACGTCTTGTACAAGATCCCCACAAGACTCCACCAAGATCCCCAATTGGTCATACCAGAGGACTCTGGCTTGAAGACAACGCTTATCGCTATAGCCCATGCATCTCCCACTGGAACATCCTATCAGGGAATAAAGAAAACTCATTCCCTCATCGAAAAAATTGCCGTCTGGAACAACATGAGGCAAGACGTTCACAATTTTATCTTAACACAATGCCAAAGAAGGAAAGATCCCAGCGCATATCGGAATACGGAACCCCTTCAGCCAATTGATGTTGCAACGCGTCCCTGGCAAAGGGTACATTCTGATATTGTTGGACCATTGCCCCCGACGCTACAGGGCAATAAATTCATTATCGTCTTTGTAGACGCTTTCTCCAAATTCATCATCGCAGAGCCTATAGCGGATCAAAAAGCGCTCACCACAGCAGAAGTATTCACCAACCGCTTCATAGCACGATTTGGTTTACCAGAGGTCCTGGTCACAGACCAAGGGACAAACTATATTAGTGAGATATTCTCCAATCTTTACCGACAGTTCGGCATCACTCATCGTACCAGTACGCCATACCACCACCAGAGCAACGGGCAAGTCGAAAGAGCCAACCGCACATTGCAAGAGCTTATCACGATCGCAACGCAACAACACAACGATACGTGGGATCACGTCCTACATCTTGTAGCACACTCCTACAACTGCGCTGAAAATGCCACTACTCGATTTTCGCCCCACTTTCTGATTCATGGACGCGAGCCTAACAACGTGTTTCACCTTGCCTTGCGACTACCACGAAGAAACTTCACCAACGAAGAGGACTATGCAAATCAGCTAACCGGATTACTTCAAGACGTTTGGACGGAAACGACCAGCAACGCTGCTCGAGCCCAACAGCAGCAGAGACATCACTACGACCTTCAAGAGAACCTCTCGTAGGACATACGAGGCTGGAGATAAAATCCTCGTACGCAAAGATGGCGCCAACAAACTCTCGACACGGTTCGATGGACCATTTCACGTCATCAAGATGGACTACCCCAACGTAACCATACAGGACGGACGACGGAAAAGGACTATCCACATCAATCGTACAAAACCATTCAACGCGACCGACGACGATCTGGAACATCCATAAAATTTGTTCGTTTTCTCTCTCCTCCACATTTGTCATGTGTCTTGCATTCCAATCTCGTTTTCTCTAATCCTATAATTTCGTCTTCTTTATAATTTTATTATTGAATAGTTGGAAAATTTTCAGAAAACAGATATCATTGTTCGTTTGTACAAGATTCATTCGCAACGTGATAGATGTGTTTCTGTACCCTATATACTATTTTACCTCACTCATCTTTCATTTACATCCCTCAAATTGGTTTTATCTCCTATCAAATTGTATTGATTAACGGTGGCTAAGAGATCGGTCCTCAACCTCTAATTTTCGTCCGGCAACGATTGCCCGAAGTTTCTGGATTTTCTCTCAACTGAAGTGAGCCTTCATCTTCCTCTGCGTAATCATCGCCAGTCACCGAACACGCAGCTATCCCAACGATTTCTGCTATCATGGATAGCAGTAGCTGCAACATTGCGCAAGACGAAGCGACGGCCTCTCAACGATCGACAACCCAACGGTAGTGAACCAACACCAAGCAGAAGTTCCGGGACGGAACTTTTCGAAGGGATCGCATGTAAGTACAATGTAGACGTATCCAACGAGGACGATGGAAGTACACAGAAATATCGAGAAAAGGACGACGGAAGTAATATCCTGATATGGACGTAAACACCTATTCATGCACTCGCGATTCAAATGCACGCTGACCCTTCACAACACGGAAAACCAATCAAGCCTGCCAACGGATCACAACTGCTATTCACAAATGCCGGGACGACAGGATGGCATTTTTAGAAATGAATGGAGGACAGGTGACAACATCGCGGACTGTCGACATATGAGAAAAATCAGCATAAAAGGACTCTCGGAAGCCGCGATGACGGCGACGGGGAGCGAGGCTCCCGACCTCTACCACCAGTCCGTTTCCTCCTTTCTATTCTCCATGGCTCTCTTTTCTTCCTTCTCTGCCCTCGCATCGTTCTACTCATGCAGCCTTGTTTTCTTGCCATGAATGCTCGGCTTCTTCTCTTCTTATCTCCTTTTTTCCTTTGGCTAACCCAATGTTTACCTAGAATTTGGAACGTCGGTTTCTCTAGTGGTTTAAGGTGTCAATGTTGTTGGGAATAAATAGATTGGAAAAGACTCTTGAATAATTCTATAAAGATTATGTTGACCCCAGTTTGTTAGACTCCATAAAGAAACTTGGATGCCACGACTGTAGCTCTCCGATCGGCGCTAAGGAACTAAGGAACGTCGTCTGAGCCAGGAAACTCGACCCGCGTTTGCCTCTCAATAACCAAGTTGACGCCTCCCAGGGATCCCCATCTTAAGAAGGGCCCTTTAATAACATCACTGATAGGGGTCCCAGGGTTAAGGGCGTTACATGAGCCAGCCACATGTGTGTGGTAGTCTAGCGACATCGTCATAATTTCATGGTGAGTTTTACCTAGAATGTGGACCAGATCTTGCCTCAATATTCCTCAGAAAGAGTACTCTGTTGGATGAAAGGTGTTTAGGGGAATGATGTTCACAGTTATTAAAAGGATGATTGCGATCAAAACTTTTGCGCCGGGCGTAAGGGTTCGAATTCCGCAAAACTTTTGATCGCAACTAAGCATCCTACCCGAAATGGCTTCGGGTGACCATGAAAACATTGAAGAGCTCGAGAACTGCTCGAAATATGAAGAAAGGCAGATGCACGCACAAACGACATACGCAGAATTCCAGGTCGTGACGCATCTGGAAGTCCGATTCAAAATTTCTGCGTAGACCACTGTTTTCACTCGGCACGATCGCCAGCGACAACTTGTCGCTGTGCGGCTCACACCGTTGTCGCCGACGGGAGTATAACAACAACTCCCCCCCCCCCCCCCCGCTCTGCATGCTACGAACTGCGCAGCACCCGCCCAACACTGTTGCCAACGCTGGCGGCAACGTGTCGCCGAAGGAGGATTCATGTTTATGTGCGATAGTTCGACTTTTCTTTTTCAAAGAAGCTTAGCATGAACCTTTCTGAATTTTCTGTGCTGCAAAAGGGTTCCAAAAGCTGTGTTAAAAATGTTTGGGCTTTGTTAAGCTATTTTTAGTAGACGTGAAAATATACTAAATGTTCAAATTTCATTCGAACGCTTGTGAAGCCGATTTTCTTGAAACCTATTTTTAATTAATTATGTATTTGAGCCAGCCCATTAAAAAAGCAGTAGTATAGCTTTCGATAATACATTTTCAAGAATCGATATTGGCCGCAAGTGCTCGGACAGATCTTTTTGGGAGTGTTCTTATGAACCTATCTAGACGAGATGACACAGCAATTGTCAGATGCGTTCTAGTCAACATCTAGAGGAGAATCTAATTAATTTAATAGACGCGATGGGAAGGAGGCTAAAGGCATCATCCTTCGATTTCCTAGCTCATTTTCATGCCCTCTCTGTTTCACAGATGGCATTTTGTGAGCTCGCCCTTTGCCTAAAACTTGAAACAACTTTTCCGACAACGGAAAGTGAAAAAGCGAAAAGGCGGACAAAACGATGCTCTGTTAACAAACTGGGAGTTTGTGCGAGGGAAACCCAAGTATCGAAGCACAGCCCTCGTAGGGGCTAGTATAGCTGTGCTTTTCAGAAATTTTACCGAACGAAGGAATGGACGAAAAAATTCGATGTCAAAAATTTCCGATACGAATGATCGAGCGAATTTATTCGATGTCGAAAAATTTTCGAAGGAACGGATGATCGAATTTGTTCGATGTTGAAAATGTTGGAATGATAAAAAATCGAATAAACCGCGATTTTCCGTTCATTCGAATGTTCGATAGTCAAGTATGTAAATTCTAGTATTTTGTTCGAATAAACGAATAACGAGAAACCGCATTTTGCCGAACAAGAAAACGAGCCTGTAATAAACAGACCAGAATAGTATTTCAAATCTGCAAAATGTTAAGCGAGTAAAAGATTACATTGCTATTCCTTTTTGAAATGCGCCACGCACTCTAATTCTGCATGATATCTTGGAAAGTTTGAACAACTTCCGGTCCTTTTCAAAGGTCTATGAGGATCCCGATCTTTTCTTTTTTTGCCATTTCTTTCAAAGCTCGTTCCGACAAGAAGGACAGCACAGAAAAATACAAGCTTTCCTGTTACTGCGGATCGACCTGTGCTCGCACTGTCAAGGACAACTCCCTTACAGTGTATGATGCGTATATTCTGTTTCGCCTACAGGTTGGGAGAGCGAAGTCAGCAATATACGAAGCAAAAAGGTGAAGTTACGTTTTTCAACAAAAAGCCAGTTAGAAGAGAATTGTGAATTTGAGAATCACATGTCATTAAGATTAATTACTCATACTTTTGCTTTAACTTGCAATAACCTTACTACTAAAACTACGGATCTTTGGAATAATCGTTACGTAAAATCGGGTTTACATACAACAATTCCTTTCATATGACAGGTCACTAATATTCTCAAATACCTCAAGGAGGTGTGTTGTCTCCGATATTATTCCTGTTGTACACCTATGAACTCTCAAGCTACGTTAATAATTTAGGGGTTACGTGCAAAATGTACGCCGATGATGTCAAAATTTACAAGAAAATTGAGCACGCCGGAGATTCAAACTGCCTTCAGTCAGCAATTGATTTCATCAGTTGTTGGGCAGTAAAATGGGAACTACCAATCGCCTCTGAAAAGACTCACTTTCTGACGATCGGGTCTAAAGGCCATACTACGGTGCCGTCATATAGGATCAATGACAAGGCTTTAAAGGAAGTCCAAGAAGCTCGTGATTTAGGTTTCCTTATCACGAGTAACCTGTCCTTCTCCAGTCATTGCAGGCTCTTGGTGAATAAAGCTAACTGTCGCATTTACAATCTTTTCAAAGTTCTGAAATCAAACCTACCAGAGGTCTACTTAAGAGCTTACAAAACCTACGTTCGTCCAGTTGTGGAATCTGGAATAGCCGTGTTCAATCCGACGAAAAAGAGGGGCATCGACCTTTTAGAACAATTTTACTAGAAAGCTTATGATGAAGGCGTTTCTCGGTGGATTATAGTCTGATACCGCGTGTTCAGGAACGTTCTGTTACCGGGTCTTTGGTTACCGCAGGTTTAATTCTTTTAATGAATTTTACTAACTTATTATTAAATGGTTCAGTTTTAATAGTCATATTATTAATCGGTATCTTTACTATATTTTTTCAAGAATTACTGCGTTAGTAGAAGAAGATATGAAGAAAGTAGTTGAAGAAAGTTGTTACAGATAGGTTTTCCAATGGTCACTTTAGGTTTAAGTTTAAGATTTCCTTTATTCATTTGGTAAGACATGCTTCGTTTAAAAGGTGTTTATTTATACAGGTTGGTTATATTATTCGTAGTAGTTATGGTCAGCAAGATGGTCGTGGTTACGGTTATGATGGTAATTTACCATTTTCGTCTTCCTTCACTGGAAAATAGGAGGAAAATCTCAGATCTGGTCATGATGTACAACATACTTTCTGGTAAGGTGTCGATCGACCCAGTTATCTTTCTTGGAGATGTGCTGACGAGGACCGAAAGCTTAAGCTTCGAGTTCCGATTGCTAAATCACGAATAAGGTCTAACTTTCTGACCTACAGGATTCTTAAGGGATTCAATTTGTTGATTGGGAAGTATGCTGACCTGGACGAGCTGTCTGTGCAAGCCCGTAAACGTCCCATTGCTGGTTGAACTCCAAGATTATGGTATACTGATTTTTCTGTTGACGATTGCGTAATTGTCATTACTTCTCCTATTTTTAGACAGGAGTTTGCTCGTTTGTTCTCCTTGTATTGCTATGTTCGCTTACGCTAGACTATGTTCTATGCCTTGAAATAAATAAATAAATGAATAAATAGTCTAGTGTTCCTTCTTGTAAGGGAGATCACCTTATAAAAAATCATCCTTCTTCTTCTTCCTCAGCGTTTCTCCCGCTTAGTTGCGGGGTCCGCTTCCCTGGAATGTTGGCGCCACTTTTCTCGATCAAATGCCTGACCAGGGCGCAACCTAGCCATTTTCATGTCCTGATGCAGCGTATCAAGCCACCGCTGCCTCGGTCGCCCTCGTGGCCGCCTACCGGGCACATCAAGGTTAAGACCAGTCTTTCGGACGGTGCCATCTTTTGCGCGAAAGACGTGGCTGTACATCGCAGACGAGCTTCGCGCATATTCTCAAATATCGGGGTGACACCGAACCTCTGCCGTATGGAGTCGTTGCATACTCGATCCAAACGCGTAACTCCGGCAGTCCACAGCAGCATCTTCGTTTCCATTACGCTGAGGCGGCTTTCAATTTCTTTGGTAACGAGCCAGCACTCAGCTCCGTAAATAGCTACAGTTCGGACGACTGCTCTGTAGACCTTCGGCTTTAGGCGCTCTCTTCCCTTCTTGTCGAAGTGCACTCCCGTCAAAGAGCGCCATTTGGACCACGCTGCACTCACGCGTGAGTTGGCTTCAACGAGTAAGCCGCCATCGGACGCGTTAGCTGATCTCTAGTATTTGAATAACGAAGTACGTGGCAGCTCAATGCCATTTACCTTAATGGAGCTGGACTCATCTTCGTCAGTCGTCATATACTCGGTCTTCTTGACATGAAGTTTGAGTCCAAATCTCTCTAAGCGATCGCATCAAGCTTGTACCTGCCGCTGGAGTTCAATTTTATCTTCGCTAGCGAGCATTACATCATCAGCATAAAGCAACGTCCAAGGGACTGGCTGCTGAAGATCACGCGATATGGCATCCATAACGACGACGAAGAGTAGAGGGGCGAGCGCAGACCCTTGATTTACTCCGATAGAGATTGGGAAGCTCCATCGACGTACCTGCTGCAGCTTGCACTCGACTCTTTGGACAAGAGTACAGTAGTCGTACCCACTCTAAGAGCTCTTCGGGAGCTCCATGTTCTCGTAAGGCATACCATATCACTTCCCGCGGAATGCGATCAAAGCCCTTCTCCAAATCCAGGAAGGAAAGATGAACCGGATTCTGTTACTCCCGGTGTTTTTCTATCAGAAGACAAACGGCGTGTATGGCATCGACGTGCCACAACCAGCTACGAAGCCGCACTGGTTGGTAGAGAGGTAGACGATATCACGAATGCGCTCGTCGACAATCCGCTCGAAGATCTTCATGCTATGCGAAAGCAATCGAATTGGACGGTAGTTTGTGCAATCTGCCGAACTGCCCTTCTTTTTCCAAATCAGAATCGTGGTGCTTCTCTTCAAAATATTGGACACTTTCTTCTCCGCAATAACCTGGTTGAAGAACATCGCCAGCTACTTCGTTGGGTACCAGGATTTGATAAGTCAACCGCCAAACCATCGGGAGTCCGTTGCCTTGCCCGGCTTCATCTTCTCCAGAGCGGCTTCACCTCCTGTACGGTGATTTTCTGAACGGGACCGTGTACAGCAGGAGAAGATAGAATGCTCGGATGAGCAAACTCCGTTATCATCGTTGATGCCGAAGAACTTCTCAACATCCTCAGTCTAGCTATGACGGACCTTCGCGAGTCGATAAAGAAATCGCACGCCATGGCGCGACTCAAGCTTCCCGCTGACATCATCGTAATGAGTGGATCTTGCAACGGCTACCGCCTTCTTAGCGGCTTTCTTGGCTTCCTGATACAAACGCCATTTATCGGCTGTCTTATCGCCGAGAAATGCGTAGTGTAATCTTTTCTTCTTTCGGACTTTTTGCTTAATTTCGTTAGCCCACAACCATGTCTGTTTATCGACCTTACGCCGTCCCGGTTTCGCAGTGCCGAGTTCGGAATGTGCAGCACAGAGGATGGCGTCGGTGGCATTTTGTCATGTCTTGTCGACGGTCGTGACCGTCGGTAACCTAATGCGCGAAATCACAGCTGCTTCCTTTTCTTTCAGTCGTCACCACTTGATTCTTAACGGGCCGTTCCGTTCGACCTGCCCAAACATCGGTGGTGTGATCCTCGTAGTGCAGATCAGTGGGCGGTGCTGTGTGGCAACCGTTTCATACGGCACGACCTTCGCGTCCGTGACAAGCCCTTGGGCACGATTTCGCACAAGGACAAAGTCAATCTGCGTTTTAGAATTCCCGCTGTAGAATGAGATAAGGTGGGATTCATGTTTTCGGAATCTGGTGTTCACGATGATGAGGTTGTGCGACTCCGCGTACTCGAGGATGCGCTCACCATTAGCTTTACGTAAACCAAAACCGAGACCACCATGATAGCCGTACCCGTCTTTCGCAGCGCCATCGTGTCCGTTAAGGTTCCGTTAAGGTCACCTGCGACAATTATGACGTCTTGTGACGACACTTCTGCTGTTTTCTCATCAAACAGGCTCCAAGATTCATCCTTGGCTCTCTCAGAGCAGCCAGTCTGTGGAGCATTTGCAGAGAAAAGATGATACCGTCGCCGTTCTGCAGCGATTACGACCTTCATCAAGCGGTCATTGAAGCGTTCCCCGCTCGCGTCTCGGAACCGTTCGGAGACGATTATGCCAACACCGCCGGTGGTTCTGGGACTGCCACACAGAACGGCTTTATAGCCTCGGCCTATGTCCCTTGACTTGCTACAGGACCACCTCGTCTTCTGCACCGCACACAAGTCAATCTTCGTTCCCTCCAGTGCCTCTGCCAACTCAAAGGAGCGGCTCGACAACGTATCCACATTCAGCGTTGCCACGCGGGTCCTGCTTATGTTGCGGGACTTTTGGACTAGCTCAGTTTCCCCCGATGCCGTCCTCGCATCAGGCATACATTTCACACTCGCCGGGTTTTGCCAATGCACGTCGGCTCTCGCGGACGCCGTAGCATTATCTCGTGAAACATTCAGCACCATCAACCATATGATGTGACATGGGCTGTTCGTAGGCCGGCCTGTCACTAGGGCCTGTCGCCTGCATACGAGTGTTCGTGCTCAACTCGGCTCGCAAAAGCAAACAGCTTCCACTGGCACCACGTGGAGGAACGGACATCACCACCTCCTTATAAAAAAATCATTAAAGTTTCAGTAACACAAAAGAGAAAAGACGAGACTCGCTGATTGTAATGAAAATAAACAAAGAATTCTACAGTTGTGTTCTATGCTACCCTCACGCTGAACGACGTCTAGGGCACGTGTTGTGGATCCCAACGCACGTCAGGCGACTCCTTCAGTACGTCCGCTGAATCGCGCGCTTCTTGCCTACATTCTGGAGTTTGCCTAACGAGGAAACAAATAATAGGCAAACGTAAATTGGCTCCGGGGGGGGGGGGGAAGCAGATAGCCCCTTATCGCATTTTGTGTGGCGCGATATGAAAATGTTATCCGACACCATTCTGTTCAAACCCTCTGCTGAACTGCATTAGGCCATTTCTGATGTGATTTAGCATTCATGTAAAACCACTGAATACATGGTGACTCCTCTCCCCTCCCGAGCGTCCGCGGAACTTTTCCTGATTCCCAGGCACGTTGTTCGTCTTCGGCACGCCTTCTGAATCCCGATGAATGGTGAACGACGTTTTCAGCAGGTGATCCGAATACCGGCGGTTGGAATTTGACCCTCTTCCATGACCTGATGCGCTACTTCAGTACATCGTAAGCTTGGACGATCTGCCGCGAGGAAATAGTTCGCCAGCAATCCCCATGGTTAAGCTCAAAGAATGAAAGGTATACCCCCCGTCAAAGCCGTCCCTCGCTTGGATCCGCTCTCCGCGTGACGAAACGTGACACACGGATTAACTGAAACTTTTTCGAAGGTCGCTAGTTTAATGTAGAAGAAGCCCATTTCGATTAGATCATAACTTGGGTGAACGAAAACTGTCGCGCGCCGGTGTCTACCCTACTGTACATAAAAGAGTAGTGCGTGCGTGTGTGCGCTGATACGAATCCGACATCCGTTTGTGAAAAATCCACCGATTTCAGTAGGTTACTTCCCGTTGAGGGTGGTCAGGGTCACCATCACCCTCCGTTATCGGTATGGGCGGTCTCCTGCCGTAGTCGTCCAAATGGATTTTGGCATCGTGTTCGGAACCTCGATTAACCCCCAGCCACTATACGAGGTTTGAGCAAAATCAGTGACCCTGACCCGATCAACCTCAATTTTCCAGAAGAAAATCCAAAATCTACCAAAATCGGCGGAGGACGTCGGATTCGTAATCGGCGCCTCAAATAACCCTCTAGATAATTTTGAAAAAAATTGGGCAAATTTCGAAAATGTCGATTTCCGATGACGTCATCGTCCGCGAGGGCTCGGCCTAGAGCGCTCTCGTCCTCCATGCGAAATTTCCAAAAAATCTATATTTCCAAAATTGGTCGAGATTGATACCATTCGATAGAGTTTTTCAAAATGAACAGAACGGTATCATTGGAAATGTCCAAGACTCAAATGTGGGTGAGTAAGGGCGGAAGAAAGTTCACCGCTGCCGTTCGCCCCTCTAAAACGGCATCTTTGGTTAAGGTAGTACATGCAGCTTAGAAGTTGTGAGCACGTCGGTAAGAAGAAGGTTTACTATTCTGCTCGCTTACTACACTTATGCTCTCGCAAAAATTTCGAATACTCGAATGGTTTCGGATACCAAAAATTTTCGAGCATTCGAATTCGATTATATTCGAAAAACGCAATTTTTCGAATATTCGAATGTGAATGAAAAATCAAGCTGCCTGATAGACATGATAGATGACAGCCTGTATGAAAAATGGAAGCAATACATAACGGATTCCTTCCTAGTTAAGCACGAGGTTTTTATCGACAGGTTTGTTATAAACCCCTGTACATTGTAAATTGAGGTGGAGAACTTACCCATACTGGGATCAAAGGGCACATGGAAGGATCTATTTCCTTTGTTCACTGTAAATACGAATTTTTTCCAAAGGAGTACCTGTGAGTTGTAAGGTTGTAAGGTGCATGAGGAACAAACGAAAGGTTTACAAGACATTTGAAGGGAAGCTATCTTCTTGAGCCACTGCAAGCTTCTGGGTCACTTCAAAATGATCATTTTTGGAATTGGTGGGTGACTGAATGTTAAGAACTTTGAGGGAACAAGCTTTCGCCTAATAGCAGCTAATGACGGACCGACGACGAAGTATTATCTGCAAATCTGTAGCAAATCTGGCCTGCTCGTCTAAAAACGTGAAATATCACACTGTCGATTTTGTGACCACAAAGTGTATTAGTAGCTAGGAATAGACCACAATATCGACAGTGTGATATTTCACGTTTTTAGACGAGCAGGCCAGATCTGTAGATTTACAGATAATACTTCGTCGTCGGTCCGTCATTAGCTGCTATTAGGCGAAAGCTTGTTCCCTGAAAGTTCTTAACATTCAGTCGGCTAGGAATAGACTAGCCGTGAGGGCCGGTCTCATTTCTCTCTGGTGATTCATCCAAGTAAGTGGTAGAAAAAGTAAGTGTTTCTTATATGCGAAGAACTTGCGAATGTAACTATTCGCCAGCCAACATATTGACAATTGATTAAACGGTAAAGTTAACAAAAATCGATAAATAACAGCCATTCGATCTGCACCGCCTCTTTTTTGTAAAGTCTGCCATACAGCCGACATATACCTTCGATTCCCACTTCCAATTGTCAACTCAGAGCAAAAATCGATAAAATCGATCTGTAACAGCCGGTCGACAAAACAACTCTATGCACTATGCCACTGTGAAAAGGGAAAGAAAACAATAACTTTGGAACTAAGCGGGCTGGTGCTCACTGCACACACGTGTTAATGTGAGTGTTCCATGAGCATCTGCAATCTCGTAGCGGGCATCAGCCCGCTACGAGATTGCAGATGGCAGGCATAAGCACCATAACGTGTTTCTTACCATATTGCATGGACAAAAATGCGCCTTTATTATAGTTCCACGTGTGCATGGAAGCACATCAGGAGATGCAGGCTGTCGCATGCATCTCCTGATGTGCTTACCCCAAACAAAGGCTATTGGTTTGGGTCTCGTTCAGGCCAAGCAAGCCTTGCGGGGTCAGCGAACTGCTACCAGATTTTCTTTTGAAGGATAAAGCAGTGGCCTGTTCATCGACTGGCCAGCGCAAGTCATTGTTCAGGCCAAATACGCATTCAAATTGCCTCCACGACATCCGTAGACGTAGAATGCGTGCCGAACCTCAAAAACAACTGACCGACGAAGAAGTTCACCTTATATTAGTCTGTCCAGAAAGTTCTCAGCGCTTTGTGTTACTACTTTTCATTCGTCTATTATTAAGTAAAAATTCAACTTGCGTTGCGCATTGCTATCTGCACAGGATTTTTCGCTCTATCTGACCAAGTAATTTATGTTTCAACGTTGTTTTATATTTCTGTTCTTGAAGGGCTTATTGAAGTATGTCTTAGGAGCAATCCCGAGCGGTGTTTAATTCCTAATTCAAATAAGGACAATCCGTAGCCGATACAGCTCGACAAGTCAATTAAGTGTGGGGGGATAATGGTGTTGGAGAAAGCACCGTGCGCCAGTTGTTCAGTAAATTTCGGACCGGAGATCTCAGCCTCGAAGGTGACCCGTAGCGGTCGACCTAAGGCAATACTGGACGACGAGATGAAGGACTTGGTGGAAGCTGAACCATCCCAAACAGTTCGCGAGATCGCGGAAGAGCTAGACGTCAATAAAACTGCTGTTGCCGATGCTTCAAAACGCCTTGGAAAGGTGAAAAGCTCAAAAAGTGAAAAAATTGTCACGTTTCGAGAATTGTTCTTCTCTACTTTTACGCAACAAAGTTGACCCATTTTTGGATCTAATCATCACCTTCGATAAAAAATGGCTTCCCTATGATAACAGGAGACATTTCGGACAGTGGTTGGACGCCGCCGAACTCCCTAAGCATTTTCCAAAGACAAATTTCACCAAAGAAAGGTAATGGCCACCGTGTGGTAATCGCCGGCTTGTGTCATCCAATACAACTTTTTTGGCACCAGCCCGAACGACTACATTAGAGTCCTACCGTAAGGAAATCAGCGAAATGCACCGAAAATTGCGTCAATTTCGGCCTTGCACTGGTCAACGGGCCCGATTCTTTTGCACGATAACGTCCGCCCACACGATTCACAAATCACTATTCGAAAATTGAACGAATCAAGGGTTGAAGTTCTGCCTTACTCACCATATTCTCCATACCTCTCACCAACCGACTAACACGTTTTCAAACACTTTCAGAACTTTCCCGCTGGTAAAACCTGCACCTATCATTACCAGGCTGAAACAGCTTTTTGTCGAATCTCGACAACCAAATTTTTTCGCTAAAGGAATAAGTCGACAGGCTGCCCATTGGCAAAGTGTGCTGATTCAAAGTGTGCTTATTTCGACTAAATCCGATAAAGTTTGAGAAACTTATGGTAGTTCAGAGGAAGGAAGCACTCAAAACGCTGAGAAGTTTCCATACAAGCTAACAATATAGTTTTTGCGGAACCGTAATTGTAGAAACGAAAACCAGAAGAGCACTCAGCGACCACGGAGGAGCAGAAGAGCATAACGAGCAGCGAGATGAAATTCACAAGGCTGACTCCATAAGGCGCTGCTCTGCACAAGGAGACCTCGGACGTGGCACAAGACCGAACCGCACCCCTATTGAACCTCACTCCCATCCTGCAAGGACCTGTGGTCTCAGACTCCTAACTGCAGCGTGAAGGACAAGTAGCGTCCGTTTGAAACACTGTTACAATCATAATTTCCAAGTTTTTTGCAGTTAAAAAACCCTACTCTTCCTCGGGCGCTTTGCACAGGCGCAGTAATGACCAGAATCGATGAGGCGCGGTCGTAAAAGAGATTTGATTCACAGAAAGTTTCACCGTTTTGGAGATCCTAATTACCCGAAAAACATAACAAGCCTTTTCAAAATGCGCCGTTACACAAATTCTCTTTGGGTATTCGAATGACACTTTTCGAATAGTCGAATAGTTTTTGCTTCCTGGAAAATTTCGAATATTCCATCGATTTCGAATACCGGAAATTTTCGAGCATTCGAAACCGAATGTATTCGAAAAACATGGTTTTTCTGAATATTCGAATTCGAAAAACGCGATTTTTCGATTATTCCGATTATTTTAATTCGAATATTCAAATTCGAATGAAAATCATTCGAATACCTATTCGAATAGGTCATTCGAGCATAAGTATATATAAGTATACGCACTTTAAGGCCATTAGCTCTCCGCGTCTTTCCGCAGTGGTCGACTCAAATCGGAAAAAAATGGGTTGCACAAGTTTAATCTGCATTGAGTGCTTCGCTCTTTTGCGCCGACTCAATTTATTCTGCCGTGCCTATATCCATTGTTCACAGCGCGCGCCATGCCGGCAGTTAGTTCCAAATAGTAGGCTATGCTCGTTCAAGTGCATGGATAGGCTTCTTCCAACAGCCCATCAGCGTATCTTTACTCTGCGAGCGGTCGCGTCGACTCGATTCATTCTGCCGGGCCTATATGCATTGTTCACAGCGCGCGCCATGTCGGCAGTTAGTTCCAAACAGTTGGCTATGCTCGTCCAAAAACGCGTGTATAGTATAGTTGTGCTCTCGCAAAATTTTTGAATATTCGAATGGTTTCGAATACCCGCAATTTTCGAGCATTCGAATTTCGAATACATTCGAAAAACACGAGTCATCAAACCAAACAACACGTCCTTTAAAAGTTTAGTTCTGTTTCCTGGTCGACTGTTAAATAGAATCCAAAGGCCACACCTTACCTTATCCCAATAAAGGGCCAGGTGAAATCGCACGGGATATAGCAGGTGTATGGTGAAGCGCTTACCTTTGGTTAGAATTACTGGGGGTTACATACGGGCATCCATCTTTTCGGCTTACCATGGGACCCTTACCATGGAACCCTGGAAACTCTAAATGAAACTATTTGCTTCATCGGATACCAAGGTCATCATGATGGAGATCTTCGAAACCGGAAGGTGCCATCTGCTTTACCTTTTTATTCACATTATCTAAGAAACATGAAGGGTACATAAGAAGGAGCCTGAGTTATGCGTATTCCTGAGAAGTTCTTGAGTGTTGTTAATGCATTATTTTTGATGACATCGGAGAGTGCGGAAACTTTGTAGGTCTAAATGATCTCCGTAACTGAGAAAATTGGTCATCGAGTAGATGTGTATATTATAATAGCTGCCTTCTCTATAGTGCTTGCCTAACGATTGTTTAAGCCGAAAGCCTTTAAGCCGAAAACATGGCCGCAGTTGACCCCACTCCCAACAAAGTCAGACCCATGGTCAGCTCGGGCGTACGTTCCGACGAATAAAATAGCATGGCCTGTTTCTTTTAAGTTTCTTTTAAGTTTCCTCAATGAGCGCTACCCTTTACATGGAACCGCTTACTTTAGTGCTCTTTGCGCCGCGTTTCAAAGTTTAAAAAGTTTTTCAATAGGAGCCATTTTCTTGCTCTACACTCTGCACCATGCAACAGATTGGGTTTTGTACATCCTATAAATCCCAGGAGTACATATGCTGCGCAAAAAGGGAAAGTTTGTTATATTTACCATACTATACAATAAAGCGCTAAGAGCTATTGATCGACGGCGCGCAGGAGTTAGTCATAGAATAGGTGAGAAATCGGATAAAGTTAGCCATAAAATAGCGAAAAATACCCAAAGGTCTTCTACTTGCTTGGGGATTCAGAAGACGTACCGAAGTCGTCGTTCTACGTGGCTGGGGACTCAGATATCGCCGACCGTCACTTAACCGTCCAAAAATAATGCCGATGTTGAGAAGAGTAGTGGCGGTGAGGAGGGGGAAGTTCTGAATGGCTTGATACGCAAAACTACTCAAGTGGTCTTAAGGAAGATAGAGCAAGGTTGGAACATAACAAGGTTCTTAAATATTGCCTTTTGTACTGGTAGGGAGGGAAGAAAGCAGAATGAGCAGAGCAACTGGCTTGATGTGATTGTCCTTACCATTACCTTAGTGATACTGCAACATCGCGCGAAGCGCGCAAGTGCGAGGCACGCCGATAGGCGTGCCGGATATATATTATACATAGGCACCAATATTTTTGTCATTACTTTACATCAAGGACTGAAGAACAGTGGTGTCGCTTTTTTGCTGTCCTGCCGATATTTGAACAACAACATATCCTATGTGCAACATGAGGTGAAATGAACAAGCACTTTCGGGTTATAGACAGCCAATCCAGGACCAAGAAGAGTATAACCGAGAAACATTGAGTGATCTGACTTCTTCTTGTCGATGCCTAAGACCACTTGAACGAGGCAAGTGTGTTACTAAGTGATAATCAAAACCCAACAGACAGAAGCAGCGTTTCTTATGGAAAACCTCGCGATTATATGTTTTCATGCTTCTGCGCCTTATAGGATTGTAAGGAAGATCAATCTTGAGCAGCCTAACCTCTCCTCCTCCTTGTATTGGTAATCCTAATAAGTCTCCCAAGAGTGTGTAGATCAGCGATTGAACTGCTTGTTAGTAGATTCAGGTTTCTAGTTACGCATCTGAACAATAGCCGAAAAGCTCCAACCTATTAGGTGCTTGATGGATTAGATGGCAATATCCGAATCGTTGAGCAATTTTGGCGTGCACAAACGATGATGGCCGGAATGTTAGGAAACTTAGTAAAGACTGGTTAACGTCACGACCTCGTTCGGCACAGAAGCACATAAAAGAAACTGCATCCTTTCCATATACATGCGCTTCATCCAAATTGGCAGAAAGGCAGACCTAAGAAACATTTTGCATAGGCGTGTACACGGAAGGAAAAGGCAATGCCTCACGGAAATGGTCCCGAGATAGTTGCTCTTAATGATCATGAACGCTGTCCATAAGTGTTCACCTGAATGCGAAGGAGAGCGGTTCGAAAAGGAAGGTCTACCCTTGTTTCGAAAAACCCCTTCATAGCGTCCTTTGTCTCTTATGAAGTTAGCACCTCTGATCGGACGTGTCTGAGCAGTTGTAAAATCCGGTTACTGTAATTAATCTATCACCTAGAAATCTTATACCCACTAGCCCGCCTATATTATCGTCCCTACTGCACCCCATCTGTATGGTTTACTGCTCAGCTAGTAGTGAATGCAACTGCATCGCATAGTGATCCTGATCTGCCAACCCTCGGGCGGCGAACATACCATGGAAACAAGGCAGCCTCTGCACTTTAGGATTAAAAAGCAACGTGATGTGAGAAGAAAGCTTAGAAAGGCTACGATAGGATCAGTGAAGGTGGGAAATTTGGAGCGCGAAGGTCAATACTTGGCGCACAAAACCCTTCGGCCTATGTTATACTTCGGCGACGCTGTTGTGGACAGTGTTGAGCGCACTGCGTAGCACCCGCTGAACACTGTCACCGACATCGCCGACAACAGCGTCGCCGAAGAATAACATAGTCCTTAATGTTTTCGGATCTATACTAGAGGTCCCCTATAGAGAACAAGAGATAAAGCAAAGTTCAATGGTGCTAAGATGAGGACGAAAAACAAGATTAGTCGTAGGCGGTGCCAAACAGAAAACTGGTTCCTGAGGTCCAATACGAAAAACGAAAACTGCTTCCTGAAGTCCAATAGGAAAAGTTCGAATACGAATGAAAGTGTAAGCCCTTCTGTGAATAAAGCGAAGGTTCAGCTTCTGATTCAGCCGTGCTTCTTGTTTCCTGCGTGGTGTTGTGGAAGAGGGATTAGGAGACTCATCATATATGGAGTGAAAGGGAGACGACGTGCTTACAATTTCTGGACTTTCAATGCAAAATATCCATCCATCGGATTCGCAAAACAATGCAGATTCTAACTTGCCTATTCGAATGGCATCCATTGAACATTCGAATAATTGTGTGTTTTTGGCAATTTTCGAATACCCGCAATTTTCAAGCATTTGAATTTCGAATATATTCGAAAAACGCGATTTTTTGAACATTCGAATTTGAATACATTCGAAAAACGCGATTTTTTGAACATTCGAGATCGAATATATTCTAAAAACGCAATTTTTGAACATTCGAATTGGAATACACTCGAAAACGCGATTTTTTGAATAATCGAATTCGAATATTCAAATATGAATGAAAATCATTCGAATGTCTATTCGAATAGGTCGTTCGAGCACAACTATAGCGTATAGGCTCCTTCCATCAGCCTAAGGTCCTGAAGTTGAGGGTGTGGCGCGTGGCGAGTGGAAAACGGCGCGTTCCGGCGCCCTTTTGCGCCGCTCTTCAGCTTTCGCACCGCTTGTGCTGGCTAAGCGAAGCGGCACATCCGGTACTGTAAATAGAAGGATATACGAAGTCACATGAATACGCCTTATAGGAGTAAATCGCTTTCTATTTTCGTTTCTTTTCAGTGCATTTCAACTTGTTACCCCGATCAAAACTTAGGACTCTGATTACTCAAATGTTGCGTGATAAAGTTGTATACTTGAAAAGTTGAAGTTTATCCGATATTCGAATAAAGTTTACTCGAATTCGAATGAATATTCGAAAATCCAGAAATGTCGAATGTTCGAAAAAATTATTCGAATAATTATTTGTTGGAGCACAACTAAGGGGGCTAAGCACCTCCGACTGAAGGTTGCGTAAACGCGATTCCCGCATACTTAAGCTGTCGTCATTCGAGCACCTTCTCCTGAATGGGTACACGAGCACGGAGAAATGATATTAACTGGCATAGTGGCCCCTAATTTGACTAGGTCGGAGAAGGGGAGACCCCGTAGCGTCTGACGCGCTTATTGAGCTGCTGCTGCCGACGGCAGTACGCGTCTGACGGGACGCCGGAATGCATGCGCGACCGCGCTCGGCGACAAGCTCTGCAACTCGTTCCGAAGCAGCACATTACATCGCGGGCGCGGGCCAACGAAAACGACAAAAGAGCTGCACTTTGCGGCTCCCAGAAGATGAGGATTGAGTGGAATGCCTTTGTGATGAGGACTGGACGGAAAATGAGATGAGTGACGCGCGGCGTCCCCTCACGGGAAGAAGAAGAAGGACAGGACGGCCTGATCGTCAAGTTCAATTCAGAAGTCATCGGCAACTGCAATGCAAGTGCGTAGGCCGTGCTGCTATGAATACTAAGTGCAGCTGCATCGAGGCCGACATGTCAGCTCGGTTTTCCATTCGGTAATGCTGCTCGTCTCACCTCCAAACGAAGCGATAACGACGTCCGAGGGGACCCGCTAGGGGAGAGCGATCAGCATCGAGGCCCAATCTCTCTGAAAGCCCGAGAGTGAAATGGAAGCCGAACAAAGGAGATCGGACGGGCGATCGCAGATTTCTATCGTCGACGCGAGGAGCTCTCTTCCTTTAGAACGCACACGAAGCTCCTCGCTGCACTCCCACCCTGTGTTTTATGTGCTGGATATTACGTAGTTAGTGAACATCAAGGCGAGCACCCCATGAACGCTGAACAGAGGAGAGGCAAACCGCAACCGCAATGAACAGCTCTTGCTCAACAGTACGCCTTCACTAAGGAATCCTTCATGGGGGGGGGGGGCGAACGGAGGAGGCAAAATGTAGGCCGCTGACTGTCTCGCTTAACAGAGTGCTGAACATTGTGATCGGATAGGTTCCCTAACCATTTTGTCAAGCATCCAGGCCAGGGCAACGGATGTTATAAAGCTGTCCGCGCATTCCCCGGCACATATCCGCAGCCTTCCTTGTCAAATAGAAGCGACGACACGATCAGCAAGTCACCGAGGAGGACAAAGCAAGAATGTGTTCGTTCTTCTTACCGCGAAGGAATCAAGCTGGTCCGAAAATTGTCGGGTTTTTCTATTCTGTGTTTAACTGTTTGAAGCACTGAGATTTTAACAGCACCATATGTATTTTCAAAAGTGAGGGGCTGGTTTAACAAACAGAAGAATATCATTTAAGAGTCTCGAAAATTTGCCAATTTTGGGCAATTTTTGCTCAAGGACAGCGTACGGAACAGCAACGTTTTCATTCACCGGATGGAAATCCGATGCTGTAGCATCGAATTGAGGAACCAAACCGCATTTTGACAGCATACTTTCAGCAAGTCTTTGCGTCCTTCGTCCAAGCAAGAGGGCGCGTGTAGCGCAGTCGGCGGAGGCGCGACTGTCGCGTGCACCCGATACCAGGTTCCTGGTTCGGATTTCCCGCCCAGGCCAACCAAGCCTTCCATCCCTCCGGGGTCGGTGAATTGGTACCAGAAGTGTCTGGGAAGGATAAAGCGCTGACTTGTTCATCGGCTGGCCACCGCAAGTCATTGTATGGCCAAATACGCATTCGTGTCGCCTCCACGACATCCCGTAGAAGTAGAATGCGCTGGCACATCCCAGAGGGGATTGAGTAACGCCGTCCTTTATCCTTTATCCTTTATACTTTCAGCAAGTGTGCAGTACAATTTTGGCATCAGATAATTGTTAGAAAAAATCAGTCATCACTTATGGACAGGTAGCATAAGGGAGACGGACATTAAGTAGAACATTATGGAGGGAATAATGTGGATAAGGACAACAATTCCGTAATAGAGCGAAAAACTGGCTTTCAATCGCACACATAAACAGCGTTTTACCTAAACATAAATAATGCGCTTACTTAAGAAAATTTCTAAAAAAAACAATTCTTGTGTCCTGCTCGATGGGGCGCGAAGATTTACCTAAAGATAAATAATGAGTTTACTTAGGAAAAGGGAAAAGTGACCTTCATGGCCTCGTCCCAACCTCCTCGCGCCCCATTGAACAGAACGCAACATAAACTAGAATGATGAATCTGCCCCATTTTGTGCAAATAGAGAGCCATTTCTCCGTTGTGTTGTTGGCTCCTGTTAGAGTTAGATCTCCCACGACAACAAGTGCTGCCTAAGTGCCTTACAATTCACTTCGAGAAAGGAATTTGCACCCAAAAATGGTGGTTACTGTTTGGATCGGATTCTCTGCTAGTAGAACATCTTGATGTTACAGGAAACAATAACGACAACAAGGAGCATGCCGTAGGAGATATGAAAGGATACAGTGGGATGGCGGTGCTCGACCACACGATATAACTGCGCAGAAGCCGGCGGAGATAAGCGTGGAGACTCCTCCGCACCTATCATGTTTCGCAGGCTACTATAGAACTAAATATCGCCTCGTGAAGTGTTTTGTAAACTTCTCGTTGACGATACGGACTAAAAACTGAACCATCGGCGTCTAAACTGACCACGATCTCGTTGACTCCAGAAGTCCAGGTCCTTGAACCAGTGAAGCTGCAGCCTCAGCATCTTGCCAGAAACAGCATGCAGCTAATGATAGGCTTCAGTTGAGTTCAGGAACTGCTCCAGGATCGGAGGTATTTTAAGTGGCATGTGGCGGCTCAAATCCGAAATTATTATATTATTTCTGGACCACCGTCACACCCTCACAGAGCTTACGAACGCATGCATATTACCACCTGCGCAGAACAGCGAAAATCTTCTATTCTGACTGCTTGGCCCTCATCGGTTCAGTAACCAACTTTTTTTCGCATTTCACCCCATTTTCGGCGACGTGATGCAGAAAAAATCTCGAGTCGATCATGAGGTCACGAAACCACATTGCACCGACCCTTCAGAATATGCGCAGCTCCGGAAGGCAATCAAACATTTGTGACGGTCACTACTCCTGTTTACAAATCAAATGGACGTATACTCTCGGTAGCGATGTCCGTTCCTCTACGTGGGGCTACTGGAAACTGCTCGCTCTGAGAGCTAAGCTGAACACGTACACTCGATAGCAGGCAGCAGGCCCTTGGGACAGGAGAGCCTACGAAGACCCGTGTCACATCGCATGGTGTCTGACAGAGTTGATGCGACGTTAAAGAAGGATCTCAAGAGTATGCTGCTGTGAGTAAGAGCAAAAACAGTGAGCTGACCGATATCCAAAACTAAAAGATGTAGCGTTCCAGAATGTCCTTTGGCGTCCAGTAAATTCTATGGTCTCTTCGACGTCCGCGAGACGTGACGCGCACTCGCAAAGCCCGGCGAGTGTGGGAGTATGCGAGGCTCCCTGATGCGAGGACGGCATGGGGGGATCAAACTGAGCTGGTCCAGAAGACAATGAGGTTAACGTAAGCAGGACCCGCATGGCAACGCTGAATGTGGGTATGTTGACGGGCCGCTCGTGCGAGTTGGTTGAAGAACTTGGGAGAAGAAGAGTTGATTTCTGTGCGGTGCAGCAGACGAAGTGGCCCTGTGGCAAGTCATGGAGCATAGGGCGAGGCTCTAAGGCCGTTTTAGTCCCAGAACCACCATTGTTGTCGAAATAATCGTCTTCGAACGATTGTAAGCGTCAAGTGCTTTGACGATCGGTTGATGAAGGTCATCGTCGTCGCTGAGAAGCGACTCCATCACTTCTTTTGTGCGTTTGCTCCGCATATAGGCCGCTCCGGTCAAGCCGAGGATGAGTTTTGGAGCCTGCTCGATGACAATACAGCAGTGGTACCGTCGAAAGATGTCATCGTATTCGCTGGTTACCTTAATGGGAACGTGGGCGCCACGAAAAACGAGTACAGCTGCCAAGCTAGATTCGGTTGTGGTCAGAGTAACGCAGATGGTGAACGTATCCTTGAGTATGCGAAATCGCATAACCTCACCATAGTGAGCACCGTGTTTCGTGGCGACTCCCACCGCATCTCATTCTACAACCGGTAAACCAGGAATAAGATAGATTTGGTCCTTGTGAAGGATCGTGACACGAGTCTGGACATGTGGACAGATGACGTGAGAGCAAAAGTTGGAGAGAAGTCGTTCTACCCCGTGTTTCTCGGCGAAAAGACAGCTAATAACTAGCGGAAGTACCAGGAACAGAAAAAAGCTGCCACTAAGGCCGTGGCTGTTGCAAGAGAAACTCATTATGGGGATGTCGACGAGAAAATCGAGTCACGCTATAGTGAGCGGTGTTTGTACCGGCTTGCTAGAACCGCCATCAGGAGACCGAGGATATAGAAAACTTTTCTTTTTTTTCGTGATGAGAGCGGCTACCTTCTTATAGTCCGCAAGAAGGCATTGAAGCGATGAGCGATAGCGGGATTACTTTGAGGAAATTTCCACTTTGGAATTTCCTCATCCGGCTAAGCCCAAGCCCTACCCACGAACCTGTTCAGAAAATCACCGTGGATGAAGCGACTTCGAGGAATACGAGGCCAACCAAAGCGACGGGGCCGACGACGTGGTGGCTGTTTTGTGGAAGTCAAAGTTTTGGTACCCTGTTGAGTGGTTGGTGATGTGCTGCAATCAGACTGTCGCGGAGAAGGTGCCTGATGGTTGGCAGAATAGTATGACGATCCATAATTGGAAGAAGAAAGGCAGCCCTTCAGGCTAATTAAATTACGCCCTATTGCTTGCTTTCCCACAGCATGAAGATCTTTGAGCGAAATGCCGTTGGATGAATTCGCGAAATCGCCAAGCTTTTCGACAACCAATGCGACTTCATGGCTGGTCGGTGCGACATCGATTCCACATATGCTGCCCGCCTTCTGGTGGAGAAGCGTCGCGAGAAATGAAACCGGTGCATAGTCTTTTTCGATATTTAAGGAATGCCTTTGATCACGTGCCGCGTGAGGTTATCTCGTACGCCCTACGACAACACAGCCTTCCTAATCTTGTAGAGTGGGTGCGAGTGCTATAAACTTGTCCAATGAGTCGAGTTCAAGCTGCAGCAGGGAGCTCGATGGAATTTTCCATCTCCGTCGTGGTATAGTTTCCCCAATCCTCTTTGTTGTTGTCATGGATGCTATTGCATGAGACCTTCAGAAACCAGTCCCTTGGACGCTGCTTTATGCTGATGACGTAGTGCTGCGAGGATAACGAGGAACTCAAGCTGCAGGTGCAAGAATGGTGAGACCGCTTGGAGTTCTTCGCGAAGGGGCTCACGATCAGCTCAAGCTCAAGTTCTGAGTGCAAAACCGGCACTCCATTAGAAATCTAGGGATATCATCGCAATTCTGCATATACTGTGGTTTCTCTTCACTGTACCATAATAATGAACAAATGAATAATGAATGAACCAAGCCTTTCATCCCTGCGTGGTCGGTGAATTACTACCTGACAGGTCCGAGGAGGGTAAAGCCCAGACATAGAATTGTTCATCGACTGACCAATGCGCCATTGTATGGCCAAATACGCCAATTCATACCACCTCCATGAAATCCCGTAGAAGTAGAATGCGTGGCGCATTCCAATAGAGATGGAGCAACGCCGTCCTTTATCTTTTTATAATAACGAATGTGTATAAATCGCCAGTTTTTCACGGTAACAGCGTCAGACAGCACAGGAAGGAGGACCTTCCAGTGAAGGAGACCAAGAGCTCGCCATTGCCTGCTGTAGTTGTTTATTGCAGAATCAGATTTACATAGCTCACAGAAGTCTCAAATCAACAGGTCTCAAACGAAGGGGGATCCGCCGGGAAGGGAGAATAGTCGCTGAAATGAGAACTTCTCGCGGCGCTCGAAGAGGAAATTAAAGGACACTGAGCACACGTCCTTGGAGGGAAATGTAAACAAATCGAAATGAATTTCCACTTCGACGACGCCACACCGGACGGACACGCACACTCATTCACTCCGAGAACGTGCGACGTCGAGTCGACGTCTTCGCACGTCACCTGGGAATGAGATTCTAGGGAACGCTGCGGAGCGACAACGCCGTGCTCGGTAGGTGCGGTCAAGCGAACCGATCACATCGACTTGGGTCATGCAATGGCAAGCAAGTGAGATCAGCAGAGGAACGAACATTTACAGCACGGTCTGTTCACAGAACATGGGACACGGCCACACATGCTAAGAGAACGAGGTGCAGTTGGCAGTGACGACACAAAAGGATCCCAAAGGACACAGGGAGCGTCTAATGAACACAGCAACTCGTCTGCCTCCGGAGAAGCTCCTAGGGCAAGCCTCTCCTTGAAACTGCTGGATCGATCTGAAATAAATAACGAAGAAAGGTCGAGCAGGACAGTACTGACTGAGCCCAGTGATGGCTTCAATAAAGTGTTGGCTAGACAAAATATGTCCAAACAAGCTCGCGGTTATATGTTGGGAGACCTTCGGGCAACCCTAACGCTAACTATCATATTGTATTTTTCTCATGGTTCGGTCGTCGAATCAACAATATAGCTACCCATAAAGTTGGATGGAGTATTGTAAGAGCCACAGAGAACCAGGACGCTATCACAGTATTGGGAGATCACGCTGAGCTCAGGGCATTACAAAAGCTTCACACATACACCTCTTTCAAATCGCGTTAGGGCGCGGCATGTTCAACTTTTGAATGTTAGGCTGATGGAAGAAGCCCATCCACGCGTCTTGACGAGCATGGCCTACTGCTTGGAACTAACCGCCGGCATGGCGCGCTGTGAACAATGCATGTAGGCCCGAAAGAATCAATCAAGAGAGCGGAGTGGCCTAGGAGTATCGAGAACTGTGCGAAAAGTATAGCAAACCAATTAGCTTCCACATGTCTAGCATGCAATGAGCTTGCGATTTCACAGACTGTGGCGGATTTTTCACAAATACTGCGAAGCTGCACGCCCTGGCGTGTTTGGAGCGATAACTCGGTCAACTATGAGCCATTCCGGCTGCAGCTTGTGGATTTTGTAGTCAGTAAGAATGTCTTGTGGTTCGCCAAAGCACAGCGATGTAGGCTAAGAAGAACGACAAAGTGAAAATGGTGCGAAAATGCAGATTAGGCTTGCGCGACCAATTTTTTTTCGATTTTGGTCGTCCACTACGGGAAGACACGCGAGCTACGTAAATGCGTTGGTGGACGAGCAGAGCACTAAAGGCACTTTACGATGACCTGCTCACAACTTCCCAGCTGCCAAAACTGCCTTAGCCCAATCTGCCATTTTAGAGCGGCGGACGGCAGCGATAAAGAATCTTCCGCCCTTATTCCCCCTCCATATTTAAATTTTCGGCACTCGCGATGGTACCATTGTGTTCAGCTCGAAAAGCTCTATCAAACAGTGTCAATCTCGAACAATTTCGGAAAAAAACGATTTTTGACGATTTCGCACCGAGGCCGAGCCTGCGCAGGCGATGACGCCATCGCAAATGGACATTTCCACAGTCGGAAGGATTCAAATTTGGCAAAGTTATTGCGCTCCAAATACGCCCGCGCGTGCAATTTGGCACATCAACGGTCAGTGTTCTCCACTATCTTACTCTCTCAAATTACAGTTTTCGCTACTCTCATCAATACCAGCCAATTCAGCACGAAACGTTCTATCGAATGGTATCAAACTTTGCCAATTTCGGAAAAATCGCCTTTCGATGACGTCGTCCGTCTGCCGCGGCCCCATTCTCGACGCGAAGTTGACAAAAAATCGATATTTCCCAAATTAGTCGAGATGGATAGTATTCGGTAGAGTTCACCGAGCTGAACAGAATGGTACTATCGCGAGTGCCGAAAACTCAAATATGGGCGGGTAGGGGCGGAAGAATCTTTACCACTGCCGTCTGCCGCTCTAAAATGGCAGATTGGGCTAAAGCAGCTTAAGCAGCTGGGGAGTTATGAGCAGGTCATCGTAAAGTGCTTTTAGAATCGGAAAAAAATTGGTAGCACAAGCCTAACCTGCATTTCCGCGGGTGGCTGAAAAGTTCGGGCAATTTTTCAAAGTATTTCAGCGGTACGAAAAAATTACATAAACGAAACAGATTTGCAAACACAAATAACAGCGACTTCATTAGATCAATAACAACAGAATACAACAGAAAAATTCACAACAAGTGCTCAAAATTGCCTACTTTGGCTTCAATACATTTTCGCGGTCGCTTTGGGAAGTCGATGTCGATGGTCGCACACTGATCCGCTGTAATCTCGTCTCAGGACTGCATCAACGCCGCTTTTAGCCGCTAAACAGTGGCGTATCTTGTAGTAGAGATCTTCTGCTCCATGACTGACCACACCGAATATCCATCGGGTTGAGATCAGGCGAGTTGGATGGTTAGATGTCCTTGCTCCAAAAGCCTGGGAAGAGCTCCTCGCAAACGGCAATCGTGGATTTGGCGGAATGCGCAGTCCTGCTGAGGAGAAAATCCAGTTTCGTGAAAATGGTACGTCGCCCACGGGTCCAGTACGTCGCGGAGGACACGTTGCTGGTAGCTGGTGGCGTTCATTTTGACGTTGCACTCATGAAGACCAGTGGCGTCTTTCCGGTAGCGCATATCCCACCCCAAAGCATCACCGAGGCTGGAAAATGACTGCGGCTGATGGTCCTTGCTGTTGTCGTCTTCTGCTGACCCTTCTTGAGCAGTTGCCGGCGATTCTGACGGTTGTGAACCGGCTGGACCGCGAATATCTTCTCGTCGGTGAACAGCATCCTCCACAAGTGACTACCGCCGACCAGCCGACGCCTTCGCCTGCATTTCCTCAACCTCTCAGCTTTCATTTCGTCGTTGAGAAAGTGAATGCGAGCGACTTTGTAGTGCGTAATCCCGGCTTTCTCCTGGCAATATGTCAGACTCCTTCTCTACTGATCCCGGGATCCATAGCCATCTTTTTCATGGACACCTCAGAATTGCGGCGAATGCGACAACGAACCTTGTTGATGTTCTCCGGTGTTGTCGCTGTGGTGGGACGGCCGCTGCAGGGACGCTCCGAGGTTCCGCCAGTCTCCTTGTAGCGCTTTACAGTCTTGTAGGCGATCCTTTGTTTGAAACCGGTTGTCCGAACCATGACCGCGGTCTCCATTCCCGCCTTGTGCAACTCGACGACGGTGACACGTTGACTTTCACGAAACATATCACAATCACAACTGAAGATAAGAAAAATGGAGCAACACATTCTAGATCAAAATTGCGCGAGGAATACAACGGAAGCAACAGAAACAACCAAAAACTTCAATTTCAAAGCCAAAAGTAGTACCACAAAAAATTGCCCGAACTTTTCAGCCACCCTGCGAAGACTCACTCCAACTATGTGACGTTCCATGCACCTTTGTGCTGCTGCAAGTTTATCCTTAACTGACTTTGATAGAGTCCAGGTCTCAACTCCATACAGCGTTGACGGAAATATACACATATTAAAAAAGCGTCGTTTCCACTTCATCTCGGCCGTCCTCTATGTTAAAAAGTTTGCCTATCGACAGAAACTGCTCCATCCTGCACGAATCCTACGGGTGATTTCTTGGGAGGGATCTTGAGTGAGGGATATATTTTGTCCAAGGTATATGATAGGCTTCACATTGCTGACGTCTTTTCTCTTAAGGGTGATGGATGTGTCAGATGTCACCATTGTCTTCGTTTTTGAGGCACTTATTTTCAAACCACAATTAAGCGAGTTTTGATCTAGTTCGTTAATCATGGCTTACAGTTCTTGTTCGGTTTTTGCAATCAGAACAACGTCGTCAGCAAAGCGGAGGTCGTGAGCCAAATTCCGTTAAGTGATATTCCATAACCATTCTAAGTAATTTTTCGAAAAATATGCTCCAACGTAGAAGTGAATAGTTTTGGTGAAATTGCATCACCTTTGCGGATTCCTCGATAAACTCTTATTGGAACGTCTGCTCCTCCGAGACGAATTGTAGACTGTGCTTTTGAGTAGATTTCACGAAGCAGTTCTATAAGCTGATGATTCGCTCCATGTTTTTGAAGGGCCGTCCATAACGCATTCATTTCCACTGTATCAAAGGCCTTCTCATAGTCAATGAAAGCTATGAACAGAGGTACTTGGAATTCGGTGCATCGTTCAATGAACTGATTTACAGCATGTAGATGATTGATAGTGGAGTAGTTTTTTTTTGAAATCCAGCTTGTTCAGGAGGTTGTTCTACGTCCAATACCTGTTCGACTCGCTTCAGAATTACTCTCGTGAGAAGTTTGTATAAAACAGACAGGAGAGAGATTGGACGGTAGTTTTTCAGCTCAAGTGGGTCGCCTTTCTTATGTAGAAGTGCGGTTACGGAATCTGCCAGCTTCTCGGGCACAGATATAGTGCACAAACAGTGGTTGTAGAATTCAGTTATTAATGGAACAAGACTATTTATGCCTAGCTGCAGCATCTCCGTAGCAAGATGATCATGTCCTGGGGTTGTCCCTGGTTTCATGGATGTGATGGCCACCTCTATTTCACCTTGCAGAAATAATGAGCACTGAGTATCCGTGTGAATTGATGGAGTACATGTGACAGCAACCGTAGATGCGTATAGCTGCTCGTAGAAGTGCTTCGTCGCCAAGCTAACCTCGTCTTTGGTTTTGCACAAGAACCCCTTGTCGTTCCTCAACTGGAACAATTGCTTCTTTCCAATCGATGCTTCATGTCCAATCTTCTTGAGAGGGCGGTTTGATCGAACAGCCTTCTCAACGAGTTGACAACGGTGTTTGCTGATATCATCCTCTATCATTCGCCTCAGGAATTCACATGTTTCTGTGTTGCTAACTCGTTCGACCACTGTTGTAACGTTTTTCTTCAGTTTGTCGATGTTTCATCAGTGATACCGTGTTCACTGATAGGTAGGTGCGATACCCTTGTTGGCGTGTTGCGGCCTTCGCCGCACTGCTGATGTAGTGACAAAGTTCGACATATCCATTGGAAGGTGAATGCAACTGAGAAGAGCACATAGTCGAGATTCCATTTTGGTACAGACTAGCATCAAAACAACTACGAGAATGTGGTTTTCTTCTCTTCTTCACTGTAAATTTTGGACACCGGAGCGCAACCCTGAGTAAACGACGGTACGTCTCGAATTCTATAGTTCCTGTTCTTACGCTCTTGAATTGAAAATGTCGGCATGCAAAAATGTGGTCGATACAATGCCGTGTTTTTCATCCGGTGCCCGCCACGTCTACTTCGTTCTTTTACGTATTTTGAAGAAGGAGGCTACTGCTCGTATTCGAAATTTCTTGCACATCTCTATGAAAAGCTGTCCCTTTTCATTGCTGTCAACAAGCCCATTTGGTCCGAAAGAGTTCTCGATAGAGCTTTCCTTCGATCCGATTTTTGCATTAAAGTCGAAGTATTGGATGTATTCCAACTATGATCTTCGAGTATTCCCAAAGTCTCCTTCTGTACACAAAATACACTTCCAGATTGACTGATACAGCACCGTATCGAGTTTTTCTAAGAAAACGGAATAATCGTTATCATACTCAGAATTGATATTCGTAGACGGAGGTGCATATGCAGAAAATAGACGAACTATGTGGTTGTCGAATCGCAGATCCAGGTAAGATAATCTCGCGCTTTCTCGAGAAAATGCATCTACCAATGGTATAGGGCGGCTACTCACTAGAAATCCGGTGCCAGATGGTTCTTGAGCATTTTCTGGGCGTGAAACATCTGTGGCTGTAATCGTTTAGGTCCATGCATCCGGTTCCTCTCCACCTTAGTTCGGTAAGCGCCACATAGGCTGTCTTCGACGATTCTTGCAGTTTCAGCAGCCGTTCCCTGGTGGCTAGTCTTCTGACGTTTACCTTCGCTACCTGGATTGACTCCAAATGAGCTTGGAACTCACTTGATCCCGCTGTACCACGGCTTTTTGGATTGACGGGCATCTCCGGTAAAGTTGTTGAAGAGCGATGAGATAGACCAACCGCTCGGAAGGCACGACGAGGGAGAAGTCCCTAGACATTCTTACTGTCTACAAAATCCACAAGCTGCAGCCGGAAGGGTTCACGGTTGACCGAGTTATCACGCTCCAAACACGCCTGAGCATGCAATTTGGCAGTATTCATGGAAAATCCGCCATATTCTGTGGAAGTACCAATTCATTGCATGCTAGACAAGTGGAAGATAACTGGTTATACTTTTTATACATTTGGCACAGCTCTCGCTACTATTAGGCCACTCCGCTCTCTTGATTGATTCTACCGGGCCTACATGCATTGCTCACAGTGCGCCATGCCGACAGTTAGTTCTAAACAGTAGGCCATGCTCGTCCAGATGCGTGGATAGGCTTCTTCCATCAGCTTAATGTTCAGAAATTGAGGATGCTGCGCCTTAACGCGACTTGCCTCCAACGCGAGCAGAACTGTATTTGTAAAACTGTACCAAACCATAGTAAACAATCGAGAATTTGAAAGCGAACCTTATCTAAATGGTCAGCGCCTTAAAGAACCTCTGCGGGCGAAGTTTGGGCGAACTCGATGACCATGACCACACCACCCATACATACGAGTGGGTGATCAGTGTATTGTGCTGTCTGTGCTTATGACTCGTGCTCTCAAGAGGGGTTGTCTTGATGAGCCTTTTGGAGGAGCTTGTTCCTTGTGGTTCCTCACTGGTCCCTTCGAGACATGAGCAGAAGATAGCCAGCAGTTTCGTATCCATCTTGCGAGATGCGCAATGCAGGAGCATTGAGGTAGATGATGGTGAAGGTGCCAGCGTGGAATCAGAAAGGAGGGTCGTACATGATAGGGTGGAGGAAGGTGATGAGCAAAACTCTAGTCAACAGCGCAGATCTTCTCATTTCGATGAAGTGGAAGTGTCTAACCATAAGAAGAAGGTGAAGGTTTTCGCCTAACGGAGCTGATATTTAATAAGGCACTGATCACCCACCGATATCTATGGATGTTGGGGTCATGGTCATCGAGTTCACCCAAACCCAGGGATGTTATTTCAGGCGTAGATCATTTTTATGTCGTTCTTTTCTAAAATTTCGATTGATTACGTGGGTTGCGGTAAGGTGAGAATTCAGTTTGGTTATTTTCGCTTTTTTCTCCTCCAAAAATTTCCTCGGCGACATGACTGCGAGCTTAGAAAGTCTAACCTAAAAGGGATTTAAAAAATTGAGTTTAGGCGTGGTAACACCACAGCGGTCTATAGTTTCGTGTGATAGATTGTGGAAAAGCTTAACCTTCACTTGTTCCTGTACTGCAAGAAGCGGGCGAGTTGGTGTTCTTCCACCGATTTCGAAAAGGACTTCAGCACAGCCTCCACATCATTACAAGAAAGTGCTTTCCGAGTGTTCATGCTGCCTTCGCGCTGGTAATTTGCCTAAAATGGAGACGTTCGCGTTATAGAGTGCATCGAAATAATTAGGGTGTGCGAAAAGTTAGAGAAATTCCGTGCGCTTTTTTCCTAACGAACGTAGAAATTGATGCCATGGTATGAAGACAATATTAAGCAGAAGTGCTGGCAGATATAAACAGAGTTCAAAAGATTTTCCTTGATTGTCACTATCATGGATGACAGCCGCACAAATGGCGGAAGATGACCACGACTCATCACTTTGCTTTCTTGCCATCTGGCCGAACCCGAAGCTCGAGAGAGTCTGTTTTCGATAGACCCTCACAACATCTTGCTTACTACCTATTCTATCTAATAGAACGTCCTCGGCGAATGTGTCGTATCTATGAAGGGTCTTTCTCGCTTTCGACGTTTGCGTAAAAACCTCTGTTCTGATTACCAGTGGGATAATGGAATACGGAGCTTGGGGGAAATACTCATGGGAAAGAGTGTACCGTCCAGAAGATGTGTGTTTCGATGTGCATGTGATCGCCCTAGAGGTCACTCGTAGCAGGGCTCGCCTGAGGCGATACGCGCCGACTTAAGGGTGGCACAGATTCACTGCCCTTCTTGTTCGCTGGCATGAACTTTTCCGGTCGAGCACTTGATCAAAAGAAAGTAACTCCATTGCACAAGAATGGCCGACACATGACCGCACGCGATAAACGTGCAAATAATAACAAGAATAGAAATTTGCCTTGTAATATCGAAACTGAGTATAAGCCAGCTCGGTTGCTAGACGTCGAATATCGTCACCACTAAAACCATTAGTTGCCTCTGCCAGCCATTCAAATGAGACGCTTGAATCCATTGGGGTATTCTGAAAACGGCAAATAACCTTATCGACAAGGACAACAACAAGTAGACACTAACAAGGTAGAAAGATTGGATAGGCATGCAGGCAAAAACAATGCCTTCGTCGCCTTTGCGAAAACAACTCCTTGTCATTGAAGTGGACGGACTGATTGTGCGAGTTAACTACTAGAAGTGCAAGAAGTTCCATCAAGACACCACCGCTTACACGTCCTTCCACAACAAACTAGGGCATTGCTGCTCACTTCTACCGTACCACTAAGTGAACGGATTATGTAATACAGTATATACTAACCGAGAGCCGGTTTTTCAGCATAGCTACTCTCGCTTGATAGTCAGGAAGACCAACGTAAATTTTCTTCTCAAATCTGAAAAAGCGCTATAAGAAGACCAAAGTTACGGCTGGAGAATCAAACTGCATTCACGAAATTCTTCAAATAATGCAGAGATGGGAACATAAAATAATTCTTCTACCTCCTCATGATAATTTGAGGAAATGCTAGTTCCCGTGATCTCGAAATTCAGAGAAGTCTTAATTTGGATCTCAAACTACTTTTAAAAACTGCTTTTCGTTCTGCCGCCGTTGTCAACGAGTCAGAGAGGAGTGCCACATCCCCCCCCCCCCAACCCTCCCCACCCTCCCACTAGGATAGATACGCGCATTCTACCCAAATCCGTAATAAGTATGAGTCAATCTAACCCTCCAATTATGGTGAAATATTAAACGCTCTGAAGAAAAACTTCAGCAAGCAAGAGTGGCAGGGAAACTTTGACATTTTATTTGATGATAAGTCTTTTATTGGGCGCCTTATGCAGCTGCGATTCAAAAGAAAGGACGTTACGTATCCAGAATAATTCAAATCTCAATATCTCAGTCTTCTTACCAACACAACACTTGTCATGTTCACTCCCCTCCAAAAATGGAAAACTTCCGAAACTTGGAAAGTTTTGTGCACTTCATTGATGCGTTTTTCCTGCAGTCCCTCCATAGAAGGGAGAAATGCGCTTAGCATCAAGAAGCAGCTTGTGGCGCATTTCCTCTCCAGTTAGTGCACCCTCGCTGAGTAACAGCCATGGAGAGTAGTGTGAAGTCAGAACAAAGACATGATGAAGATGGTGTTCATCAGTTCCTCTTTGGATGCGCCACGCATTCCACTTCTACAGGATGCCGCGTAGGCAACTGCGCATTTGGCCTACAAAATGGCCTGCGGTAGCCAGCCGATGTACAAGTGCGTGTTTCACCGCTCGCGGAGGAGACTGGTACCAATTCTCCGACCCCGGAGGACTGCTTGATAGGCCCACACTGGAAATCCGAACTAGAAACTTGGAATCGGATGCGCGCGACAGCCGGCACCTCGTCCCACTGCGCAAACACGCAGCTAACAGACGTGGATATAGGCCATCAACCCCTTCGTGACAAAGGGTTTTTCCGCTTGCCTGTCGCGCCTGTAATTATTATAGGTAAATTTCTTTTTGGACAGAACTACATCACTTATTAATCGATCAATGTATGGACTAGGAACAGGAAGGAAGTGTTTCAGGAAAAAATGCTTCCTTTCCTGTAACATCGCCGGAAGTTGTCCGATCCCGCCAAAAAATGTCGGACACCATTGTCCGACATTGTCGCGAAAGGGTTGAGCACACAACGTTCTGTTGAAGTAACGAAGTGGGTGTTGTGAGAACTGGGGTGAGCAGCTCAATGAAGGGAGAATCTAGAAACCGCAAGAAATAAAACGGTCATCTATCTCTCGACTTCCCTGGGCTATTCCTATTCGTAACTGATCTTCGACGATTTCGTGAAAGTATTGAACGTCTAGGTAACACTGACTATTTCTGCGCTAACATCCCTCTTCATAAACGTGAAAGCTTGTTTATCATGGAGCCACTCTGTGATATAATGCTATGCCTCCATTCTTCAGTGTTTGTCGACACATCGACCAGACGGAGCACGGCAGTCCTCTGTGCACGCTGCAACATCCGCGTAAGGGTCTAAGGGTCCGTCTACACTTCGACACCGAGCGACGCGACACCACGTATTGGGCCTCATTGATCTGGCGACGCGATCGATCAATTTGGCCACTATACATACCGCCGCATCGCTCGGCGTCGAAGTATAAAAGGCCCATGCACGCTTCTGCGACAGCGCGGCGCGGCCATGATGAAGCATAGGGCCGCGACGGCCGCGGCGCGACACTGCGACACATGCCGCAGGGAGGGGCATGCACACTCCTGCAACTGTCGCGGCGGCTATCGAAAGCGACGCCGCGCTGAGTGCCGCAGGCTGGAATGGTTCAAACCATTCCTGGCGGCGCGGCATCCACGGGGACTTGCCGCGCCACTTGCCGCGCCGCGGTGTCGCATAAGTGTGCATGGGCCTAAACGGGGCCTAAGGGGAATACCGCCATCGAAACTGATCGGTGCCATCAGAACTGACAAGGGAAGCCCATGAACTTCCCTTAAAGATTCTGAAGAGACCTATATGGTCTTGTAGGGCACCGGACGAGGATCACAGAACTGTGTTTCGTTTTTGCTAAGGGCCATTGGGTGGTCCAAGAATGGCAAAAAAACAGTATCGCTGAGGGCGGGCTGAAAAGACAAAAGTGACACCAGGTTTGGCTCTCAAATTAAAGTTCGATTATAGTAACGCGATAATTCCGTACGTTTCCTAGACGAAGCTGCAGTGTACATTCAAGTAATTCATTTGCAACGGAGGTGGCAACGACTAGACCGCCGAGTGGGTAGCGAGGCCGACTTGCAGGAGGGGTCGACGGTTCGACTCCGCGGCTGTCCATGCGATTTGCTCTGTAGACTGCTCCCATTTTTGCAACTGAAGAGTACATTTTGGCTATGGTAGGTTACCGTATTATTGGCTAGTGGTGAATAAAGGAGACGAAGTCATGACTCCGACTTCGCCCAGACTTCGCCTATGAGAATAACTTAAGCTGGTGACCACAAATCTGTCACTCGGTTTCTCAATTATCACTTTGCTTGCACTACTTTCCATCGAAGGTTGAGGTCGAAGGTTTGATGATAAGTCTGACCACGCTGGAGAAGAAAGCGATCCTACCAACGTTGACAGCTTTACTCACCTAACTATCTACCGTAGCCGTGAAGGGCAGCAGTGCCGATCAGTCTGCGTACTGCGCTTAACTAACACATATCACTAGTAACCTTCTGCCATTCATCGTTTCACCGAAAATGGTTGTCAGGTTGGTGATCTGCATCCCAAATAACCCCAGAGATGAATTTCGGACGACCTCTGGAGTCGCGGGAGTGAATGCAAATGCTCCTATCTGGTGCAAATGTCTCCGACCAAACCATCAAAAGTGCAAACGATAGTGATGAGGAAGAAATACACAGCAAAGCGTTCAGTCACACGGGGTGGATAATTTCACTATTTTACCTGTTACCAAGCTGTACTTGGTAACAGGTAAAATAGTGAAAGTTGCGAGAAGAATAAAAAGCAGTCTGTAAGGAAATCCGAAGAACAATGAATATGCCTTGATGATGGGTCAAATCAATACTCGTCGATCGTGTTCGTAAATGAGGTGACATCGAGAAACATTTTCAAAACTTATCGAACCCTCGACCCCCTCCCGAAAGTCCGCCCCGCTATCCACTCGGCCATGCAGTCACTGACACACCGTTGGAAATGAATTACTTGAATGTACACTGCAGCTTCGTCTAGGAATCGTAGAAAATTATCATTCTACTATGATCGAACTTTAACTTGAACACCAAACCTTTTGTAGGTGAAGTCCTGAGACGACAGGCCATTACAGTTGTCACTTTTGCCTTATCAGCCCGCCCTGAAGCGGCACCATCTTTTGCCATTTTCGGACCACCCAGTGGCTGGTAGCAAAAACGAAGCACAGTTCTGTGATCCTCGTCCGATGCCCTACAAGACTATATAGATCTCGTTGAGAATCTTTAGGGGAAGTTCATTGGCTTCCCTTGTGAGGGAAGCGCAAACCACACCTTCAACGCAACCTTACGCCAACGTTCACCAACCCTCTTACACGTAGACTAGGCACCCATTTTATGCAGTGTTCCTTCAGCACAATTGTTGTACTGTTGTGAAAATAACTTGTGATAATAACAACTAGTGTTTCTCGAATTAATTGATCGCTTTCGGAGATAGGAGTTCTTTAAAACTGGCAGGTTGAACGTGTTGCTTAATTCGTTGAAAAACGGGAGGCTTAAGTACAAGTAGTGTATTAAAAAAAGTCTAAGGAGGTTAACCGAAAACGAGCAGCTTAACAGTTTAGACACTCAATCCTTCGTGGTCATAAAAATCCAGGAATGTTGAGAGAAGGAAGTACGAATAAAGAGCCGAATAACACATTAAAACTATAGTACATTTCTTCGAAATAAATATCTATCTTCAACCTTCTCATGAAAGCCGGATCCAAGTCCCATGGACAGTTGGTGGCGCAGACCAGAACGACATTGGACGTCGATTGAAGGCGTTGTATCTGCACAAGGAGCTCCGTCTAAAGGGAGACACTATGGAACAGCATATATTCGAGAACGTTCGCAATCAAAAGCTTCCGTTTCCACTTGTTCTCAATTACGATCAACCTCAATTGATTTTGACAATTCAATTCAACGCTCTCGAACAACTTTTATAACCACGTTTAAGGCAAGGTGTATATAGTTATCTGCACAGTTTTGGGCGTAGAAACATGACCATACTTCCGTATAAACAACCTTATACGACGATGACATCCAACAGCAGAGCTGTTACATATTTCGCCGTCACCTATCTTCGATTTGTAATCTTGAGTGAAATTCTATGACACTCTTTTGAGAGCTATAGATGAGCACTGACTGATGTTTTCAAATATATACCACAAGTGCTGCGTGCGACTTTACAATATCACTGATCTACGGACAGTAGTTTTTTAAAACCTAAAATTCGCTGACATCTAGGATCTGATAGATAGATAGGTAACAGATCCCACGATATTTTTGGTGCACCTCTGACTACGATTAGGAGAGGGAACCTAAGGCTTTACTTCCTGTTCCAAAATCGCAGGCGAGATCAAACTTCCTCACTTATAAGAAACAAGTGCTCCGACGTATCTCGCACTTGCGCGCTTCACGTGACATTAGAGAGCCACTAAGCCAAGATCACTACTTCAAGCAGCTGCTCTGCTTGTGCAGCCTTCTCGGCACCTTAGCAGTAAAAGGAGATATTTAAAAACCTTTGCAATTTCGAACCTTGGACTACCTTTTTTAAGACAGGTGAGTAGTTCTTCGATATGAAGCCGTCCAGCTCTCCCTCCCTCTATCCTCAACATCTCTTCAACGTCGGCACTATTTTCAGACAGTTCAGAAACGTAGATCATTTGTGTTAATCAGTGCTTTCATCCTCAGACTGTTGTGAAGCACTCCTTTGCCATAGTACCCGCGTGTGTCCCACCCTCGACCCACCCTCAGTTAGTTAAACCTTGGAAAAAACCACCGGTCAGGTCAGGGGATCGATAATATCTGTCGGTACTTGCCTCCACATTGAAACTTTCCACCTGATGTGCAGCACTCCTTCGGCCATAATACCCGCGTGTCTCCCACCCCCTCCCCACCGTCAGTTAGTTAAAACTGGGAGAAAACCACCGGCGTGCCTCCCACCCCCCCCCCCTCTCCACGCCGATCGGTTAAATCTGGGAGAAAGCCACCGGTCAGGACCTCGATTAGCCCCAGGGCTAAAGTTTCGTGCCGCTTGAACGACATCCGCAAAAAAATCAATAATATCGATCGATATGGATTGATAGTGATCTTCAAAAACGAAGTTCATAATCGTGTTCAGCGACCTCGATTACCCTTGGGCTGAAGTTTTGGACCGCTTGGACGACATCCATGAGAAATCGATAATTTGATCGATATCGATTGATGGTGATCTAAACTCCAAGGACGAACTTTATAATCATGTTCAGCGACCTCGATTACCCCCAGGGCTGAAGTTGGCTACGTGCTCGGCACGTCTACGGCTCGCCATGCACGGTCGCCGACGTGCTCGGCACGTCTACCGAGTCGCCAGGGGGGACGGAACTTTTACTCACTTTTGGCCGCGCTGGCCGCCGCGCGCGCATGCCGCGTGCGCGACGTCGCCAGCCATTCACTGGCTGTGCGCACAAGATTTACGCAGTTCCATCAGTGGGCTTCTTACTGCATGGATTCGTGAACAGGAACTGGCTACTACGAATTTTTGCTGTCGACTAACAGCAAGCTAACTAACACTAACACCTGACTGCTATTGGGACTACTATTGTGATAAGGTCTTCACTATTAGAAGAAGGTTAGTGATAACAGTACATCTGATAGCCTAAGACCATTAGTAGAAACCTTATACCATTTTCACGTCAAATTTGACACTTTTCATGTCGAATTGGAATTATTCTATACAAGCGTGATGCTTTTCAAATCAAAGTGAACGTTCTCCAAATCAAAGCGACCGACCTTCGCTCAAACTAGGGGATCTCTATGGAGAGCAGGATATTTTTTTTGCTTAAGGAAATTTTGGTATAATTTTCTTGGGAATTGTTTAGTTGACATGGCCGAATGAGTCAATCAACCGTACATCGCAACGTCTTAGACTGCGGCATGGCGTAGTCTCTTTATATGGTACAGAAATAGCCGCCTTTCCGCTCTTTAAAACAAGCTTTAAAGCACTATATTTCCTCAAAAAATTAGAATTTTAAAAATTTCAAACAATGTCTTCACTTACTGCGTAGGCAAATTCAATATTAAAGAAGTCATTTTGAAAATTCGAAGGGGTTCATATTTTTCAAGAGGTTCATTACTTGAATGAAATTATTTTAACCTTTTTGTAGAGCCTCCATGAAACGTGGAAGAAGCCCGTTTTGATTTCAAAAGCGTTAGACCTCTTTAGAAGTGTGTCCAATTTGGTCCGATACTTGTATGTATATACTGCAACATGTTTAAAGGTAGACAATCAGCAAGAGCGGGACGACGATTGGCAATTTGCCAGCCGTCGATAATTGTTGCAGGACCCATGCGCACGAAGTTAACAAGCCGTAAGCGTTTTCGTCGAGCCATCGCGGGCTTGCCGCGGACTGCGGCGTCGCGCCCGAGGCGCGCGGCCGAAAGTGAGTAAAAGTTCCCGCACCCGTCGCCAGGCACGTTTGGCGACGTGTTCAGCTCGTCTACTGAGTCGCCAGGCAGCAGAAGGGGTCTTGGTATTTTCCGCTATTTTCTTGCCTTAATTTGTGCCCCGTAATTTCCCGCATTTTATGACTCATCGCGTCGATCGATAGTGTGACTCATCGCTTAGTGGAATATTACATAGTATGATCTTAAAGGCGGGAACTTATTATTAACTGAGGATGAGAATATCACAAACATGTCTTTGAGTTTGTTCAAGTCCTAAATGGTACGTAAAAAGTTATGTTAAATGTGCTGTGCTTAATTTTATGTTTTTTGATAGTTTGCGGACCTAGTATTTGTTTATGAGCCATTGCTTGTGCAACACATGACTATACTCATGTCTGATTAGTTAACTAATTAATTAATTAATTAATTAATTAATTAATTAATTAATAATCTGCTGCGTACTTTATTAGCATCAAGCCGTTCACACTTCCTTGCGCTCATCATAGACATTCTCTCCGGACCGTCCAGTAATGGCTATTGGTTTGTGCTGCGCAGTACTTCTGTCCTCAGGTTGCTCCACCGCAACCGTTCTCATGTCCAACAGCTTATGTTTCCGGATATCGTGGACACGTCTTCCGAATCCGGATGCTAGGTTTCCCCTCACTCGTTTCTTCTTACTGTGATCTAATTGCTAGCCCGCCTTTACTGGTCTTCCTTCCCACCTTCCTGGTCCCAACTCCTGGCCCACTTCCTTGTTTCCACTATTGACCCCCCTTACTGGTTCCCCCGTCCTGGTCCCTCGTCCAGGTTGTTCCTTTCCTTCCTGGTAGCTCTCCTGGTCCATCCCTGAGGTTCCCCTTACTTCCCTTCTCCACGACCCCCTTAGTGGTCCTCCCGCGCGTTTCTGACCTTCCTGATTTCGAATACGTGACAGACGTCTGATCAGACGTCTGTGATACGTATTCGTAATCAGGAAGATAAGAAACGCGCGCAATTGCCGCTGTGTCAAGCAGGAGAAGGCTGCGCTCCCTCGGCTGCAGCACCATTCCATGTTGAACGGCACATTTTGTCGGCGTGGAGTTCGATGAGGCGTATCTCACGCAGGTTACTAACCCCAAGTACATAAAAACCGAAGTGCGTGGGAGCTCGATGCCGTTGATCTTGATGAAGCTGAACTTATTAACGTCCGTCGTTAGATACTCGGTCTTCTTCACGTTCAATCTGAGTCCAAAACCTCCAAGCGATCACACCAAGCTTGGACCTCTCGCTCGAGTTCACCTTTGTCTTCGCTAGCGAGCATTGCGTCATCAGCATAAAGCAGTGTCCAGGGGACTGGCTTCTGGAGATCTCGTGTAATGATGTCCATCACGACAATAAAAAGGAGTGGGGAAAACGCAGAACCCTGGAGCACCCCGACAGAGATGGGGAACTCCATCGAGGTTCCGGCTGCAGCTTGAACTCTATGCTTCGGGGAAGAGTAGAGGATTCGCACCCACTCTATGAGCTCTTCAGGAACTCCATGATGTCGCAAGACGTACCATATCACTTCACGTGGTACGCGGTCAAAGGCCTTCTCCAAGTCGAGGAAGGCGATATGTCCTTCTGTTTCTCGCGATTCTTCTCTATCAGGAGGCGAGTGGCGTGTATGGCATCAACGATGCCACAGCCAGCCACGAAGCCGCATTGATTGCTGGACAGCTGAACGATGTCCCGAATTCGTCCATCGACAATTCGCTCAAAGATCTGCATGCAGTGCGAAAGCAAGCGAATAGGACGGTGATTGGAGCAGTCTGCAGGACTGCCCCTCTTCTTCCAAATCGGAATCGTCGTACTTTTGCTCAAACAGTTAGGTACTTTCTTCTCTGCTACAACCTGATTAAAGAACTTCGCCAACCACTCAGCCGGGTACCAAAACTTTGCCTTCCACAGGTCAGCCGCCACGTCGCCGGGCCCACTCGCTTTGCCTGGCCTCATCTTCTTCAGATTCACTTCTGTCTCCTTCACGGTGATCTTCTGGACGGGGTCATGGGTTGGAGCCGTTGAAAGGATGGCTGAATGAGGAAATTCTACCGTAGAGATTTCCTCGAAGTAATCGCGCCATCGCTTTAATGCTTTTCTGCAGTCCATAAGAAGACGGCCGTCATTGATGCCGAAAACTTTTCAATGTCCTCGGTCTGCCGACGGCGATTCTTAGCAAGCCGGAACAGATACCGCTCGCCATCGCGTGACTCGAGCTTCTCGTTGACATCTCCATAATGAGCGGCTTTTGCAACAGTCATGCCCTTCTTTGCAGCTTTCCTCGCTTCTTGGTACTTCCGCCAGTTATCGGAGGTCTGTTCTCCGAGAAACACGTGATAGAGCGACTTCTTCTCTCGAACCTTTGCCTTCACGTCGTTTGTCCACACCCATGCCTGCTTGTCGACCTTTCGTCGCCCAGGCTCTGTAATGCCGAGTTCCGACTGTGCAGCTTGACGTATCGCGTCGGTCGCCATCTTCCAAGTTTCGTGGACAGTTGTGACCGTCGGTAACCGCACGCGAAAAATCACAGCTGCTTCCTTCTCTCTCATTCGCCACCACTTTATTCTCGGTGCACAGCATCGCTCGACCTGCTTCTGCATTGGAGGGGCACTCTTTAGGGTGCAGATTGCTGACGATGCTGTGGGGCGATTGTCTCATACGGCACGATCTTCGCATCTGTGACAAGACCTCGATCGCGATCTTTTACAAGGACAAAGTCTATCTGAGTTTTGGTGCCCCACTATAGTATGAGATGAGGTGGGAGTCGCGTTTTCGGAGGACGGTGTTCATTATGGTGAGGTTATGCGATTCCACATAATCAAGAATATGCTCACCATCCGCGTTACGTGACCCGTACCCGAAACCACCGTGATGACATCTTTCGACGGTACCTCTGCTGTTTCTCATCAAGCAAGCTCCAAAAGTCATCCTTGGCTTGCTCTGAGCAGCCGGCCTGCGGAGCATACGCAGAGAAGAAGTGATAGAGGCTCCTTAGCGGCTGTAACCGCCCTTCGTAGCACCTACCTGCCCATCAAGGTCACCGGCGACTACGATGACATCTTTCGACGGTACCTCTGCTGTTTCTCATCAAGCAGGCTCCAAAACTCATCCTTGGCTTGCTCTGAGCAGCCGGCCTGCGGAGCATACGCAGAGAAGAAGTGATAGAGTCGCTCCTTAGCGACGACAATGATCTTCATCAACAGATCGTCAAAGCGTTCGACGCTTACAATCGAGCCACGAAATCGTTCAGAAACGATTACAGACATATCTGGTGGTCCTGGGACTTCCACATAGAACGGCCTTGAAGCGACGTCCTATGTCCCTTGACTTGCGGCAGGACCACCTCGTCTCCTTCACCGCACAGAAATCAACTCTTCTACGCTCCAGTACTCCAACCAACTCGCACGAGCGGCCCGTCAACGTACCTAAATTCAACTTAGCCACGCGGGCTCTGCTTACGTTACCGGACTTTCGGCCTACCTCAGTTGCACCCCGATGCCGTCCTTGCATCAGGGACCATCGCATACTTCTCACACTCGCCGGGCTCTGCGGGTGCGCGTCGGCTCCCGCGGACGCCGTAGCACTATCTTGAAATACTTGAACTGTCATACACCATGTGATGTGACATGGGTCTTCGTAGACCGGCCTGTCACAAGGGCATGTCGCCTGTAATCGAGTGTTCGTGTCGCCTCAGCTCGCCAAAGCGGGCAGTTTGCAGTGGCACCACGTGGAGGAACGAGCATCGCCACCACCTGGAACCTTGTCAAATGCTGTTGAGAAATCTAAATACGCGACATCAGTAGGATGATCACTTCCAGCGGTAACAGTCCATTCATCTAGCAAAGTATTTAAACACCGCAGTTTCGAACAACCTTGTCTCTCACAGACTCAAATCGATTTTCGACTTTTTCATTATTTTCTCGAAGGTTCTTGCAAGGACACGCAAGTGCGAGACACGCCGTTACGCGTGTCTCGCAAGGTTCTTTTCTCGAAGGTTCTTGCAAGGTTCTCGCAAGGTTCTTGCAAGGACACGCAAGTGCCCGCTTCGCGCGACTTTGTAGCATCTCTGACCTGTGGAAAGTAGTTATTGTAAAACATAAATTTCGCTAGCATCTAGGACTTGGTGCATACTTTACCGGCATCAAGCCCTTCACAACTTCGGTACATTCACCATAGACGGTCTTTCCTGACCAGCCAGTAATGTCATTGGTTTGTGCTGCGCAGTACTTCTGTCCCAGGTTGCTCCTCCGCAATCGTTCTCATGCTCAACAGCTAGGGTTTCAAGTTGTCGTTGACATGTCTTCCGAAGCCAGGTTCCCCCTCACTCGTTTCTTCTTACTGTATCTAATTGCTGGTCCGCCTTTACAGCTCTTCCCTCCCCCTCTTTAGTCCCCCACCTTCCTGATCCCAACTACTGGCCCACTTCTTTGTTTCCACTATTGACACCTACTGGTCTATTGTTGCCGGTTTCTCCGTCCTTGCCTCTCCTCCAGGTTCTTCTTTTCCTTCCTGGTCGCTCTCCTCGTCCACCATAGAGGTCCCCCATACCGCCCTTCTCCACTATCCCCTTAGTGGTCCTCCCATGCTTATGGCTCGGTCGGTGACACGTATTCAGAATCAGGATGCTTACTGCGCGAAGTAGGGAGTCCGTTTTTGGTTCAAGAAGCTCAAAAGCGCGCAGTCGCCGCTGTATCGAGCATGACGAGGCAATGCATATGGCAGATTCCTTATTCTCCGTATGAATTCCCTTACGGCTCCCTTCATGTTGGTTCCCCGTCCTGGTCCCGCCTCCAGTCCCTTCTTCAAGGTATATTCCTCTTCACCCCCTCGGGATCATCACTACTACTCTACCCCAATTAAGTAGGCCTCCCACGCTTACGACATGACGACGGCGAGCGAACGCCCATTGTGTGACATCGGTGTCACATCCTCTAAATCCGGTCTCTCTTAATGGTAATGGATCTCCTTGCTGATCTTCCTTACTGTCCCCTCCCCTGATTGGTAACTCCCTAATGATCCCTACATATTGGTTAAACTCTTCTTGGTGCCACCTCCTGGCCTTCTTCATTGCTCTCCCCATCGACCATCACGATGCTCCTCCTGGTCGCTGCCTCCTTCTCGCCGTCGGCTCTCCACCCTCAAAGTCGCCCTTCTACCCTTACCCCTTTAGTCTCATGCTAAAGGCACGAAGTCGGCTTCTGAATCCGGACGCTCAACAATGTGCGTAGGCGCTGTTGTGTTAAGCAGTAAAGGGCTGCGTTTTCCCTGCTGCAGCAACATCCCACGTTCAACAGCAAATTTTGGCCGCGCTGTAGATGATGAGGAGCATCTTATTCAGGATAGATCACTCGACCGTTTTCGCTGTGGATGATGCGGCGTAGCTCACATAGGTTAGATCACTCCACGGACAAACTCTTTTATATATAGGTGGTGATGGTGATAGGTGGTGGTAGCTTACATAGGTTAGATCATTCGACCGCCCTCGCTGTGATGATGCGGCCTACCTCACTTCGGTTAGACCACTCGACCGCTCTCGCTGTGGATGATGCGGCGTACCTCACTTCGGTTAGATCACTCGACCGCTTTCGCTGCGGATGATGCGGCGTAGCTCACTTAGGTTAGATCACTCCACGGACAAACTCTTTTATATATAGGTGGTGATAGTGATGGTGGTAGGTGGTGATGGTGCTAGGTGGTGATATCTCACTTCGGTTAGATCATTCGACCGCCCTCGCTGTGGATGAAGCAGCGTGCCTCACTTCGGTTAGATCACTCGACTGCTCTCGCTGTGGATGATGCGGCGTACCTCACTTAGGTTAGATCACTCCACGGACAAACTCTTTCATATATAGGCGGTGATGGTGATAGGTGGTGGTAGCTCACATAGGTTAGATCATTCGACCGCCCTCGCTGTGGATGATGCGGCGTACCTCACTTCGGTTAGATCACTCCACGGACAAACTTTTATATATAGCTGGTGATGGTGATAGGTGGTGGTATCCCATATAGGTTAGATTTTCGACCGCCCTCGCTGTGATGATGCGGCGTACCTCACTTCGGTTAGATCACTCGACCGCTCTCGCTGAGGATGAAGCAGCGTGCCTCACTTCGGTTAGATCACTCGACCGCTCTCGCTGTGGATGATGCGGCGTACCTCACCTAGGTTAGATCACTCCACGGACAAACTCTTTCATATATAGGTGGTGATAGGTGGTGATGGTGATATCTCACTTCGGTTAGATCATTCGACCGCCCTCGCTGTGGATGAAGCAGCGTGCCTCACTTCGGTTAGATCACTCGACCGCTCTCGCTGTGGATGATGCGGCGTACCTCACTTAGGTTAGATCACTCCACGGACAAACTCTTTCATACATAGGTGGTGATGGTGATAGGTGGTGGTAGCTCACATAGGTTAGATCATTCGACCGCCCTCGCTGTGGATGATGCGGCGTACCTCACTTCGGTTAGATCACTCCACGGAGAAACTTTTATATATAGGTGGTGATGGTGATAGGTGGTGGTATCCCATATAGGTTAGATCACTCGACCGCTCTCGCTGTGGATGAAGCAACGTGCCTCACTTCGGTTAAATCACTCAACCGCTCTCGCTGTGGATGATGCGGCGTACCTCACTTAGGTTAGATCACTCCACGGACAAACTCTTTCATATATAGGTGGTGATGGTGATAGGTGGTGGTAGCTTACATAGGTTAGATCATTCGACCGCCCTCGCTGTGATGATGCGGCCTACCTCACTTCGGTTAGACCACTCGACCGCTCTCGCTGTGGATGATGCGGCGTACCTCACTTCGGTTAGATCACTCGACCGCTTTCGCTGCGGATGATGCGGCGTACCTCACTTAGGTTAGATCACTCCACGGACAAACTCTTTCATATATAGGTGGTGATGGTGCTAGGTGGTGATATCTCACTTCGGTTAGATCATTCGACCGCCCTCGCTGTGGATGAAGCAGCGTGCCTCACTTCGGTTAGATCACTCGACTGCTCTCGCTGTGGATGATGCGGCGTACCTCACTTAGGTTAGATCACTCCACGGACAAACTCTTTCATATATAGGCGGTGATGGTGATAGGTGGTGGTAGCTCACATAGGTTAGATCATTCGACCGCCCTCGCTGTGGATGATGCGGCGTACCTCACTTCGGTTAGATCACTCCACGGACAAACTTTTATATATAGCTGGTGATGGTGATAGGTGGTGGTATCCCATATAGGTTAGATTTTCGACCGCCCTCGCTGTGATGATGCGGCGTACCTCACTTCGGTTAGATCACTCGACCGCTCTCGCTGTGGATGATGCGGCGTACCTCACCTAGGTTAGATCACTCCACGGACAAACTCTTTCATATATAGGTGGTGATAGGTGGTGATGGTGATAGGTGGTGGTAGCTCACATAGGTTAGATCATTCGACCGCCCTCGCTGTGGATGATGCGGCGTACCTCACTTCGATTAGATCACTCCACGGACAAACTTTTATATATAGGTGGTGATGGTGATAGGTGGTGGTATCCCACATAGGTTAGATTTTCGACCGCCCTCGCTGTGATGATGCGGCATACCTCACTTCGGTTAGATCACTCGACCGCTCTCGCTGTGGATGATGCGGCGTACCTCACTTAGGTTAGATCACTCCACGGACAAACTCTTTCATATATAGGTGGTGATGGTGATAGGTGGTGGTAGCTTACATAGGTTAGATCATTCGACCGCCCTCGCTGTGATGATGCGGCCTACCTCACTTCGGTTAGACCACTCGACCGCTCTCGCTGTGGATGATGCGGCGTACCTCACTTCGGTTAGATCACTCGACCGCTTTCGCTGCGGATGATGCGGCGTACCTCACTTAGGTTAGATCACTCCACGGACAAACTCTTTCATATATAGGTGGTGATGGTGCTAGGTGGTGATATCTCACTTCGGTTAGATCATTCGACCGCCCTCGCTGTGGATGAAGCAGCGTGCCTCACTTCGGTTAGATCACTCGACTGCTCTCGCTGTGGATGATGCGGCGTACCTCACTTAGGTTAGATCACTCCACGGACAAACTCTTTCATATATAGGCGGTGATGGTGATAGGTGGTGGTAGCTCACATAGGTTAGATCATTCGACCGCCCTCGCTGTGGATGATGCGGCGTACCTCACTTCGGTTAGATCACTCCACGGACAAACTTTTATATATAGCTGGTGATGGTGATAGGTGGTGGTATCCCATATAGGTTAGATTTTCGACCGCCCTCGCTGTGATGATGCGGCGTACCTCACTTCGGTTAGATCACTCGACCGCTCTCGCTGAGGATGAAGCAGCGTGCCTCACTTCGGTTAGATCACTCGACCGCTCTCGCTGTGGATGATGCGGCGTACCTCACCTAGGTTAGATCACTCCACGGACAAACTCTTTCATATATAGGTGGTGATAGGTGGTGATGGTGATAGGTGGTGGTAGCTCACATAGGTTAGATCATTCGACCGCCCTCGCTGTGGATGATGCGGCGTACCTCACTTCGATTAGATCACTCCACGGACAAACTTTTATATATAGGTGGTGATGGTGATAGGTGGTGGTATCCCACATAGGTTAGATTTTCGACCGCCCTCGCTGTGATGATGCGGCATACCTCACTTCGGTTAGATCACTCGACCGCTCTCGCTGTGGATGATGCGGCGTACCTCACTTAGGTTAGATCACTCCACGGACAAACTCTTTCATATATAGGTGGTGATGGTGATAGGTGGTGGTAGCTTACATAGGTTAGATCATTCGACCGCCCTCGCTGTGATGATGCGGCCTACCTCACTTCGGTTAGACCACTCGACCGCTCTCGCTGTGGATGATGCGGCGTACCTCACTTCGGTTAGATCACTCGACCGCTTTCGCTGCGGATGATGCGGCGTACCTCACTTAGGTTAGATCACTCCACGGACAAACTCTTTCATATATAGGTGGTGATGGTGCTAGGTGGTGATATCTCACTTCGGTTAGATCATTCGACCGCCCTCGCTGTGGATGAAGCAGCGTGCCTCACTTCGGTTAGATCACTCGACTGCTCTCGCTGTGGATGATGCGGCGTACCTCACTTAGGTTAGATCACTCCACGGACAAACTCTTTCATATATAGGCGGTGATGGTGATAGGTGGTGGTAGCTCACATAGGTTAGATCATTCGACCGCCCTCGCTGTGGATGATGCGGCGTACCTCACTTCGGTTAGATCACTCCACGGACAAACTTTTATATATAGCTGGTGATGGTGATAGGTGGTGGTATCCCATATAGGTTAGATTTTCGACCGCCCTCGCTGTGATGATGCGGCGTACCTCACTTCGGTTAGATCACTCGACCGCTCTCGCTGAGGATGAAGCAGCGTGCCTCACTTCGGTTAGATCACTCGACCGCTCTCGCTGTGGATGATGCGGCGTACCTCACCTAGGTTAGATCACTCCACGGACAAACTCTTTCATATATAGGTGGTGATAGGTGGTGATGGTGATAGGTGGTGGTAGCTCACATAGGTTAGATCATTCGACCGCCCTCGCTGTGGATGATGCGGCGTACCTCACTTCGATTAGATCACTCCACGGACAAACTTTTATATATAGGTGGTGATGGTGATAGGTGGTGGTATCCCACATAGGTTAGATTTTCGACCGCCCTCGCTGTGATGATGCGGCATACCTCACTTCGGTTAGATCACTCGACCGCTCTCGCTGTGGATGATGCGGCGTACCTCACTTCGGTTAGATCACTTGACCGCTTTCGCTGCGGATGATGCGGCGTAGCTCACTTAGGTTAGATCATTCCACGGACAAACTCTTTTATATATAGGTGGTGATGGTGATGGTGCTAGGTGGTGGTATCCCATATAGGTTAGATTTTCGACCGCCCTCGCTGTGATGGTGCGGCGTACCTCACTTCGGTTAGATCATTCGACCGCTCTCGCTGTGGATGATGCGGCGTACCTCACTTAGGTTAGATCATTCCACGGACAAACTCTTTCATATATAGGTGGTGATGCTGCTAGGTGGTGATATCTCACTTCGGTTAGATCATTCGACCGCCCTCGCTGTGGATGAAGCAGCGTGCCTCACTTCGGTTAGATCACTCGACCGCTCTCGCTGTGGATGATGCGGCGTACCTCACTTAGGTTAGATCACTCCACGGACAAACTCTTTCATATATAGGCGGTGATGGTGATAGGTGGTGGTAGCTCACATAGGTTAGATCATTCGACCGCCCTCGCTGTGGATGATGCGGCGTACCTCACTTCGGTTAGATCACTCGACCGCTCTCGCTGTGGATGATGCGGCGTACCTCACTTCGGTTAGATCACTCCACGGACAAACTTTTATATATAGGTGGTGATGGTGATAGGTGGTGGTATCCCATATAGGTTAGATCACTCGACCGCTCTCGCTGTGGATGAAGCAACGTGCCTCACTTCGGTTAAATCACTCGACCGCTCTCGCTGTGGATGATGCGGCGTACCTCACTTAGGTTAGATCACTCCACGGACAAACTCTTTCATATATAGGTGGTGATGGTGATAGGTGGTGGTAGCTTACATAGGTTAGATCATTCGACCGCCCTCGCTGTGATGATGCGGCCTACCTCACTTCGGTTAGACCACTCGACCGCTCTCGCTGTGTATGATGCGGCGTACCTCACTTCGGTTAGATCACTCGACCGCTTTCGCTGCGGATGATGCGGCGTACCTCACTTAGGTTAGATCACTCCACGGACAAACTCTTTCATATATAGGTGGTGATGGTGCTAGGTGGTGATATCTCACTTCGGTTAGATCATTCGACCGCCCTCGCTGTGGATGAAGCAGCGTGCCTCACTTCGGTTAGATCACTCGACTGCTCTCGCTGTGGATGATGCGGCGTACCTCACTTAGGTTAGATCACTCCTCGGACAAACTCTTTCATATATAGGCGGTGATGGTGATAGGTGGTGGTAGCTCACATAGGTTAGATCATTCGACCGCCCTCGCTGTGGATGATGCGGCGTACCTCACTTCGGTTAGATCACTCCACGGACAAACTTTTATATATAGCTGGTGATGGTGATAGGTGGTGGTATCCCATATAGGTTAGATTTTCGACCGCCCTCGCTGTGATGATGCGGCGTACCTCACTTCGGTTAGATCACTCGACCGCTCTCGCTGTGGATGATGCGGCGTACCTCACTTCGGTTAGATCACTTGACCGCTTTCGCTGCGGATGATGCGGCGTAGCTCACTTAGGTTAGATCATTCCACGGACAAACTCTTTTATATATAGGTGGTGATGGTGATGGTGCTAGGTGGTGGTATCCCATATAGGTTAGATTTTCGACCGCCCTCGCTGTGATGGTGCGGCGTACCTCACTTCGGTTAGATCATTCGACCGCTCTCGCTGTGGATGATGCGGCGTACCTCACTTAGGTTAGATCATTCCACGGACAAACTCTTTCATATATAGGTGGTGATGCTGCTAGGTGGTGATATCTCACTTCGGTTAGATCATTCGACCGCCCTCGCTGTGGATGAAGCAGCGTGCCTCACTTCGGTTAGATCACTCGACCGCTCTCGCTGTGGATGATGCGGCGTACCTCACTTAGGTTAGATCACTCCACGGACAAACTCTTTCATACATAGGTGGTGATGGTGATAGGTGGTGGTAGCTCACATAGGTTAGATCATTCGACCGCCCTCGCTGTGGATGATGCGGCGTACCTCACTTCGGTTAGATCACTCCACGGACAAACTTTTATATATAGGTGGTGATGGTGATAGGTGGTGGTATCCCATATAGGTTAGATCACTCGACCGCTCTCGCTGTGGATGAAGCAACGTGCCTCACTTCGGTTAAATCACTCGACCGCTCTCGCTGTGGATGATGCGGCGTACCTCACTTAGGTTAGATCACTCCACGGACAAACTCTTTCATATATAGGTGGTGATGGTGATAGGTGGTGGTAGCTTACATAGGTTAGATCATTCGACCGCCCTCGCTGTGATGATGCGGCCTACCTCACTTCGGTTAGACCACTCGACCGCTCTCGCTGTGGATGATGCGGCGTACCTCACTTCGGTTAGATCACTCGACCGCTTTCGCTGCGGATGATGCGGCGTACCTCACTTAGGTTAGATCACTCCACGGACAAACTCTTTCATATATAGGTGGTGATGGTGCTAGGTGGTGATATCTCACTTCGGTTAGATCATTCGACCGCCCTCGCTGTGGATGAAGCAGCGTGCCTCACTTCGGTTAGATCACTCGACTGCTCTCGCTGTGGATGATGCGGCGTACCTCACTTAGGTTAGATCACTCCACGGACAAACTCTTTCATATATAGGCGGTGATGGTGATAGGTGGTGGTAGCTCACATAGGTTAGATCATTCGACCGCCCTCGCTGTGGATGATGCGGCGTACCTCACTTCGGTTAGATCACTCCACGGACAAACTTTTATATATAGCTGGTGATGGTGATAGGTGGTGGTATCCCATATAGGTTAGATTTTCGACCGCCCTCGCTGTGATGATGCGGCGTACCTCACTTCGGTTAGATCACTCGACCGCTCTCGCTGTGGATGATGCGGCGTACCTCACTTAGGTTAGATCACTCCACGGACAAACTCTTTCATATATAGGTGGTGATGGTGATAGGTGGTGGTAGCTTACATAGGTTAGATCATTCGACCGCCCTCGCTGTGATGATGCGGCCTACCTCACTTCGGTTAGACCACTCGACCGCTCTCGCTGTGGATGATGCGGCGTACCTCACTTCGGTTAGATCACTCGACCGCTTTCGCTGCGGATGATGCGGCGTACCTCACTTAGGTTAGATCACTCCACGGACAAACTCTTTCATATATAGGTGGTGATGGTGCTAGGTGGTGATATCTCACTTCGGTTAGATCATTCGACCGCCCTCGCTGTGGATGAAGCAGCGTGCCTCACTTCGGTTAGATCACTCGACTGCTCTCGCTGTGGATGATGCGGCGTACCTCACTTAGGTTAGATCACTCCACGGACAAACTCTTTCATATATAGGCGGTGATGGTGATAGGTGGTGGTAGCTCACATAGGTTAGATCATTCGACCGCCCTCGCTGTGGATGATGCGGCGTACCTCACTTCGGTTAGATCACTCCACGGACAAACTTTTATATATAGCTGGTGATGATGATAGGTGGTGGTATCCCATATAGGTTAGATTTTCGACCGCCCTCGCTGTGATGATGCGGCGTACCTCACTTCGGTTAGATCACTCGACCGCTCTCGCTGTGGATGATGCGGCGTACCTCACTTCGGTTAGATCACTTGACCGCTTTCGCTGCGGATGATGCGGCGTAGCTCACTTAGGTTAGATCATTCCACGGACAAACTCTTTTATATATAGGTGGTGATGGTGATGGTGCTAGGTGGTGGTATCCCATATAGGTTAGATTTTCGACCGCCCTCGCTGTGATGGTGCGGCGTACCTCACTTCGGTTAGATCATTCGACCGCTCTCGCTGTGGATGATGCGGCGTACCTCACTTAGGTTAGATCATTCCACGGACAAACTCTTTCATATATAGGTGGTGATGCTGCTAGGTGGTGATATCTCACTTCGGTTAGATCATTCGACCGCCCTCGCTGTGGATGAAGCAGCGTGCCTCACTTCGGTTAGATCACTCGACCGCTCTCGCTGTGGATGATGCGGCGTACCTCACTTAGGTTAGATCACTCCACGGACAAACTCTTTCATACATAGGTGGTGATGGTGATAGGTGGTGGTAGCTCACATAGGTTAGATCATTCGACCGCCCTCGCTGTGGATGATGCGGCGTACCTCACTTCGGTTAGATCACTCCACGGACAAACTTTTATATATAGGTGGTGATGGTGATAGGTGGTGGTATCCCATATAGGTTAGATCACTCGACCGCTCTCGCTGTGGATGAAGCAACGTGCCTCACTTCGGTTAAATCACTCGACCGCTCTCGCTGTGGATGATGCGGCGTACCTCACTTAGGTTAGATCACTCCACGGACAAACTCTTTCATATATAGGTGGTGATGGTGATAGGTGGTGGTAGCTTACATAGGTTAGATCATTCGACCGCCCTCGCTGTGATGATGCGGCCTACCTCACTTCGGTTAGACCACTCGACCGCTCTCGCTGTGGATGATGCGGCGTACCTCACTTCGGTTAGATCACTCGACCGCTTTCGCTGCGGATGATGCGGCGTACCTCACTTAGGTTAGATCACTCCACGGACAAACTCTTTCATATATAGGTGGTGATGGTGCTAGGTGGTGATATCTCACTTCGGTTAGATCATTCGACCGCCCTCGCTGTGGATGAAGCAGCGTGCCTCACTTCGGTTAGATCACTCGACTGCTCTCGCTGTGGATGATGCGGCGTACCTCACTTAGGTTAGATCACTCCACGGACAAACTCTTTCATATATAGGCGGTGATGGTGATAGGTGGTGGTAGCTCACATAGGTTAGATCATTCGACCGCCCTCGCTGTGGATGATGCGGCGTACCTCACTTCGGTTAGATCACTCCACGGACAAACTTTTATATATAGCTGGTGATGGTGATAGGTGGTGGTATCCCATATAGGTTAGATTTTCGACCGCCCTCGCTGTGATGATGCGGCGTACCTCACTTCGGTTAGATCACTCGACCGCTCTCGCTGTGGATGATGCGGCGTACCTCACTTCGGTTAGATCACTTGACCGCTTTCGCTGCGGATGATGCGGCGTAGCTCACTTAGGTTAGATCATTCCACGGACAAACTCTTTTATATATAGGTGGTGATGGTGATGGTGCTAGGTGGTGGTATCCCATATAGGTTAGATTTTCGACCGCCCTCGCTGTGATGGTGCGGCGTACCTCACTTCGGTTAGATCATTCGACCGCTCTCGCTGTGGATGATGCGGCGTACCTCACTTAGGTTAGATCATTCCACGGACAAACTCTTTCATATATAGGTGGTGATGCTGCTAGGTGGTGATATCTCACTTCGGTTAGATCATTCGACCGCCCTCGCTGTGGATGAAGCAGCGTGCCTCACTTCGGTTAGATCACTCGACCGCTCTCGCTGTGGATGATGCGGCGTACCTCACTTAGGTTAGATCACTCCACGGACAAACTCTTTCATACATAGGTGGTGATGGTGATAGGTGGTGGTAGCTCACATAGGTTAGATCATTCGACCGCCCTCGCTGTGGATGATGCGGCGTACCTCACTTCGGTTAGATCACTCCACGGACAAACTTTTATATATAGGTGGTGATGGTGATAGGTGGTGGTATCCCATATAGGTTAGATCACTCGACCGCTCTCGCTGTGGATGAAGCAACGTGCCTCACTTCGGTTAAATCACTCGACCGCTCTCGCTGTGGATGATGCGGCGTACCTCACTTAGGTTAGATCACTCCACGGACAAACTCTTTCATATATAGGTGGTGATGGTGATAGGTGGTGGTAGCTTACATAGGTTAGATCATTCGACCGCCCTCGCTGTGATGATGCGGCCTACCTCACTTCGGTTAGACCACTCGACCGCTCTCGCTGTGGATGATGCGGCGTACCTCACTTCGGTTAGATCACTCGACCGCTTTCGCTGCGGATGATGCGGCGTACCTCACTTAGGTTAGATCACTCCACGGACAAACTCTTTCATATATAGGTGGTGATGGTGCTAGGTGGTGATATCTCACTTCGGTTAGATCATTCGACCGCCCTCGCTGTGGATGAAGCAGCGTGCCTCACTTCGGTTAGATCACTCGACTGCTCTCGCTGTGGATGATGCGGCGTACCTCACTTAGGTTAGATCACTCCACGGACAAACTCTTTCATATATAGGCGGTGATGGTGATAGGTGGTGGTAGCTCACATAGGTTAGATCATTCGACCGCCCTCGCTGTGGATGATGCGGCGTACCTCACTTCGGTTAGATCACTCCACGGACAAACTTTTATATATAGCTGGTGATGGTGATAGGTGGTGGTATCCCATATAGGTTAGATTTTCGACCGCCCTCGCTGTGATGATGCGGCGTACCTCACTTCGGTTAGATCACTCGACCGCTCTCGCTGTGGATGATGCGGCGTACCTCACTTCGGTTAGATCACTTGACCGCTTTCGCTGCGGATGATGCGGCGTAGCTCACTTAGGTTAGATCATTCCACGGACAAACTCTTTTATATATAGGTGGTGATGGTGATGGTGCTAGGTGGTGGTATCCCATATAGGTTAGATTTTCGACCGCCCTCGCTGTGATGGTGCGGCGTACCTCACTTCGGTTAGATCATTCGACCGCTCTCGCTGTGGATGATGAGGCGTACCTCACTTAGGTTAGATCATTCCACGGACAAACTCTTTCATATATAGGTGGTGATGCTGCTAGGTGGTGATATCTCACTTCGGTTAGATCATTCGACCGCCCTCGCTGTGGATGAAGCAGCGTGCCTCACTTCGGTTAGATCACTCGACCGCTCTCGCTGTGGATGATGCGGCGTACCTCACTTAGGTTAGATCACTCCACGGACAAACTCTTTCATACATAGGTGGTGATGGTGATAGGTGGTGGTAGCTCACATAGGTTAGATCATTCGACCGCCCTCGCTGTGGATGATGCGGCGTACCTCACTTCGGTTAGATCACTCCACGGACAAACTTTTATATATAGGTGGTGATGGTGATAGGTGGTGGTATCCCATATAGGTTAGATCACTCGACCGCTCTCGCTGTGGATGAAGCAACGTGCCTCACTTCGGTTAGACCACTCGACCGCTCTCGCTGTGGATGATGCGGCGTACCTCACTTCGGTTAGATCACTCGACCGCTTTCGCTGCGGATGATGCGGCGTACCTCACTTAGGTTAGATCACTCCACGGACAAACTCTTTCATATATAGGTGGTGATGGTGCTAGGTGGTGATATCTCACTTCGGTTAGATCATTCGACCGCCCTCGCTGTGGATGAAGCAGCGTGCCTCACTTCGGTTAGATCACTCGACTGCTCTCGCTGTGGATGATGCGGCGTACCTCACTTAGGTTAGATCACTCCACGGACAAACTCTTTCATATATAGGCGGTGATGGTGATAGGTGGTGGTAGCTCACATAGGTTAGATCATTCGACCGCCCTCGCTGTGGATGATGCGGCGTACCTCACTTCGGTTAGATCACTCCACGGACAAACTTTTATATATAGCTGGTGATGGTGATAGGTGGTGGTATCCCATATAGGTTAGATTTTCGACCGCCCTCGCTGTGATGATGCGGCGTACCTCACTTCGGTTAGATCACTCGACCGCTCTCGCTGTGGATGATGCGGCGTACCTCACTTCGGTTAGATCACTTGACCGCTTTCGCTGCGGATGATGCGGCGTAGCTCACTTAGGTTAGATCATTCCACGGACAAACTCTTTTATATATAGGTGGTGATGGTGATGGTGCTAGGTGGTGGTATCCCATATAGGTTAGATTTTCGACCGCCCTCGCTGTGATGGTGCGGCGTACCTCACTTCGGTTAGATCATTCGACCGCTCTCGCTGTGGATGATGAGGCGTACCTCACTTAGGTTAGATCATTCCACGGACAAACTCTTTCATATATAGGTGGTGATGCTGCTAGGTGGTGATATCTCACTTCGGTTAGATCATTCGACCGCCCTCGCTGTGGATGAAGCAGCGTGCCTCACTTCGGTTAGATCACTCGACCGCTCTCGCTGTGGATGATGCGGCGTACCTCACTTAGGTTAGATCACTCCACGGACAAACTCTTTCATACATAGGTGGTGATGGTGATAGGTGGTGGTAGCTCACATAGGTTAGATCATTCGACCGCCCTCGCTGTGGATGATGCGGCGTACCTCACTTCGGTTAGATCACTCCACGGACAAACTTTTATATATAGGTGGTGATGGTGATAGGTGGTGGTATCCCATATAGGTTAGATCACTCGACCGCTCTCGCTGTGGATGAAGCAACGTGCCTCACTTCGGTTAAATCACTCGACCGCTCTCGCTGTGGATGATGCGGCGTACCTCACTTAGGTTAGATCACTCCACGGACAAACTCTTTCATATATAGGTGGTGATGGTGATAGGTGGTGGTAGCTTACATAGGTTAGATCATTCGACCGCCCTCGCTGTGATGATGCGGCCTACCTCACTTCGGTTAGACCACTCGACCGCTCTCGCTGTGGATGATGCGGCGTACCTCACTTCGGTTAGATCACTCGACCGCTTTCGCTGCGGATGATGCGGCGTACCTCACTTAGGTTAGATCACTCCACGGACAAACTCTTTCATATATAGGTGGTGATGGTGCTAGGTGGTGATATCTCACTTCGGTTAGATCATTCGACCGCCCTCGCTGTGGATGAAGCAGCGTGCCTCACTTCGGTTAGATCACTCGACTGCTCTCGCTGTGGATGATGCGGCGTACCTCACTTAGGTTAGATCACTCCACGGACAAACTCTTTCATATATAGGCGGTGATGGTGATAGGTGGTGGTAGCTCACATAGGTTAGATCATTCGACCGCCCTCGCTGTGGATGATGCGGCGTACCTCACTTCGGTTAGATCACTCCACGGACAAACTTTTATATATAGCTGGTGATGGTGATAGGTGGTGGTATCCCATATAGGTTAGATTTTCGACCGCCCTCGCTGTGATGATGCGGCGTACCTCACTTCGGTTAGATCACTCGACCGCTCTCGCTGTGGATGATGCGGCGTACCTCACTTAGGTTAGATCACTCCACGGACAAACTCTTTCATATATAGGTGGTGATGGTGATAGGTGGTGGTAGCTTACATAGGTTAGATCATTCGACCGCCCTCGCTGTGATGATGCGGCCTACCTCACTTCGGTTAGACCACTCGACCGCTCTCGCTGTGGATGATGCGGCGTACCTCACTTCGGTTAGATCACTCGACCGCTTTCGCTGCGGATGATGCGGCGTACCTCACTTAGGTTAGATCACTCCACGGACAAACTCTTTCATATATAGGTGGTGATGGTGCTAGGTGGTGATATCTCACTTCGGTTAGATCATTCGACCGCCCTCGCTGTGGATGAAGCAGCGTGCCTCACTTCGGTTAGATCACTCGACTGCTCTCGCTGTGGATGATGCGGCGTACCTCACTTAGGTTAGATCACTCCACGGACAAACTCTTTCATATATAGGCGGTGATGGTGATAGGTGGTGGTAGCTCACATAGGTTAGATCATTCGACCGCCCTCGCTGTGGATGATGCGGCGTACCTCACTTCGGTTAGATCACTCCACGGACAAACTTTTATATATAGCTGGTGATGGTGATAGGTGGTGGTATCCCATATAGGTTAGATTTTCGACCGCCCTCGCTGTGATGATGCGGCGTACCTCACTTCGGTTAGATCACTCGACCGCTCTCGCTGTGGATGATGCGGCGTACCTCACTTCGGTTAGATCACTTGACCGCTTTCGCTGCGGATGATGCGGCGTAGCTCACTTAGGTTAGATCATTCCACGGACAAACTCTTTTATATATAGGTGGTGATGGTGATGGTGCTAGGTGGTGGTATCCCATATAGGTTAGATTTTCGACCGCCCTCGCTGTGATGGTGCGGCGTACCTCACTTCGGTTAGATCATTCGACCGCTCTCGCTGTGGATGATGCGGCGTACCTCACTTAGGTTAGATCATTCCACGGACAAACTCTTTCATATATAGGTGGTGATGCTGCTAGGTGGTGATATCTCACTTCGGTTAGATCATTCGACCGCCCTCGCTGTGGATGAAGCAGCGTGCCTCACTTCGGTTAGATCACTCGACCGCTCTCGCTGTGGATGATGCGGCGTACCTCACTTAGGTTAGATCACTCCACGGACAAACTCTTTCATACATAGGTGGTGATGGTGATAGGTGGTGGTAGCTCACATAGGTTAGATCATTCGACCGCCCTCGCTGTGGATGATGCGGCGTACCTCACTTCGGTTAGATCACTCCACGGACAAACTTTTATATATAGGTGGTGATGGTGATAGGTGGTGGTATCCCATATAGGTTAGATCACTCGACCGCTCTCGCTGTGGATGAAGCAACGTGCCTCACTTCGGTTAAATCACTCGACCGCTCTCGCTGTGGATGATGCGGCGTACCTCACTTAGGTTAGATCACTCCACGGACAAACTCTTTCATATATAGGTGGTGATGGTGATAGGTGGTGGTAGCTTACATAGGTTAGATCATTCGACCGCCCTCGCTGTGATGATGCGGCCTACCTCACTTCGGTTAGACCACTCGACCGCTCTCGCTGTGGATGATGCGGCGTACCTCACTTCGGTTAGATCACTCGACCGCTTTCGCTGCGGATGATGCGGCGTACCTCACTTAGGTTAGATCACTCCACGGACAAACTCTTTCATATATAGGTGGTGATGGTGCTAGGTGGTGATATCTCACTTCGGTTAGATCATTCGACCGCCCTCGCTGTGGATGAAGCAGCGTGCCTCACTTCGGTTAGATCACTCGACTGCTCTCGCTGTGGATGATGCGGCGTACCTCACTTAGGTTAGATCACTCCACGGACAAACTCTTTCATATATAGGCGGTGATGGTGATAGGTGGTGGTAGCTCACATAGGTTAGATCATTCGACCGCCCTCGCTGTGGATGATGCGGCGTACCTCACTTCGGTTAGATCACTCCACGGACAAACTTTTATATATAGCTGGTGATGGTGATAGGTGGTGGTATCCCATATAGGTTAGATTTTCGACCGCCCTCGCTGTGATGATGCGGCGTACCTCACTTCGGTTAGATCACTCGACCGCTCTCGCTGTGGATGATGCGGCGTACCTCACTTCGGTTAGATCACTTGACCGCTTTCGCTGCGGATGATGCGGCGTAGCTCACTTAGGTTAGATCATTCCACGGACAAACTCTTTTATATATAGGTGGTGATGGTGATGGTGCTAGGTGGTGGTATCCCATATAGGTTAGATTTTCGACCGCCCTCGCTGTGATGGTGCGGCGTACCTCACTTCGGTTAGATCATTCGACCGCTCTCGCTGTGGATGATGCGGCGTACCTCACTTAGGTTAGATCATTCCACGGACAAACTCTTTCATATATAGGTGGTGATGCTGCTAGGTGGTGATATCTCACTTCGGTTAGATCATTCGACCGCCCTCGCTGTGGATGAAGCAGCGTGCCTCACTTAGGTTAGATCACTCCACGGACAAACTCTTTCATACATAGGTGGTGATGGTGATAGGTGGTGGTAGCTCACATAGGTTAGATCATTCGACCGCCCTCGCTGTGGATGATGCGGCGTACCTCACTTCGGTTAGATCACTCCACGGACAAACTTTTATATATAGGTGGTGATGGTGATAGGTGGTGGTATCCCATATAGGTTAGATCATTCGACCGCCCTCGCTGTGGATGAAGCAGCGTGCCTCACTTCGGTTAGATCACTCGACTGCTCTCGCTGTGGATGATGCGGCGTACCTCACTTAGGTTAGATCACTCCACGGACAAACTCTTTCATATATAGGCGGTGATGGTGATAGGTGGTGGTAGCTCACATAGGTTAGATCATTCGACCGCCCTCGCTGTGGATGATGCGGCGTACCTCACTTCGGTTAGATCACTCCACGGACAAACTTTTATATATAGCTGGTGATGGTGATAGGTGGTGGTATCCCATATAGGTTAGATTTTCGACCGCCCTCGCTGTGATGATGCGGCGTACCTCACTTCGGTTAGATCACTTGACCGCTTTCGCTGCGGATGATGCGGCGTAGCTCACTTAGGTTAGATCATTCCACGGACAAACTCTTTTATATATAGGTGGTGATGGTGATGGTGCTAGGTGGTGGTATCCCATATAGGTTAGATTTTCGACCGCCCTCGCTGTGATGGTGCGGCGTACCTCACTTCGGTTAGATCATTCGACCGCTCTCGCTGTGGATGATGCGGCGTACCTCACTTAGGTTAGATCATTCCACGGACAAACTCTTTCATATATAGGTGGTGATGCTGCTAGGTGGTGATATCTCACTTCGGTTAGATCATTCGACCGCCCTCGCTGTGGATGAAGCAGCGTGCCTCACTTCGGTTAGATCACTCGACCGCTCTCGCTGTGGATGATGCGGCGTACCTCACTTAGGTTAGATCACTCCACGGACAAACTCTTTCATACATAGGTGGTGATGGTGATAGGTGGTGGTAGCTCACATAGGTTAGATCATTCGACCGCCCTCGCTGTGGATGATGCGGCGTACCTCACTTCGGTTAGATCACTCCACGGACAAACTTTTATATATAGGTGGTGATGGTGATAGGTGGTGGTATCCCATATAGGTTAGATCACTCGACCGCTCTCGCTGTGGATGAAGCAACGTGCCTCACTTCGGTTAAATCACTCGACCGCTCTCGCTGTGGATGATGCGGCGTACCTCACTTAGGTTAGATCACTCCACGGACAAACTCTTTCATATATAGGTGGTGATGGTGATAGGTGGTGGTAGCTTACATAGGTTAGATCATTCGACCGCCCTCGCTGTGATGATGCGGCCTACCTCACTTCGGTTAGACCACTCGACCGCTCTCGCTGTGGATGATGCGGCGTACCTCACTTCGGTTAGATCACTCGACCGCTTTCGCTGCGGATGATGCGGCGTACCTCACTTAGGTTAGATCACTCCACGGACAAACTCTTTCATATATAGGTGGTGATGGTGCTAGGTGGTGATATCTCACTTCGGTTAGATCATTCGACCGCTCTCGCTGTGGATGAAGCAGCGTGCCTCACTTCGGTTAGATCACTCGACTGCTCTCGCTGTGGATGATGCGGCGTACCTCACTTAGGTTAGATCACTCCACGGACAAACTCTTTCATATATAGGCGGTGATGGTGATAGGTGGTGGTAGCTCACATAGGTTAGATCATTCGACCGCCCTCGCTGTGGATGATGCGGCGTACCTCACTTCGGTTAGATCACTCCACGGACAAACTTTTATATATAGCTGGTGATGGTGATAGGTGGTGGTATCCCATATAGGTTAGATTTTCGACCGCCCTCGCTGTGATGATGCGGCGTACCTCACTTCGGTTAGATCACTCGACCGCTCTCGCTGTGGATGATGCGGCGTACCTCACTTCGGTTAGATCACTTGACCGCTTTCGCTGCGGATGATGCGGCGTAGCTCACTTAGGTTAGATCATTCCACGGACAAACTCTTTTATATATAGGTGGTGATGGTGATGGTGCTAGGTGGTGGTATCCCATATAGGTTAGATTTTCGACCGCCCTCGCTGTGATGGTGCGGCGTACCTCACTTCGGTTAGATCATTCGACCGCTCTCGCTGTGGATGATGCGGCGTACCTCACTTAGGTTAGATCATTCCACGGACAAACTCTTTCATATATAGGTGGTGATGCTGCTAGGTGGTGATATCTCACTTCGGTTAGATCATTCGACCGCCCTCGCTGTGGATGAAGCAGCGTGCCTCACTTAGGTTAGATCACTCCACGGACAAACTCTTTCATACATAGGTGGTGATGGTGATAGGTGGTGGTAGCTCACATAGGTTAGATCATTCGACCGCCCTCGCTGTGGATGATGCGGCGTACCTCACTTCGGTTAGATCACTCCACGGACAAACTTTTATATATAGGTGGTGATGGTGATAGGTGGTGGTATCCCATATAGGTTAGATCATTCGACCGCCCTCGCTGTGGATGAAGCAGCGTGCCTCACTTCGGTTAGATCACTCGACTGCTCTCGCTGTGGATGATGCGGCGTACCTCACTTAGGTTAGATCACTCCACGGACAAACTCTTTCATATATAGGCGGTGATGGTGATAGGTGGTGGTAGCTCACATAGGTTAGATCATTCGACCGCCCTCGCTGTGGATGATGCGGCGTACCTCACTTCGGTTAGATCACTCCACGGACAAACTTTTATATATAGCTGGTGATGGTGATAGGTGGTGGTATCCCATATAGGTTAGATTTTCGACCGCCCTCGCTGTGATGATGCGGCGTACCTCACTTCGGTTAGATCACTCGACCGCTCTCGCTGTGGATGATGCGGCGTACCTCACTTCGGTTAGATCACTTGACCGCTTTCGCTGCGGATGATGCGGCGTAGCTCACTTAGGTTAGATCATTCCACGGACAAACTCTTTTATATATAGGTGGTGATGGTGATGGTGCTAGGTGGTGGTATCCCATATAGGTTAGATTTTCGACCGCCCTCGCTGTGATGGTGCGGCGTACCTCACTTCGGTTAGATCATTCGACCGCTCTCGCTGTGGATGATGCGGCGTACCTCACTTAGGTTAGATCATTCCACGGACAAACTCTTTCATATATAGGTGGTGATGCTGCTAGGTGGTGATATCTCACTTCGGTTAGATCATTCGACCGCCCTCGCTGTGGATGAAGCAGCGTGCCTCACTTCGGTTAGATCACTCGACCGCTCTCGCTGTGGATGATGCGGCGTACCTCACTTAGGTTAGATCACTCCACGGACAAACTCTTTCATACATAGGTGGTGATGGTGATAGGTGGTGGTAGCTCACATAGGTTAGATCATTCGACCGCCCTCGCTGTGGATGATGCGGCGTACCTCACTTCGGTTAGATCACTCCACGGACAAACTTTTATATATAGGTGGTGATGGTGATAGGTGGTGGTATCCCATATAGGTTAGATCACTCGACCGCTCTCGCTGTGGATGAAGCAACGTGCCTCACTTCGGTTAAATCACTCGACCGCTCTCGCTGTGGATGATGCGGCGTACCTCACTTAGGTTAGATCACTCCACGGACAAACTCTTTCATATATAGGTGGTGATGGTGATAGGTGGTGGTAGCTTACATAGGTTAGATCATTCGACCGCCCTCGCTGTGATGATGCGGCCTACCTCACTTCGGTTAGACCACTCGACCGCTCTCGCTGTAGATGATGCGGCGTACCTCACTTCGGTTAGATCACTCGACCGCTTTCGCTGCGGATGATGCGGCGTACCTCACTTAGGTTAGATCACTCCACGGACAAACTCTTTCATATATAGGTGGTGATGGTGCTAGGTGGTGATATCTCACTTCGGTTAGATCATTCGACCGCTCTCGCTGTGGATGAAGCAGCGTGCCTCACTTCGGTTAGATCACTCGACTGCTCTCGCTGTGGATGATGCGGCGTACCTCACTTAGGTTAGATCACTCCACGGACAAACTCTTTCATATATAGGCGGTGATGGTGATAGGTGGTGGTAGCTCACATAGGTTAGATCATTCGACCGCCCTCGCTGTGGATGATGCGGCGTACCTCACTTCGGTTAGATCACTCCACGGACAAACTTTTATATATAGCTGGTGATGGTGATAGGTGGTGGTATCCCATATAGGTTAGATTTTCGACCGCCCTCGCTGTGATGATGCGGCGTACCTCACTTCGGTTAGATCACTCGACCGCTCTCGCTGTGGATGATGCGGCGTACCTCACTTCGGTTAGATCACTTGACCGCTTTCGCTGCGGATGATGCGGCGTAGCTCACTTAGGTTAGATCATTCCACGGACAAACTCTTTTATATATAGGTGGTGATGGTGATGGTGCTAGGTGGTGGTATCCCATATAGGTTAGATTTTCGACCGCCCTCGCTGTGATGGTGCGGCGTACCTCACTTCGGTTAGATCATTCGACCGCTCTCGCTGTGGATGATGCGGCGTACCTCACTTAGGTTAGATCATTCCACGGACAAACTCTTTCATATATAGGTGGTGATGCTGCTAGGTGGTGATATCTCACTTCGGTTAGATCATTCGACCGCCCTCGCTGTGGATGAAGCAGCGTGCCTCACTTCGGTTAGATCACTCGACCGCTCTCGCTGTGGATGATGCGGCGTACCTCACTTAGGTTAGATCACTCCACGGACAAACTCTTTCATACATAGGTGGTGATGGTGATAGGTGGTGGTAGCTCACATAGGTTAGATCATTCGACCGCCCTCGCTGTGGATGATGCGGCGTACCTCACTTCGGTTAGATCACTCCACGGACAAACTTTTATATATAGGTGGTGATGGTGATAGGTGGTGGTATCCCATATAGGTTAGATCACTCGACCGCTCTCGCTGTGGATGAAGCAACGTGCCTCACTTCGGTTAAATCACTCGACCGCTCTCGCTGTGGATGATGCGGCGTACCTCACTTAGGTTAGATCACTCCACGGACAAACTCTTTCATATATAGGTGGTGATGGTGATAGGTGGTGGTAGCTTACATAGGTTAGATCATTCGACCGCCCTCGCTGTGATGATGCGGCCTACCTCACTTCGGTTAGACCACTCGACCGCTCTCGCTGTAGATGATGCGGCGTACCTCACTTCGGTTAGATCACTCGACCGCTTTCGCTGCGGATGATGCGGCGTACCTCACTTAGGTTAGATCACTCCACGGACAAACTCTTTCATATATAGGTGGTGATGGTGCTAGGTGGTGATATCTCACTTCGGTTAGATCATTCGACCGCTCTCGCTGTGGATGAAGCAGCGTGCCTCACTTCGGTTAGATCACTCGACTGCTCTCGCTGTGGATGATGCGGCGTACCTCACTTAGGTTAGATCACTCCACGGACAAACTCTTTCATATATAGGCGGTGATGGTGATAGGTGGTGGTAGCTCACATAGGTTAGATCATTCGACCGCCCTCGCTGTGGATGATGCGGCGTACCTCACTTCGGTTAGATCACTCCACGGACAAACTTTTATATATAGCTGGTGATGGTGATAGGTGGTGGTATCCCATATAGGTTAGATTTTCGACCGCCCTCGCTGTGATGATGCGGCGTACCTCACTTCGGTTAGATCACTCGACCGCTCTCGCTGTGGATGATGCGGCGTACCTCACTTCGGTTAGATCACTTGACCGCTTTCGCTGCGGATGATGCGGCGTAGCTCACTTAGGTTAGATCATTCCACGGACAAACTCTTTTATATATAGGTGGTGATGGTGATGGTGCTAGGTGGTGGTATCCCATATAGGTTAGATTTTCGACCGCCCTCGCTGTGATGGTGCGGCGTACCTCACTTCGGTTAGATCATTCGACCGCTCTCGCTGTGGATGATGCGGCGTACCTCACTTAGGTTAGATCATTCCACGGACAAACTCTTTCATATATAGGTGGTGATGCTGCTAGGTGGTGATATCTCACTTCGGTTAGATCATTCGACCGCCCTCGCTGTGGATGAAGCAGCGTGCCTCACTTCGGTTAGATCACTCGACCGCTCTCGCTGTGGATGATGCGGCGTACCTCACTTAGGTTAGATCACTCCACGGACAAACTCTTTCATACATAGGTGGTGATGGTGATAGGTGGTGGTAGCTCACATAGGTTAGATCATTCGACCGCCCTCGCTGTGGATGATGCGGCGTACCTCACTTCGGTTAGATCACTCCACGGACAAACTTTTATATATAGGTGGTGATGGTGATAGGTGGTGGTATCCCATATAGGTTAGATCACTCGACCGCTCTCGCTGTGGATGAAGCAACGTGCCTCACTTCGGTTAAATCACTCGACCGCTCTCGCTGTGGATGATGCGGCGTACCTCACTTAGGTTAGATCACTCCACGGACAAACTCTTTCATATATAGGTGGTGATGGTGATAGGTGGTGGTAGCTTACATAGGTTAGATCATTCGACCGCCCTCGCTGTGATGATGCGGCCTACCTCACTTCGGTTAGACCACTCGACCGCTCTCGCTGTGGATGATGCGGCGTACCTCACTTCGGTTAGATCACTCGACCGCTTTCGCTGCGGATGATGCGGCGTACCTCACTTAGGTTAGATCACTCCACGGACAAACTCTTTCATATATAGGTGGTGATGGTGCTAGGTGGTGATATCTCACTTCGGTTAGATCATTCGACCGCCCTCGCTGTGGATGAAGCAGCGTGCCTCACTTCGGTTAGATCACTCGACTGCTCTCGCTGTGGATGATGCGGCGTACCTCACTTAGGTTAGATCACTCCACGGACAAACTCTTTCATATATAGGCGGTGATGGTGATAGGTGGTGGTAGCTCACATAGGTTAGATCATTCGACCGCCCTCGCTGTGGATGATGCGGCGTACCTCACTTCGGTTAGATCACTCCACGGACAAACTTCTATATATAGCTGGTGATGGTGATAGGTGGTGGTATCCCATATAGGTTAGATTTTCGACCGCCCTCGCTGTGATGATGCGGCGTACCTCACTTCGGTTAGATCACTCAACCGCTCTCGCTGAGGATGAAGCAGCGTGCCTCACTTCGGTTAGATCACTCGACCGCTCTCGCTGTGGATGATGCGGCGTACCTCACCTAGGTTAGATCACTCCACGGACAAACTCTTTCATATATAGGTGGTGATAGGTGGTGATGGTGATAGGTGGTGGTAGCTCACATAGGTTAGATCATTCGACCGCCCTCGCTGTGATGGTGCGGCGTACCTCACTTCGGTTAGATCATTCGACCGCTCTCGCTGTGGATGATGCGGCGTACCTCACTTAGGTTAGATCATTCCACGGACAAACTCTTTCATATATAGGTGGTGATGCTGCTAGGTGGTGATATCTCACTTCGGTTAGATCATTCGACCGCCCTCGCTGTGGATGAAGCAGCGTGCCTCACTTCGGTTAGATCACTCGACCGCTCTCGCTGTGGATGATGCGGCGTACCTCACTTAGGTTAGATCACTCCACGGACAAACTCTTTCATACATAGGTGGTGATGGTGATAGGTGGTGGTAGCTCACATAGGTTAGATCATTCGACCGCCCTCGCTGTGGATGATGCGGCGTACCTCACTTCGGTTAGATCACTCCACGGACAAACTTTTATATATAGGTGGTGATGGTGATAGGTGGTGGTATCCCATATAGGTTAGATTTTCGACCGCCCTCGCTGTGATGATGCGGCGTACCTCACTTCGGTTAGATCACTCGACCGCTCTCGCTGAGGATGAAGCAGCGTGCCTCACTTCGGTTAGATCACTCGACTGCTCTCGCTGTGGATGATGCGGCGTACCTCACTTAGGTTAGATCACTCCACGGACAAACTCTTTCATATATAGGCGGTGATGGTGATAGGTGGTGGTAGCTCACATAGGTTAGATCATTCGACCGCCCTCGCTGTGGATGATGCGGCGTACCTCACTTCGGTTAGATCACTCCACGGACAAACTTTTATATATAGCTGGTGATGGTGATAGGTGGTGGTATCCCATATAGGTTAGATTTTCGACCGCCCTCGCTGTGATGATGCGGCGTACCTCACTTCGGTTAGATCACTCGACCGCTCTCGCTGTGGATGATGCGGCGTACCTCACTTCGGTTAGATCACTTGACCGCTTTCGCTGCGGATGATGCGGCGTAGCTCACTTAGGTTAGATCATTCCACGGACAAACTCTTTTATATATAGGTGGTGATGGTGATGGTGCTAGGTGGTGGTATCCCATATAGGTTAGATTTTCGACCGCCCTCGCTGTGATGGTGCGGCGTACCTCACTTCGGTTAGATCATTCGACCGCTCTCGCTGTGGATGATGCGGCGTACCTCACTTAGGTTAGATCATTCCACGGACAAACTCTTTCATATATAGGTGGTGATGCTGCTAGGTGGTGATATCTCACTTCGGTTAGATCATTCGACCGCCCTCGCTGTGGATGAAGCAGCGTGCCTCACTTCGGTTAGATCACTCGACCGCTCTCGCTGTGGATGATGCGGCGTACCTCACTTAGGTTAGATCACTCCACGGACAAACTCTTTCATACATAGGTGGTGATGGTGATAGGTGGTGGTAGCTCACATAGGTTAGATCATTCGACCGCCCTCGCTGTGGATGATGCGGCGTACCTCACTTCGGTTAGATCACTCCACGGACAAACTTTTATATATAGGTGGTGATGGTGATAGGTGGTGGTATCCCATATAGGTTAGATCACTCGACCGCTCTCGCTGTGGATGAAGCAACGTGCCTCACTTCGGTTAAATCACTCGACCGCTCTCGCTGTGGATGATGCGGCGTACCTCACTTAGGTTAGATCACTCCACGGACAAACTCTTTCATATATAGGTGGTGATGGTGATAGGTGGTGGTAGCTCACATAGGTTAGATCATTCGACCGCCCTCGCTGTGGATGATGCGGCGTACCTCACTTCGGTTAGATCACTCCACGGACAAACTTTTATATATAGGTGGTGATGGTGATAGGTGGTGGTATCCCATATAGGTTAGATTTTCGACCGCCCTCGCTGTGATGATGCGGCGTACCTCACTTCGGTTAGATCACTCGACCGCTCTCGCTGAGGATGAAGCAGCGTGCCTCACTTCGGTTAGATCACTCGACTGCTCTCGCTGTGGATGATGCGGCGTACCTCACTTAGGTTAGATCACTCCACGGACAAACTCTTTCATATATAGGCGGTGATGGTGATAGGTGGTGGTAGCTCACATAGGTTAGATCATTCGACCGCCCTCGCTGTGGATGATGCGGCGTACCTCACTTCGGTTAGATCACTCCACGGACAAACTTTTATATATAGCTGGTGATGGTGATAGGTGGTGGTATCCCATATAGGTTAGATTTTCGACCGCCCTCGCTGTGATGATGCGGCGTACCTCACTTCGGTTAGATCACTCGACCGCTCTCGCTGTGGATGATGCGGCGTACCTCACTTCGGTTAGATCACTTGACCGCTTTCGCTGCGGATGATGCGGCGTAGCTCACTTAGGTTAGATCATTCCACGGACAAACTCTTTTATATATAGGTGGTGATGGTGATGGTGCTAGGTGGTGGTATCCCATATAGGTTAGATTTTCGACCGCCCTCGCTGTGATGGTGCGGCGTACCTCACTTCGGTTAGATCATTCGACCGCTCTCGCTGTGGATGATGCGGCGTACCTCACTTAGGTTAGATCATTCCACGGACAAACTCTTTCATATATAGGTGGTGATGCTGCTAGGTGGTGATATCTCACTTCGGTTAGATCATTCGACCGCCCTCGCTGTGGATGAAGCAGCGTGCCTCACTTCGGTTAGATCACTCGACCGCTCTCGCTGTGGATGATGCGGCGTACCTCACTTAGGTTAGATCACTCCACGGACAAACTCTTTCATACATAGGTGGTGATGGTGATAGGTGGTGGTAGCTCACATAGGTTAGATCATTCGACCGCCCTCGCTGTGGATGATGCGGCGTACCTCACTTCGGTTAGATCACTCCACGGACAAACTTTTATATATAGGTGGTGATGGTGATAGGTGGTGGTATCCCATATAGGTTAGATCACTCGACCGCTCTCGCTGTGGATGAAGCAACGTGCCTCACTTCGGTTAAATCACTCGACCGCTCTCGCTGTGGATGATGCGGCGTACCTCACTTAGGTTAGATCACTCCACGGACAAACTCTTTCATATATAGGTGGTGATGGTGATAGGTGGTGGTAGCTTACATAGGTTAGATCATTCGACCGCCCTCGCTGTGATGATGCGGCCTACCTCACTTCGGTTAGACCACTCGACCGCTCTCGCTGTGGATGATGCGGCGTACCTCACTTCGGTTAGATCACTCGACCGCTTTCGCTGCGGATGATGCGGCGTACCTCACTTAGGTTAGATCACTCCACGGACAAACTCTTTCATATATAGGTGGTGATGGTGCTAGGTGGTGATATCTCACTTCGGTTAGATCATTCGACCGCCCTCGCTGTGGATGAAGCAGCGTGCCTCACTTCGGTTAGATCACTCGACTGCTCTCGCTGTGGATGATGCGGCGTACCTCACTTAGGTTAGATCACTCCACGGACAAACTCTTTCATATATAGGCGGTGATGGTGATAGGTGGTGGTAGCTCACATAGGTTAGATCATTCGACCGCCCTCGCTGTGGATGATGCGGCGTACCTCACTTCGGTTAGATCACTCCACGGACAAACTTTTATATATAGCTGGTGATGGTGATAGGTGGTGGTATCCCATATAGGTTAGATTTTCGACCGCCCTCGCTGTGATGATGCGGCGTACCTCACTTCGGTTAGATCACTCGACCGCTCTCGCTGTGGATGATGCGGCGTACCTCACTTCGGTTAGATCACTTGACCGCTTTCGCTGCGGATGATGCGGCGTAGCTCACTTAGGTTAGATCATTCCACGGACAAACTCTTTTATATATAGGTGGTGATGGTGATGGTGCTAGGTGGTGGTATCCCATATAGGTTAGATTTTCGACCGCCCTCGCTGTGATGGTGCGGCGTACCTCACTTCGGTTAGATCATTCGACCGCTCTCGCTGTGGATGATGCGGCGTACCTCACTTAGGTTAGATCATTCCACGGACAAACTCTTTCATATATAGGTGGTGATGCTGCTAGGTGGTGATATCTCACTTCGGTTAGATCATTCGACCGCCCTCGCTGTGGATGAAGCAGCGTGCCTCACTTCGGTTAGATCACTCGACCGCTCTCGCTGTGGATGATGCGGCGTACCTCACTTAGGTTAGATCACTCCACGGACAAACTCTTTCATACATAGGTGGTGATGGTGATAGGTGGTGGTAGCTCACATAGGTTAGATCATTCGACCGCCCTCGCTGTGGATGATGCGGCGTACCTCACTTCGGTTAGATCACTCCACGGACAAACTTTTATATATAGGTGGTGATGGTGATAGGTGGTGGTATCCCATATAGGTTAGATCACTCGACCGCTCTCGCTGTGGATGAAGCAACGTGCCTCACTTCGGTTAAATCACTCGACCGCTCTCGCTGTGGATGATGCGGCGTACCTCACTTAGGTTAGATCACTCCACGGACAAACTCTTTCATATATAGGTGGTGATGGTGATAGGTGGTGGTAGCTTACATAGGTTAGATCATTCGACCGCCCTCGCTGTGATGATGCGGCCTACCTCACTTCGGTTAGACCACTCGACCGCTCTCGCTGTGGATGATGCGGCGTACCTCACTTCGGTTAGATCACTCGACCGCTTTCGCTGCGGATGATGCGGCGTACCTCACTTAGGTTAGATCACTCCACGGACAAACTCTTTCATATATAGGTGGTGATGGTGCTAGGTGGTGATATCTCACTTCGGTTAGATCATTCGACCGCCCTCGCTGTGGATGAAGCAGCGTGCCTCACTTCGGTTAGATCACTCGACTGCTCTCGCTGTGGATGATGCGGCGTACCTCACTTAGGTTAGATCACTCCACGGACAAACTCTTTCATATATAGGCGGTGATGGTGATAGGTGGTGGTAGCTCACATAGGTTAGATCATTCGACCGCCCTCGCTGTGGATGATGCGGCGTACCTCACTTCGGTTAGATCACTCCACGGACAAACTTCTATATATAGCTGGTGATGGTGATAGGTGGTGGTATCCCATATAGGTTAGATTTTCGACCGCCCTCGCTGTGATGATGCGGCGTACCTCACTTCGGTTAGATCACTCGACCGCTCTCGCTGAAGATGAAGCAGCGTGCCTCACTTCGGTTAGATCACTCGACCGCTCTCGCTGTGGATGATGCGGCGTACCTCACCTAGGTTAGATCACTCCACGGACAAACTCTTTCATATATAGGTGGTGATAGGTGGTGATGGTGATAGGTGGTGGTAGCTCACATAGGTTAGATCATTCGACCGCCCTCGCTGTGATGGTGCGGCGTACCTCACTTCGGTTAGATCATTCGACCGCTCTCGCTGTGGATGATGCGGCGTACCTCACTTAGGTTAGATCATTCCACGGACAAACTCTTTCATATATAGGTGGTGATGCTGCTAGGTGGTGATATCTCACTTCGGTTAGATCATTCGACCGCCCTCGCTGTGGATGAAGCAGCGTGCCTCACTTCGGTTAGATCACTCGACCGCTCTCGCTGTGGATGATGCGGCGTACCTCACTTAGGTTAGATCACTCCACGGACAAACTCTTTCATACATAGGTGGTGATGGTGATAGGTGGTGGTAGCTCACATAGGTTAGATCATTCGACCGCCCTCGCTGTGGATGATGCGGCGTACCTCACTTCGGTTAGATCACTCCACGGACAAACTTTTATATATAGGTGGTGATGGTGATAGGTGGTGGTATCCCATATAGGTTAGATTTTCGACCGCCCTCGCTGTGATGATGCGGCGTACCTCACTTCGGTTAGATCACTCGACCGCTCTCGCTGAGGATGAAGCAGCGTGCCTCACTTCGGTTAGATCACTCGACTGCTCTCGCTGTGGATGATGCGGCGTACCTCACTTAGGTTAGATCACTCCACGGACAAACTCTTTCATATATAGGCGGTGATGGTGATAGGTGGTGGTAGCTCACATAGGTTAGATCATTCGACCGCCCTCGCTGTGGATGATGCGGCGTACCTCACTTCGGTTAGATCACTCCACGGACAAACTTTTATATATAGCTGGTGATGGTGATAGGTGGTGGTATCCCATATAGGTTAGATTTTCGACCGCCCTCGCTGTGATGATGCGGCGTACCTCACTTCGGTTAGATCACTCGACCGCTCTCGCTGTGGATGATGCGGCGTACCTCACTTCGGTTAGATCACTTGACCGCTTTCGCTGCGGATGATGCGGCGTAGCTCACTTAGGTTAGATCATTCCACGGACAAACTCTTTTATATATAGGTGGTGATGGTGATGGTGCTAGGTGGTGGTATCCCATATAGGTTAGATTTTCGACCGCCCTCGCTGTGATGATGCGGCGTACCTCACTTCGGTTAGATCACTCGACCGCTCTCGCTGTGGATGATGCGGCGTACCTCACTTCGGTTAGATCACTTGACCGCTTTCGCTGCGGATGATGCGGCGTAGCTCACTTAGGTTAGATCATTCCACGGACAAACTCTTTTATATATAGGTGGTGATGGTGATGGTGCTAGGTGGTGGTATCCCATATAGGTTAGATTTTCGACCGCCCTCGCTGTGATGGTGCGGCGTACCTCACTTCGGTTAGATCATTCGACCGCTCTCGCTGTGGATGATGCGGCGTACCTCACTTAGGTTAGATCATTCCACGGACAAACTCTTTCATATATAGGTGGTGATGCTGCTAGGTGGTGATATCTCACTTCGGTTAGATCATTCGACCGCCCTCGCTGTGGATGAAGCAGCGTGCCTCACTTCGGTTAGATCACTCGACCGCTCTCGCTGTGGATGATGCGGCGTACCTCACTTAGGTTAGATCACTCCACGGACAAACTCTTTCATACATAGGTGGTGATGGTGATAGGTGGTGGTAGCTCACATAGGTTAGATCATTCGACCGCCCTCGCTGTGGATGTGCGGCGTACCTCACTTCGGTTAGATCACTCCACGGACAAACTTTTATATATAGGTGGTGATGGTGATAGGTGGTGGTATCCCATATAGGTTAGATCACTCGACCGCTCTCGCTGTGGATGAAGCAACGTGCCTCACTTCGGTTAAATCACTCGACCGCTCTCGCTGTGGATGATGCGGCGTACCTCACTTAGGTTAGATCACTCCACGGACAAACTCTTTCATATATAGGTGGTGATGGTGATAGGTGGTGGTAGCTTACATAGGTTAGATCATTCGACCGCCCTCGCTGTGATGATGCGGCCTACCTCACTTCGGTTAGACCACTCGACCGCTCTCGCTGTGGATGATGCGGCGTACCTCACTTCGGTTAGATCACTCGACCGCTTTCGCTGCGGATGATGCGGCGTACCTCACTTAGGTTAGATCACTCCACGGACAAACTCTTTCATATATAGGTGGTGATGGTGCTAGGTGGTGATATCTCACTTCGGTTAGATCATTCGACCGCCCTCGCTGTGGATGAAGCAGCGTGCCTCACTTCGGTTAGATCACTCGACTGCTCTCGCTGTGGATGATGCGGCGTACCTCACTTAGGTTAGATCACTCCACGGACAAACTCTTTCATATATAGGCGGTGATGGTGATAGGTGGTGGTAGCTCACATAGGTTAGATCATTCGACCGCCCTCGCTGTGGATGATGCGGCGTACCTCACTTCGGTTAGATCACTCCACGGACAAACTTTTATATATAGCTGGTGATGGTGATAGGTGGTGGTATCCCATATAGGTTAGATTTTCGACCGCCCTCGCTGTGATGATGCGGCGTACCTCACTTCGGTTAGATCACTCGACCGCTCTCGCTGTGGATGATGCGGCGTACCTCACTTCGGTTAGATCACTTGACCGCTTTCGCTGCGGATGATGCGGCGTAGCTCACTTAGGTTAGATCATTCCACGGACAAACTCTTTTATATATAGGTGGTGATGGTGATGGTGCTAGGTGGTGGTATCCCATATAGGTTAGATTTTCGACCGCCCTCGCTGTGATGGTGCGGCGTACCTCACTTCGGTTAGATCATTCGACCGCTCTCGCTGTGGATGATGCGGCGTACCTCACTCAGGTTAGATCATTCCACGGACAAACTCTTTCATATATAGGTGGTGATGCTGCTAGGTGGTGATATCTCACTTCGGTTAGATCATTCGACCGCCCTCGCTGTGGATGAAGCAGCGTGCCTCACTTCGGTTAGATCACTCGACCGCTCTCGCTGTGGATGATGCGGCGTACCTCACTTAGGTTAGATCACTCCACGGACAAACTCTTTCATACATAGGTGGTGATGGTGATAGGTGGTGGTAGCTCACATAGGTTAGATCATTCGACCGCCCTCGCTGTGGATGATGCGGCGTACCTCACTTCGGTTAGATCACTCCACGGACAAACTTTTATATATAGGTGGTGATGGTGATAGGTGGTGGTATCCCATATAGGTTAGATCATTCGACCGCCCTCGCTGTGGATGAAGCAGCGTGCCTCACTTCGGTTAGATCACTCGACTGCTCTCGCTGTGGATGATGCGGCGTACCTCACTTAGGTTAGATCACTCCACGGACAAACTCTTTCATATATAGGCGGTGATGGTGATAGGTGGTGGTAGCTCACATAGGTTAGATCATTCGACCGCCCTCGCTGTGGATGATGCGGCGTACCTCACTTCGGTTAGATCACTCCACGGACAAACTTTTATATATAGCTGGTGATGGTGATAGGTGGTGGTATCCCATATAGGTTAGATTTTCGACCGCCCTCGCTGTGATGATGCGGCGTACCTCACTTCGGTTAGATCACTCGACCGCTCTCGCTGTGGATGATGCGGCGTACCTCACTTCGGTTAGATCACTTGACCGCTTTCGCTGCGGATGATGCGGCGTAGCTCACTTAGGTTAGATCATTCCACGGACAAACTCTTTTATATATAGGTGGTGATGGTGATGGTGCTAGGTGGTGGTATCCCATATAGGTTAGATTTTCGACCGCCCTCGCTGTGATGGTGCGGCGTACCTCACTTCGGTTAGATCATTCGACCGCTCTCGCTGTGGATGATGCGGCGTACCTCACTTAGGTTAGATCATTCCACGGACAAACTCTTTCATATATAGGTGGTGATGCTGCTAGGTGGTGATATCTCACTTCGGTTAGATCATTCGACCGCCCTCGCTGTGGATGAAGCAGCGTGCCTCACTTCGGTTAGATCACTCGACCGCTCTCGCTGTGGATGATGCGGCGTACCTCACTTAGGTTAGATCACTCCACGGACAAACTCTTTCATACATAGGTGGTGATGGTGATAGGGTGGTGGTAGCTCACATAGGTTAGATCATTCGACCGCCCTCGCTGTGGATGATGCGGCGTACCTCACTTCGGTTAGATCACTCCACGGACAAACTTTTATATATAGGTGGTGATGGTGATAGGTGGTGGTATCCCATATAGGTTAGATCACTCGACCGCTCTCGCTGTGGATGAAGCAACGTGCCTCACTTCGGTTAAATCACTCGACCGCTCTCGCTGTGGATGATGCGGCGTACCCCACTTAGGTTAGATCACTCCACGGACAAACTCTTTCATATATAGGTGGTGATGGTGATAGGTGGTGGTAGCTTACATAGGTTAGATCATTCGACCGCCCTCGCTGTGATGATGCGGCCTACCTCACTTCGGTTAGACCACTCGACCGCTCTCGCTGTGGATGATGCGGCGTACCTCACTTCGGTTAGATCACTCGACCGCTTTCGCTGCGGATGATGCGGCGTACCTCACTTAGGTTAGATCACTCCACGGACAAACTCTTTCATATATAGGTGGTGATGGTGCTAGGTGGTGATATCTCACTTCGGTTAGATCATTCGACCGCCCTCGCTGTGGATGAAGCAGCGTGCCTCACTTCGGTTAGATCACTCGACTGCTCTCGCTGTGGATGATGCGGCGTACCTCACTTAGGTTAGATCACTCCACGGACAAACTCTTTCATATATAGGCGGTGATGGTGATAGGTGGTGGTAGCTCACATAGGTTAGATCATTCGACCGCCCTCGCTGTGGATGATGCGGCGTACCTCACTTCGGTTAGATCACTCCACGGACAAACTTCTATATATAGCTGGTGATGGTGATAGGTGGTGGTATCCCATATAGGTTAGATTTTCGACCGCCCTCGCTGTGATGATGCGGCGTACCTCACTTCGGTTAGATCACTCGACCGCTCTCGCTGAGGATGAAGCAGCGTGCCTCACTTCGGTTAGATCACTCGACCGCTCTCGCTGTGGATGATGCGGCGTACCTCACCTAGGTTAGATCACTCCACGGACAAACTCTTTCATATATAGGTGGTGATAGGTGGTGATGGTGATAGGTGGTGGTAGCTCACATAGGTTAGATCATTCGACCGCCCTCGCTGTGGATGATGCGGCGTACCTCACTTCGGTTAGATCACTCCACGGACAAACTTTTATATATAGGTGGTGATGGTGATAGGTGGTGGTATCCCACATAGGTTAGATTTTCGACCGCCCTCGCTGTGATGATGCGGCATACCTCACTTCGGTTAGACCACTCGACCGCTCTCGCTGTGGATGATGCGGCGTACCTCACTTCGGTTAGATCACTCGACCGCTTTCGCTGCGGATGATGCGGCGTACCTCACTTAGGTTAGATCACTCTCACGGACAAACTCTTTCATATATAGGTGGTGATGGTGCTAGGTGGTGATATCTCACTTCGGTTAGATCATTCGACCGCCCTCGCTGTGGATGAAGCAGCGTGCCTCACTTCGGTTAGATCACTCGACCGCTCTCGCTGTGGATGATGCGGCGTACCTCACTTAGGTTAGATCACTCCACGGACAAACTCTTTCATACATAGGTGGTGATGGTGATAGGTGGTGGTAGCTCACATAGGTTAGATCATTCGACCGCCCTCGCTGTGGATGATGCGGCGTACCTCACTTCGGTTAGATCACTCCACGGACAAACTTTTATATATAGCTGGTGATGGTGATAGGTGGTGGTATCCCATATAGGTTAGATTTTCGACCGCCCTCGCTGTGATGATGCGGCGTACCTCACTTCGGTTAGATCACTCGACCGCTCTCGCTGTGGATGATGCGGCGTACCTCACTTCGGTTAGATCACTTGACCGCTTTCGCTGCGGATGATGCGGCGTAGCTCACTTAGGTTAGATCATTCCACGGACAAACTCTTTTATATATAGGTGGTGATGGTGATGGTGCTAGGTGGTGGTATCCCATATAGGTTAGATTTTCGACCGCCCTCGCTGTGATGGTGCGGCGTACCTCACTTCGGTTAGATCATTCGACCGCTCTCGCTGTGGATGATGCGGCGTACCTCACTTAGGTTAGATCATTCCACGGACAAACTCTTTCATATATAGGTGGTGATGCTGCTAGGTGGTGATATCTCACTTCGGTTAGATCATTCGACCGCCCTCGCTGTGGATGAAGCAGCGTGCCTCACTTCGGTTAGATCACTCGACCGCTCTCGCTGTGGATGATGCGGCGTACCTCACTTAGGTTAGATCACTCCACGGACAAACTCTTTCATACATAGGTGGTGATGGTGATAGGTGGTGGTAGCTCACATAGGTTAGATCATTCGACCGCCCTCGCTGTGGATGATGCGGCGTACCTCACTTCGGTTAGATCACTCCACGGACAAACTTTTATATATAGGTGGTGATGGTGATAGGTGGTGGTATCCCATATAGGTTAGATCACTCGACCGCTCTCGCTGTGGATGAAGCAACGTGCCTCACTTCGGTTAAATCACTCGACCGCTCTCGCTGTGGATGATGCGGCGTACCTCACTTAGGTTAGATCACTCCACGGACAAACTCTTTCATATATAGGTGGTGATGGTGATAGGTGGTGGTAGCTTACATAGGTTAGATCATTCGACCGCCCTCGCTGTGATGATGCGGCCTACCTCACTTCGGTTAGACCACTCGACCGCTCTCGCTGTGGATGATGCGGCGTACCTCACTTCGGTTAGATCACTCGACCGCTTTCGCTGCGGATGATGCGGCGTACCTCACTTAGGTTAGATCACTCCACGGACAAACTCTTTCATATATAGGTGGTGATGGTGCTAGGTGGTGATATCTCACTTCGGTTAGATCATTCGACCGCCCTCGCTGTGGATGAAGCAGCGTGCCTCACTTCGGTTAGATCACTCGACTGCTCTCGCTGTGGATGATGCGGCGTACCTCACTTAGGTTAGATCACTCCACGGACAAACTCTTTCATATATAGGCGGTGATGGTGATAGGTGGTGGTAGCTCACATAGGTTAGATCATTCGACCGCCCTCGCTGTGGATGATGCGGCGTACCTCACTTCGGTTAGATCACTCCACGGACAAACTTTTATATATAGCTGGTGATGGTGATAGGTGGTGGTATCCCATATAGGTTAGATTTTCGACCGCCCTCGCTGTGATGATGCGGCGTACCTCACTTCGGTTAGATCACTCGACCGCTCTCGCTGTGGATGATGCGGCGTACCTCACTTCGGTTAGATCACTTGACCGCTTTCGCTGCGGATGATGCGGCGTAGCTCACTTAGGTTAGATCATTCCACGGACAAACTCTTTTATATATAGGTGGTGATGGTGATGGTGCTAGGTGGTGGTATCCCATATAGGTTAGATTTTCGACCGCCCTCGCTGTGATGGTGCGGCGTACCTCACTTCGGTTAGATCATTCGACCGCTCTCGCTGTGGATGATGCGGCGTACCTCACTTAGGTTAGATCATTCCACGGACAAACTCTTTCATATATAGGTGGTGATGCTGCTAGGTGGTGATATCTCACTTCGGTTAGATCATTCGACCGCCCTCGCTGTGGATGAAGCAGCGTGCCTCACTTCGGTTAGATCACTCGACCGCTCTCGCTGTGGATGATGCGGCGTACCTCACTTAGGTTAGATCACTCCACGGACAAACTCTTTCATACATAGGTGGTGATGGTGATAGGTGGTGGTAGCTCACATAGGTTAGATCATTCGACCGCCCTCGCTGTGGATGATGCGGCGTACCTCACTTCGGTTAGATCACTCCACGGACAAACTTTTATATATAGGTGGTGATGGTGATAGGTGGTGGTATCCCATATAGGTTAGATCATTCGACCGCCCTCGCTGTGGATGAAGCAGCGTGCCTCACTTCGGTTAGATCACTCGACTGCTCTCGCTGTGGATGATGCGGCGTACCTCACTTAGGTTAGATCACTCCACGGACAAACTCTTTCATATATAGGCGGTGATGGTGATAGGTGGTGGTAGCTCACATAGGTTAGATCATTCGACCGCCCTCGCTGTGGATGATGCGGCGTACCTCACTTCGGTTAGATCACTCCACGGACAAACTTTTATATATAGCTGGTGATGGTGATAGGTGGTGGTATCCCATATAGGTTAGATTTTCGACCGCCCTCGCTGTGATGATGCGGCGTACCTCACTTCGGTTAGATCACTCGACCGCTCTCGCTGTGGATGATGCGGCGTACCTCACTTCGGTTAGATCACTTGACCGCTTTCGCTGCGGATGATGCGGCGTAGCTCACTTAGGTTAGATCATTCCACGGACAAACTCTTTTATATATAGGTGGTGATGGTGATGGTGCTAGGTGGTGGTATCCCATATAGGTTAGATTTTCGACCGCCCTCGCTGTGATGGTGCGGCGTACCTCACTTCGGTTAGATCATTCGACCGCTCTCGCTGTGGATGATGCGGCGTACCTCACTTAGGTTAGATCATTCCACGGACAAACTCTTTCATATATAGGTGGTGATGCTGCTAGGTGGTGATATCTCACTTCGGTTAGATCATTCGACCGCCCTCGCTGTGGATGAAGCAGCGTGCCTCACTTCGGTTAGATCACTCGACCGCTCTCGCTGTGGATGATGCGGCGTACCTCACTTAGGTTAGATCACTCCACGGACAAACTCTTTCATACATAGGTGGTGATGGTGATAGGTGGTGGTAGCTCACATAGGTTAGATCATTCGACCGCCCTCGCTGTGGATGATGCGGCGTACCTCACTTCGGTTAGATCACTCCACGGACAAACTTTTATATATAGGTGGTGATGGTGATAGGTGGTGGTATCCCATATAGGTTAGATCACTCGACCGCTCTCGCTGTGGATGAAGCAACGTGCCTCACTTCGGTTAAATCACTCGACCGCTCTCGCTGTGGATGATGCGGCGTACCTCACTTAGGTTAGATCACTCCACGGACAAACTCTTTCATATATAGGTGGTGATGGTGATAGGTGGTGGTAGCTTACATAGGTTAGATCATTCGACCGCCCTCGCTGTGATGATGCGGCCTACCTCACTTCGGTTAGACCACTCGACCGCTCTCGCTGTGGATGATGCGGCGTACCTCACTTCGGTTAGATCACTCGACCGCTTTCGCTGCGGATGATGCGGCGTACCTCACTTAGGTTAGATCACTCCACGGACAAACTCTTTCATATATAGGTGGTGATGGTGCTAGGTGGTGATATCTCACTTCGGTTAGATCATTCGACCGCCCTCGCTGTGGATGAAGCAGCGTGCCTCACTTCGGTTAGATCACTCGACTGCTCTCGCTGTGGATGATGCGGCGTACCTCACTTAGGTTAGATCACTCCACGGACAAACTCTTTCATATATAGGCGGTGATGGTGATAGGTGGTGGTAGCTCACATAGGTTAGATCATTCGACCGCCCTCGCTGTGGATGATGCGGCGTACCTCACTTCGGTTAGATCACTCCACGGACAAACTTTTATATATAGCTGGTGATGGTGATAGGTGGTGGTATCCCATATAGGTTAGATTTTCGACCGCCCTCGCTGTGATGATGCGGCGTACCTCACTTCGGTTAGATCACTCGACCGCTCTCGCTGTGGATGATGCGGCGTACCTCACTTCGGTTAGATCACTTGACCGCTTTCGCTGCGGATGATGCGGCGTAGCTCACTTAGGTTAGATCATTCCACGGACAAACTCTTTTATATATAGGTGGTGATGGTGATGGTGCTAGGTGGTGGTATCCCATATAGGTTAGATTTTCGACCGCCCTCGCTGTGATGGTGCGGCGTACCTCACTTCGGTTAGATCATTCGACCGCTCTCGCTGTGGATGATGCGGCGTACCTCACTTAGGTTAGATCATTCCACGGACAAACTCTTTCATATATAGGTGGTGATGCTGCTAGGTGGTGATATCTCACTTCGGTTAGATCATTCGACCGCCCTCGCTGTGGATGAAGCAGCGTGCCTCACTTCGGTTAGATCACTCGACCGCTCTCGCTGTGGATGATGCGGCGTACCTCACTTAGGTTAGATCACTCCACGGACAAACTCTTTCATACATAGGTGGTGATGGTGATAGGTGGTGGTAGCTCACATAGGTTAGATCATTCGACCGCCCTCGCTGTGGATGATGCGGCGTACCTCACTTCGGTTAGATCACTCCACGGACAAACTTTTATATATAGGTGGTGATGGTGATACGTGGTGGTATCCCATATAGGTTAGATCACTCGACCGCTCTCGCTGTGGATGAAGCAACGTGCCTCACTTCGGTTAAATCACTCGACCGCTCTCGCTGTGGATGATGCGGCGTACCTCACTTAGGTTAGATCACTCCACGGACAAACTCTTTCATATATAGGTGGTGATGGTGATAGGTGGTGGTAGCTTACATAGGTTAGATCATTCGACCGCCCTCGCTGTGATGATGCGGCCTACCTCACTTCGGTTAGACCACTCGACCGCTCTCGCTGTGGATGATGCGGCGTACCTCACTTCGGTTAGATCACTCGACCGCTTTCGCTGCGGATGATGCGGCGTACCTCACTTAGGTTAGATCACTCCACGGACAAACTCTTTCATATATAGGTGGTGATGGTGCTAGGTGGTGATATCTCACTTCGGTTAGATCATTCGACCGCCCTCGCTGTGGATGAAGCAGCGTGCCTCACTTCGGTTAGATCACTCGACTGCTCTCGCTGTGGATGATGCGGCGTACCTCACTTAGGTTAGATCACTCCACGGACAAACTCTTTCATATATAGGCGGTGATGGTGATAGGTGGTGGTAGCTCACATAGGTTAGATCATTCGACCGCCCTCGCTGTGGATGATGCGGCGTACCTCACTTCGGTTAGATCACTCCACGGACAAACTTCTATATATAGCTGGTGATGGTGATAGGTGGTGGTATCCCATATAGGTTAGATTTTCGACCGCCCTCGCTGTGATGATGCGGCGTACCTCACTTCGGTTAGATCACTCGACCGCTCTCGCTGAGGATGAAGCAGCGTGCCTCACTTCGGTTAGATCACTCGACCGCTCTCGCTGTGGATGATGCGGCGTACCTCACCTAGGTTAGATCACTCCACGGACAAACTCTTTCATATATAGGTGGTGATAGGTGGTGATGGTGATAGGTGGTGGTAGCTCACATAGGTTAGATCATTCGACCGCCCTCGCTGTGATGGTGCGGCGTACCTCACTTCGGTTAGATCATTCGACCGCTCTCGCTGTGGATGATGCGGCGTACCTCACTTAGGTTAGATCATTCCACGGACAAACTCTTTCATATATAGGTGGTGATGCTGCTAGGTGGTGATATCTCACTTCGGTTAGATCATTCGACCGCCCTCGCTGTGGATGAAGCAGCGTGCCTCACTTCGGTTAGATCACTCGACCGCTCTCGCTGTGGATGATGCGGCGTACCTCACTTAGGTTAGATCACTCCACGGACAAACTCTTTCATACATAGGTGGTGATGGTGATAGGTGGTGGTAGCTCACATAGGTTAGATCATTCGACCGCCCTCGCTGTGGATGATGCGGCGTACCTCACTTCGGTTAGATCACTCCACGGACAAACTTTTATATATAGGTGGTGATGGTGATAGGTGGTGGTATCCCATATAGGTTAGATTTTCGACCGCCCTCGCTGTGATGATGCGGCGTACCTCACTTCGGTTAGATCACTCGACCGCTCTCGCTGAGGATGAAGCAGCGTGCCTCACTTCGGTTAGATCACTCGACTGCTCTCGCTGTGGATGATGCGGCGTACCTCACTTAGGTTAGATCACTCCACGGACAAACTCTTTCATATATAGGCGGTGATGGTGATAGGTGGTGGTAGCTCACATAGGTTAGATCATTCGACCGCCCTCGCTGTGGATGATGCGGCGTACCTCACTTCGGTTAGATCACTCCACGGACAAACTTTTATATATAGCTGGTGATGGTGATAGGTGGTGGTATCCCATATAGGTTAGATTTTCGACCGCCCTCGCTGTGATGATGCGGCGTACCTCACTTCGGTTAGATCACTCGACCGCTCTCGCTGTGGATGATGCGGCGTACCTCACTTAGGTTAGATCACTCCACGGACAAACTCTTTCATATATAGGTGGTGATGGTGATAGGTGGTGGTAGCTTACATAGGTTAGATCATTCGACCGCCCTCGCTGTGATGATGCGGCCTACCTCACTTCGGTTAGACCACTCGACCGCTCTCGCTGTGGATGATGCGGCGTACCTCACTTCGGTTAGATCACTCGACCGCTTTCGCTGCGGATGATGCGGCGTACCTCACTTAGGTTAGATCACTCCACGGACAAACTCTTTCATATATAGGTGGTGATGGTGCTAGGTGGTGATATCTCACTTCGGTTAGATCATTCGACCGCCCTCGCTGTGGATGAAGCAGCGTGCCTCACTTCGGTTAGATCACTCGACTGCTCTCGCTGTGGATGATGCGGCGTACCTCACTTAGGTTAGATCACTCCACGGACAAACTCTTTCATATATAGGCGGTGATGGTGATAGGTGGTGGTAGCTCACATAGGTTAGATCATTCGACCGCCCTCGCTGTGGATGATGCGGCGTACCTCACTTCGGTTAGATCACTCCACGGACAAACTTTTATATATAGCTGGTGATGGTGATAGGTGGTGGTATCCCATATAGGTTAGATTTTCGACCGCCCTCGCTGTGATGATGCGGCGTACCTCACTTCGGTTAGATCACTCGACCGCTCTCGCTGTGGATGATGCGGCGTACCTCACTTCGGTTAGATCACTTGACCGCTTTCGCTGCGGATGATGCGGCGTAGCTCACTTAGGTTAGATCATTCCACGGACAAACTCTTTTATATATAGGTGGTGATGGTGATGGTGCTAGGTGGTGGTATCCCATATAGGTTAGATTTTCGACCGCCCTCGCTGTGATGGTGCGGCGTACCTCACTTCGGTTAGATCATTCGACCGCTCTCGCTGTGGATGATGCGGCGTACCTCACTTAGGTTAGATCATTCCACGGACAAACTCTTTCATATATAGGTGGTGATGCTGCTAGGTGGTGATATCTCACTTCGGTTAGATCATTCGACCGCCCTCGCTGTGGATGAAGCAGCGTGCCTCACTTCGGTTAGATCACTCGACCGCTCTCGCTGTGGATGATGCGGCGTACCTCACTTAGGTTAGATCACTCCACGGACAAACTCTTTCATACATAGGTGGTGATGGTGATAGGTGGTGGTAGCTCACATAGGTTAGATCATTCGACCGCCCTCGCTGTGGATGATGCGGCGTACCTCACTTCGGTTAGATCACTCCACGGACAAACTTTTATATATAGGTGGTGATGGTGATAGGTGGTGGTATCCCATATAGGTTAGATCACTCGACCGCTCTCGCTGTGGATGAAGCAACGTGCCTCACTTCGGTTAAATCACTCGACCGCTCTCGCTGTGGATGATGCGGCGTACCTCACTTAGGTTAGATCACTCCACGGACAAACTCTTTCATATATAGGTGGTGATGGTGATAGGTGGTGGTAGCTTACATAGGTTAGATCATTCGACCGCCCTCGCTGTGATGATGCGGCCTACCTCACTTCGGTTAGACCACTCGACCGCTCTCGCTGTGGATGATGCGGCGTACCTCACTTCGGTTAGATCACTCGACCGCTTTCGCTGCGGATGATGCGGCGTACCTCACTTAGGTTAGATCACTCCACGGACAAACTCTTTCATATATAGGTGGTGATGGTGCTAGGTGGTGATATCTCACTTCGGTTAGATCATTCGACCGCCCTCGCTGTGGATGAAGCAGCGTGCCTCACTTCGGTTAGATCACTCGACTGCTCTCGCTGTGGATGATGCGGCGTACCTCACTTAGGTTAGATCACTCCACGGACAAACTCTTTCATATATAGGCGGTGATGGTGATAGGTGGTGGTAGCTCACATAGGTTAGATCATTCGACCGCCCTCGCTGTGGATGATGCGGCGTACCTCACTTCGGTTAGATCACTCCACGGACAAACTTTTATATATAGCTGGTGATGGTGATAGGTGGTGGTATCCCATATAGGTTAGATTTTCGACCGCCCTCGCTGTGATGATGCGGCGTACCTCACTTCGGTTAGATCACTCGACCGCTCTCGCTGTGGATGATGCGGCGTACCTCACTCCGGTTAGATCACTTGACCGCTTTCGCTGCGGATGATGCGGCGTAGCTCACTTAGGTTAGATCATTCCACGGACAAACTCTTTTATATATAGGTGGTGATGGTGATGGTGCTAGGTGGTGGTATCCCATATAGGTTAGATTTTCGACCGCCCTCGCTGTGATGGTGCGGCGTACCTCACTTCGGTTAGATCATTCGACCGCTCTCGCTGTGGATGATGCGGCGTACCTCACTTAGGTTAGATCATTCCACGGACAAACTCTTTCATATATAGGTGGTGATGCTGCTAGGTGGTGATATCTCACTTCGGTTAGATCATTCGACCGCCCTCGCTGTGGATGAAGCAGCGTGCCTCACTTCGGTTAGATCACTCGACCGCTCTCGCTGTGGATGATGCGGCGTACCTCACTTAGGTTAGATCACTCCACGGACAAACTCTTTCATACATAGGTGGTGATGGTGATAGGTGGTGGTAGCTCACATAGGTTAGATCATTCGACCGCCCTCGCTGTGGATGATGCGGCGTACCTCACTTCGGTTAGATCACTCCACGGACAAACTTTTATATATAGGTGGTGATGGTGATAGGTGGTGGTATCCCATATAGGTTAGATCATTCGACCGCCCTCGCTGTGGATGAAGCAGCGTGCCTCACTTCGGTTAGATCACTCGACTGCTCTCGCTGTGGATGATGCGGCGTACCTCACTTAGGTTAGATCACTCCACGGACAAACTCTTTCATATATAGGCGGTGATGGTGATAGGTGGTGGTAGCTCACATAGGTTAGATCATTCGACCGCCCTCGCTGTGGATGATGCGGCGTACCTCACTTCGGTTAGATCACTCCACGGACAAACTTTTATATATAGCTGGTGATGGTGATAGGTGGTGGTATCCCATATAGGTTAGATTTTCGACCGCCCTCGCTGTGATGATGCGGCGTACCTCACTTCGGTTAGATCACTCGACCGCTCTCGCTGTGGATGATGCGGCGTACCTCACTTCGGTTAGATCACTTGACCGCTTTCGCTGCGGATGATGCGGCGTAGCTCACTTAGGTTAGATCATTCCACGGACAAACTCTTTCATATATAGGCGGTGATGGTGCTAGGTGGTGGTATCCCATATAGGTTAGATTTTCGACCGCCCTCGCTGTGATGGTGCGGCGTACCTCACTTCGGTTAGATCATTCGACCGCTCTCGCTGTGGATGATGCGGCGTACCTCACTTAGGTTAGATCATTCCACGGACAAACTCTTTCATATATAGGTGGTGATGCTGCTAGGTGGTGATATCTCACTTCGGTTAGATCATTCGACCGCCCTCGCTGTGGATGAAGCAGCGTGCCTCACTTCGGTTAGATCACTCGACCGCTCTCGCTGTGGATGATGCGGCGTACCTCACTTAGGTTAGATCACTCCACGGACAAACTCTTTCATACATAGGTGGTGATGGTGATAGGTGGTGGTAGCTCACATAGGTTAGATCATTCGACCGCCCTCGCTGTGGATGATGCGGCGTACCTCACTTCGGTTAGATCACTCCACGGACAAACTTTTATATATAGGTGGTGATGGTGATAGGTGGTGGTATCCCATATAGGTTAGATCACTCGACCGCTCTCGCTGTGGATGAAGCAACGTGCCTCACTTCGGTTAAATCACTCGACCGCTCTCGCTGTGGATGATGCGGCGTACCTCACTTAGGTTAGATCACTCCACGGACAAACTCTTTCATATATAGGTGGTGATGGTGATAGGTGGTGGTAGCTTACATAGGTTAGATCATTCGACCGCCCTCGCTGTGATGATGCGGCCTACCTCACTTCGGTTAGACCACTCGACCGCTCTCGCTGTGGATGATGCGGCGTACCTCACTTCGGTTAGATCACTCGACCGCTTTCGCTGCGGATGATGCGGCGTACCTCACTTAGGTTAGATCACTCCACGGACAAACTCTTTCATATATAGGTGGTGATGGTGCTAGGTGGTGATATCTCACTTCGGTTAGATCATTCGACCGCCCTCGCTGTGGATGAAGCAGCGTGCCTCACTTCGGTTAGATCACTCGACTGCTCTCGCTGTGGATGATGCGGCGTACCTCACTTAGGTTAGATCACTCCACGGACAAACTCTTTCATATATAGGCGGTGATGGTGATAGGTGGTGGTAGCTCACATAGGTTAGATCATTCGACCGCCCTCGCTGTGGATGATGCGGCGTACCTCACTTCGGTTAGATCACTCCACGGACAAACTTTTATATATAGCTGGTGATGGTGATAGGTGGTGGTATCCCATATAGGTTAGATTTTCGACCGCCCTCGCTGTGATGATGCGGCGTACCTCACTTCGGTTAGATCACTCGACCGCTCTCGCTGTGGATGATGCGGCGTACCTCACTTCGGTTAGATCACTTGACCGCTTTCGCTGCGGATGATGCGGCGTAGCTCACTTAGGTTAGATCATTCCACGGACAAACTCTTTTATATATAGGTGGTGATGGTGATGGTGCTAGGTGGTGGTATCCCATATAGGTTAGATTTTCGACCGCCCTCGCTGTGATGGTGCGGCGTACCTCACTTCGGTTAGATCATTCGACCGCTCTCGCTGTGGATGATGCGGCGTACCTCACTTAGGTTAGATCATTCCACGGACAAACTCTTTCATATATAGGTGGTGATGCTGCTAGGTGGTGATATCTCACTTCGGTTAGATCATTCGACCGCCCTCGCTGTGGATGAAGCAGCGTGCCTCACTTCGGTTAGATCACTCGACCGCTCTCGCTGTGGATGATGCGGCGTACCTCACTTAGGTTAGATCACTCCACGGACAAACTCTTTCATACATAGGTGGTGATGGTGATAGGTGGTGGTAGCTCACATAGGTTAGATCATTCGACCGCCCTCGCTGTGGATGATGCGGCGTACCTCACTTCGGTTAGATCACTCCACGGACAAACTTTTATATATAGGTGGTGATGGTGATAGGTGGTGGTATCCCATATAGGTTAGATCATTCGACCGCCCTCGCTGTGGATGAAGCAGCGTGCCTCACTTCGGTTAGATCACTCGACTGCTCTCGCTGTGGATGATGCGGCGTACCTCACTTAGGTTAGATCACTCCACGGACAAACTCTTTCATATATAGGCGGTGATGGTGATAGGTGGTGGTAGCTCACATAGGTTAGATCATTCGACCGCCCTCGCTGTGGATGATGCGGCGTACCTCACTTCGGTTAGATCACTCCACGGACAAACTTTTATATATAGCTGGTGATGGTGATAGGTGGTGGTATCCCATATAGGTTAGATTTTCGACCGCCCTCGCTGTGATGATGCGGCGTACCTCACTTCGGTTAGATCACTCGACCGCTCTCGCTGTGGATGATGCGGCGTACCTCACTTCGGTTAGATCACTTGACCGCTTTCGCTGCGGATGATGCGGCGTAGCTCACTTAGGTTAGATCATTCCACGGACAAACTCTTTTATATATAGGTGGTGATGGTGATGGTGCTAGGTGGTGGTATCCCATATAGGTTAGATTTTCGACCGCCCTCGCTGTGATGGTGCGGCGTACCTCACTTCGGTTAGATCATTCGACCGCTCTCGCTGTGGATGATGCGGCGTACCTCACTTAGGTTAGATCATTCCACGGACAAACTCTTTCATATATAGGTGGTGATGCTGCTAGGTGGTGATATCTCACTTCGGTTAGATCATTCGACCGCCCTCGCTGTGGATGAAGCAGCGTGCCTCACTTCGGTTAGATCACTCGACCGCTCTCGCTGTGGATGATGCGGCGTACCTCACTTAGGTTAGATCACTCCACGGACAAACTCTTTCATACATAGGTGGTGATGGTGATAGGTGGTGGTAGCTCACATAGGTTAGATCATTCGACCGCCCTCGCTGTGGATGATGCGGCGTACCTCACTTCGGTTAGATCACTCCACGGACAAACTTTTATATATAGGTGGTGATGGTGATAGGTGGTGGTATCCCATATAGGTTAGATCACTCGACCGCTCTCGCTGTGGATGAAGCAACGTGCCTCACTTCGGTTAAATCACTCGACCGCTCTCGCTGTGGATGATGCGGCGTACCTCACTTAGGTTAGATCACTCCACGGACAAACTCTTTCATATATAGGTGGTGATGGTGATAGGTGGTGGTAGCTTACATAGGTTAGATCATTCGACCGCCCTCGCTGTGATGATGCGGCCTACCTCACTTCGGTTAGACCACTCGACCGCTCTCGCTGTGGATGATGCGGCGTACCTCACTTCGGTTAGATCACTCGACCGCTTTCGCTGCGGATGATGCGGCGTACCTCACTTAGGTTAGATCACTCCACGGACAAACTCTTTCATATATAGGTGGTGATGGTGCTAGGTGGTGATATCTCACTTCGGTTAGATCATTCGACCGCCCTCGCTGTGGATGAAGCAGCGTGCCTCACTTCGGTTAGATCACTCGACTGCTCTCGCTGTGGATGATGCGGCGTACCTCACTTAGGTTAGATCACTCCACGGACAAACTCTTTCATATATAGGCGGTGATGGTGATAGGTGGTGGTAGCTCACATAGGTTAGATCATTCGACCGCCCTCGCTGTGGATGATGCGGCGTACCTCACTTCGGTTAGATCACTCCACGGACAAACTTTTATATATAGCTGGTGATGGTGATAGGTGGTGGTATCCCATATAGGTTAGATTTTCGACCGCCCTCGCTGTGATGATGCGGCGTACCTCACTTCGGTTAGATCACTCGACCGCTCTCGCTGTGGATGATGCGGCGTACCTCACTTCGGTTAGATCACTTGACCGCTTTCGCTGCGGATGATGCGGCGTAGCTCACTTAGGTTAGATCATTCCACGGACAAACTCTTTTATATATAGGTGGTGATGGTGATGGTGCTAGGTGGTGGTATCCCATATAGGTTAGATTTTCGACCGCCCTCGCTGTGATGGTGCGGCGTACCTCACTTCGGTTAGATCATTCGACCGCTCTCGCTGTGGATGATGCGGCGTACCTCACTTAGGTTAGATCATTCCACGGACAAACTCTTTCATATATAGGTGGTGATGCTGCTAGGTGGTGATATCTCACTTCGGTTAGATCATTCGACCGCCCTCGCTGTGGATGAAGCAGCGTGCCTCACTTCGGTTAGATCACTCGACCGCTCTCGCTGTGGATGATGCGGCGTACCTCACTTAGGTTAGATCACTCCACGGACAAACTCTTTCATACATAGGTGGTGATGGTGATAGGTGGTGGTAGCTCACATAGGTTAGATCATTCGACCGCCCTCGCTGTGGATGATGCGGCGTACCTCACTTCGGTTAGATCACTCCAAGGACAAACTTTTATATATAGGTGGTGATGGTGATAGGTGGTGGTATCCCATATAGGTTAGATCACTCGACCGCTCTCGCTGTGGATGAAGCAACGTGCCTCACTTCGGTTAAATCACTCGACCGCTCTCGCTGTGGATGATGCGGCGTACCTCACTTAGGTTAGATCACTCCACGGACAAACTCTTTCATATATAGGTGGTGATGGTGATAGGTGGTGGTAGCTTACATAGGTTAGATCATTCGACCGCCCTCGCTGTGATGATGCGGCCTACCTCACTTCGGTTAGACCACTCGACCGCTCTCGCTGTGGATGATGCGGCGTACCTCACTTCGGTTAGATCACTCGACCGCTTTCGCTGCGGATGATGCGGCGTACCTCACTTAGGTTAGATCACTCCACGGACAAACTCTTTCATATATAGGTGGTGATGGTGCTAGGTGGTGATATCTCACTTCGGTTAGATCATTCGACCGCCCTCGCTGTGGATGAAGCAGCGTGCCTCACTTCGGTTAGATCACTCGACTGCTCTCGCTGTGGATGATGCGGCGTACCTCACTTAGGTTAGATCACTCCACGGACAAACTCTTTCATATATAGGCGGTGATGGTGATAGGTGGTGGTAGCTCACATAGGTTAGATCATTCGACCGCCCTCGCTGTGGATGATGCGGCGTACCTCACTTCGGTTAGATCACTCCACGGACAAACTTCTATATATAGCTGGTGATGGTGATAGGTGGTGGTATCCCATATAGGTTAGATTTTCGACCGCCCTCGCTGTGATGATGCGGCGTACCTCACTTCGGTTAGATCACTCGACCGCTCTCGCTGAGGATGAAGCAGCGTGCCTCACTTCGGTTAGATCACTCGACCGCTCTCGCTGTGGATGATGCGGCGTACCTCACCTAGGTTAGATCACTCCACGGACAAACTCTTTCATATATAGGTGGTGATAGGTGGTGATGGTGATAGGTGGTGGTAGCTCACATAGGTTAGATCATTCGACCGCCCTCGCTGTGATGGTGCGGCGTACCTCACTTCGGTTAGATCATTCGACCGCTCTCGCTGTGGATGATGCGGCGTACCTCACTTAGGTTAGATCATTCCACGGACAAACTCTTTCATATATAGGTGGTGATGCTGCTAGGTGGTGATATCTCACTTCGGTTAGATCATTCGACCGCCCTCGCTGTGGATGAAGCAGCGTGCCTCACTTCGGTTAGATCACTCGACCGCTCTCGCTGTGGATGATGCGGCGTACCTCACTTAGGTTAGATCACTCCACGGACAAACTCTTTCATACATAGGTGGTGATGGTGATAGGTGGTGGTAGCTCACATAGGTTAGATCATTCGACCGCCCTCGCTGTGGATGATGCGGCGTACCTCACTTCGGTTAGATCACTCCACGGACAAACTTTTATATATAGGTGGTGATGGTGATAGGTGGTGGTATCCCATATAGGTTAGATTTTCGACCGCCCTCGCTGTGATGATGCGGCGTACCTCACTTCGGTTAGATCACTCGACCGCTCTCGCTGAGGATGAAGCAGCGTGCCTCACTTCGGTTAGATCACTCGACTGCTCTCGCTGTGGATGATGCGGCGTACCTCACTTAGGTTAGATCACTCCACGGACAAACTCTTTCATATATAGGCGGTGATGGTGATAGGTGGTGGTAGCTCACATAGGTTAGATCATTCGACCGCCCTCGCTGTGGATGATGCGGCGTACCTCACTTCGGTTAGATCACTCCACGGACAAACTTTTATATATAGCTGGTGATGGTGATAGGTGGTGGTATCCCATATAGGTTAGATTTTCGACCGCCCTCGCTGTGATGATGCGGCGTACCTCACTTCGGTTAGATCACTCGACCGCTCTCGCTGTGGATGATGCGGCGTACCTCACTTAGGTTAGATCACTCCACGGACAAACTCTTTCATATATAGGTGGTGATGGTGATAGGTGGTGGTAGCTTACATAGGTTAGATCATTCGACCGCCCTCGCTGTGATGATGCGGCCTACCTCACTTCGGTTAGACCACTCGACCGCTCTCGCTGTGGATGATGCGGCGTACCTCACTTCGGTTAGATCACTCGACCGCTTTCGCTGCGGATGATGCGGCGTACCTCACTTAGGTTAGATCACTCCACGGACAAACTCTTTCATATATAGGTGGTGATGGTGCTAGGTGGTGATATCTCACTTCGGTTAGATCATTCGACCGCCCTCGCTGTGGATGAAGCAGCGTGCCTCACTTCGGTTAGATCACTCGACTGCTCTCGCTGTGGATGATGCGGCGTACCTCACTTAGGTTAGATCACTCCACGGACAAACTCTTTCATATATAGGCGGTGATGGTGATAGGTGGTGGTAGCTCACATAGGTTAGATCATTCGACCGCCCTCGCTGTGGATGATGCGGCGTACCTCACTTCGGTTAGATCACTCCACGGACAAACTTTTATATATAGCTGGTGATGGTGATAGGTGGTGGTATCCCATATAGGTTAGATTTTCGACCGCCCTCGCTGTGATGATGCGGCGTACCTCACTTCGGTTAGATCACTCGACCGCTCTCGCTGTGGATGATGCGGCGTACCTCACTTCGGTTAGATCACTTGACCGCTTTCGCTGCGGATGATGCGGCGTAGCTCACTTAGGTTAGATCATTCCACGGACAAACTCTTTTATATATAGGTGGTGATGGTGATGGTGCTAGGTGGTGGTATCCCATATAGGTTAGATTTTCGACCGCCCTCGCTGTGATGGTGCGGCGTACCTCACTTCGGTTAGATCATTCGACCGCTCTCGCTGTGGATGATGCGGCGTACCTCACTTAGGTTAGATCATTCCACGGACAAACTCTTTCATATATAGGTGGTGATGCTGCTAGGTGGTGATATCTCACTTCGGTTAGATCATTCGACCGCCCTCGCTGTGGATGAAGCAGCGTGCCTCACTTCGGTTAGATCACTCGACCGCTCTCGCTGTGGATGATGCGGCGTACCTCACTTAGGTTAGATCACTCCACGGACAAACTCTTTCATACATAGGTGGTGATGGTGATAGGTGGTGGTAGCTCACATAGGTTAGATCATTCGACCGCCCTCGCTGTGGATGATGCGGCGTACCTCACTTCGGTTAGATCACTCCACGGACAAACTTTTATATATAGGTGGTGATGGTGATAGGTGGTGGTATCCCATATAGGTTAGATCACTCGACCGCTCTCGCTGTGGATGAAGCAACGTGCCTCACTTCGGTTAAATCACTCGACCGCTCTCGCTGTGGATGATGCGGCGTACCTCACTTAGGTTAGATCACTCCACGGACAAACTCTTTCATATATAGGTGGTGATGGTGATAGGTGGTGGTAGCTTACATAGGTTAGATCATTCGACCGCCCTCGCTGTGATGATGCGGCCTACCTCACTTCGGTTAGACCACTCGACCGCTCTCGCTGTGGATGATGCGGCGTACCTCACTTCGGTTAGATCACTCGACCGCTTTCGCTGCGGATGATGCGGCGTACCTCACTTAGGTTAGATCACTCCACGGACAAACTCTTTCATATATAGGTGGTGATGGTGCTAGGTGGTGATATCTCACTTCGGTTAGATCATTCGACCGCCCTCGCTGTGGATGAAGCAGCGTGCCTCACTTCGGTTAGATCACTCGACTGCTCTCGCTGTGGATGATGCGGCGTACCTCACTTAGGTTAGATCACTCCACGGACAAACTCTTTCATATATAGGCGGTGATGGTGATAGGTGGTGGTAGCTCACATAGGTTAGATCATTCGACCGCCCTCGCTGTGGATGATGCGGCGTACCTCACTTCGGTTAGATCACTCCACGGACAAACTTTTATATATAGCTGGTGATGGTGATAGGTGGTGGTATCCCATATAGGTTAGATTTTCGACCGCCCTCGCTGTGATGATGCGGCGTACCTCACTTCGGTTAGATCACTCGACCGCTCTCGCTGTGGATGATGCGGCGTACCTCACTCCGGTTAGATCACTTGACCGCTTTCGCTGCGGATGATGCGGCGTAGCTCACTTAGGTTAGATCATTCCACGGACAAACTCTTTTATATATAGGTGGTGATGGTGATGGTGCTAGGTGGTGGTATCCCATATAGGTTAGATTTTCGACCGCCCTCGCTGTGATGGTGCGGCGTACCTCACTTCGGTTAGATCATTCGACCGCTCTCGCTGTGGATGATGCGGCGTACCTCACTTAGGTTAGATCATTCCACGGACAAACTCTTTCATATATAGGTGGTGATGCTGCTAGGTGGTGATATCTCACTTCGGTTAGATCATTCGACCGCCCTCGCTGTGGATGAAGCAGCGTGCCTCACTTCGGTTAGATCACTCGACCGCTCTCGCTGTGGATGATGCGGCGTACCTCACTTAGGTTAGATCACTCCACGGACAAACTCTTTCATACATAGGTGGTGATGGTGATAGGTGGTGGTAGCTCACATAGGTTAGATCATTCGACCGCCCTCGCTGTGGATGATGCGGCGTACCTCACTTCGGTTAGATCACTCCACGGACAAACTTTTATATATAGGTGGTGATGGTGATAGGTGGTGGTATCCCATATAGGTTAGATCATTCGACCGCCCTCGCTGTGGATGAAGCAGCGTGCCTCACTTCGGTTAGATCACTCGACTGCTCTCGCTGTGGATGATGCGGCGTACCTCACTTAGGTTAGATCACTCCACGGACAAACTCTTTCATATATAGGCGGTGATGGTGATAGGTGGTGGTAGCTCACATAGGTTAGATCATTCGACCGCCCTCGCTGTGGATGATGCGGCGTACCTCACTTCGGTTAGATCACTCCACGGACAAACTTTTATATATAGCTGGTGATGGTGATAGGTGGTGGTATCCCATATAGGTTAGATTTTCGACCGCCCTCGCTGTGATGATGCGGCGTACCTCACTTCGGTTAGATCACTCGACCGCTCTCGCTGTGGATGATGCGGCGTACCTCACTTCGGTTAGATCACTTGACCGCTTTCGCTGCGGATGATGCGGCGTAGCTCACTTAGGTTAGATCATTCCACGGACAAACTCTTTTATATATAGGTGGTGATGGTGATGGTGCTAGGTGGTGGTATCCCATATAGGTTAGATTTTCGACCGCCCTCGCTGTGATGGTGCGGCGTACCTCACTTCGGTTAGATCATTCGACCGCTCTCGCTGTGGATGATGCGGCGTACCTCACTTAGGTTAGATCATTCCACGGACAAACTCTTTCATATATAGGTGGTGATGCTGCTAGGTGGTGATATCTCACTTCGGTTAGATCATTCGACCGCCCTCGCTGTGGATGAAGCAGCGTGCCTCACTTCGGTTAGATCACTCGACCGCTCTCGCTGTGGATGATGCGGCGTACCTCACTTAGGTTAGATCACTCCACGGACAAACTCTTTCATACATAGGTGGTGATGGTGATAGGGTGGTGGTAGCTCACATAGGTTAGATCATTCGACCGCCCTCGCTGTGGATGATGCGGCGTACCTCACTTCGGTTAGATCACTCCACGGACAAACTTTTATATATAGGTGGTGATGGTGATAGGTGGTGGTATCCCATATAGGTTAGATCACTCGACCGCCCTCGCTGTGGATGAAGCAACGTGCCTCACTTCGGTTAAATCACTCGACCGCTCTCGCTGTGGATGATGCGGCGTACCTCACTTAGGTTAGATCACTCCACGGACAAACTCTTTCATATATAGGTGGTGATGGTGATAGGTGGTGGTAGCTTACATAGGTTAGATCATTCGACCGCCCTCGCTGTGATGATGCGGCCTACCTCACTTCGGTTAGACCACTCGACCGCTCTCGCTGTGGATGATGCGGCGTACCTCACTTCGGTTAGATCACTCGACCGCTTTCGCTGCGGATGATGCGGCGTACCTCACTTAGGTTAGATCACTCCACGGACAAACTCTTTCATATATAGGTGGTGATGGTGCTAGGTGGTGATATCTCACTTCGGTTAGATCATTCGACCGCCCTCGCTGTGGATGAAGCAGCGTGCCTCACTTCGGTTAGATCACTCGACTGCTCTCGCTGTGGATGATGCGGCGTACCTCACTTAGGTTAGATCACTCCACGGACAAACTCTTTCATATATAGGCGGTGATGGTGATAGGTGGTGGTAGCTCACATAGGTTAGATCATTCGACCGCCCTCGCTGTGGATGATGCGGCGTACCTCACTTCGGTTAGATCACTCCACGGACAAACTTCTATATATAGCTGGTGATGGTGATAGGTGGTGGTATCCCATATAGGTTAGATTTTCGACCGCCCTCGCTGTGATGATGCGGCGTACCTCACTTCGGTTAGATCACTCGACCGCTCTCGCTGAGGATGAAGCAGCGTGCCTCACTTCGGTTAGATCACTCGACCGCTCTCGCTGTGGATGATGCGGCGTACCTCACCTAGGTTAGATCACTCCACGGACAAACTCTTTCATATATAGGTGGTGATAGGTGGTGATGGTGATAGGTGGTGGTAGCTCACATAGGTTAGATCATTCGACCGCCCTCGCTGTGGATGATGCGGCGTACCTCACTTCGGTTAGATCACTCCACGGACAAACTTTTATATATAGGTGGTGATGGTGATAGGTGGTGGTATCCCACATAGGTTAGATTTTCGACCGCCCTCGCTGTGATGATGCGGCATACCTCACTTCGGTTAGACCACTCGACCGCTCTCGCTGTGGATGATGCGGCGTACCTCACTTCGGTTAGATCACTCGACCGCTTTCGCTGCGGATGATGCGGCGTACCTCACTTAGGTTAGATCACTCTCACGGACAAACTCTTTCATATATAGGTGGTGATGGTGCTAGGTGGTGATATCTCACTTCGGTTAGATCATTCGACCGCCCTCGCTGTGGATGAAGCAGCGTGCCTCACTTCGGTTAGATCACTCGACCGCTCTCGCTGTGGATGATGCGGCGTACCTCACTTAGGTTAGATCACTCCACGGACAAACTCTTTCATACATAGGTGGTGATGGTGATAGGTGGTGGTAGCTCACATAGGTTAGATCATTCGACCGCCCTCGCTGTGGATGATGCGGCGTACCTCACTTCGGTTAGATCACTCCACGGACAAACTTTTATATATAGCTGGTGATGGTGATAGGTGGTGGTATCCCATATAGGTTAGATCACTCGACCGCTCTCGCTGTGGATGAAGCAACGTGCCTCACTTCGGTTAAATCACTCGACCGCTCTCGCTGTGGATGATGCGGCGTACCTCACTTAGGTTAGATCACTCCACGGACAAACTCTTTCATATATAGGTGGTGATGGTGATAGGTGGTGGTAGCTTACATAGGTTAGATCATTCGACCGCCCTCGCTGTGATGATGCGGCCTACCTCACTTCGGTTAGACCACTCGACCGCTCTCGCTGTGGATGATGCGGCGTACCTCACTTCGGTTAGATCACTCGACCGCTTTCGCTGCGGATGATGCGGCGTACCTCACTTAGGTTAGATCACTCCACGGACAAACTCTTTCATATATAGGTGGTGATGGTGCTAGGTGGTGATATCTCACTTCGGTTAGATCATTCGACCGCCCTCGCTGTGGATGAAGCAGCGTGCCTCACTTCGGTTAGATCACTCGACTGCTCTCGCTGTGGATGATGCGGCGTACCTCACTTAGGTTAGATCACTCCACGGACAAACTCTTTCATATATAGGCGGTGATGGTGATAGGTGGTGGTAGCTCACATAGGTTAGATCATTCGACCGCCCTCGCTGTGGATGATGCGGCGTACCTCACTTCGGTTAGATCACTCCACGGACAAACTTCTATATATAGCTGGTGATGGTGATAGGTGGTGGTATCCCATATAGGTTAGATTTTCGACCGCCCTCGCTGTGATGATGCGGCGTACCTCACTTCGGTTAGATCACTCGACCGCTCTCGCTGAGGATGAAGCAGCGTGCCTCACTTCGGTTAGATCACTCGACCGCTCTCGCTGTGGATGATGCGGCGTACCTCACCTAGGTTAGATCACTCCACGGACAAACTCTTTCATATATAGGTGGTGATAGGTGGTGATGGTGATAGGTGGTGGTAGCTCACATAGGTTAGATCATTCGACCGCCCTCGCTGTGGATGATGCGGCGTACCTCACTTCGGTTAGATCACTCCACGGACAAACTTTTATATATAGGTGGTGATGGTGATAGGTGGTGGTATCCCACATAGGTTAGATTTTCGACCGCCCTCGCTGTGATGATGCGGCATACCTCACTTCGGTTAGACCACTCGACCGCTCTCGCTGTGGATGATGCGGCGTACCTCACTTCGGTTAGATCACTCGACCGCTTTCGCTGCGGATGATGCGGCGTACCTCACTTAGGTTAGATCACTCTCACGGACAAACTCTTTCATATATAGGTGGTGATGGTGCTAGGTGGTGATATCTCACTTCGGTTAGATCATTCGACCGCCCTCGCTGTGGATGAAGCAGCGTGCCTCACTTCGGTTAGATCACTCGACTGCTCTCGCTGTGGATGATGCGGCGTACCTCACTTAGGTTAGATCACTCCACGGACAAACTCTTTCATATATAGGCGGTGATGGTGATAGGTGGTGGTAGCTCACATAGGTTAGATCATTCGACCGCCCTCGCTGTGGATGATGCGGCGTACCTCACTTCGGTTAGATCACTCCACGGACAAACTTTTATATATAGCTGGTGATGGTGATAGGTGGTGGTATCCCATATAGGTTAGATTTTCGACCGCCCTCGCTGTGATGATGCGGCGTACCTCACTTCGGTTAGATCACTCGACCGCTCTCGCTGAGGATGAAGCAGCGTGCCTCACTTCGGTTAGATCACTCGACCGCTCTCGCTGTGGATGATGCGGCGTACCTCACCTAGGTTAGATCACTCCACGGACAAACTCTTTCATATATAGGTGGTGATAGGTGGCGATGGTGATAGGTGGTGGTAGCTCACATAGGTTAGATCATTCGACCGCCCTCGCTGTGGATGATGCGGCGTACCTCACTTCGATTAGATCACTCCACGGACAAACATTTATATATAGGTGGTGATGGTGATAGGTGGTGGTATCCCACATAGGTTAGATTTTCGACCGCCCTCGCTGTGATGATGCGGCATACCTCACTTCGGTTAGATCACTCGACCGCTCTCGCTGTGGATGATGCGGCGTACCTCACTTCGGTTAGATCACTTGACCGCTTTCGCTGCGGATGATGCGGCGTAGCTCACTTAGGTTAGATCATTCCACGGACAAACTCTTTTATATATAGGTGGTGATGGTGATGGTGCTAGGTGGTGGTATCCCATATAGGTTAGATTTTCGACCGCCCTCGCTGTGATGGTGCGGCGTACCTCACTTCGGTTAGATCATTCGACCGCTCTCGCTGTGGATGATGCGGCGTACCTCACTTAGGTTAGATCATTCCACGGACAAACTCTTTCATATATAGGTGGTGATGCTGCTAGGTGGTGATATCTCACTTCGGTTAGATCATTCGACCGCCCTCGCTGTGGATGAAGCAGCGTGCCTCACTTCGGTTAGACCACTCGACCGCTCTCGCTGTGGATGATGCGGCGTACCTCACTTAGGTTAGATCACTCCACGGACAAACTCTTTCATATATAGGCGGTGATGGTGATAGGTGGTGGTAGCTCACATAGGTTAGATCATTCGACCGCCCTCGCTGTGGATGATGCGGCGTACCTCACTTCGGTTAGATCACTCCACGGACAAACTTTTATATATAGGTGGTGATGGTGATAGGTGGTGGTATCCCACATAGGTTAGATTTTCGACCGCCCTCGCTGTGATGATGCGGCATACCTCACTTCGGTTAGACCACTCGACCGCTCTCGCTGTGGATGATGCGGCGTACCTCACTTCGGTTAGATCACTCGACCGCTTTCGCTGCGGATGATGCGGCGTACCTCACTTAGGTTAGATCACTCTCACGGACAAACTCTTTCATATATAGGTGGTGATGGTGCTAGGTGGTGATATCTCACTTCGGTTAGATCATTCGACCGCCCTCGCTGTGGATGAAGCAGCGTGCCTCACTTCGGTTAGATCACTCGACCGCTCTCGCTGTGGATGATGCGGCGTACCTCACTTAGGTTAGATCACTCCACGGACAAACTCTTTCATACATAGGTGGTGATGGTGATAGGTGGTGGTAGCTCACATAGGTTAGATCATTCGACCGCCCTCGCTGTGGATGATGCGGCGTACCTCACTTCGGTTAGATCACTCCACGGACAAACTTTTATATATAGCTGGTGATGGTGATAGGTGGTGGTATCCCATATAGGTTAGATCACTCGACCGCTCTCGCTGTGGATGAAGCAACGTGCCTCACTTCGGTTAAATCACTCGACCGCTCTCGCTGTGGATGATGCGGCGTACCTCACTTAGGTTAGATCACTCCACGGACAAACTCTTTCATATATAGGTGGTGATGGTGATAGGTGGTGGTAGCTTACATAGGTTAGATCATTCGACCGCCCTCGCTGTGATGATGCGGCCTACCTCACTTCGGTTAGACCACTCGACCGCTCTCGCTGTGGATGATGCGGCGTACCTCACTTCGGTTAGATCACTCGACCGCTTTCGCTGCGGATGATGCGGCGTACCTCACTTAGGTTAGATCACTCCACGGACAAACTCTTTCATATATAGGTGGTGATGCTGCTAGGTGGTGATATCTCACTTCGGTTAGATCATTCGACCGCCCTCGCTGTGGATGAAGCAGCGTGCCTCACTTCGGTTAGACCACTCGACCGCTCTCGCTGTGGATGATGCGGCGTACCTCACTTAGGTTAGATCACTCCACGGACAAACTCTTTCATATATAGGCGGTGATGGTGATAGGTGGTGGTAGCTCACATAGGTTAGATCATTCGACCGCCCTCGCTGTGGATGATGCGGCGTACCTCACTTCGGTTAGATCACTCCACGGACAAACTTTTATATATAGGTGGTGATGGTGATAGGTGGTGGTATCCCACATAGGTTAGATTTTCGACCGCCCTCGCTGTGATGATGCGGCATACCTCACTTCGGTTAGACCACTCGACCGCTCTCGCTGTGGATGATGCGGCGTACCTCACTTCGGTTAGATCACTCGACCGCTTTCGCTGCGGATGATGCGGCGTACCTCACTTAGGTTAGATCACTCTCACGGACAAACTCTTTCATATATAGGTGGTGATGGTGCTAGGTGGTGATATCTCACTTCGGTTAGATCATTCGACCGCCCTCGCTGTGGATGAAGCAGCGTGCCTCACTTCGGTTAGATCACTCGACCGCTCTCGCTGTGGATGATGCGGCGTACCTCACTTAGGTTAGATCACTCCACGGACAAACTCTTTCATACATAGGTGGTGATGGTGATAGGTGGTGGTAGCTCACATAGGTTAGATCATTCGACCGCCCTCGCTGTGGATGATGCGGCGTACCTCACTTCGGTTAGATCACTCCACGGACAAACTTTTATATATAGCTGGTGATGGTGATAGGTGGTGGTATCCCATATAGGTTAGATCACTCGACCGCTCTCGCTGTGGATGAAGCAACGTGCCTCACTTCGGTTAGACCACTCGACCGCTCTCGCTGTGGATGATGCGGCGTACCTCACTTCGGTTAGATCACTCGACCGCTTTCGCTGCGGATGATGCGGCGTACCTCACTTAGGTTAGATCACTCTCACGGACAAACTCTTTCATATATAGGTGGTGATGGTGCTAGGTGGTGATATCTCACTTCGGTTAGATCATTCGACCGCCCTCGCTGTGGATGAAGCAGCGTGCCTCACTTCGGTTAGATCACTCGACCGCTCTCGCTGTGGATGATGCGGCGTACCTCACTTAGGTTAGATCACTCCACGGACAAACTCTTTCATACATAGGTGGTGATGGTGATAGGTGGTGGTAGCTCACATAGGTTAGATCATTCGACCGCCCTCGCTGTGGATGATGCGGCGTACCTCACTTCGGTTAGATCACTCCACGGACAAACTTTTATATATAGCTGGTGATGGTGATAGGTGGTGGTATCCCATATAGGTTAGATCACTCGACCGCTCTCGCTGTGGATGAAGCAACGTGCCTCACTTCGGTTAAATCACTCGACCGCTCTCGCTGTGGATGATGCGGCGTACCTCACTTAGGTTAGATCACTTGACCGCTTTCGCTGCGGATGATGCGGCGTAGCTCACTTAGGTTAGATCATTCCACGGACAAACTCTTTTATATATAGGTGGTGATGGTGATGGTGCTAGGTGGTGGTATCCCATATAGGTTAGATTTTCGACCGCCCTCGCTGTGATGGTGCGGCGTACCTCACTTCGGTTAGATCATTCGACCGCTCTCGCTGTGGATGAAGCAGCGTGCCTCACTTCGGTTAGATCACTCGACCGCTCTCGCTGTGGATGATGCGGCGTACCTCACCTAGGTTAGATCACTCCACGGACAAACTCTTTCATATATAGGTGGTGATAGGTGGCGATGGTGATAGGTGGTGGTAGCTCACATAGGTTAGATCATTCGACCGCCCTCGCTGTGGATGATGCGGCGTACCTCACTTCGATTAGATCACTCCACGGACAAACATTTATATATAGGTGGTGATGGTGATAGGTGGTGGTATCCCACATAGGTTAGATTTTCGACCGCCCTCGCTGTGATGATGCGGCATACCTCACTTCGGTTAGATCACTCGACCGCTCTCGCTGTGGATGATGCGGCGTACCTCACTTCGGTTAGATCACTTGACCGCTTTCGCTGCGGATGATGCGGCGTAGCTCACTTAGGTTAGATCATTCCACGGACAAACTCTTTTATATATAGGTGGTGATGGTGATGGTGCTAGGTGGTGGTATCCCATATAGGTTAGATTTTCGACCGCCCTCGCTGTGATGGTGCGGCGTACCTCACTTCGGTTAGATCATTCGACCGCTCTCGCTGTGGATGATGCGGCGTACCTCACTTAGGTTAGATCATTCCACGGACAAACTCTTTCATATATAGGTGGTGATGCTGCTAGGTGGTGATATCTCACTTCGGTTAGATCATTCGACCGCCCTCGCTGTGGATGAAGCAGCGTGCCTCACTTCGGTTAGACCACTCGACCGCTCTCGCTGTGGATGATGCGGCGTACCTCACTTAGGTTAGATCACTCCACGGACAAACTCTTTCATATATAGGCGGTGATGGTGATAGGTGGTGGTAGCTCACATAGGTTAGATCATTCGACCGCCCTCGCTGTGGATGATGCGGCGTACCTCACTTCGGTTAGATCACTCCACGGACAAACTTTTATATATAGGTGGTGATGGTGATAGGTGGTGGTATCCCACATAGGTTAGATTTTCGACCGCCCTCGCTGTGATGATGCGGCATACCTCACTTCGGTTAGACCACTCGACCGCTCTCGCTGTGGATGATGCGGCGTACCTCACTTCGGTTAGATCACTCGACCGCTTTCGCTGCGGATGATGCGGCGTACCTCACTTAGGTTAGATCACTCTCACGGACAAACTCTTTCATATATAGGTGGTGATGGTGCTAGGTGGTGATATCTCACTTCGGTTAGATCATTCGACCGCCCTCGCTGTGGATGAAGCAGCGTGCCTCACTTCGGTTAGATCACTCGACCGCTCTCGCTGTGGATGATGCGGCGTACCTCACTTAGGTTAGATCACTCCACGGACAAACTCTTTCATACATAGGTGGTGATGGTGATAGGTGGTGGTAGCTCACATAGGTTAGATCATTCGACCGCCCTCGCTGTGGATGATGCGGCGTACCTCACTTCGGTTAGATCACTCCACGGACAAACTTTTATATATAGCTGGTGATGGTGATAGGTGGTGGTATCCCATATAGGTTAGATCACTCGACCGCTCTCGCTGTGGATGAAGCAACGTGCCTCACTTCGGTTAAATCACTCGACCGCTCTCGCTGTGGATGATGCGGCGTACCTCACTTAGGTTAGATCACTCCACGGACAAACTCTTTCATATATAGGTGGTGATGGTGATAGGTGGTGGTAGCTTACATAGGTTAGATCATTCGACCGCCCTCGCTGTGATGATGCGGCCTACCTCACTTCGGTTAGACCACTCGACCGCTCTCGCTGTGGATGATGCGGCGTACCTCACTTCGGTTAGATCACTCGACCGCTTTCGCTGCGGATGATGCGGCGTACCTCACTTAGGTTAGATCACTCCACGGACAAACTCTTTCATATATAGGTGGTGATGCTGCTAGGTGGTGATATCTCACTTCGGTTAGATCATTCGACCGCCCTCGCTGTGGATGAAGCAGCGTGCCTCACTTCGGTTAGACCACTCGACCGCTCTCGCTGTGGATGATGCGGCGTACCTCACTTAGGTTAGATCACTCCACGGACAAACTCTTTCATATATAGGCGGTGATGGTGATAGGTGGTGGTAGCTCACATAGGTTAGATCATTCGACCGCCCTCGCTGTGGATGATGCGGCGTACCTCACTTCGGTTAGATCACTCCACGGACAAACTTTTATATATAGGTGGTGATGGTGATAGGTGGTGGTATCCCACATAGGTTAGATTTTCGACCGCCCTCGCTGTGATGATGCGGCATACCTCACTTCGGTTAGACCACTCGACCGCTCTCGCTGTGGATGATGCGGCGTACCTCACTTCGGTTAGATCACTCGACCGCTTTCGCTGCGGATGATGCGGCGTACCTCACTTAGGTTAGATCACTCTCACGGACAAACTCTTTCATATATAGGTGGTGATGGTGCTAGGTGGTGATATCTCACTTCGGTTAGATCATTCGACCGCCCTCGCTGTGGATGAAGCAGCGTGCCTCACTTCGGTTAGATCACTCGACCGCTCTCGCTGTGGATGATGCGGCGTACCTCACTTAGGTTAGATCACTCCACGGACAAACTCTTTCATACATAGGTGGTGATGGTGATAGGTGGTGGTAGCTCACATAGGTTAGATCATTCGACCGCCCTCGCTGTGGATGATGCGGCGTACCTCACTTCGGTTAGATCACTCCACGGACAAACTTTTATATATAGCTGGTGATGGTGATAGGTGGTGGTATCCCATATAGGTTAGATCACTCGACCGCTCTCGCTGTGGATGAAGCAACGTGCCTCACTTCGGTTAAATCACTCGACCGCTCTCGCTGTGGATGATGCGGCGTACCTCACTTAGGTTAGATCACTCCACGGACAAACTCTTTCATATATAGGTGGTGATGGTGATAGGTGGTGGTAGCTTACATAGGTTAGATCATTCGACCGCCCTCGCTGTGATGATGCGGCCTACCTCACTTCGGTTAGACCACTCGACCGCTCTCGCTGTGGATGATGCGGCGTACCTCACTTCGGTTAGATCACTCGACCGCTTTCGCTGCGGATGATGCGGCGTACCTCACTTAGGTTAGATCACTCCACGGACAAACTCTTTCATATATAGGTGGTGATGGTGCTAGGTGGTGATATCTCACTTCGGTTAGATCATTCGACCGCCCTCGCTGTGGATGAAGCAGCGTGCCTCACTTCGGTTAGATCACTCGACTGCTCTCGCTGTGGATGATGCGGCGTACCTCACTTAGGTTAGATCACTCCACGGACAAACTCTTTCATATATAGGCGGTGATGGTGATAGGTGGTGGTAGCTCACATAGGTTAGATCATTCGACCGCCCTCGCTGTGGATGATGCGGCGTACCTCACTTCGGTTAGATCACTCCACGGACAAACTTCTATATATAGCTGGTGATGGTGATAGGTGGTGGTATCCCATATAGGTTAGATTTTCGACCGCCCTCGCTGTGATGATGCGGCGTACCTCACTTCGGTTAGATCACTCGACCGCTCTCGCTGAGGATGAAGCAGCGTGCCTCACTTCGGTTAGATCACTCGACCGCTCTCGCTGTGGATGATGCGGCGTACCTCACCTAGGTTAGATCACTCCACGGACAAACTCTTTCATATATAGGTGGTGATAGGTGGTGATGGTGATAGGTGGTGGTAGCTCACATAGGTTAGATCATTCGACCGCCCTCGCTGTGGATGATGCGGCGTACCTCACTTCGGTTAGATCACTCCACGGACAAACTTTTATATATAGGTGGTGATGGTGATAGGTGGTGGTATCCCACATAGGTTAGATTTTCGACCGCCCTCGCTGTGATGATGCGGCATACCTCACTTCGGTTAGACCACTCGACCGCTCTCGCTGTGGATGATGCGGCGTACCTCACTTCGGTTAGATCACTCGACCGCTTTCGCTGCGGATGATGCGGCGTACCTCACTTAGGTTAGATCACTCTCACGGACAAACTCTTTCATATATAGGTGGTGATGGTGCTAGGTGGTGATATCTCACTTCGGTTAGATCATTCGACCGCCCTCGCTGTGGATGAAGCAGCGTGCCTCACTTCGGTTAGATCACTCGACTGCTCTCGCTGTGGATGATGCGGCGTACCTCACTTAGGTTAGATCACTCCACGGACAAACTCTTTCATATATAGGCGGTGATGGTGATAGGTGGTGGTAGCTCACATAGGTTAGATCATTCGACCGCCCTCGCTGTGGATGATGCGGCGTACCTCACTTCGGTTAGATCACTCCACGGACAAACTTTTATATATAGCTGGTGATGGTGATAGGTGGTGGTATCCCATATAGGTTAGATTTTCGACCGCCCTCGCTGTGATGATGCGGCGTACCTCACTTCGGTTAGATCACTCGACCGCTCTCGCTGAGGATGAAGCAGCGTGCCTCACTTCGGTTAGATCACTCGACCGCTCTCGCTGTGGATGATGCGGCGTACCTCACCTAGGTTAGATCACTCCACGGACAAACTCTTTCATATATAGGTGGTGATAGGTGGCGATGGTGATAGGTGGTGGTAGCTCACATAGGTTAGATCATTCGACCGCCCTCGCTGTGGATGATGCGGCGTACCTCACTTCGATTAGATCACTCCACGGACAAACATTTATATATAGCTGGTGATGGTGATAGGTGGTGGTATCCCATATAGGTTAGATTTTCGACCGCCCTCGCTGTGATGATGCGGCGTACCTCACTTCGGTTAGATCACTCGACCGCTCTCGCTGAGGATGAAGCAGCGTGCCTCACTTCGGTTAGATCACTCGACCGCTCTCGCTGTGGATGATGCGGCGTACCTCACCTAGGTTAGATCACTCCACGGACAAACTCTTTCATATATAGGTGGTGATAGGTGGCGATGGTGATAGGTGGTGGTAGCTCACATAGGTTAGATCATTCGACCGCCCTCGCTGTGGATGATGCGGCGTACCTCACTTCGATTAGATCACTCCACGGACAAACATTTATATATAGGTGGTGATGGTGATAGGTGGTGGTATCCCACATAGGTTAGATTTTCGACCGCCCTCGCTGTGATGATGCGGCATACCTCACTTCGGTTAGATCACTCGACCGCTCTCGCTGTGGATGATGCGGCGTACCTCACTTCGGTTAGATCACTTGACCGCTTTCGCTGCGGATGATGCGGCGTAGCTCACTTAGGTTAGATCATTCCACGGACAAACTCTTTTATATATAGGTGGTGATGGTGATGGTGCTAGGTGGTGGTATCCCATATAGGTTAGATTTTCGACCGCCCTCGCTGTGATGGTGCGGCGTACCTCACTTCGGTTAGATCATTCGACCGCTCTCGCTGTGGATGATGCGGCGTACCTCACTTAGGTTAGATCATTCCACGGACAAACTCTTTCATATATAGGTGGTGATGCTGCTAGGTGGTGATATCTCACTTCGGTTAGATCATTCGACCGCCCTCGCTGTGGATGAAGCAGCGTGCCTCACTTCGGTTAGATCACTCGACCGCTCTCGCTGTGGATGATGCGGCGTACCTCACTTAGGTTAGATCACTCCACGGACAAACTCTTTCATATATAGGCGGTGATGGTGATAGGTGGTGGTAGCTCACATAGGTTAGATCATTCGACCGCCCTCGCTGTGGATGATGCGGCGTACCTCACTTCGGTTAGATCACTCGACCGCTCTCGCTGTGGATGATGCGGCGTACCTCACTTCGGTTAGATCACTCCACGGACAAACTTTTATATATAGGTGGTGATGGTGATAGGTGGTGGTATCCCATATAGGTTAGATCACTCGACCGCTCTCGCTGTGGATGAAGCAACGTGCCTCACTTCGGTTAAATCACTCGACCGCTCTCGCTGTGGATGATGCGGCGTACCTCACTTAGGTTAGATCACTCCACGGACAAACTCTTTCATATATAGGTGGTGATGGTGATAGGTGGTGGTAGCTTACATAGGTTAGATCATTCGACCGCCCTCGCTGTGATGATGCGGCCTACCTCACTTCGGTTAGACCACTCGACCGCTCTCGCTGTGTATGATGCGGCGTACCTCACTTCGGTTAGATCACTCGACCGCTTTCGCTGCGGATGATGCGGCGTACCTCACTTAGGTTAGATCACTCCACGGACAAACTCTTTCATATATAGGTGGTGATGGTGCTAGGTGGTGATATCTCACTTCGGTTAGATCATTCGACCGCCCTCGCTGTGGATGAAGCAGCGTGCCTCACTTCGGTTAGATCACTCGACTGCTCTCGCTGTGGATGATGCGGCGTACCTCACTTAGGTTAGATCACTCCACGGACAAACTCTTTCATATATAGGCGGTGATGGTGATAGGTGGTGGTAGCTCACATAGGTTAGATCATTCGACCGCCCTCGCTGTGGATGATGCGGCGTACCTCACTTCGGTTAGATCACTCCACGGACAAACTTTTATATATAGCTGGTGATGGTGATAGGTGGTGGTATCCCATATAGGTTAGATTTTCGACCGCCCTCGCTGTGATGATGCGGCGTACCTCACTTCGGTTAGATCACTCGACCGCTCTCGCTGAGGATGAAGCAGCGTGCCTCACTTCGGTTAGATCACTCGACCGCTCTCGCTGTGGATGATGCGGCGTACCTCACCTAGGTTAGATCACTCCACGGACAAACTCTTTCATATATAGGTGGTGATAGGTGGTGATGGTGATAGGTGGTGGTAGCTCACATAGGTTAGATCATTCGACCGCCCTCGCTGTGGATGATGCGGCGTACCTCACTTCGATTAGATCACTCCACGGACAAACTTTTATATATAGGTGGTGATGGTGATAGGTGGTGGTATCCCACATAGGTTAGATTTTCGACCGCCCTCGAAGTGATGATGCGGCATACCTCACTTCGGTTAGATCACTCGACCGCTCTCGCTGTGGATGATGCGGCGTACCTCACTTCGGTTAGATCACTTGACCGCTTTCGCTGCGGATGATGCGGCGTAGCTCACTTAGGTTAGATCATTCCACGGACAAACTCTTTTATATATAGGTGGTGATGGTGATGGTGCTAGGTGGTGGTATCCCATATAGGTTAGATTTTCGACCGCCCTCGCTGTGATGGTGCGGCGTACCTCACTTCGGTTAGATCATTCGACCGCTCTCGCTGTGGATGATGCGGCGTACCTCACTTAGGTTAGATCATTCCACGGACAAACTCTTTCATATATAGGTGGTGATGCTGCTAGGTGGTGATATCTCACTTCGGTTAGATCATTCGACCGCCCTCGCTGTGGATGAAGCAGCGTACCTCACTTCGGTTAGATCACTCGACCGCTTTCGCTGCGGATGATGCGGCGTACCTCACTTAGGTTAGATCACTCCACGGACAAACTCTTTCATATATAGGTGGTGATGGTGCTAGGTGGTGATATCTCACTTCGGTTAGATCATTCGACCGCCCTCGCTGTGGATGAAGCAGCGTGCCTCACTTCGGTTAGATCACTCGACTGCTCTCGCTGTGGATGATGCGGCGTACCTCACTTAGGTTAGATCACTCCACGGACAAACTCTTTCATATATAGGCGGTGATGGTGATAGGTGGTGGTAGCTCACATAGGTTAGATCATTCGACCGCCCTCGCTGTGGATGATGCGGCGTACCTCACTTCGGTTAGATCACTCCACGGACAAACTTTTATATATAGCTGGTGATGGTGATAGGTGGTGATATCTCACTTCGGTTAGATCATTCGACCGCCCTCGCTGTGGATGAAGCAGCGTGCCTCACTTCGGTTAGATCACTCGACCGCTCTCGCTGTGGATGATGCGGCGTACCTCACTTAGGTTAGATCACTCCACGGACAAACTCTTTCATACATAGGTGGTGATGGTGATAGGTGGTGGTAGCTCACATAGGTTAGATCATTCGACCGCCCTCGCTGTGGATGATGCGGCGTACCTCACTTCGGTTAGATCACTCCACGGACAAACTTTTATATATAGGTGGTGATGGTGATAGGTGGTGGTATCCCATATAGGTTAGATCACTCGACCGCTCTCGCTGTGGATGAAGCAACGTGCCTCACTTCGGTTAAATCACTCGACCGTTTTCGCTGTGGAGGATGCGGCGTAGCTCACATAAGTTAGATCACTCCACGGACAAACTCTTTTATATATAGGTGGTGATGGTGATAGGTGGTGGTAGCTTACATAGGTTAGATCATTCGACCGCCCTCGCTGTGATGATGCGGCCTACCTCACTTCGGTTAGACCACTCGACCGCTCTCGCTGTGGATGATGCGGCGTACCTCACTTCGGTTAGATCACTCGACCGCTTTCGCTGCGGATGATGCGGCGTACCTCACTTCGGTTAGATCACTCCACGGACAAACTTTTATATATAGGTGGTGATGGTGATAGGTGGTGGTATCCCATATAGGTTAGATCACTCGACCGCTCTCGCTGTGGATGAAGCAACGTGCCTCACTTCGGTTAAATCACTCGACCGTTTTCGCTGTGGAGGATGCGGCGTAGCTCACATAAGTTAGATCACTCCACGGACAAACTCTTTTATATATAGGTGGTGATGGTGATAGGTGGTGGTAGCTTACATAGGTTAGATCATTCGACCGCCCTCGCTGTGATGATGCGGCCTACCTCACTTCGGTTAGACCACTCGACCGCTCTCGCTGTGGATGATGCGGCGTACCTCACTTCGGTTAGATCACTCGACCGCTTTCGCTGCGGATGATGCGGCGTAGCTCACTTAGGTTAGATCACTCCACGGACAAACTCTTTTATATATAGGTGGTGATAGTGATGGTGGTAGGTGGTGATGGTGCTAGGTGGTGATATCTCACTTCGGTTAGATCATTCGACCGCCCTCGCTGTGGATGAAGCAGCGTGCCTCACTTCGGTTAGATCACTCGACTGCTCTCGCTGTGGATGATGCGGCGTACCTCACTTCGGTTAGATCACTCCACGGACAAACTTTTATATATAGGTGGTGATGGTGATAGGTGGTGGTATCCCATATAGGTTAGATCACTCGACCGCTCTCGCTGTGGATGAAGCAACGTGCCTCACTTCGTTTAGATCACTCGACCGCTCTCGCTGTGGATGATGCGGCGTACCTCACTTAGGTTAGATCACTCCACGGACAAACTTTTATATATAGCTGGTGATGGTGATAGGTGGTGGTATCCCATATAGGTTAGATCACTCGACTGCTCTCGCTGTGGATGATGCGGCGTACCTCACTTCGGTTAGATCATTCGACCGCTCTCGCTGTGGATGATGCGGCGTACCTCACTTAGGTTAGATCATTCCACGGACAAACTCTTTCATATATAGGTGGTGATGGTGCTAGGTGGTGATATCTCACTTCGGTTAGATCATTCGACCGCCCTCGCTGTGGATGAAGCAGCGTGCCTCACTTCGGTTAGATCACTCGACCGCTCTCGCTGTGGATGATGCGGCGTACCTCACTTAGGTTAGATCACTCCACGGACAAACTCTTTCATATATAGGTGGTGATGGTGATAGGTGGTGGTATCCCACATAGGTTAGATATTCGACCGCCCTCGCTGTGATGATGCGGCATACCTCACTTCGGTTAGATCACTCGACCGCTCTCGCTGTGGATGATGCGGCGTACCTCACTTCGGTTAGATCACTTGACCGCCTTCGCTGCGGATGATGCGGCGTAGCTCACTTAGGTTAGATCATTCCACGGACAAACTCTTTTATATATAGGTGGTGATAGGTGGTGATGGTGATAGGTGGTGGTAGCTCACATAGGTTAGATCACTCGACTGCTCTCGCTGTGGATGATGCGGCGTACCTCACTTCGGTTAGATCATTCGACCGCTCTCGCTGTGGATGATGCGGCGTACCTCACTTAGGTTAGATCATTCCACGGACAAACTCTTTCATATATAGGTGGTGATGGTGCTAGGTGGTGATATCTCACTTCGGTTAGATCATTCGACCGCCCTCGCTGTGGATGAAGCAGCGTGCCTCACTTCGGTTAGATCACTCGACCGCTCTCGCTGTGGATGATGCGGCGTACCTCACTTAGGTTAGATCACTCCACGGACAAACTCTTTCATACATAGGTGGTGATGGTGATAGGTGGTGGTAGCTCACATAGGTTAGATCATTCGACCGCCCTCGCTGTGGATGATGCGGCGTACCTCACTTCGGTTAGATCACTCCACGGACAAACTTTTATATATAGATGGTGATGGTGATAGGTGGTGGTATCCCACATAGGTTAGATTTTCGACCGCCCTCGCTGTGATGATGCGGCATACCTCACTTCGGTTAGATCACTCGACCGCTCTCGCTGTGGATGATGCGGCGTACCTCACTTCGGTTAGATCACTTGACCGCTTTCGCTGCGGATGATGCGGCGTAGCTCACTTAGGTTAGATCATTCCACGGACAAACTCTTTCATATATAGGTGGTGATGGTGATAGGTGGTGGTAGCTCACATAGGTTAGATCATTCGACCGCCCTCGCTGTGGATGATGCGGCGTACCTCACTTCGGTTAGATCACTCCACGGACAAACTTTTATATATAGCTGGTGATGGTGATAGGTGGTGGTATCCCATATAGGTTAGATTTTCGACCGCCCTCGCTGTGATGATGCGGCGTACCTCACTTCGGTTAGATCACTCGACCGCTCTCGCTGAGGATGAAGCAGCGTGCCTCACTTCGGTTAGATCACTCGACCGCTCTCGCTGTGGATGATGCGGCGTACCTCACCTAGGTTAGATCACTCCATGGACAAACTCTTTCATATATAGGTGGTGATAGGTGGTGATGGTGATAGGTGGTGGTATCCCACATAGGTTAGATATTCGACCGCCCTCGCTGTGATGATGCGGCATACCTCACTTCGGTTAGATCACTCGACCGCTCTCGCTGTGGATGATGCGGCGTACCTCACTTCGGTTAGATCACTTGACCGCCTTCGCTGCGGATGATGCGGCGTAGCTCACTTAGGTTAGATCACTCCACGGACAAACTCTTTTATATATAGGTGGTGATGGTGATAGGTGGTGGTAGCTTACATAGGTTAGATCATTCGACCGCCCTCGCTGTGGATGATGCGGCGTACCTCACTTCGGTTAGATCACTCCACGGACAAACTTTTATATATAGCTGGTGATGGTGATAGGTGGTGGTATCCCATATAGGTTAGATTTTCGACCGCCCTCGCTGTGATGATGCGGCGTACCTCACTTCGGTTAGATCACTCGACCGCTCTCGCTGAGGATGAAGCAGCGTGCCTCACTTCGGTTAGATCACTCGACCGCTCTCGCTGTGGATGATGCGGCGTACCTCACCTAGGTTAGATCACTCCACGGACAAACTCTTTCATATATAGGTGGTGATAGGTGGTGATGGTGATAGGTGGTGGTAGCTCACATAGGTTAGATCATTCGACCGCCCTCGCTGTGGATGATGCGGCGTACCTCACTTCGATTAGATCACTCCACGGACAAACTTTTATATATAGGTGGTGATGGTGATAGGTGGTGGTATCCCACATAGGTTAGATTTTCGACCGCCCTCGAAGTGATGATGCGGCATACCTCACTTCGGTTAGATCACTCGACCGCTCTCGCTGTGGATGATGCGGCGTACCTCACTTCGGTTAGATCACTCGACCGCTTTCGCTGCGGATGATGCGGCGTAGCTCACTTAGGTTAGATCACTCCACGGACAAACTCTTTTATATATAGGTGGTGATAGTGATGGTGGTAGGTGGTGATGGTGCTAGGTGGTGATATCTCACTTCGGTTAGATCATTCGACCGCCCTCGCTGTGGATGAAGCAGCGTGCCTCACTTCGGTTAGATCACTCGACTGCTCTCGCTGTGGATGATGCGGCGTACCTCACTTCGGTTAGATCACTCCACGGACAAACTTTTATATATAGGTGGTGATGGTGATAGGTGGTGGTATCCCATATAGGTTAGATCACTCGACCGCTCTCGCTGTGGATGAAGCAACGTGCCTCACTTCGTTTAGATCACTCGACCGCTCTCGCTGTGGATGATGCGGCGTACCTCACTTAGGTTAGATCACTCCACGGACAAACTTTTATATATAGCTGGTGATGGTGATAGGTGGTGGTATCCCATATAGGTTAGATCACTCGACTGCTCTCGCTGTGGATGATGCGGCGTACCTCACTTCGGTTAGATCATTCGACCGCTCTCGCTGTGGATGATGCGGCGTACCTCACTTAGGTTAGATCATTCCACGGACAAACTCTTTCATATATAGGTGGTGATGGTGCTAGGTGGTGATATCTCACTTCGGTTAGATCATTCGACCGCCCTCGCTGTGGATGAAGCAGCGTGCCTCACTTCGGTTAGATCACTCGACCGCTCTCGCTGTGGATGATGCGGCGTACCTCACTTAGGTTAGATCACTCCACGGACAAACTCTTTCATATATAGGTGGTGATGGTGATAGGTGGTGGTATCCCACATAGGTTAGATATTCGACCGCCCTCGCTGTGATGATGCGGCATACCTCACTTCGGTTAGATCACTCGACCGCTCTCGCTGTGGATGATGCGGCGTACCTCACTTCGGTTAGATCACTTGACCGCCTTCGCTGCGGATGATGCGGCGTAGCTCACTTAGGTTAGATCATTCCACGGACAAACTCTTTTATATATAGGTGGTGATAGGTGGTGATGGTGATAGGTGGTGGTAGCTCACATAGGTTAGATCACTCGACTGCTCTCGCTGTGGATGATGCGGCGTACCTCACTTCGGTTAGATCATTCGACCGCTCTCGCTGTGGATGATGCGGCGTACCTCACTTAGGTTAGATCATTCCACGGACAAACTCTTTCATATATAGGTGGTGATGGTGCTAGGTGGTGATATCTCACTTCGGTTAGATCATTCGACCGCCCTCGCTGTGATGAAGCAGCGTGCCTCACTTCGGTTAGATCACTCGACCGCTCTCGCTGTGGATGATGCGGCGTACCTCACTTAGGTTAGATCACTCCACGGACAAACTCTTTCATACATAGGTGGTGATGGTGATAGGTGGTGGTAGCTCACATAGGTTAGATCATTCGACCGCCCTCGCTGTGGATGATGCGGCGTACCTCACTTCGGTTAGATCACTCCACGGACAAACTTTTATATATAGATGGTGATGGTGATAGGTGGTGGTATCCCACATAGGTTAGATTTTCGACCGCCCTCGCTGTGATGATGCGGCATACCTCACTTCGGTTAGATCACTCGACCGCTCTCGCTGTGGATGATGCGGCGTACCTCACTTCGGTTAGATCACTTGACCGCTTTCGCTGCGGATGATGCGGCGTAGCTCACTTAGGTTAGATCATTCCACGGACAAACTCTTTCATATATAGGTGGTGATGGTGATAGGTGGTGGTAGCTCACATAGGTTAGATCATTCGACCGCCCTCGCTGTGGATGATGCGGCGTACCTCACTTCGGTTAGATCACTCCACGGACAAACTTTTATATATAGCTGGTGATGGTGATAGGTGGTGGTATCCCATATAGGTTAGATTTTCGACCGCCCTCGCTGTGATGATGCGGCGTACCTCACTTCGGTTAGATCACTCGACCGCTCTCGCTGAGGATGAAGCAGCGTGCCTCACTTCGGTTAGATCACTCGACCGCTCTCGCTGTGGATGATGCGGCGTACCTCACCTAGGTTAGATCACTCCATGGACAAACTCTTTCATATATAGGTGGTGATAGGTGGTGATGGTGATAGGTGGTGGTATCCCACATAGGTTAGATATTCGACCGCCCTCGCTGTGATGATGCGGCATACCTCACTTCGGTTAGATCACTCGACCGCTCTCGCTGTGGATGATGCGGCGTACCTCACTTCGGTTAGATCACTTGACCGCCTTCGCTGCGGATGATGCGGCGTAGCTCACTTAGGTTAGATCACTCCACGGACAAACTCTTTTATATATAGGTGGTGATGGTGATAGGTGGTGGTAGCTTACATAGGTTAGATCATTCGACCGCCCTCGCTGTGGATGATGCGGCGTACCTCACTTCGGTTAGATCACTCCACGGACAAACTTTTATATATAGCTGGTGATGGTGATAGGTGGTGGTATCCCATATAGGTTAGATTTTCGACCGCCCTCGCTGTGATGATGCGGCGTACCTCACTTCGGTTAGATCACTCGACCGCTCTCGCTGAGGATGAAGCAGCGTGCCTCACTTCGGTTAGATCACTCGACCGCTCTCGCTGTGGATGATGCGGCGTACCTCACCTAGGTTAGATCACTCCACGGACAAACTCTTTCATATATAGGTGGTGATAGGTGGTGATGGTGATAGGTGGTGGTAGCTCACATAGGTTAGATCATTCGACCGCCCTCGCTGTGGATGATGCGGCGTACCTCACTTCGATTAGATCACTCCACGGACAAACTTTTATATATAGGTGGTGATGGTGATAGGTGGTGGTATCCCACATAGGTTAGATTTTCGACCGCCCTCGAAGTGATGATGCGGCATACCTCACTTCGGTTAGATCACTCGACCGCTCTCGCTGTGGATGATGCGGCGTACCTCACTTCGGTTAGATCACTTGACCGCCTTCGCTGCGGATGATGCGGCGTAGCTCACTTAGGTTAGATCATTCCACGGACAAACTCTTTTATATATAGGTGGTGATAGGTGGTGATGGTGATAGGTGGTGGTAGCTCACATAGGTTAGATCACTCGACTGCTCTCGCTGTGGATGATGCGGCGTACCTCACTTCGGTTAGATCATTCGACCGCTCTCGCTGTGGATGATGCGGCGTACCTCACTTAGGTTAGATCATTCCACGGACAAACTCTTTCATATATAGGTGGTGATGGTGCTAGGTGGTGATATCTCACTTCGGTTAGATCATTCGACCGCCCTCGCTGTGGATGAAGCAGCGTACCTCACTTCGGTTAGATCACTCGACCGCTCTCGCTGTGGATGATGCGGCGTACCTCACTTAGGTTAGATCACTCCACGGACAAACTCTTTCATATATAGGTGGTGATGGTGCTAGGTGGTGATATCTCACTTCGGTTAGATCATTCGACCGCCCTCGCTGTGGATGAAGCAGCGTGCCTCACTTCGGTTAGATCACTCGACTGCTCTCGCTGTGGATGATGCGGCGTACCTCACTTAGGTTAGATCACTCCACGGACAAACTCTTTCATATATAGGCGGTGATGGTGATAGGTGGTGGTAGCTCACATAGGTTAGATCATTCGACCGCCCTCGCTGTGGATGATGCGGCGTACCTCACTTCGGTTAGATCACTCCACGGACAAACTTTTATATATAGCTGGTGATGGTGATAGGTGGTGATATCTCACTTCGGTTAGATCATTCGACCGCCCTCGCTGTGGATGAAGCAGCGTGCCTCACTTCGGTTAGATCACTCGACCGCTCTCGCTGTGGATGATGCGGCGTACCTCACTTAGGTTAGATCACTCCACGGACAAACTCTTTCATACATAGGTGGTGATGGTGATAGGTGGTGGTAGCTCACATAGGTTAGATCATTCGACCGCCCTCGCTGTGGATGATGCGGCGTACCTCACTTCGGTTAGATCACTCCACGGACAAACTTTTATATATAGGTGGTGATGGTGATAGGTGGTGGTATCCCATATAGGTTAGATCACTCGACCGCTCTCGCTGTGGATGAAGCAACGTGCCTCACTTCGGTTAAATCACTCGACCGTTTTCGCTGTGGAGGATGCGGCGTAGCTCACATAAGTTAGATCACTCCACGGACAAACTCTTTTATATATAGGTGGTGATGGTGATAGGTGGTGGTAGCTTACATAGGTTAGATCATTCGACCGCCCTCGCTGTGATGATGCGGCCTACCTCACTTCGGTTAGACCACTCGACCGCTCTCGCTGTGGATGATGCGGCGTACCTCACTTCGGTTAGATCACTCGACCGCTTTCGCTGCGGATGATGCGGCGTACCTCACTTCGGTTAGATCACTCCACGGACAAACTTTTATATATAGGTGGTGATGGTGATAGGTGGTGGTATCCCATATAGGTTAGATCACTCGACCGCTCTCGCTGTGGATGAAGCAACGTGCCTCACTTCGGTTAAATCACTCGACCGTTTTCGCTGTGGAGGATGCGGCGTAGCTCACATAAGTTAGATCACTCCACGGACAAACTCTTTTATATATAGGTGGTGATGGTGATAGGTGGTGGTAGCTTACATAGGTTAGATCATTCGACCGCCCTCGCTGTGATGATGCGGCCTACCTCACTTCGGTTAGACCACTCGACCGCTCTCGCTGTGGATGATGCGGCGTACCTCACTTCGGTTAGATCACTCGACCGCTTTCGCTGCGGATGATGCGGCGTAGCTCACTTAGGTTAGATCACTCCACGGACAAACTCTTTTATATATAGGTGGTGATAGTGATGGTGGTAGGTGGTGATGGTGCTAGGTGGTGATATCTCACTTCGGTTAGATCATTCGACCGCCCTCGCTGTGGATGAAGCAGCGTGCCTCACTTCGGTTAGATCACTCGACTGCTCTCGCTGTGGATGATGCGGCGTACCTCACTTCGGTTAGATCACTCCACGGACAAACTTTTATATATAGGTGGTGATGGTGATAGGTGGTGGTATCCCATATAGGTTAGATCACTCGACCGCTCTCGCTGTGGATGAAGCAACGTGCCTCACTTCGTTTAGATCACTCGACCGCTCTCGCTGTGGATGATGCGGCGTACCTCACTTAGGTTAGATCACTCCACGGACAAACTTTTATATATAGGTGGTGATGGTGATAGGTGGTGGTATCCCATATAGGTTAGATCACTCGACCGCTCTCGCTGTGGATGAAGCAACGTGCCTCACTTCGGTTAAATCACTCGACCGTTTTCGCTGTGGAGGATGCGGCGTAGCTCACATAAGTTAGATCACTCCACGGACAAACTCTTTTATATATAGGTGGTGATGGTGATAGGTGGTGGTAGCTTACATAGGTTAGATCATTCGACCGCCCTCGCTGTGATGATGCGGCCTACCTCACTTCGGTTAGACCACTCGACCGCTCTCGCTGTGGATGATGCGGCGTACCTCACTTCGGTTAGATCACTCGACCGCTTTCGCTGCGGATGATGCGGCGTACCTCACTTCGGTTAGATCACTCCACGGACAAACTTTTATATATAGGTGGTGATGGTGATAGGTGGTGGTATCCCATATAGGTTAGATCACTCGACCGCTCTCGCTGTGGATGAAGCAACGTGCCTCACTTCGGTTAAATCACTCGACCGTTTTCGCTGTGGAGGATGCGGCGTAGCTCACATAAGTTAGATCACTCCACGGACAAACTCTTTTATATATAGGTGGTGATGGTGATAGGTGGTGGTAGCTTACATAGGTTAGATCATTCGACCGCCCTCGCTGTGATGATGCGGCCTACCTCACTTCGGTTAGACCACTCGACCGCTCTCGCTGTGGATGATGCGGCGTACCTCACTTCGGTTAGATCACTCGACCGCTTTCGCTGCGGATGATGCGGCGTAGCTCACTTAGGTTAGATCACTCCACGGACAAACTCTTTTATATATAGGTGGTGATAGTGATGGTGGTAGGTGGTGATGGTGCTAGGTGGTGATATCTCACTTCGGTTAGATCATTCGACCGCCCTCGCTGTGGATGAAGCAGCGTGCCTCACTTCGGTTAGATCACTCGACTGCTCTCGCTGTGGATGATGCGGCGTACCTCACTTCGGTTAGATCACTCCACGGACAAACTTTTATATATAGGTGGTGATGGTGATAGGTGGTGGTATCCCATATAGGTTAGATCACTCGACCGCTCTCGCTGTGGATGAAGCAACGTGCCTCACTTCGTTTAGATCACTCGACCGCTCTCGCTGTGGATGATGCGGCGTACCTCACTTAGGTTAGATCACTCCACGGACAAACTTTTATATATAGCTGGTGATGGTGATAGGTGGTGGTATCCCATATAGGTTAGATCACTCGACTGCTCTCGCTGTGGATGATGCGGCGTACCTCACTTCGGTTAGATCATTCGACCGCTCTCGCTGTGGATGATGCGGCGTACCTCACTTAGGTTAGATCATTCCACGGACAAACTCTTTCATATATAGGTGGTGATGGTGCTAGGTGGTGATATCTCACTTCGGTTAGATCATTCGACCGCCCTCGCTGTGGATGAAGCAGCGTGCCTCACTTCGGTTAGATCACTCGACCGCTCTCGCTGTGGATGATGCGGCGTACCTCACTTAGGTTAGATCACTCCACGGACAAACTCTTTCATATATAGGTGGTGATGGTGATAGGTGGTGGTATCCCACATAGGTTAGATATTCGACCGCCCTCGCTGTGATGATGCGGCATACCTCACTTCGGTTAGATCACTCGACCGCTCTCGCTGTGGATGATGCGGCGTACCTCACTTCGGTTAGATCACTTGACCGCCTTCGCTGCGGATGATGCGGCGTAGCTCACTTAGGTTAGATCATTCCACGGACAAACTCTTTTATATATAGGTGGTGATAGGTGGTGATGGTGATAGGTGGTGGTAGCTCACATAGGTTAGATCACTCGACTGCTCTCGCTGTGGATGATGCGGCGTACCTCACTTCGGTTAGATCATTCGACCGCTCTCGCTGTGGATGATGCGGCGTACCTCACTTAGGTTAGATCATTCCACGGACAAACTCTTTCATATATAGGTGGTGATGGTGCTAGGTGGTGATATCTCACTTCGGTTAGATCATTCGACCGCCCTCGCTGTGGATGAAGCAGCGTGCCTCACTTCGGTTAGATCACTCGACCGCTCTCGCTGTGGATGATGCGGCGTACCTCACTTAGGTTAGATCACTCCACGGACAAACTCTTTCATACATAGGTGGTGATGGTGATAGGTGGTGGTAGCTCACATAGGTTAGATCATTCGACCGCCCTCGCTGTGGATGATGCGGCGTACCTCACTTCGGTTAGATCACTCCACGGACAAACTTTTATATATAGCTGGTGATGGTGATAGGTGGTGGTATCCCATATAGGTTAGATTTTCGACCGCCCTCGCTGTGATGATGCGGCGTACCTCACTTCGGTTAGATCACTCGACCGCTCTCGCTGAGGATGAAGCAGCGTGCCTCACTTCGGTTAGATCACTCGACCGCTCTCGCTGTGGATGATGCGGCGTACCTCACCTAGGTTAGATCACTCCATGGACAAACTCTTTCATATATAGGTGGTGATAGGTGGTGATGGTGATAGGTGGTGGTATCCCACATAGGTTAGATATTCGACCGCCCTCGCTGTGATGATGCGGCATACCTCACTTCGGTTAGATCACTCGACCGCTCTCGCTGTGGATGATGCGGCGTACCTCACTTCGGTTAGATCACTTGACCGCCTTCGCTGCGGATGATGCGGCGTAGCTCACTTAGGTTAGATCACTCCACGGACAAACTCTTTTATATATAGGTGGTGATGGTGATAGGTGGTGGTAGCTTACATAGGTTAGATCATTCGACCGCCCTCGCTGTGATGATGCGGCCTACCTCACTTCGGTTAGACCACTCGACCGCTCTCGCTGTGGATGATGCGGCGTACCTCACTTCGGTTAGATCACTCGACCGCTTTCGCTGCGGATGATGCGGCGTAGCTCACTTAGGTTAGATCACTCCACGGACAAACTCTTTTATATATAGGTGGTGATAGTGATGGTGGTAGGTGGTGATGGTGCTAGGTGGTGATATCTCACTTCGGTTAGATCATTCGACCGCCCTCGCTGTGGATGAAGCGGCGTGCCTCACTTCGGTTAGATCACTCGACTGCTCTCGCTGTGGATGATGCGGCGTACCTCACTTAGGTTAGATCACTCCACGGACAAACTCTTTCATATAAAGGTGGTGATGGTGATAGGTGGTGGTAGCTCACATAGGTTAGATCATTCGACCGCCCTCGCTGTGGATGATGCGGCGTACCTCACTTCGGTTAGATCACTCCACGGACAAACTTTTATATATAGCTGGTGATGGTGATAGGTGGTGGTATCCCATATAGGTTAGATTTTCGACCGCCCTCGCTGTGATGATGCGGCGTACCTCACTTCGGTTAGATCACTCGACCGCTCTCGCTGAGGATGAAGCAGCGTGCCTCACTTCGGTTAGATCACTCGACCGCTCTCGCTGTGGATGATGCGGCGTACCTCACCTAGGTTAGATCACTCCATGGACAAACTCTTTCATATATAGGTGGTGATAGGTGGTGATGGTGATAGGTGGTGGTATCCCACATAGGCTAGATATTCGACCGCCCTCGCTGTGATGATGCGGCATACCTCACTTCGGTTAGATCACTCGACCGCTCTCGCTGTGGATGATGCGGCGTACCTCACTTCGGTTAGATCACTTGACCGCCTTCGCTGCGGATGATGCGGCGTAGCTCACTTAGGTTAGATCATTCCACGGACAAACTCTTTTATATATAGGTGGTGATAGGTGGTGATGGTGATAGGTGGTGGTAGCTCACATAGGTTAGATCACTCGACTGCTCTCGCTGTGGATGATGCGGCGTACCTCACTTCGGTTAGATCATTCGACCGCTCTCGCTGTGGATGATGCGGCGTACCTCACTTAGGTTAGATCATTCCACGGACAAACTCTTTCATATATAGGTGGTGATGGTGCTAGGTGGTGATATCTCACTTCGGTTAGATCATTCGACCGCCCTCGCTGTGGATGAAGCAGCGTGCCTCACTTCGGTTAGATCACTCGACCGCTCTCGCTGTGGATGATGCGGCGTACCTCACTTAGGTTAGATCACTCCACGGACAAACTCTTTCATATATAGGTGGTGATGGTGATAGGTGGTGGTAGCTCACATAGGTTAGATCATTCGACCGCCCTCGCTGTGGATGATGCGGCGTACCTCACTTCGGTTAGATCACTCCACGGACAAACTTTTATATATAGCTGGTGATGGTGATAGGTGGTGGTATCCCATATAGGTTAGATTTTCGACCGCCCTCGCTGTGATGATGCGACGTACCTCACTTCGGTTAGATCACTCGACCGCTCTCGCTGAGGATGAAGCAGCGTGCCTCACTTCGGTTAGATCACTCGACCGCTCTCGCTGTGGATGATGCGGCGTACCTCACCTAGGTTAGATCACTCCATGGACAAACTCTTTCATATATAGGTGGTGATAGGTGGTGATGGTGATAGGTGGTGGTATCCCACATAGGTTAGATATTCGACCGCCCTCGCTGTGATGATGCGGCATACCTCACTTCGGTTAGATCACTCGACCGCTCTCGCTGTGGATGATGCGGCGTACCTCACTTCGGTTAGATCACTTGACCGCCTTCGCTGCGGATGATGCGGCGTAGCTCACTTAGGTTAGATCATTCCACGGACAAACTCTTTTATATATAGGTGGTGATAGGTGGTGATGGTGATAGGTGGTGGTAGCTCACATAGGTTAGATCACTCGACTGCTCTCGCTGTGGATGATGCGGCGTACCTCACTTCGGTTAGATCATTCGACCGCTCTCGCTGTGGATGATGCGGCGTACCTCACTTAGGTTAGATCATTCCACGGACAAACTCTTTCATATATAGGTGGTGATGGTGCTAGGTGGTGATATCTCACTTCGGTTAGATCATTCGACCGCCCTCGCTGTGGATGAAGCAGCGTGCCTCACTTCGGTTAGATCACTCGACCGCTCTCGCTGTGGATGATGCGGCGTACCTCACTTAGGTTAGATCACTCCACGGACAAACTCTTTCATACATAGGTGGTGATGGTGATAGGTGGTGGTAGCTCACATAGGTTAGATCATTCGACCGCCCTCGCTGTGGATGATGCGGCGTACCTCACTTCGGTTAGATCACTCCACGGACAAACTTTTATATATAGGTGGTGATGGTGATAGGTGGTGGTATCCCACATAGGTTAGATTTTCGACCGCCCTCGCTGTGATGATGCGGCATACCTCACTTCGGTTAGATCACTCGACCGCTCTCGCTGTGGATGATGCGGCGTACCTCACTTCGGTTAGATCACTTGACCGCTTTCGCTGCGGATGATGCGGCGTAGCTCACTTAGGTTAGATCATTCCACGGACAAACTCTTTTATATATAGGTGGTGATAGGTGGTGATGGTGAAAGGTGGTGGTAGCTCACATAGGTTAGATCACTCGACTGCTCTCGCTGTGGATGATGCGGCGTACCTCACTTAGGTTAGATCACTCCACGGACAAACTCTTTCATATATAGGTGGTGATGGTGATAGGTGGTGGTAGCTCACATAGGTTAGATCATTCGACCGCCCTCGCTGCGGATGATGCGGCGTAGCTCACTTAGGTTAGATCATTCCACGGACAAACTCTTTTATATATAGGTGGTGATAGGTGGTGATGGTGATAGGTGGTGGTATCCCATATAGGTTAGATTTTCGACCGCCCTCGCTGTGATGATGCGGCGTACCTCACTTCGGTTAGATCACTCGACCGCTCTCGCTGAGGATGAAGCAGCGTGCCTCACTTCGGTTAGATCACTCGACCGCTCTCGCTGTGGATGATGCGGCGTACCTCACCTAGGTTAGATCACTCCACGGACAAACTTTTATATATAGGTGGTGATGGTGATAGGTGGTGGTATCCCACATAGGTTAGATTTTCGACCGCCCTCGCTGTGATGGTGCGGCGTACCTCACTTCGGTTAGATCATTCGACCGCTCTCGCTGTGGATGATGCGGCGTACCTCACTTAGGTTAGATCATTCCACGGACAAACTCTTTCATATATAGGTGGTGATGGTGATAGGTGGTGGTAGCTCACATAGGTTAGATCATTCGACCGCCCTCGCTGTGGATGATGCGGCGTACCTCACTTCGGTTAGATCACTCCACGGACAAACTTTTATATATAGGTGGTGATGGTGATAGGTGGTGGTAGCTCACATAGGTTAGATCATTCGACCGCCCTCGCTGCGGATGATGCGGCGTAGCTCACTTAGGTTAGATCATTCCACGGACAAACTCTTTTATATATAGGTGGTGATAGGTGGTGATGGTGATAGGTGGTGGTATCCCATATAGGTTAGATTTTCGACCGCCCTCGCTGTGATGATGCGGCGTACCTCACTTCGGTTAGATCACTCGACCGCTCTCGCTGAGGATGAAGCAGCGTGCCTCACTTCGGTTAGATCACTCGACCGCTCTCGCTGTGGATGATGCGGCGTACCTCACCTAGGTTAGATCACTCCACGGACAAACTTTTATATATAGCTGGTGATGGTGATAGGTGGTGGTATCCCATATAGGTTAGATTTTCGACCGCCCTCGCTGTGATGATGCGGCGTACCTCACTTCGGTTAGATCACTCGACCGCTCTCGCTGAGGATGAAGCAGCGTGCCTCACTTCGGTTAGATCACTCGACCGCCTTCGCTGCGGATGATGCGGCGTAGCTCACTTAGGTTAGATCATTCCACGGACAAACTCTTTTATATATAGGTGGTGATAGGTGGTGATGGTGATAGGTGGTGGTAGCTCACATAGGTTAGATCACTCGACTGCTCTCGCTGTGGATGATGCGGCGTACCTCACCTAGGTTAGATCACTCCATGGACAAACTCTTTCATATATAGGTGGTGATAGGTGGTGATGGTGATAGGTGGTGGTATCCCACATAGGTTAGATATTCGACCGCCCTCGCTGTGATGATGCGGCATACCTCACTTCGGTTAGATTTTCGACCGCCCTCGCTGTGATGATGCGACGTACCTCACTTCGGTTAGATCACTCGACCGCTCTCGCTGAGGATGAAGCAGCGTGCCTCACTTCGGTTAGATCACTCGACCGCTCTCGCTGTGGATGATGCGGCGTACCTCACCTAGGTTAGATCACTCCATGGACAAACTCTTTCATATATAGGTGGTGATAGGTGGTGATGGTGATAGGTGGTGGTATCCCACATAGGTTAGATTTTCGACCGCCCTCGCTGTGATGGTGCGGCGTACCTCACTTCGGTTAGATCATTCGACCGCTCTCGCTGTGGATGATGCGGCGTACCTCACTTAGGTTAGATCATTCCACGGACAAACTCTTTCATATATAGGTGGTGATGGTGATAGGTGGTGGTAGCTCACATAGGTTAGATCATTCGACCGCCCTCGCTGTGGATGATGCGGCGTACCTCACTTCGGTTAGATCACTCCACGGACAAACTTTTATATATAGGTGGTGATGGTGATAGGTGGTGGTAGCTCACATAGGTTAGATCATTCGACCGCCCTCGCTGCGGATGATGCGGCGTAGCTCACTTAGGTTAGATCATTCCACGGACAAACTCTTTTATATATAGGTGGTGATAGGTGGTGATGGTGATAGGTGGTGGTATCCCATATAGGTTAGATTTTCGACCGCCCTCGCTGTGATGATGCGGCGTACCTCACTTCGGTTAGATCACTCGACCGCTCTCGCTGAGGATGAAGCAGCGTGCCTCACTTCGGTTAGATCACTCGACCGCTCTCGCTGTGGATGATGCGGCGTACCTCACCTAGGTTAGATCACTCCACGGACAAACTTTTATATATAGCTGGTGATGGTGATAGGTGGTGGTATCCCATATAGGTTAGATTTTCGACCGCCCTCGCTGTGATGATGCGGCGTACCTCACTTCGGTTAGATCACTCGACCGCTCTCGCTGAGGATGAAGCAGCGTGCCTCACTTCGGTTAGATCACTCGACCGCCTTCGCTGCGGATGATGCGGCGTAGCTCACTTAGGTTAGATCATTCCACGGACAAACTCTTTTATATATAGGTGGTGATAGGTGGTGATGGTGATAGGTGGTGGTAGCTCACATAGGTTAGATCACTCGACTGCTCTCGCTGTGGATGATGCGGCGTACCTCACCTAGGTTAGATCACTCCATGGACAAACTCTTTCATATATAGGTGGTGATAGGTGGTGATGGTGATAGGTGGTGGTATCCCACATAGGTTAGATATTCGACCGCCCTCGCTGTGATGATGCGGCATACCTCACTTCGGTTAGATTTTCGACCGCCCTCGCTGTGATGATGCGACGTACCTCACTTCGGTTAGATCACTCGACCGCTCTCGCTGAGGATGAAGCAGCGTGCCTCACTTCGGTTAGATCACTCGACCGCTCTCGCTGTGGATGATGCGGCGTACCTCACCTAGGTTAGATCACTCCATGGACAAACTCTTTCATATATAGGTGGTGATAGGTGGTGATGGTGATAGGTGGTGGTATCCCACATAGGTTAGATTTTCGACCGCCCTCGCTGTGATGATGCGGCATACCTCACTTCGGTTAGATCACTCGACCGCTCTCGCTGTGGATGATGCGGCGTACCTCACTTCGGTTAGATCACTTGACCGCTTTCGCTGCGGATGATGCGGCGTAGCTCACTTAGGTTAGATCATTCCACGGACAAACTCTTTTATATATAGGTGGTGATAGGTGGTGATGGTGAAAGGTGGTGGTAGCTCACATAGGTTAGATCACTCGACTGCTCTCGCTGTGGATGATGCGGCGTACCTCACTTAGGTTAGATCACTCCACGGACAAACTCTTTCATATATAGGTGGTGATGGTGATAGGTGGTGGTAGCTCACATAGGTTAGATCATTCGACCGCCCTCGCTGTGGATGATGCGGCGTACCTCACTTCGGTTAGATCACTCCACGGACAAACTTTTATATATAGCTGGTGATGGTGATAGGTGGTGGTATCCCATATAGGTTAGATTTTCGACCGCCCTCGCTGTGATGATGCGGCGTACCTCACTTCGGTTAGATCACTCGACCGCTCTCGCTGAGGATGAAGCAGCGTGCCTCACTTCGGTTAGATCACTCGACCGCTCTCGCTGTGGATGATGCGGCGTACCTCACCTAGGTTAGATCACTCCATGGACAAACTCTTTCATATATAGGTGGTGATAGGTGGTGATGGTGATAGGTGGTGGTATCCCACATAGGTTAGATATTCGACCGCCCTCGCTGTGATGATGCGGCATACCTCACTTCGGTTAGATCACTCGACCGCTCTCGCTGTGGATGATGCGGCGTACCTCACTTCGGTTAGATCACTTGACCGCCTTCGCTGCGGATGATGCGGCGTAGCTCACTTAGGTTAGATCACTCCACGGACAAACTCTTTTATATATAGGTGGTGATGGTGATAGGTGGTGGTAGCTTACATAGGTTAGATCATTCGACCGCCCTCGCTGTGATGATGCGGCCTACCTCACTTCGGTTAGACCACTCGACCGCTCTCGCTGTGGATGATGCGGCGTACCTCACTTCGGTTAGATCACTCGACCGCTTTCGCTGCGGATGATGCGGCGTAGCTCACTTAGGTTAGATCACTCCACGGACAAACTCTTTTATATATAGGTGGTGATAGTGATGGTGGTAGGTGGTGATGGTGCTAGGTGGTGATATCTCACTTCGGTTAGATCATTCGACCGCCCTCGCTGTGGATGATGCGGCGTACCTCACCTAGGTTAGATCACTCCATGGACAAACTCTTTCATATATAGGTGGTGATAGGTGGTGATGGTGATAGGTGGTGGTATCCCACATAGGCTAGATATTCGACCGCCCTCGCTGTGATGATGCGGCATACCTCACTTCGGTTAGATCACTCGACCGCTCTCGCTGTGGATGATGCGGCGTACCTCACTTCGGTTAGATCACTTGACCGCCTTCGCTGCGGATGATGCGGCGTAGCTCACTTAGGTTAGATCATTCCACGGACAAACTCTTTTATATATAGGTGGTGATAGGTGGTGATGGTGATAGGTGGTGGTAGCTCACATAGGTTAGATCACTCGACTGCTCTCGCTGTGGATGATGCGGCGTACCTCACTTCGGTTAGATCATTCGACCGCTCTCGCTGTGGATGATGCGGCGTACCTCACTTAGGTTAGATCATTCCACGGACAAACTCTTTCATATATAGGTGGTGATGGTGCTAGGTGGTGATATCTCACTTCGGTTAGATCATTCGACCGCCCTCGCTGTGGATGAAGCAGCGTGCCTCACTTCGGTTAGATCACTCGACCGCTCTCGCTGTGGATGATGCGGCGTACCTCACTTAGGTTAGATCACTCCACGGACAAACTCTTTCATATATAGGTGGTGATGGTGATAGGTGGTGGTAGCTCACATAGGTTAGATCATTCGACCGCCCTCGCTGTGGATGATGCGGCGTACCTCACTTCGGTTAGATCACTCCACGGACAAACTTTTATATATAGCTGGTGATGGTGATAGGTGGTGGTATCCCATATAGGTTAGATTTTCGACCGCCCTCGCTGTGATGATGCGACGTACCTCACTTCGGTTAGATCACTCGACCGCTCTCGCTGAGGATGAAGCAGCGTGCCTCACTTCGGTTAGATCACTCGACCGCTCTCGCTGTGGATGATGCGGCGTACCTCACCTAGGTTAGATCACTCCATGGACAAACTCTTTCATATATAGGTGGTGATAGGTGGTGATGGTGATAGGTGGTGGTATCCCACATAGGTTAGATATTCGACCGCCCTCGCTGTGATGATGCGGCATACCTCACTTCGGTTAGATCACTCGACCGCTCTCGCTGTGGATGATGCGGCGTACCTCACTTCGGTTAGATCACTTGACCGCCTTCGCTGCGGATGATGCGGCGTAGCTCACTTAGGTTAGATCATTCCACGGACAAACTCTTTTATATATAGGTGGTGATAGGTGGTGATGGTGATAGGTGGTGGTAGCTCACATAGGTTAGATCACTCGACTGCTCTCGCTGTGGATGATGCGGCGTACCTCACTTCGGTTAGATCATTCGACCGCTCTCGCTGTGGATGATGCGGCGTACCTCACTTAGGTTAGATCATTCCACGGACAAACTCTTTCATATATAGGTGGTGATGGTGCTAGGTGGTGATATCTCACTTCGGTTAGATCATTCGACCGCCCTCGCTGTGGATGAAGCAGCGTGCCTCACTTCGGTTAGATCACTCGACCGCTCTCGCTGTGGATGATGCGGCGTACCTCACTTAGGTTAGATCACTCCACGGACAAACTCTTTCATACATAGGTGGTGATGGTGATAGGTGGTGGTAGCTCACATAGGTTAGATCATTCGACCGCCCTCGCTGTGGATGATGCGGCGTACCTCACTTCGGTTAGATCACTCCACGGACAAACTTTTATATATAGGTGGTGATGGTGATAGGTGGTGGTATCCCACATAGGTTAGATTTTCGACCGCCCTCGCTGTGATGATGCGGCATACCTCACTTCGGTTAGATCACTCGACCGCTCTCGCTGTGGATGATGCGGCGTACCTCACTTCGGTTAGATCACTTGACCGCTTTCGCTGCGGATGATGCGGCGTAGCTCACTTAGGTTAGATCATTCCACGGACAAACTCTTTTATATATAGGTGGTGATAGGTGGTGATGGTGAAAGGTGGTGGTAGCTCACATAGGTTAGATCACTCGACTGCTCTCGCTGTGGATGATGCGGCGTACCTCACTTAGGTTAGATCACTCCACGGACAAACTCTTTCATATATAGGTGGTGATGGTGATAGGTGGTGGTAGCTCACATAGGTTAGATCATTCGACCGCCCTCGCTGCGGATGATGCGGCGTAGCTCACTTAGGTTAGATCATTCCACGGACAAACTCTTTTATATATAGGTGGTGATAGGTGGTGATGGTGATAGGTGGTGGTATCCCATATAGGTTAGATTTTCGACCGCCCTCGCTGTGATGATGCGGCGTACCTCACTTCGGTTAGATCACTCGACCGCTCTCGCTGAGGATGAAGCAGCGTGCCTCACTTCGGTTAGATCACTCGACCGCTCTCGCTGTGGATGATGCGGCGTACCTCACCTAGGTTAGATCACTCCACGGACAAACTTTTATATATAGGTGGTGATGGTGATAGGTGGTGGTATCCCACATAGGTTAGATTTTCGACCGCCCTCGCTGTGATGGTGCGGCGTACCTCACTTCGGTTAGATCATTCGACCGCTCTCGCTGTGGATGATGCGGCGTACCTCACTTAGGTTAGATCATTCCACGGACAAACTCTTTCATATATAGGTGGTGATGGTGATAGGTGGTGGTAGCTCACATAGGTTAGATCATTCGACCGCCCTCGCTGTGGATGATGCGGCGTACCTCACTTCGGTTAGATCACTCCACGGACAAACTTTTATATATAGGTGGTGATGGTGATAGGTGGTGGTAGCTCACATAGGTTAGATCATTCGACCGCCCTCGCTGCGGATGATGCGGCGTAGCTCACTTAGGTTAGATCATTCCACGGACAAACTCTTTTATATATAGGTGGTGATAGGTGGTGATGGTGATAGGTGGTGGTATCCCATATAGGTTAGATTTTCGACCGCCCTCGCTGTGATGATGCGGCGTACCTCACTTCGGTTAGATCACTCGACCGCTCTCGCTGAGGATGAAGCAGCGTGCCTCACTTCGGTTAGATCACTCGACCGCTCTCGCTGTGGATGATGCGGCGTACCTCACCTAGGTTAGATCACTCCACGGACAAACTTTTATATATAGCTGGTGATGGTGATAGGTGGTGGTATCCCATATAGGTTAGATTTTCGACCGCCCTCGCTGTGATGATGCGGCGTACCTAACTTCGGTTAGATCACTCGACCGCTCTCGCTGAGGATGAAGCAGCGTGCCTCACTTCGGTTAGATCACTCGACCGCCTTCGCTGCGGATGATGCGGCGTAGCTCACTTAGGTTAGATCATTCCACGGACAAACTCTTTTATATATAGGTGGTGATAGGTGGTGATGGTGATAGGTGGTGGTAGCTCACATAGGTTAGATCACTCGACTGCTCTCGCTGTGGATGATGCGGCGTACCTCACCTAGGTTAGATCACTCCATGGACAAACTCTTTCATATATAGGTGGTGATAGGTGGTGATGGTGATAGGTGGTGGTATCCCACATAGGTTAGATATTCGACCGCCCTCGCTGTGATGATGCGGCATACCTCACTTCGGTTAGATCACTCGACCGCTCTCGCTGTGGATGATGCGGCGTACCTCACTTCGGTTAGATCACTTGACCGCCTTCGCTGCGGATGATGCGGCGTAGCTCACTTAGGTTAGATCATTCCACGGACAAACTCTTTTATATATAGGTGGTGATAGGTGGTGATGGTGATAGGTGGTGGTATCCCATATAGGTTAGATTTTCGACCGCCCTCGCTGTGATGATGCGGCGTACCTCACTTCGGTTAGATCACTCGACCGCTCTCGCTGAGGATGAAGCAGCGTGCCTCACTTCGGTTAGATCACTCGACCGCTCTCGCTGTGGATGATGCGGCGTACCTCACCTAGGTTAGATCACTCCACGGACAAACTTTTATATATAGGTGGTGATGGTGATAGGTGGTGGTATCCCACATAGGTTAGATTTTCGACCGCCCTCGCTGTGATGGTGCGGCGTACCTCACTTCGGTTAGATCACTCGACCGCCCTCGCTGTGATGGTGCGGCGTACCTCACTTCGGTTAGATCACTTGACCGCCTTCGCTGCGGATGATGCGGCGTAGCTCACTTAGGTTAGATCATTCCACGGACAAACTCTTTTATATATAGGTGGTGATAGGTGGTGATGGTGATAGGTGGTGGTAGCTCACATAGGTTAGATCACTCGACTGCTCTCGCTGTGGATGATGCGGCGTACCTCACTTCGGTTAGATCATTCGACCGCTCTCGCTGTGGATGATGCGGCGTACCTCACTTAGGTTAGATCATTCCACGGACAAACTCTTTCATATATAGGTGGTGATGGTGCTAGGTGGTGATATCTCACTTCGGTTAGATCATTCGACCGCCCTCGCTGTGGATGAAGCAGCGTGCCTCACTTCGGTTAGATCACTCGACCGCTCTCGCTGTGGATGATGCGGCGTACCTCACTTAGGTTAGATCACTCCACGGACAAACTCTTTCATACATAGGTGGTGATGGTGATAGGTGGTGGTAGCTCACATAGGTTAGATCATTCGACCGCCCTCGCTGTGGATGATGCGGCGTACCTCACTTCGGTTAGATCACTCCACGGACAAACTTTTATATATAGGTGGTGATGGTGATAGGTGGTGGTATCCCACATAGGTTAGATTTTCGACCGCCCTCGCTGTGATGATGCGGCATACCTCACTTCGGTTAGATCACTCGACCGCTCTCGCTGTGGATGATGCGGCGTACCTCACTTCGGTTAGATCACTTGACCGCTTTCGCTGCGGATGATGCGGCGTAGCTCACTTAGGTTAGATCATTCCACGGACAAACTCTTTTATATATAGGTGGTGATAGGTGGTGATGGTGAAAGGTGGTGGTAGCTCACATAGGTTAGATCACTCGACTGCTCTCGCTGTGGATGATGCGGCGTACCTCACTTAGGTTAGATCACTCCACGGACAAACTCTTTCATATATAGGTGGTGATGGTGATAGGTGGTGGTAGCTCACATAGGTTAGATCATTCGACCGCCCTCGCTGCGGATGATGCGGCGTAGCTCACTTAGGTTAGATCATTCCACGGACAAACTCTTTTATATATAGGTGGTGATAGGTGGTGATGGTGATAGGTGGTGGTATCCCATATAGGTTAGATTTTCGACCGCCCTCGCTGTGATGATGCGGCGTACCTCACTTCGGTTAGATCACTCGACCGCTCTCGCTGAGGATGAAGCAGCGTGCCTCACTTCGGTTAGATCACTCGACCGCTCTCGCTGTGGATGATGCGGCGTACCTCACCTAGGTTAGATCACTCCACGGACAAACTTTTATATATAGGTGGTGATGGTGATAGGTGGTGGTATCCCACATAGGTTAGATTTTCGACCGCCCTCGCTGTGATGGTGCGGCGTACCTCACTTCGGTTAGATCATTCGACCGCTCTCGCTGTGGATGATGCGGCGTACCTCACTTAGGTTAGATCATTCCACGGACAAACTCTTTCATATATAGGTGGTGATGGTGATAGGTGGCGGTAGCTCACATAGGTTAGATCATTCGACCGCCCTCGCTGTGGATGATGCGGCGTACCTCACTTCGGTTAGATCACTCCACGGACAAACTTTTATATATAGGTGGTGATGGTGCTAGGTGGTGATATCTCACTTCGGTTAGATCATTCGACCGCCCTCGCTGTGGATGAAGCAGCGTGCCTCACTTCGGTTAGATCACTCGACCGCTCTCGCTGTGGATGATGCGGCGTACCTCACTTAGGTTAGATCACTCCACGGACAAACTCTTTCATATATAGGTGGTGATGGTGATAGGTGGTGGTAGCTCACATAGGTTAGATCATTCGACCGCCCTCGCTGTGGATGATGCGGCGTACCTCACTTCGGTTAGATCACTCCACGGACAAACTTTTATATATAGGTGGTGATGGTGATAGGTGGTGGTATCCCATATAGGTTAGATCACTCGACCGCTCTCGCTGTGGATGAAGCAACGTGCCTCACTTCGTTTAGATCACTCGACCGCTCTCGCTGTGGATGATGCGGCGTACCTCACTTAGGTTAGATCACTCCACGGACAAACTCTTTTATATATAGGTGGTGATAAATAACATCAAGCGGCAGCTAGTTAGAAACAGGCTCTAGGATAAGCAGTGCAGAGAACTGCGCTACATATCCGTACCAGGAGTGCACATTTAACGGTTAACGACTTAACGAATTTAACGAATTAACGACATTTTTCGTTAAAGTCTGGCTTAACGACTTGACGGAAATTTCTAGGAATTTAACGGGATTTTTAAGGACTTCTTCCTCTGTGAGTTTATCACTTCAGCCTTAGTCCTCACTATTGTTGCAGGTCTCGTCCTCGCGATTAGGACAGATCCTGAGAAACTATTGAAATTAGCAAAAACATTTTGATGTTTTCATGCTATTCTCATCACTTTTATGGTGCATTTGAATTTTTGGAAATAATGCATTTTGGAGCCAGAAACCTCTTTTTCGAGCCCCCAAGCACGTCAGTGAATCCAAAAGATAGTGCTCTGTCCTCACTTGGCGTTGCATATCCAAGAATATGCCGTTTGCTGCGATCGAAACTGTTGCACCAGGCGGGATTCGAACCAGAACCTTCTGCTTTCTTTGCAGGGATGCTACGCCTTATACCACTAGGCCTGTTTGACTGCACGTAACATCCGCGATATTCTTGAAGCGCGTTAGCACTCATCGCGATATTGGGAAGAGCCGGCGGCTGATGTCAGTATGGAACTGGGAAAGCTGAACACCTCAGTAGTAACAATGTGACGGGTGACTGCTGATGCGCTTCAAAGATATCGCGTATGTTACGTGCGGTCAAACAGCGCCGTTGGTGTGAGGCGTAGCATCGCAGCCCGGAAAGCAGAAGGTGCTGGTTCGAGTACTGGATCGCAACAGAACATCACGTAACTGCATGTAGCCTCTATATTAGCTGCTCCAGGCTTCAACAAATGTATTAAAACATCGTAGAATACTTTTGCTCGCCATAAGGAACAGTCGACAGTGAGAGAATGTTTTCGGACGCTGGACGTCTTTTAAAGATTTTAGAAAAACGTCACTAACAAAAATTTGAACAGCTACTCTTCCTTAGCGATAATACGTTGAAGACGTGTCACACCCTTTCGGCAGTGTGGGACGTGTGACACGATGTTGTGCCACGATCCCAACGTTTCAAGAGAAAATGGATTGGTCCCACGCAAAAGGCACGCGAAGATCGTGCGTTCGACAATGTTTAACATTCTACTGGTAGGCTATTAGTTGTATTTTCATTAGATCATTCTGCACTTAGTGCTCTGGTGCCCGATTGTATATATTCGTAGAACACAAAACGGTCTTGAAAAGAACTAGCAAGAAGGGAACTTCGGGGTCTGCCTGATCGCACATTTTTAAATTCCTTGCCGGAGTGATGCGATGTGATGTGGCACCAGCCCATTAACAAGTGATGCCCATAAAATTCCCCCAAACATTCTCAACGTGACTTACATGGTCCTGTAGAACATTGGACGAGGATCATGAAACTGTACTTCGTTTTTGCTGCGGGCCACTGGGTGGTCCACAAATGGCAAAAAATGGTACCGCTTCAGAACGGGCTGATAAGGCAGAAGTGACATCTGGAATGGCCCTGTCGTGCTCTGAACTTATGTTACAAGAGCTTTGGATCTCAAATTGAAGTTGGATCATAGTAGTATGATAATTAACGACTTTTCCTAGACGAAGATGCAGAGTGCATTCAAGTGATTCATTCGCATCGATGGTGGCAGCGACTGGATGACCGACTGGATAGCGATGCGGACTTTCGGGAGTGGAACGAGGGTTCGATTCCGGGAGGTTGGCGGATTTGCTAGGTGGTCTGTCCCAATTTTTACAAAAGATGAGTACATTTTGGTTTCGCTAGAGTACGATGTTATTGGATAGCGGTGAATAAGGGTGACGACGTCACAACCACCGATTTCGCCCTGACTTCGCATATGAAAATTATTAAAGCCGCTGACCACGAATCTGTCATGTTTTCCTAGATCTTCTCCTTTCTTGCACTACTTTACATCTCAATGTCGAAGGTTGTGAAATGACATTCGAGAAGACCACATTGGAGAAGAACGCAATTCTGTTAACGTAGACAAATTTAGTCAACCATATCTAATGTAACCTACCGTAGTCAAACGAAATTTTAAAAATAGATATCATATTCGTGATCAGCACTCCAAATAACTCCCATGGGCGATGTTTGAGCGAAAATTTTCCTTTCGACCTCTCCTCGACCTTTGAAGGCGTGGAAGGCAGCAGTGCTGGTTATTCTGTGCACACGCCTTTAATTACACACACCCATCGTAGCCTTCTGTAATTTACCGCTTCTCCGAAATTGGTTGCCAGATTGGCGATCTGCATTCTAAATGACCCTCCAGATGAATCTGGGACGAAATTTTTTCGACCTCTAGAGTTAAGGAAATGAGTGGAAGTACTCCTATCTGCAATGCCTCCGACCCGTCCCCGTAAGTGTATAGGAGAGCAGGAAAGAAATACACAGCAAGGCGTCCAATCACACGAGGTGGAAAAAATATGTAAGGTGTTTGGAAACAGTTAGCTGAAACAGTAAAAGTTTCGAGAAGAATAAAAAATAAAGAAGAATAGAAAAGATCCATAAAGAAGTACGAAGGACGATGAGCATGTCTTGATGATGGGTCAAGTCAATACATGTAAATCGCGCACGAAAGTGAAGCGACCGCGACAAGCACTTCCAAAACTAATTGAGAACATTCGAAAGCGGTCATATGAGGACAGCATCTGATGAGAGCGCCTCAGCGAGGCAAGCGTGCTTTAATGAACGCTCGACATCACCAAGCACGACAAGACTAGCTTCTTTCACATCTGACAACAGGTTGAAAGCGGAGTTTGGAAGCAAAGAAGGTACCCTACGGAAGCCAAAATGTACTCTTCATTTGCAGAAATGATAACAACTCAAATAGCGATGCAGAACCTGTCTGTCGGAACCGAATCCTCGACCCCCGCAAGCCGCTTCGCTAACCACTCGGCCACGCAGTCGCTGCCGTCACTATTGCGAATGAACCACTTGAACGCACACTGCACCTTCGCCTAGGAAGCGTAGAAAATTATCGTTTTCCATAAACTAACTTTAATTTGAGCTCCAAACGTTTTACAAGTCAAGCTCAGTGCACGAAAGGTCATTCCAGATGTCACTTTTGACTTATCAGTCCGCCCAGAAGAGGTACAATTTTTTGCCATTTTTGGACCACCCAGTGACCCGTAGCAAAAACGAAACATGGCTTTTTGATCTTCGTCCAATGCTCTACAAGACCATATAGGTCACGTTAAGAATCTTTGGGGAAAGTTTATGGGCCTCCCTTGTAAGCACCGTTACCTTGAATGATAATTCCGTACCTGTTCTTATTCCACACCCTGTAGACAACTTATTGCTGAAGTCTTGTTTATGTTGCTATCCACACTTTGATAATAGTGAACTGTTTATTTTACATTGCAGTGTTAGACTTCATTCCTTTAACTTTAGCTGTTGATCTGTTAAAATTGGAACGTATAACGTTTCCCTAGACTTTTTCACTTAAAATATTGGTTTGAAGCTAATCGCATTTTTAACGAAATTTAACGATTTACCGAAAATTTAACGAAAATTTTCCATTAAAAATTTCTTTACATAAAATTAACGCACCGAACTTCGTTTGCATCCCTGTCCGTACGGTAAACTAGGTGAGTGTTCTCTTATGGGGCCAATTTATCAAATCGAATGTCAGAGTTGTAACACCACATACATTGGAGAAACCGGAAGAAGGCTAGTTGATCGACTAAAAGAGCATCTGGCTGGCAAAGATCGTGGTAATTTAAGAACACCTCTAGGAAGGCATAGGGCGGTTAACCACGGCGAAACGATTTTGGCATTATATGCACAATTCCAGCCGTAGAGGCAGAAATTTCGGCACGCAAAGCGTTGGAGGCGTTCTGTCGTCCGTCAATCACACATGACTTTCTGCCTTTTGTGCCTAGATGTGAGCTGTAGAATGGAGGACGAGGTGCAGGGTTGTTATCATTCCATATGTGGTATACGATCACTGCATTAAGTCTCATTCGTCCACGCTAACCTTACCAACGCAAAGTGACATCGGCACTCTTGGTGGATCGAATCGTGAGTTTATTCTTCTCTATGGGTGCTTTGGTGGGGCCCTCTTTGCTTTCGGAACTGCTGTAGGGCTAGGGGGCAGAGTGCAACTTCAAACTTGCACCACGTTCAGGCCTCTGAAGACGACGGTCTCGTCGAAACGTTGGGCCACGAATAAATAAAGAAGATTCACCATAATAACCTCGTTTTTGCACAATACTAACACATGATTAACGTTATAGTTATGGGTCTGGTACGATTACGAGAGAAAATGCCCGAATCGCGACGCGTCTATTTCGGTGCGAGAAAACGCCCGCAACCAGGGGAGAAAATGCCCGTAACCAGGGGAGAAAATGCCAGCAACCAGGGAAGAAAATGTCCACAGCCAGGGGAGAAAATATCTGTGTCCATTGAATGGTTTTAGATAGGGTCCACTACAACAACCACTACAGCAACACATATGTAATCACGTGGACAGGGATACGGTATTTTTCTCATGCCGTCGAGTAGAGGGCATGAGAAATCGACGACGTGGCAACTGAAACTGTGGCACCATCACTTGGATTCCTTAGCAGACTTGATGGCCTTACCGTGATAGAGAAGCTTTGGAGAATACGATGAAGGATTCTCGTCACACAGCTAACAGGCATGCTGAACGGTTAAGTTAGTACCAACGGTGTTTTATGTGAAAAAAAACACTGCAAGGAGCGAAAGAAGCGATTTCGCCCAGATCTCAATTTCTAGCATGTAAAACTATTAGGTTGTAACGAATTAAATGGCATTGGCTCGCGCCATTTTTTGGCGCGTTTTTACGCGTTTGATCAAGAACAAACCGTAACATGTGGCATATCATTTAGAAGCGCAAACTTTGCTCTACCGGAGTGTACCAAATTTTCTATGTAAAAGTGGGAAAGCTTTAGAGTTTTTTAACTTTTTTTTTGCAGATGGACAAAAAGGTAATCCGAGGCATTTACTTGTATGAATTCGAGCTGGGCACTACAGCTAAGGAGGCGGACGAGAAGATCAACGCCGCATTCGGTCAAGGACGCTCCACAATTCGGACGGCGTATCTTTGGTATCAGAAGTTCCGGAATGGAGATGAGAGCTTGGAAGAACATGAAGGTCGTGGGAGGCATAGTGATGTTGATGAGGACAAGCTGAGAGATGTGGTAGAGGAGGATCCACACAAAGGTACCAGGGAGATAGCGAAGGTTCTTGGCGTCAGTCACAACACAGCTGCCCGGCATCTGAAGGAAATTGGAAAGACCAAAAAGCTGAAAATATGGGTGCCTCACGAGCTGTCTAAGGAGCAAAGAAACCGACGATATGAGATCTCGTCCGCACTGCTTCTACGGAACGAAACGGACCCATTCCTTGATCGCATCGTAACCTGTGACGAGAAATGGATAATGTACGACAACTGGCGACGATCGGCACAGTGGGTGGACAGCGATGAGAGCCCCAAGGTTTTTGCGAAGCCGCAATTGCACCAAAAGAAAGTAATGGTGACAGTATGGTGGTGTTCGCTGGGAATTATTCACCACAGCTTCCTCCCTCCCGGTGAATCCATCACGGCAGAGAAGTACTGCATTGAAATTGAAGAAATGATGAAAAAGTTGAAGGATATCCGGCCGGCCTTGGTAAATTGAGTGAGCTGAGCATTGAAACTCTACCACATCCTCCGTTTTCTCCCGACCTCTCCCCAACAGACTACCATTTCTTCAAGCATCTTGGCGACTTCTTGGTAGGGAAAATATTCAAATACCAACAGGATGCTGAAAGTGCCTTCGAAGATTTCATCAATTCCAGAACTTCTGATTTTTATGCTACTGGGACAAAAAGGCTTGTGTCACGTTGGCAAAGATGTGTAGAATCAGAAGGTTTTTATTTCGATTAATAAACTTGCCTATAAGCCGAGATATTAACTGTTTAAATTTACAGTGGTTCAGTGCCATTTATTTCGTTACAACCTAATAGAAAACAAGCACATCAACGGAACCTGGTAACTTAGAATTACTTTTCGAAGCATTGAGCTGCGGAACTGTGTGTCACCTCAGTTGTTGAGTTTGTTTTTAAGCCACATGAACGCCACATGGAGCGAACAGTAAGGTACATGCACTTCAAAGCCATGAGAAGTAGAAAATGAAAAAATGGCAGAACTTGTTTGGGAATTTATTTACAAATTGGTTTTTAGGTTTTACTGAAGTTTTACTGAGTCTTTCTGATGAAGTCTTCATTTTTGACCAATCATTTCCTTCTTTACTAAAACAGGATTTGAACATAGATATCTCAACATTCATTGCATTTCAAGTGATTTTCACATTTTCTGATACACCGTTGGTATCGTACATAATTATTGTGAACTTTTTTACTAAAGTTTTTCTCAGTATAGGATTTCTATTTTGATTCGCTTTGTTGCTGTTTTTCTGATATTTCCACATATCTGAATAAAGGATTTAAATATCTGAATGGTTAGTTGCAACCCAGGTTTTACCAAAAACGCTATTAAAATGATCAGAACCTACGATGTAGCACATTGCCAAAAATCCTTCAAGCCACCTTCTCGAAGTATAGTGTTTTTCGAACATGAAATTTTGCGATCAACTTCGTTGCGGGTACGTCCGGTTATGGCTCTTCTACGGTTTTTTCCACAGTTTCTTTCAAACTTTTCTTAGTTTCCTAAGTGGTGATTACCGCTCAAAGTTTTCTTTATTACGGCGCTTTTGCTATTCATCACATGATGGTATGCTATAGATTCTTCTCGTCGACCCAGGAATTTTCTCCCCTGATCGCGGGCATTTTCTCCCTTGGTTGCGGGCATTTTCTCCTCTGGTCGCGGGCATTTTCTCCCCTGGTTACGGGCATAAAAGGCAATAAAACCTCAGTAAAACCTAAAAACCAATTTGTAAATAAATTCCCAAACAAGTTCTGCCATTTTTTTCATTCTCTACTTCTCATGACCTTGAAGTGCGTGTACCTTACTGTTAACTCCATGTGGCGTTCATGTGGCTTAGAAACAAACTCAACAACTGAGGTGACATACAGTTCCGCAGCTCAATGCTTCGAAAAGTAATTCTAAGTTACCAGGTTCCGTTGTTTTGTTATGTCATACCACCGCTCACCCCGAGCGAAGCCTAATGATAAGCTCAAATATCGATCGCGCAAAGCGATGAGTCGATATGGGAGCCTATCATTAGGCTTCGCTCACGGTGAGCGATGGTATGACATAGGCTTAATAGTTTTACGTGCTAGAAATTGAGATCTGGGCGAAAACGCGTCTTTCGCTCCTTGCAGTGTTCTTTTCACATAAAACACCGTTGGTACTAACTTAACCGTTCAGCAGGCCTGTTAACTATGTAACGAGAATCCTGCATCGTATTCTCCAAAGCTTCTCTATCACGGTAAGGCCATCAAGTCTGCTAGGGAATCCAAGTGATGGTGCCACAGTTTCAGTTGCCATGTCCACGATTTTCTCATGCCCTCTATACGACGGCATGAGAAAAATACCGTATCCCTGTCCACGTGATTACATATGTGTTGCTGTAGTGGTTGTTGTGCTGTAGTGGACCCTATCTAAAACCGTTCAACGGCCACAGATATTTTCTCCCCTGGCTGTGGACATTTTCTCCCCTGGTCGCGGACATTTTCTCCCCTGGTTACGGGCAATTTCTCCCCTGGTCGCGGGCATTTTCTCCCCTGGTTGCGGGCACTTTCTCCCTATTTCGGGCATTTTCTCCGCACGCAAAGCGCGCCGTGAGATATCATTTTCTCCGTAGACCGTCTGGTACATTCTAGTACTAGTAGACGGCTGCTTCTTAGGGATACGAGTAGTGAAGGCATGATTCCATCTTTGAGAAACCCCAGCATTCATATAGCTGAAGTTGGAGATCTGCTTAAGACGAAAATTTTACAGTCCGATATACTTTCGATCAATTTTAACGGAATGAAGCCGACGAAGTGGAGTACGATATAGGTCACTTGGAGAAAATGTCGAAAATTTCATCATGATAGAACCATAAAGAAGGTTTCATTCGAGATGAGGCCGGTAGCGAATTATCATGAAAAATGGAATCAGTATGACTCGAGAGATTAAGGACTTTATGAGACTCCTCTGCCAGAGCACTGGCCATTAGCAAGTCACCGTATAAGGCTCCCTCTATATCTTAGCAGTGTCCCAAAGTACTGTTTGAGGAAGGCGTTGTTCCCTGTGCAGGAGTCCTAACGTTCCAACAACAGCGATTTCCGAATTTCATTAAATGAATAAGAAGTCAAATAAAGTTGTTCGAACAATTGTTCGAGCCCAACTCTAGAAAGGCCGATTTAGCCAACTCGGCTATGGCTCGAACGCGAAGTGACAGTGATTCGTAAAGCCATCGATATCAGCCTATGCAGTATGGGTTATTGTGTTGCGCTGCCCTTCGAGCAACGCAGAAACTGCGACTAAATTAGGTTCCTCTTTTTTTCCTTTTTTTTACTAGTTTCTTCTTACTGTATCTAATTGCTGGTCCGCCTTTACAGCTCTTCCCTCCCCCTCTTTAGTCCCCCACCTTCCTGATCCCAACTACTGGCCCACTTCTTTGTTTCCACTATTGACACCTACTGGTCTATTGTTGCCGGTTTCTCCGTCCTTGCCTCTCCTCCAGGTTCTTCTTTTCCTTCCTGGTCGCTCTCCTCGTCCACCATAGAGGTCCCCCATACCGCCCTTCTCCACTATCCCCTTAGTGGTCCTCCCATGCTTATGGCTCGGTCGGTGACACGTATTCAGAATCAGGATGCTTACTGCGCGAAGTAGGGAGTCCGTTTTTGGTTCAAGAAGCTCAAAAGCGCGCAGTCGCCGCTGTATCGAGCATGACGAGGCAATGCATATGGCAGATTCCTTATTCTCCGTATGAATTCCCTTACGGCTCCCTTCATGTTGGTTCCCCGTCCTGGTCCCGCCTCCAGTCCCTTCTTCAAGGTATATTCCTCTTCACCCCCTCGGGATCATCACTACTACTCTACCCCAATTAAGTAGGCCTCCCACGCTTACGACATGACGACGGCGAGCGAACGCCCATTGTGTGACATCGGTGTCACATCCTCTAAATCCGGTCTCTCTTAATGGTAATGGATCTCCTTGCTGATCTTCCTTACTGTCCCCTCCCCTGATTGGTAACTCCCTAATGATCCCTACATATTGGTTAAACTCTTCTTGGTGCCACCTCCTGGCCTTCTTCATTGCTCTCCCCATCGACCATCACGATGCTCCTCCTGGTCGCTGCCTCCTTCTCGCCGTCGGCTCTCCACCCTCAAAGTCGCCCTTCTACCCTTACCCCTTTAGTCTCATGCTAATGGCACGAAGTCGGCTTCTGAATCCGGACGCTCAACAATGTGCGTAGGCGCTGTTGTGTTAAGCAGTAAAGGGCTGCGTTTTCCCTGCTGCAGCAACATCCCACGTTCAACAGCAAATTTTGGCCGCGCTGAGATGATGAGGAGCATCTTATTCAGGATAGATCACTCGACCGTTTTCGCTGTGGAGGATGCGGCCTACCTCACTTCGGTTAGACCACTCGACCGCTCTCGCTGTGGATGATGCGGCGTACCTCACTTCGGTTAGATCACTCGACCGCTTTCGCTGCGGATGATGCGGCGTAGCTCACTTAGGTTAGATCACTCCACGGACAAACTCTTTTATATATAGGTGGTGATGGTGATAGGTGGTGGTAGCTTACATAGGTTAGATCATTCGACCGCCCTCGCTGTGATGATGCGGCCTACCTCACTTCGGTTAGACCACTCGACCGCTCTCGCTGTGGATGATGCGGCGTACCTCACTTCGGTTAGATCACTCGACCGCTTTCGCTGCGGATGATGCGGCGTAGCTCACTTAGGTTAGATCACTCCACGGACAAACTCTTTTATATATAGGTGGTGATAGTGATGGTGGTAGGTGGTGATGGTGCTAGGTGGTGATATCTCACTTCGGTTAGATCATTCGACCGCCCTCGCTGTGGATGAAGCAGCGTGCCTCACTTCGGTTAGATCACTCGACTGCTCTCGCTGTGGATGATGCGGCGTACCTCACTTAGGTTAGATCACTCCACGGACAAACTCTTTCATATATAGGTGGTGATGGTGATAGGTGGTGGTAGCTCACATAGGTTAGATCATTCGACCGCCCTCGCTGTGGATGATGCGGCGTACCTCACTTCGGTTAGATCACTCGACCGCTTTCGCTGCGGATGATGCGGCGTACCTCACTTAGGTTAGATCATTCCACGGACAAACTCTTTCATATATAGGTGGTGATGGTGCTAGGTGGTGATATCTCACTTCGGTTAGATCATTCGACCGCCCTCGCTGTGGATGAAGCAGCGTGCCTCACTTCGGTTAGATCACTCGACCGCTCTCGCTGTGGATGATGCGGCGTACCTCACTTAGGTTAGATCACTCCACGGACAAACTCTTTCATATATAGGTGGTGATGGTGATAGGTGGTGGTAGCTCACATAGGTTAGATCATTCGACCGCCCTCGCTGTGGATGATGCGGCGTACCTCACTTCGGTTAGATCACTCCACGGACAAACTTTTATATATAGCTGGTGATGGTGATAGGTGGTGGTATCCCATATAGGTTAGATTTTCGACCGCCCTCGCTGTGATGATGCGGCGTACCTCACTTCGGTTAGATCACTCGACCGCTCTCGCTGAGGATGAAGCAGCGTGCCTCACTTCGGTTAGATCACTCGACCGCTCTCGCTGTGGATGATGCGGCGTACCTCACCTAGGTTAGATCACTCCACGGACAAACTCTTTCATATATAGGTGGTGATAGGTGGTGATGGTGATAGGTGGTGGTAGCTCACATAGGTTAGATCATTCGACCGCCCTCGCTGTGGATGATGCGGCGTACCTCACTTCGGTTAGATCACTCCACGGACAAACTTTTATATATAGGTGGTGATGGTGATAGGTGGTGGTATCCCATATAGGTTAGATCACTCGACCGCTCTCGCTGTGGATGAAGCAACGTGCCTCACTTCGTTTAGATCACTCGACCGCTCTCGCTGTGGATGATGCGGCGTACCTCACTTAGGTTAGATCACTCCACGGACAAACTCTTTTATATATAGGTGGTGATAAATAACATCAAGCGGCAGCTAGTTAGAAACAGGCTCTAGGATAAGCAGTGCAGAGAACTGCGCTACATATCCGTACCAGGAGTGCACATTTAACGGTTAACGACTTAACGAATTTAACGAATTAACGACATTTTTCGTTAAAGTCTGGCTTAACGACTTGACGGAAATTTCTAGGAATTTAACGGGATTTTTAAGGACTTCTTCCTCTGTGAGTTTATCACTTCAGCCTTAGTCCTCACTATTGTTGCAGGTCTCGTCCTCGCGATTAGGACAGATCCTGAGAAACTATTGAAATTAGCAAAAACATTTTGATGTTTTCATGCTATTCTCATCACTTTTATGGTGCATTTGAATTTTTGGAAATAATGCATTTTGGAGCCAGAAACCTCTTTTTCGAGCCCCCAAGCACGTCAGTGAATCCAAAAGATAGTGCTCTGTCCTCACTTGGCGTTGCATATCCAAGAATATGCCGTTTGCTGCGATCGAAACTGTTGCACCAGGCGGGATTCGAACCAGAACCTTCTGCTTTCTTTGCAGGGATGCTACGCCTTATACCACTAGGCCTGTTTGACTGCACGTAACATCCGCGATATTCTTGAAGCGCGTTAGCACTCATCGCGATATTGGGAAGAGCCGGCGGCTGATGTCAGTATGGAACTGGGAAAGCTGAACACCTCAGTAGTAACAATGTGACGGGTGACTGCTGATGCGCTTCAAAGATATCGCGTATGTTACGTGCGGTCAAACAGCGCCGTTGGTGTGAGGCGTAGCATCGCAGCCCGGAAAGCAGAAGGTGCTGGTTCGAGTACTGGTTTTGATCGCAACAGAACATCACGTAACTGCATGTAGCCTCTATATTAGCTGCTCCAGGCTTCAACAAATGTATTAAAACATCGTAGAATACTTTTGCTCGCCATAAGGAACAGTCGACAGTGAGAGAATGTTTTCGGACGCTGGACGTCTTTTAAAGATTTTAGAAAAACGTCACTAACAAAAATTTGAACAGCTACTCTTCCTTAGCGATAATACGTTGAAGACGTGTCACACCCTTTCGGCAGTGTGGGACGTGTGACACGATGTTGTGCCACGATCCCAACGTTTCAAGAGAAAATGGATTGGTCCCACGCAAAAGGCACGCGAAGATCGTGCGTTCGACAATGTTTAACATTCTACTGGTAGGCTATTAGTTGTATTTTCATTAGATCATTCTGCACTTAGTGCTCTGGTGCCCGATTGTATATATTCGTAGAACACAAAACGGTCTTGAAAAGAACTAGCAAGAAGGGAACTTCGGGGTCTGCCTGATCGCACATTTTTAAATTCCTTGCCGGAGTGATGCGATGTGATGTGGCACCAGCCCATTAACAAGTGATGCCCATAAAATTCCCCCAAACATTCTCAACGTGACTTACATGGTCCTGTAGAACATTGGACGAGGATCATGAAACTGTACTTCGTTTTTGCTGCGGGCCACTGGGTGGTCCACAAATGGCAAAAAATGGTACCGCTTCAGAACGGGCTGATAAGGCAGAAGTGACATCTGGAATGGCCCTGTCGTGCTCTGAACTTATGTTACAAGAGCTTTGGATCTCAAATTGAAGTTGGATCATAGTAGTATGATAATTAACGACTTTTCCTAGACGAAGATGCAGAGTGCATTCAAGTGATTCATTCGCATCGATGGTGGCAGCGACTGGATGACCGACTGGATAGCGATGCGGACTTTCGGGAGTGGAACGAGGGTTCGATTCCGGGAGGTTGGCGGATTTGCTAGGTGGTCTGTCCCAATTTTTACAAAAGATGAGTACATTTTGGTTTCGCTAGAGTACGATGTTATTGGATAGCGGTGAATAAGGGTGACGACGTCACAACCACCGATTTCGCCCTGACTTCGCATATGAAAATTATTAAAGCCGCTGACCACGAATCTGTCATGTTTTCCTAGATCTTCTCCTTTCTTGCACTACTTTACATCTCAATGTCGAAGGTTGTGAAATGACATTCGAGAAGACCACATTGGAGAAGAACGCGATTCTGTTAACGTAGACAAATTTAGTCAACCATATCTAATGTAACCTACCGTAGTCAAACGAAATTTTAAAAATAGATATCATATTCGTGATCAGCACTCCAAATAACTCCCATGGGCGATGTTTGAGCGAAAATTTTCCTTTCGACCTCTCCTCGACCTTTGAAGGCGTGGAAGGCAGCAGTGCTGGTTATTCTGTGCACACGCCTTTAATTACACACACCCATCGTAGCCTTCTGTAATTTACCGCTTCTCCGAAATTGGTTGCCAGATTGGCGATCTGCATTCTAAATGACCCTCCAGATGAATCTGGGACGAAATTTTTTCGACCTCTAGAGTTAAGGAAATGAGTGGAAGTACTCCTATCTGCAATGCCTCCGACCCGTCCCCGTAAGTGTATAGGAGAGCAGGAAAGAAATACACAGCAAGGCGTCCAATCACACGAGGTGGAAAAAATATGTAAGGTGTTTGGAAACAGTTAGCTGAAACAGTAAAAGTTTCGAGAAGAATAAAAAATAAAGAAGAATAGAAAAGATCCATAAAGAAGTACGAAGGACGATGAGCATGTCTTGATGATGGGTCAAGTCAATACATGTAAATCGCGCACGAAAGTGAAGCGACCGCGACAAGCACTTCCAAAACTAATTGAGAACATTCGAAAGCGGTCATATGAGGACAGCATCTGATGAGAGCGCCTCAGCGAGGCAAGCGTGCTTTAATGAACGCTCGACATCACCAAGCACGACAAGACTAGCTTCTTTCACATCTGACAACAGGTTGAAAGCGGAGTTTGGAAGCAAAGAAGGTACCCTACGGAAGCCAAAATGTACTCTTCATTTGCAGAAATGATAACAACTCAAATAGCGATGCAGAACCTGTCTGTCGGAACCGAATCCTCGACCCCCGCAAGCCGCTTCGCTAACCACTCGGCCACGCAGTCGCTGCCGTCACTATTGCGAATGAACCACTTGAACGCACACTGCACCTTCGCCTAGGAAGCGTAGAAAATTATCGTTTTCCATAAACTAACTTTAATTTGAGCTCCAAACGTTTTACAAGTCAAGCTCAGTGCACGAAAGGTCATTCCAGATGTCACTTTTGACTTATCAGTCCGCCCAGAAGAGGTACAATTTTTTGCAGTTTTTGGACCACCCAGTGACCCGTAGCAAAAACGAAACATGGCTTTTTGATCTTCGTCCAATGCTCTACAAGACCATATAGGTCACGTTAAGAATCTTTGGGGAAAGTTTATGGGCCTCCCTTGTAAGCACCGTTACCTTGAATGATAATTCCGTACCTGTTCTTATTCCACACCCTGTAGACAACTTATTGCTGAAGTCTTGTTTATGTTGCTATCCACACTTTGATAATAGTGAACTGTTTATTTTACATTGCAGTGTTAGACTTCATTCCTTTAACTTTAGCTGTTGATCTGTTAAAATTGGAACGTATAACGTTTCCCTCGACTTTTTCACTTAAAATATTGGTTTGAAGCTAATCGCATTTTTAACGAAATTTAACGATTTACCGAAAATTTAACGAAAATTTTCCATTAAAAATTTCTTTACATAAAATTAACGCACCGAACTTCGTTTGCATCCCTGTCCGTACGGTAAACTAGGTGAGTGTTCTCTTATGGGGCCAATTTATCAAATCGAATGTCAGAGTTGTAACACCACATACATTGGAGAAACCGGAAGAAGGCTAGTTGATCGACTAAAAGAGCATCTGGCTGGCAAAGATCGTGGTAATTTAAGAACACCTCTAGGAAGGCATAGGGCGGTTAACCACGGCGAAACGATTTTGGCATTATATGCACAATTCCAGCCGTAGAGGCAGAAATTTCGGCACGCAAAGCGTTGGAGGCGTTCTGTCGTCCGTCAATCACACATGACTTTCTGCCTTTTGTGCCTAGATGTGAGCTGTAGAATGGAGGACGAGGTGCAGGGTTGTTATCATTCCATATGTGGTATACGATCACTGCATTAAGTCTCATTCGTCCACGCTAACCTTACCAACGCAAAGTGACATCGGCACTCTTGGTGGATCGAATCGTGAGTTTATTCTTCTCTATGGGTGCTTTGGTGGGGCCCTCTTTGCTTTCGGAACTGCTGTAGGGCTAGGGGGCAGAGTGCAACTTCAAACTTGCACCACGTTCAGGCCTCTGAAGACGACGGTCTCGTCGAAACGTTGGGCCACGAATAAATAAAGAAGATTCACCATAATAACCTCGTTTTTGCACAATACTAACACATGATTAACGTTATAGTTATGGGTCTGGTACGATTACGAGAGAAAATGCCCGAATCGCGACGCGTCTATTTCGGTGCGAGAAAACGCCCGCAACCAGGGGAGAAAATGCCCGTAACCAGGGGAGAAAATGCCAGCAACCAGGGAAGAAAATGTCCACAGCCAGGGGAGAAAATATCTGTGTCCATTGAATGGTTTTAGATAGGGTCCACTACAACAACCACTACAGCAACACATATGTAATCACGTGGACAGGGATACGGTATTTTTCTCATGCCGTCGAGTAGAGGGCATGAGAAATCGACGACGTGGCAACTGAAACTGTGGCACCATCACTTGGATTCCTTAGCAGACTTGATGGCCTTACCGTGATAGAGAAGCTTTGGAGAATACGATGAAGGATTCTCGTCACACAGCTAACAGGCATGCTGAACGGTTAAGTTAGTACCAACGGTGTTTTATGTGAAAAAAACACTGCAAGGAGCGAAAGAAGCGATTTCGCCCAGATCTCAATTTCTAGCATGTAAAACTATTAGGTTGTAACGAATTAAATGGCATTGGCTCGCGCCATTTTTTGGCGCGTTTTTACGCGTTTGATCAAGAACAAACCGTAACATGTGGCATATCATTTAGAAGCGCAAACTTTGCTCTACCGGAGTGTACCAAATTTTCTATGTAAAAGTGGGAAAGCTTTAGAGTTTTTTAACTTTTTTTTTGCAGATGGACAAAAAGGTAATCCGAGGCATTTACTTGTATGAATTCGAGCTGGGCACTACAGCTAAGGAGGCGGACGAGAAGATCAACGCCGCATTCGGTCAAGGACGCTCCACAATTCGGACGGCGTATCTTTGGTATCAGAAGTTCCGGAATGGAGATGAGAGCTTGGAAGAACATGAAGGTCGTGGGAGGCATAGTGATGTTGATGAGGACAAGCTGAGAGATGTGGTAGAGGAGGATCCACACAAAGGTACCAGGGAGATAGCGAAGGTTCTTGGCGTCAGTCACAACACAGCTGCCCGGCATCTGAAGGAAATTGGAAAGACCAAAAAGCTGAAAATATGGGTGCCTCACGAGCTGTCTAAGGAGCAAAGAAACCGACGATATGAGATCTCGTCCGCACTGCTTCTACGGAACGAAACGGACCCATTCCTTGATCGCATCGTAACCTGTGACGAGAAATGGATAATGTACGACAACTGGCGACGATCGGCACAGTGGGTGGACAGCGATGAGAGCCCCAAGGTTTTTGCGAAGCCGCAATTGCACCAAAAGAAAGTAATGGTGACAGTATGGTGGTGTTCGCTGGGAATTATTCACCACAGCTTCCTCCCTCCCGGTGAATCCATCACGGCAGAGAAGTACTGCATTGAAATTGAAGAAATGATGAAAAAGTTGAAGGATATCCGGCCGGCCTTGGTAAATTGAGTGAGCTGAGCATTGAAACTCTACCACATCCTCCGTTTTCTCCCGACCTCTCCCCAACAGACTACCATTTCTTCAAGCATCTTGGCGACTTCTTGGTAGGGAAAATATTCAAATACCAACAGGATGCTGAAAGTGCCTTCGAAGATTTCATCAATTCCAGAACTTCTGATTTTTATGCTACTGGGACAAAAAGGCTTGTGTCACGTTGGCAAAGATGTGTAGAATCAGAAGGTTTTTATTTCGATTAATAAACTTGCCTATAAGCCGAGATATTAACTGTTTAAATTTACAGTGGTTCAGTGCCATTTATTTCGTTACAACCTAATAGAAAACAAGCACATCAACGGAACCTGGTAACTTAGAATTACTTTTCGAAGCATTGAGCTGCGGAACTGTGTGTCACCTCAGTTGTTGAGTTTGTTTTTAAGCCACATGAACGCCACATGGAGCGAACAGTAAGGTACATGCACTTCAAAGCCATGAGAAGTAGAAAATGAAAAAATGGCAGAACTTGTTTGGGAATTTATTTACAAATTGGTTTTTAGGTTTTACTGAAGTTTTACTGAGTCTTTCTGATGAAGTCTTCATTTTTGACCAATCATTTCCTTCTTTACTAAAACAGGATTTGAACATAGATATCTCAACATTCATTGCATTTCAAGTGATTTTCACATTTTCTGATACACCGTTGGTATCGTACATAATTATTGTGAACTTTTTTACTAAAGTTTTTCTCAGTATAGGATTTCTATTTTGATTCGCTTTGTTGCTGTTTTTCTGATATTTCCACATATCTGAATAAAGGATTTAAATATCTGAATGGTTAGTTGCAACCCAGGTTTTACCAAAAACGCTATTAAAATGATCAGAACCTACGATGTAGCACATTGCCAAAAATCCTTCAAGCCACCTTCTCGAAGTATAGTGTTTTTCGAACATGAAATTTTGCGATCAACTTCGTTGCGGGTACGTCCGGTTATGGCTCTTCTACGGTTTTTTCCACAGTTTCTTTCAAACTTTTCTTAGTTTCCTAAGTGGTGATTACCGCTCAAAGTTTTCTTTATTACGGCGCTTTTGCTATTCATCACATGATGGTATGCTATAGATTCTTCTCGTCGACCCAGGAATTTTCTCCCCTGATCGCGGGCATTTTCTCCCTTGGTTGCGGGCATTTTCTCCTCTGGTCGCGGGCATTTTCTCCCCTGGTTACGGGCATAAAAGGCAATAAAACCTCAGTAAAACCTAAAAACCAATTTGTAAATAAATTCCCAAACAAGTTCTGCCATTTTTTTCATTCTCTACTTCTCATGACCTTGAAGTGCGTGTACCTTACTGTTAACTCCATGTGGCGTTCATGTGGCTTAGAAACAAACTCAACAACTGAGGTGACATACAGTTCCGCAGCTCAATGCTTCGAAAAGTAATTCTAAGTTACCAGGTTCCGTTGTTTTGTTATGTCATACCACCGCTCACCCCGAGCGAAGCCTAATGATAAGCTCAAATATCGATCGCGCAAAGCGATGAGTCGATATGGGAGCCTATCATTAGGCTTCGCTCACGGTGAGCGATGGTATGACATAGGCTTAATAGTTTTACGTGCTAGAAATTGAGATCTGGGCGAAAACGCGTCTTTCGCTCCTTGCAGTGTTCTTTTCACATAAAACACCGTTGGTACTAACTTAACCGTTCAGCAGGCCTGTTAACTATGTAACGAGAATCCTGCATCGTATTCTCCAAAGCTTCTCTATCACGGTAAGGCCATCAAGTCTGCTAGGGAATCCAAGTGATGGTGCCACAGTTTCAGTTGCCATGTCCACGATTTTCTCATGCCCTCTATACGACGGCATGAGAAAAATACCGTATCCCTGTCCACGTGATTACATATGTGTTGCTGTAGTGGTTGTTGTGCTGTAGTGGACCCTATCTAAAACCGTTCAACGGCCACAGATATTTTCTCCCCTGGCTGTGGACATTTTCTCCCCTGGTCGCGGACATTTTCTCCCCTGGTTACGGGCAATTTCTCCCCTGGTCGCGGGCATTTTCTCCCCTGGTTGCGGGCACTTTCTCCCTATTTCGGGCATTTTCTCCGCACGCAAAGCGCGCCGTGAGATATCATTTTCTCCGTAGACCGTCTGGTACATTCTAGTACTAGTAGACGGCTGCTTCTTAGGGATACGAGTAGTGAAGGCATGATTCCATCTTTGAGAAACCCCAGCATTCATATAGCTGAAGTTGGAGATCTGCTTAAGACGAAAATTTTACAGTCCGATATACTTTCGATCAATTTTAACGGAATGAAGCCGACGAAGTGGAGTACGATATAGGTCACTTGGAGAAAATGTCGAAAATTTCATCATGATAGAACCATAAAGAAGGTTTCATTCGAGATGAGGCCGGTAGCGAATTATCATGAAAAATGTGATCAGTATGACTCGAGAGATTAAGGACTTTATGAGACTCCTCTGCCAGAGCACTGGCCATTAGCAAGTCACCGTATAAGGCTCCCTCTATATCTTAGCAGTGTCCCAAAGTACTGTTTGAGGAAGGCGTTGTTCCCTGTGCAGGAGTCCTAACGTTCCAACAACAGCGATTTCCGAATTTCATTAAATGAATAAGAAGTCAAATAAAGTTGTTCGAACAATTGTTCGAGCCCAACTCTAGAAAGAAGGCCGATTTAGCCAACTCGGCTATGGCTCGAACGCGAAGTGACAGTGATTCGTAAAGCCATCGATATCAGCCTATGCAGTATGGGTTATTGTGTTGCGCTGCCCTTCGAGCAACGCAGAAACTGCGACTAAATTAGGTTCCTCTTTTTTTCCTTTTTTTTACTAGTTTCTTCTTACTGTATCTAATTGCTGGTCCGCCTTTACAGCTCTTCCCTCCCCCTCTTTAGTCCCCCACCTTCCTGATCCCAACTACTGGCCCACTTCTTTGTTTCCACTATTGACACCTACTGGTCTATTGTTGCCGGTTTCTCCGTCCTTGCCTCTCCTCCAGGTTCTTCTTTTCCTTCCTGGTCGCTCTCCTCGTCCACCATAGAGGTCCCCCATACCGCCCTTCTCCACTATCCCCTTAGTGGTCCTCCCATGCTTATGGCTCGGTCGGTGACACGTATTCAGAATCAGGATGCTTACTGCGCGAAGTAGGGAGTCCGTTTTTGGTTCAAGAAGCTCAAAAGCGCGCAGTCGCCGCTGTATCGAGCATGACGAGGCAATGCATATGGCAGATTCCTTATTCTCCGTATGAATTCCCTTACGGCTCCCTTCATGTTGGTTCCCCGTCCTGGTCCCGCCTCCAGTCCCTTCTTCAAGGTATATTCCTCTTCACCCCCTCGGGATCATCACTACTACTCTACCCCAATTAAGTAGGCCTCCCACGCTTACGACATGACGACGGCGAGCGAACGCCCATTGTGTGACATCGGTGTCACATCCTCTAAATCCGGTCTCTCTTAATGGTAATGGATCTCCTTGCTGATCTTCCTTACTGTCCCCTCCCCTGATTGGTAACTCCCTAATGATCCCTACATATTGGTTAAACTCTTCTTGGTACCACCTCCTGGCCTTCTTCATTGCTCTCCCCATCGACCATCACGATGCTCCTCCTGGTCGCTGCCTCCTTCTCGCCGTCGGCTCTCCACCCTCAAAGTCGCCCTTCTACCCTTACCCCTTTAGTCTCATGCTAATGGCACGAAGTCGGCTTCTGAATCCGGACGCTCAACAATGTGCGTAGGCGCTGTTGTGTTAAGCAGTAAAGGGCTGCGTTTTCCCTGCTGCAGCAACATCCCACGTTCAACAGCAAATTTTGGCCGCGCTGAGATGATGAGGAGCATCTTATTCAGGATAGATCACTCGACCGTTTTCGCTGTGGAGGATGCGGCCTACCTCACTTCGGTTAGACCACTCGACCGCTCTCGCTGTGGATGATGCGGCGTACCTCACTTCGGTTAGATCACTCGACCGCTTTCGCTGCGGATGATGCGGCGTAGCTCACTTAGGTTAAGGGCTGGGCACACTCCTGCTGCTTGACGCAGCTCCAATGATGAAGAAAAGGGCAGAGACGCAGAGTACGTGTCTCTGCGTCAGGGGCGGCGTCGCGCTTATGGCAAACTCCGCTTCAGCGTTGGCGCCCAGCGTCAGCGCTGCAAGCGTCAGCTTCACGGAATGAGATCGGTCATTCCGTGAAGCTGACGCTATCGCTCCTGAGCAAGAGATAAGATAAGTAAGATAGGACAGCCCTTTCCTCATCCAAACCAGCTAACCGGTCAGTTGAGCGATGGTTGGCAGTAGTCCAATGCCGACACCAGAGAAGGAAAGAACGACCGCCCATCACCGCAAACATGTCCTTGCCTGAGAGCGACACCCCGCCCCGTTTTTGACGCACTAAATCCGCTGCCGAGTGTGTCCAACACTTTAGATCACTCCACGGACAAACTCTTTTATATATAGGTGGTGATGGTGATAGGTGGTGGTAGCTTACATAGGTTAGATCATTCGACCGCCCTCGCTGTGATGATGCGGCCTACCTCACTTCGGTTAGACCACTCGACCGCTCTCGCTGTGGATGATGCGGCGTACCTCACTTCGGTTAGATCACTCGACCGCTTTCGCTGCGGATGATGCGGCGTAGCTCACTTAGGTTAGATCACTCCACGGACAAACTCTTTTATATATAGGTGGTGATAGTGATGGTGGTAGGTGGTGATGGTGCTAGGTGGTGATATCTCACTTCGGTTAGATCATTCGACCGCCCTCGCTGTGGATGAAGCAGCGTGCCTCACTTCGGTTAGATCACTCGACTGCTCTCGCTGTGGATGATGCGGCGTACCTCACTTAGGTTAGATCACTCCACGGACAAACTCTTTCATATATAGGTGGTGATGGTGATAGGTGGTGGTAGCTCACATAGGTTAGATCATTCGACCGCCCTCGCTGTGGATGATGCGGCGTACCTCACTTCGGTTAGATCACTCGACCGCTTTCGCTGCGGATGATGCGGCGTACCTCACTTAGGTTAGATCATTCCACGGACAAACTCTTTCATATATAGGTGGTGATGGTGCTAGGTGGTGATATCTCACTTCGGTTAGATCATTCGACCGCCCTCGCTGTGGATGAAGCAGCGTGCCTCACTTCGGTTAGATCACTCGACCGCTCTCGCTGTGGATGATGCGGCGTACCTCACTTAGGTTAGATCACTCCACGGACAAACTCTTTCATATATAGGTGGTGATGGTGATAGGTGGTGGTAGCTCACATAGGTTAGATCATTCGACCGCCCTCGCTGTGGATGATGCGGCGTACCTCACTTCGGTTAGATCACTCCACGGACAAACTTTTATATATAGCTGGTGATGGTGATAGGTGGTGGTATCCCATATAGGTTAGATTTTCGACCGCCCTCGCTGTGATGATGCGGCGTACCTCACTTCGGTTAGATCACTCGACCGCTCTCGCTGAGGATGAAGCAGCGTGCCTCACTTCGGTTAGATCACTCGACCGCTCTCGCTGTGGATGATGCGGCGTACCTCACCTAGGTTAGATCACTCCACGGACAAACTCTTTCATATATAGGTGGTGATAGGTGGTGATGGTGATAGGTGGTGGTAGCTCACATAGGTTAGATCATTCGACCGCCCTCGCTGTGGATGATGCGGCGTACCTCACTTCGGTTAGATCACTCCACGGACAAACTTTTATATATAGGTGGTGATGGTGATAGGTGGTGGTATCCCATATAGGTTAGATCACTCGACCGCTCTCGCTGTGGATGAAGCAACGTGCCTCACTTCGTTTAGATCACTCGACCGCTCTCGCTGTGGATGATGCGGCGTACCTCACTTAGGTTAGATCACTCCACGGACAAACTCTTTTATATATAGGTGGTGATAAATAACATCAAGCGGCAGCTAGTTAGAAACAGGCTCTAGGATAAGCAGTGCAGAGAACTGCGCTACATATCCGTACCAGGAGTGCACATTTAACGGTTAACGACTTAACGAATTTAACGAATTAACGACATTTTTCGTTAAAGTCTGGCTTAACGACTTGACGGAAATTTCTAGGAATTTAACGGGATTTTTAAGGACTTCTTCCTCTGTGAGTTTATCACTTCAGCCTTAGTCCTCACTATTGTTGCAGGTCTCGTCCTCGCGATTAGGACAGATCCTGAGAAACTATTGAAATTAGCAAAAACATTTTGATGTTTTCATGCTATTCTCATCACTTTTATGGTGCATTTGAATTTTTGGAAATAATGCATTTTGGAGCCAGAAACCTCTTTTTCGAGCCCCCAAGCACGTCAGTGAATCCAAAAGATAGTGCTCTGTCCTCACTTGGCGTTGCATATCCAAGAATATGCCGTTTGCTGCGATCGAAACTGTTGCACCAGGCGGGATTCGAACCAGAACCTTCTGCTTTCTTTGCAGGGATGCTACGCCTTATACCACTAGGCCTGTTTGACTGCACGTAACATCCGCGATATTCTTGAAGCGCGTTAGCACTCATCGCGATATTGGGAAGAGCCGGCGGCTGATGTCAGTATGGAACTGGGAAAGCTGAACACCTCAGTAGTAACAATGTGACGGGTGACTGCTGATGCGCTTCAAAGATATCGCGTATGTTACGTGCGGTCAAACAGCGCCGTTGGTGTGAGGCGTAGCATCGCAGCCCGGAAAGCAGAAGGTGCTGGTTCGAGTACTGGTTTTGATCGCAACAGAACATCACGTAACTGCATGTAGCCTCTATATTAGCTGCTCCAGGCTTCAACAAATGTATTAAAACATCGTAGAATACTTTTGCTCGCCATAAGGAACAGTCGACAGTGAGAGAATGTTTTCGGACGCTGGACGTCTTTTAAAGATTTTAGAAAAACGTCACTAACAAAAATTTGAACAGCTACTCTTCCTTAGCGATAATACGTTGAAGACGTGTCACACCCTTTCGGCAGTGTGGGACGTGTGACACGATGTTGTGCCACGATCCCAACGTTTCAAGAGAAAATGGATTGGTCCCACGCAAAAGGCACGCGAAGATCGTGCGTTCGACAATGTTTAACATTCTACTGGTAGGCTATTAGTTGTATTTTCATTAGATCATTCTGCACTTAGTGCTCTGGTGCCCGATTGTATATATTCGTAGAACACAAAACGGTCTTGAAAAGAACTAGCAAGAAGGGAACTTCGGGGTCTGCCTGATCGCACATTTTTAAATTCCTTGCCGGAGTGATGCGATGTGATGTGGCACCAGCCCATTAACAAGTGATGCCCATAAAATTCCCCCAAACATTCTCAACGTGACTTACATGTTCCTGTAGAACATTGGACGAGGATCATGAAACTGTACTTCGTTTTTGCTGCGGGCCACTGGGTGGTCCACAAATGGCAAAAAATGGTACCGCTTCAGAACGGGCTGATAAGGCAGAAGTGACATCTGGAATGGCCCTGTCGTGCTCTGAACTTATGTTACAAGAGCTTTGGATCTCAAATTGAAGTTGGATCATAGTAGTATGATAATTAACGACTTTTCCTAGACGAAGATGCAGAGTGCATTCAAGTGATTCATTCGCATCGATGGTGGCAGCGACTGGATGACCGACTGGATAGCGATGCGGACTTTCGGGAGTGGAACGAGGGTTCGATTTCGGGAGGTTGGCGGATTTGCTAGGTGGTCTGTCCCAATTTTTACAAAAGATGAGTACATTTTGGTTTCGCTAGAGTACGATGTTATTGGATAGCGGTGGATAAGGGTGACGACGTCACAACCACCGATTTCGCCCTGACTTCGCATATGAAAATTATTAAAGCCGCTGACCACGAATCTGTCATGTTTTCCTAGATCTTCTCCTTTCTTGCACTACTTTACATCTCAATGTCGAAGGTTGTGAAATGACATTCGAGAAGACCACATTGGAGAAGAACGCGATTCTGTTAACGTAGACAAATTTAGTCAACCATATCTAATGTAACCTACCGTAGTCAAACGAAATTTTAAAAATAGATATCATATTCGTGATCAGCACTCCAAATAACTCCCATGGGCGATGTTTGAGCGAAAATTTTCCTTTCGACCTCTCCTCGACCTTTGAAGGCGTGGAAGGCAGCAGTGCTGGTTATTCTGTGCACACGCCTTTAATTACACACACCCATCGTAGCCTTCTGTAATTTACCGCTTCTCCGAAATTGGTTGCTAGATTGGCGATCTGCATTCTAAATGACCCTCCAGATGAATCTGGGACGAAATTTTTTCGACCTCTGGAGTTAAGGAAATGAGTGGAAGTACTCCTATCTGCAATGCCTCCGACCCGTCCCCGTAAGTGTATAGGAGAGCAGGAAAGAAATACACAGCAAGGCGTCCAATCACACGAGGTGGAAAAAATATGTAAGGTGTACTTGGAAACAGTTAGCTGAAACAGTAAAAGTTTCGAGAAGAATAAAAAATAAAGAAGAATAGAAAAGATCCATAAAGAAGTACGAAGGACGATGAGCATGTCTTGATGATGGGTCAAGTCAATACATGTAAATCGCGCACGAAAGTGAAGCGACCGCGACAAGCACTTCCAAAACTAATTGAGAACATTCGAAAGCGGTCATATGAGGACAGCATCTGATGAGAGCGCCTCAGCGAGGCAAGCGTGCTTTAATGAACGCTCGACATCACCAAGCACGACAAGACTAGCTTCTTTCACATCTGACAACAGGTTGAAAGCGGAGTTTGGAAGCAAAGAAGGTACCCTACGGAAGCCAAAATGTACTCTTCATTTGCAGAAATGATAACAACTCAAATAGCGATGCAGAACCTGTCTGTCGGAACCGAATCCTCGACCCCCGCAAGCCGCTTCGCTAACCACTCGGCCACGCAGTCGCTGCCGTCACTATTGCGAATGAACCACTTGAACGCACACTGCACCTTCGCCTAGGAAGCGTAGAAAATTATCGTTTTCCATAAACTAACTTTAATTTGAGCTCCAAACGTTTTACAAGTCAAGCTCAGTGCACGAAAGGTCATTCCAGATGTCACTTTTGACTTATCAGTCCGCCCAGAAGAGGTACAATTTTTTGCAGTTTTTGGACCACCCAGTGACCCGTAGCAAAAACGAAACATGGCTTTTTGATCTTCGTCCAATGCTCTACAAGACCATATAGGTCACGTTAAGAATCTTTGGGGAAAGTTTATGGGCCTCCCTTGTAAGCACCGTTACCTTGAATGATAATTCCGTACCTGTTCTTATTCCACACCCTGTAGACAACTTATTGCTGAAGTCTTGTTTATGTTGCTATCCACACTTTGATAATAGTGAACTGTTTATTTTACATTGCAGTGTTAGACTTCATTCCTTTAACTTTAGCTGTTGATCTGTTAAAATTGGAACGTATAACGTTTCCCTCGACTTTTTCACTTAAAATATTGGTTTGAAGCTAATCGCATTTTTAACGAAATTTAACGATTTACCGAAAATTTAACGAAAATTTTCCATTAAAAATTTCTTTACATAAAATTAACGCACCGAACTTCGTTTGCATCCCTGTCCGTACGGTAAACTAGGTGAGTGTTCTCTTATGGGGCCAATTTATCAAATCGAATGTCAGAGTTGTAACACCACATACATTGGAGAAACCGGAAGAAGGCTAGTTGATCGACTAAAAGAGCATCTGGCTGGCAAAGATCGTGGTAATTTAAGAACACCTCTAGGAAGGCATAGGGCGGTTAACCACGGCGAAACGATTTTGGCATTATATGCACAATTCCAGCCGTAGAGGCAGAAATTTCGGCACGCAAAGCGTTGGAGGCGTTCTGTCGTCCGTCAATCACACATGACTTTCTGCCTTTTGTGCCTAGATGTGAGCTGTAGAATGGAGGACGAGGTGCAGGGTTGTTATCATTCCATATGTGGTATACGATCACTGCATTAAGTCTCATTCGTCCACGCTAACCTTACCAACGCAAAGTGACATCGGCACTCTTGGTGGATCGAATCGTGAGTTTATTCTTCTCTATGGGTGCTTTGGTGGGGCCCTCTTTGCTTTCGGAACTGCTGTAGGGCTAGGGGGCAGAGTGCAACTTCAAACTTGCACCACGTTCAGGCCTCTGAAGACGACGGTCTCGTCGAAACGTTGGGCCACGAATAAATAAAGAAGATTCACCATAATAACCTCGTTTTTGCACAATACTAACACATGATTAACGTTATAGTTATGGGTCTGGTACGATTACGAGAGAAAATGCCCGAATCGCGACGCGTCTATTTCGGTGCGAGAAAACGCCCGCAACCAGGGGAGAAAATGCCCGTAACCAGGGGAGAAAATGCCAGCAACCAGGGAAGAAAATGTCCACAGCCAGGGGAGAAAATATCTGTGTCCATTGAATGGTTTTAGATAGGGTCCACTACAACAACCACTACAGCAACACATATGTAATCACGTGGACAGGGATACGGTATTTTTCTCATGCCGTCGAGTAGAGGGCATGAGAAATCGACGACGTGGCAACTGAAACTGTGGCACCATCACTTGGATTCCTTAGCAGACTTGATGGCCTTACCGTGATAGAGAAGCTTTGGAGAATACGATGAAGGATTCTCGTCACACAGCTAACAGGCATGCTGAACGGTTAAGTTAGTACCAACGGTGTTTTATGTGAAAAAAACACTGCAAGGAGCGAAAGAAGCGATTTCGCCCAGATCTCAATTTCTAGCATGTAAAACTATTAGGTTGTAACGAATTAAATGGCATTGGCTCGCGCCATTTTTTGGCGCGTTTTTACGCGTTTGATCAAGAACAAACCGTAACATGTGGCATATCATTTAGAAGCGCAAACTTTGCTCTACCGGAGTGTACCAAATTTTCTATGTAAAAGTGGGAAAGCTTTAGAGTTTTTTAACTTTTTTTTTGCAGATGGACAAAAAGGTAATCCGAGGCATTTACTTGTATGAATTCGAGCTGGGCACTACAGCTAAGGAGGCGGACGAGAAGATCAACGCCGCATTCGGTCAAGGACGCTCCACAATTCGGACGGCGTATCTTTGGTATCAGAAGTTCCGGAATGGAGATGAGAGCTTGGAAGAACATGAAGGTCGTGGGAGGCATAGTGATGTTGATGAGGACAAGCTGAGAGATGTGGTAGAGGAGGATCCACACAAAGGTACCAGGGAGATAGCGAAGGTTCTTGGCGTCAGTCACAACACAGCTGCCCGGCATCTGAAGGAAATTGGAAAGACCAAAAAGCTGAAAATATGGGTGCCTCACGAGCTGTCTAAGGAGCAAAGAAACCGACGATATGAGATCTCGTCCGCACTGCTTCTACGGAACGAAACGGACCCATTCCTTGATCGCATCGTAACCTGTGACGAGAAATGGATAATGTACGACAACTGGCGACGATCGGCACAGTGGGTGGACAGCGATGAGAGCCCCAAGGTTTTTGCGAAGCCGCAATTGCACCAAAAGAAAGTAATGGTGACAGTATGGTGGTGTTCGCTGGGAATTATTCACCACAGCTTCCTCCCTCCCGGTGAATCCATCACGGCAGAGAAGTACTGCATTGAAATTGAAGAAATGATGAAAAAGTTGAAGGATATCCGGCCGGCCTTGGTAAATTGAGTGAGCTGAGCATTGAAACTCTACCACATCCTCCGTTTTCTCCCGACCTCTCCCCAACAGACTACCATTTCTTCAAGCATCTTGGCGACTTCTTGGTAGGGAAAATATTCAAATACCAACAGGATGCTGAAAGTGCCTTCGAAGATTTCATCAATTCCAGAACTTCTGATTTTTATGCTACTGGGACAAAAAGGCTTGTGTCACGTTGGCAAAGATGTGTAGAATCAGAAGGTTTTTATTTCGATTAATAAACTTGCCTATAAGCCGAGATATTAACTGTTTAAATTTACAGTGGTTCAGTGCCATTTATTTCGTTACAACCTAATAGAAAACAAGCACATCAACGGAACCTGGTAACTTAGAATTACTTTTCGAAGCATTGAGCTGCGGAACTGTGTGTCACCTCAGTTGTTGAGTTTGTTTTTAAGCCACATGAACGCCACATGGAGCGAACAGTAAGGTACATGCACTTCAAAGCCATGAGAAGTAGAAAATGAAAAAATGGCAGAACTTGTTTGGGAATTTATTTACAAATTGGTTTTTAGGTTTTACTGAAGTTTTACTGAGTCTTTCTGATGAAGTCTTCATTTTTGACCAATCATTTCCTTCTTTACTAAAACAGGATTTGAACATAGATATCTCAACATTCATTGCATTTCAAGTGATTTTCACATTTTCTGATACACCGTTGGTATCGTACATAATTATTGTGAACTTTTTTACTAAAGTTTTTCTCAGTATAGGATTTCTATTTTGATTCGCTTTGTTGCTGTTTTTCTGATATTTCCACATATCTGAATAAAGGATTTAAATATCTGAATGGTTAGTTGCAACCCAGGTTTTACCAAAAACGCTATTAAAATGATCAGAACCTACGATGTAGCACATTGCCAAAAATCCTTCAAGCCACCTTCTCGAAGTATAGTGTTTTTCGAACATGAAATTTTGCGATCAACTTCGTTGCGGGTACGTCCGGTTATGGCTCTTCTACGGTTTTTTCCACAGTTTCTTTCAAACTTTTCTTAGTTTCCTAAGTGGTGATTACCGCTCAAAGTTTTCTTTATTACGGCGCTTTTGCTATTCATCACATGATGGTATGCTATAGATTCTTCTCGTCGACCCAGGAATTTTCTCCCCTGATCGCGGGCATTTTCTCCCTTGGTTGCGGGCATTTTCTCCTCTGGTCGCGGGCATTTTCTCCCCTGGTTACGGGCATAAAAGGCAATAAAACCTCAGTAAAACCTAAAAACCAATTTGTAAATAAATTCCCAAACAAGTTCTGCCATTTTTTTCATTCTCTACTTCTCATGACCTTGAAGTGCGTGTACCTTACTGTTAACTCCATGTGGCGTTCATGTGGCTTAGAAACAAACTCAACAACTGAGGTGACATACAGTTCCGCAGCTCAATGCTTCGAAAAGTAATTCTAAGTTACCAGGTTCCGTTGTTTTGTTATGTCATACCACCGCTCACCCCGAGCGAAGCCTAATGATAAGCTCAAATATCGATCGCGCAAAGCGATGAGTCGATATGGGAGCCTATCATTAGGCTTCGCTCACGGTGAGCGATGGTATGACATAGGCTTAATAGTTTTACGTGCTAGAAATTGAGATCTGGGCGAAAACGCGTCTTTCGCTCCTTGCAGTGTTCTTTTCACATAAAACACCGTTGGTACTAACTTAACCGTTCAGCAGGCCTGTTAACTATGTAACGAGAATCCTGCATCGTATTCTCCAAAGCTTCTCTATCACGGTAAGGCCATCAAGTCTGCTAGGGAATCCAAGTGATGGTGCCACAGTTTCAGTTGCCATGTCCACGATTTTCTCATGCCCTCTATACGACGGCATGAGAAAAATACCGTATCCCTGTCCACGTGATTACATATGTGTTGCTGTAGTGGTTGTTGTGCTGTAGTGGACCCTATCTAAAACCGTTCAACGGCCACAGATATTTTCTCCCCTGGCTGTGGACATTTTCTCCCCTGGTCGCGGACATTTTCTCCCCTGGTTACGGGCAATTTCTCCCCTGGTCGCGGGCATTTTCTCCCCTGGTTGCGGGCACTTTCTCCCTATTTCGGGCATTTTCTCCGCACGCAAAGCGCGCCGTGAGATATCATTTTCTCCGTAGACCGTCTGGTACATTCTAGTACTAGTAGACGGCTGCTTCTTAGGGATACGAGTAGTGAAGGCATGATTCCATCTTTGAGAAACCCCAGCATTCATATAGCTGAAGTTGGAGATCTGCTTAAGACGAAAATTTTACAGTCCGATATACTTTCGATCAATTTTAACGGAATGAAGCCGACGAAGTGGAGTACGATATAGGTCACTTGGAGAAAATGTCGAAAATTTCATCATGATAGAACCATAAAGAAGGTTTCATTCGAGATGAGGCCGGTAGCGAATTATCATGAAAAATGTGATCAGTATGACTCGAGAGATTAAGGACTTTATGAGACTCCTCTGCCAGAGCACTGGCCATTAGCAAGTCACCGTATAAGGCTCCCTCTATATCTTAGCAGTGTCCCAAAGTACTGTTTGAGGAAGGCGTTGTTCCCTGTGCAGGAGTCCTAACGTTCCAACAACAGCGATTTCCGAATTTCATTAAATGAATAAGAAGTCAAATAAAGTTGTTCGAACAATTGTTCGAGCCCAACTCTAGAAAGAAGGCCGATTTAGCCAACTCGGCTATGGCTCGAACGCGAAGTGACAGTGATTCGTAAAGCCATCGATATCAGCCTATGCAGTATGGGTTATTGTGTTGCGCTGCCCTTCGAGCAACGCAGAAACTGCGACTAAATTAGGAAGTGCCTTCATGGAACATTGAGTAGAAGCCTAGCTCATGTGAAAGAGCACGAAATACTGACTAGACGTATGCAGACGAAAATGCTAAGCGAATTTCCTGAGCAAGTTCTGGCCCGTCAAAGTTCACCTTATCGATTGGGGACACTGTATAGACCTTGCGTTGCATAATCAGCTAAACCGCAGTAAAAGTTTATAAACCGATGTCCACACTCGTGATCAGCAGATCAAAAACGCTCTCAGTTGAAGCATGGGGGATTTTTTTGAAATCGGGAGTCCTAGCAGCAGAGTACAATACCGCTCGCGCCGCACGGTCAAAAGTGGACGAAAAAACGCAAAAATAGCGTCGCAAAGCGTCGCATGATCATAACTCCTTCAGTTTTAGGTTTTTGAAAAAAGGTTGGCAACATTCAATTCGTCTCTTCGAGATCTACACAAACATGTGTAAAACTTTACCGGAACACCCATATTTTCGCAGTGGATGGTCCAAAATTGACTGGACCGGCGATTAGAGCAGCTTATTTCCCAGGATATGCGTGCTTTCGGAGTATCTCAAAGATGGCGTCGCCAGTGCTCTGTCATGCTAGTAATGCTCTGAGAGTGCGCCGTGCACAATGCACACAGAACCTAACCTATCAATCGAGAGGGCGAGCGCATGTCCCCTGCGCTTCCATCTTCTCTTACTGGGAAATGCGAAATTCTCAAGACTATTTCGAACCGTTTGGAGAAGGTTCTCAGAAATTTCTAGTCACCACACTCAGGATTAGCTCCAATCTGTCCCAGCGAAATTTTGGTGTGCGCCGTGTACAATGCGTACAAAGAAGAATCTTTCAATCGAGGGGGGGGGGGCAGCTTGTAAACTGAGCGTTTGGAGAGTTTTCTCAGAAATTTGCAGCCGCCCTAGTCAGGAGTTGCTCTAAGGCTGTCCAGCGAGTCTTTGGAGTGCGCCGTGAACTATGCATACAGATTCGCACCTTTTAATCGAGGGGGCGACCGCTCACAAATTGCACGCGCGGGCGTGTTCGGAGCGCAATAGCTCTGTCAAGTTCTAATCGTTTCGGCTGCAACTTATGGGTCTTGTAGGTAGTAGACCTGTCTACTAGTACATTAAAGTAGAATGGCTTAGCTTAGGAGGGGGCAATGTTACAGCGGTGCGAAAATGCAGATCAGGCTTGTGTGAAGCATTTTTTCCGACTTCCGTGGACCACTGCGAGAAGACGCGGTGAGCTAACGGCCTTAAAATGAGAACAGAGAGCCTAAGGTACTTTACTGCTGATGACGTGCTCATAGCTCCTCAGCTGCCTAAACTGCCTTAGCCCCATCTGCTGTTTTAGAGCGGCGAAAGCTAGCGATTAGAGTTTCTTGCGCTCCTACTCGCTCATATTTGGGTTTTCGACACTCCCAATAACACCTTTTTGTTCTGCTTGATCATCTCTATCGAATGCTATCAATTTCGACCGATCTTGGTAATATCGATTTTTTGACAATATCCCATCGAGGACGTGGCGCGCTAGGCCGAGCTGCGCGGATGACGTCATCGAAAACCGATATTTTCGAAATTGGCCGAATTTCCTCGTGCAAACTGCGTCCAAAATCGTCTAGGGGTTATTTGGGGCACTGATTACGAATCCAACGTCCGTTTTTGAAAATTCCGTCGACTTCGGTAGGTGTTGGATTTTCTCTGGATTACTGATCATGATCATTGATCATTGATGGATGGATGATCATTGATTTTGCTCGAAATTCGTATAGGGTCGGGAACTTATTCGGGGTGCCGAACACGATGCCGAAGTACATTTGGACGATTACGGTAGGGGACCCGCTCATACCGATAACTGAGGGTGATCGGTGATCCTGACCCGACCACCCTCAAACGGGAACTTACCTGCTGAAGTCGACGGAATTTTCAAAAACGAAAGCCGGATTCGTAATCAGCGCCCCAAATAACCCCTAGATTTTGGACGAAGTTTGCACGAGGAAATTTGGCCAATTTCGAAAATACCGGTTTTCGATGACGTCATCGTCCGCGCAGCTCGGCCTAAGCCTTAGTTTATACTTGCGCGCCATGCGGCGCGGCACCACGATCGCCATAGATATCGATTTTTCGCGCCGCTCGGTCGTTATCTATCCGACCATCGTGCCGCGCCGCGCGGCGGCGCAAGTATAAACTGGGGCTGAAGCACCCACGTCCTCGATATTGTCGAAAAATCGATCTTTTTTGAAATTGGTCGAGAGTGACACCATTCGATAGAGCTTTTCGTTATGAATAAAACGGTGTTACCGGCAGTGTCGGCCGCCCTAAAATGGCAGATGGGGCTAAGGCAGTTTAGGCAGCTGAGAAGTTCTGATCCCGGCGCCGTAAAGTACCTTAAGTGCTCTGTTCGCATACGGATTCTGATGCTGTTAGCTCGCCGCATCTTCTCGCAGTGGTCCACCGAAATCGGAAAAAATGCTTCACATAAGCCTCACCTGCATTTTCGCACCGCTGTAACATTGCCCCTCCTAAGCTAGGCCATTCTACTTTAGCGTACTAACAGATCGCTCGACTGCCTACAACCCCTACTAGCTGCAACCTGAAAGGTTCCAACTTGACAGAGCTATTGCGGTCCGAACACGCCAGTGAGTGCAATTTGCGAGCGGTCGCCCCCTCGATTGAAAGGTTCGAATCTGTATGCATTGTTCACGGCGCACTCCAAAAGCTGGCTGGACAGCCTTAGAGCAACTCCTGACTAGGGCGGCTAAAAATTCTGACAAAACTCCCCAAACGCTCAGTCTACAAGCTCTCCCCCCCCCTCGATTGAAAGGTTCGAATCTGTATGCATTGTTCACGGCGCACTCCTAAGGCTCGCTGGACAGCCTTAGAGTAACCCCTGACTAGGACGGCTGCAAATTTTTGACAAAACTCCCCAAACGCTCAGTCTACAAGCTGTCCCCCTCCCCTCGATTGAAAGGTTCTTCTTTGTACGCATTGTACACGGCGCACACCAAAGTTTCGCTGAGACAGATTGGAACTAATCCTAAGTGTGGTGACTGGAAATTTCTGAGAACCTTCTCCAAACGGTTCGAAATAGTCTTGAGGATTTCGCATCTCCCAGTGAGAGAAGATAGAAGCGCAGGGGACATGCGCTCGCCCACTCGATTGATAGGTTAGGTTCTGTGTGCATTGTGCACGGCGCGCTCTCGGTGCATTCCTGGCATGACAGAGCACTGGCGACGTACGCCATCTTTGAGATACTCCGAAAGCACGCATATCCTGGGAAATAAGCTGCTCTAATCGCCCGTCCAGTCAATTTTGGACCACCCACGGCGAAAATATGGGTGTTCCGGTAGTTTATTTATTTATTACGTGGGTATAAGACACACGTGTAACAGAGAAAGGAAAACAAAAACAAAACTAAGCAACACTCAAACCATTAACCACATGACCTAGTACTCGAGTAGTGCATTTGTGGCTATACGCTTAAACTCAGCGGATGCATGGGGTGAGGCAGGAACACCAAACCTGAGTGCTGCGAAAGCAGAAGCCGCTCGACAGGTGAAAGACCTAGCCCTCAGGTTGGTGCTGGCTCTGGCAAAAGTTAATTTCATGGAGCCGCCTCGAGTTCTGGACGGTGTGACGGAGTAACATTCTGACACAGAGCAGCGTACCCTCCCTTTGAGCATTTTAAGAACAGTGCAAACATCCTTCAACTTTCGGCGCGATTCCAGAGTGTGAAGACCCAAATAAGCATTTCTAATACTAGCCCGTGGGACTCCAGAGTAGAGAAATCCTCCGGTTCTACGTAAAACTCTCCTTGTAAAACTTTTTTGAACCTTTTCTAGCAAGGCCACATCTCTCTTTTTACGAGGCGAGAACACAACAGATCCGAATTCGACAATAGGTCTGATATATATATATATATATATATATATATATATATATATACAAGTGCTCCGACACGCCTAACGGCGTGTCTCGCACTTGCGCGCTTCGCGCGAATTTGCACCATCATTGACCTAAAGAAAGTAGCTTTTGTCATACTTAAAATTCGCTAACATCTAGGACCTGCTGCGTACTTCATCGGCATCAAGCCGTTCACCACTTCGGTACCTTTCATCATAGACATTTTCTCCACACCGTCCAGTAACATCATTGGTTTGTGCTGCGCAGTACTTCGGCCCCTCCACTGTTGACACGTTACTGGTCTTCCCCCCCCCCCCACCTTCCAGGTCCCATCTACTGGCCCACTTCCTTGTTTTCACTATTGACCCCCTACTGGTCTCTTTTTGCTGGCTTCCCCGCCCTGGACGCTCCTTCAGGTTGTTCCTTTCCTTCCTGGACGCTCACCTGCCCCTCTAAAGGCCCCTCACTTGCCTTCTTCACCACCCCTTAGTGGTCCTCCCATGCTCAAGGCAGACGTCAGTGACACGTATTCAGAATCAAACGCTCAGAAACGCGTGCAGTTGCCGCTGAGTCAAGCAGGAGGAGGCTACACGTCCTCTGCTGTAACAACATCCCATGTTAACGGCAAACATTGTCCGTGAGAGGTACGCAAAGGCGTATCTCACGCGGGTAAAATTTTCCGTTCAACTTGGGATAATGCTGAACTCCGAATGTCATCCACTCGTCACACGACGTCGGTGAACCGCTTCTCGCTCTAGACGATTGTTGCGCGACGTATGGAACCCGTATTCTGAATCCATATGCTCAGAAAGGCGAGCAGATGTCGCTGTGTCAATAGAGACGAGGCTGTGCTTCCTCGGCTGGAGGAGCATCCCATGTTGAATTCTGGATGCGGTCGCTCGTCGTAGACGATGGTGCCATTGACTCCAGATGCTTGTTGCGCGGCAAAGGGTACCCCTCTTCTGGATTCAGACGCTCAGAAGCGCGCGCAGATGTCGCTGCGTCAAGCAGGAGGAGGTTGTGCTTCCTCTGCTGCAGCAGCATCTCATGCTCAATGCTGAATGCGATCCCTCGTAGTAGGACGACGGTGTCTCCTCTTCTGTCTCCAGAAGGTTGTGGTGCGATGAAGGGAACCCGTCTTCTGGATTCAGGCACTCAGAAACGCTCTCAGATGCCGTTGTTTCTAGCAGGAGGAGGCTACGCGTACTCTGCTGTAACAACATCCCATGTTGAACGGCAGAAGTTGCCCGAGCGAGGTACGCGGAGGCGTCGCAAAGGGTTCCATGAGATTGCTCGTGGTTCCACGAGGCGTATCTCAGCCAGGTTTCCAACCTGAGTGAGATACGCCTCACCATCTACAGGGCAGGTAGCTAACTCAATTATATAGTGGTATATATATATATATATATATATATATATATATATATATCTTATACGCCATTGTCAACACTCTTCTATCATTCGTTACTAAGGCCTTGAAAATTTGAAACAACCTTGTCAACCCCTTGCGACATATTAGCTTTATATGTTCTGAAAAGTCCAACTTCTCATCGTAAACGAAGCCGAAGTCTTTTATCGAAGTTACTTTCCCGATGCATTGCCCATCGATACGGTAATCTAAGGCAGCTGTCGAAGTCCCAATTCTCATGTGCACTGTCTTCTCCGGAGCCAAAGGAAGACACCAACGTCTGGACCAGTCCTTGACTAGATCAATCCCCTGCTGAAGTGCTCTGCAATCATCAACAGTGGAAATTTCCCGATAGATTTTCACGTCGTCCGCGAACTAGTTTTACACATGTTTGTGTAGATCTCGAAGAGACGAATTGAATGATGCCAACCTTTTTTCAAAAAACCTAGAACTGAAGGAGTTGTGATCATGCGACGCTATTTTTGCGTTTTTCGCCCACTTTTGACCGTGCGGCGCGAGCGGTATTGTAAGTAGTGCACGTTTCTCTTGCTTATCGAAACGCCGAGCTGTTTGAAGACGAAAGGTATTGTAGGTGACAAATTTTATATTTCGCATTAAAGGAATAAAGAACGCGTGATGTTAGCTAATGATACGTCTACCTTCTTCAACACTGATCGAAGAACGCAAAGGGATGGAAATAACTGAAGCTCGCAGCTCGCAAACTGAATATTTATTCCTTTTCTCCACTGCCCGTGTCAGAAAAACAACAATATCGGTATTTTGCTAGATGTGTATCCTATCCAGCACCTACCATATTTATGCGATAACCACCACAAATGGTTTCTTATGACGGATGCAAGAACAAGGCGCGATGCAAGGCTCAAGGCGCGAATGATGGCGGTGAATACGAGGACATCATGTCCGCCCAAAGTTCGCGTGTGGGTGTTATTTTGGAATCTGATCATGAACCTGCCATCCATTTTCGACCTGCATTACGTTGAAATCAAAATGTGTTATTTTCCATCCTCAAGGAGCAGAGCATATATACTGGGACTTTCAACTGTTACTGAACCTTCGTTCAAAGACGTCCCAGTAGTGCGACTAACGGTTACCTTTGACGCGAAATCACAATATGCAGGAACACTGCCGTTGTCGAGAGCCAAACGCTCGAACGAATACTTATGAATCCAGGGGCCGGATTCATGAACGCGGCCGGGGGTAAATTCTACCCCCACTTACCTCGACAGTCATTTACCCGCCACTTTCCCCGAACTTAGCTCCGTTTTCAGATTCATGACGGCCAAGGCGAGGGATCTGCTCCGCGGTCAATTTCTGACCCAATTGGCATGCCTCCACTGGCCCGCTGGCATCAGCTAACAGCTATACCAAGCACTCACACTTGCTGCTAGGACGTCGCTGCCACCGACACTAGCAGCATCGTATTTAGGGAAAATGAAATGTGAAATGTGAGGTAGGGCGAGGGGGGGGGGAGAGGGAGAGGGATGGAAACTAGTAGCATAGCAGGTAGTAGAGAAACAATGGTAAATGTGGGCCTACATGACTAATAATGGGTGCCATCCACTACAGTATCCTCCATAGACAACATATGCCAAGGAAGGCTAGGGTGGCGGACGGGCATAGTCCACCCACGCAAATCGTAAATTACGATCTGCGTGGTGGACTATGCTCATGGTGGCCCAAGCCGATCCACAATGCCACCAAAGGAAGCAATTCACTTAAAAATAAGTGGCATTGTGGGCTGCCATGGTCCACAGAGCCCAAGAAATCATGGAATGGAAGCCTAATAGAGAAAAACAAAAGGTAAAACAACTCACCGAAGTGCGGCGAAAGACGTGCGCATGGCGACGGCAACTAGGCGCCCCTGCCAGGCATTGAATTTGTGGGCTGCCGGCCAGCTCAGAGCTGGCTAAGGGCCAGCGGAGGAATGCATTGGGTCAGAAATTGGCCGCGGAGCAAAACCCTCGCCTTGGAGGTAAATGTTCCCCGACGCGCTGACGGGGTAGCATTTGCCTCGACACTTACCTCGGATTTTTTCCGCCGCGCGTTCATGAATCGCGCGTAAGTGAGTAGGGTAAATTTTGCACTTACGCGCCGGTAAATCGTTCATGAATCCGGGCCCAGATTACTGCCACCACGCCACGACCGCCGTTGTGTCGGTAACGGATAACGGCTAATCCGCTCGTCCCTTGTAGACCCCGCCCCCCCCCCCCGATTAGAGTTGCACCAAGTGTGCCATCCCACGAATGTGGTAGGTATTCGCATGACGGCTGCCACAGTAGCGGTGGGTCGCCGCTAACAAATTAGCTGAGCGCATTAACTTCTAAGCTGATCTCTGCCAAGATAATACTGTGACAGTGCGAACTTTCTGTGTTTGAAATTTAGGAGCACCTTCCTGGAAGGAAAGGCTTGCAATACAGGTGTGATGTTGACTTCATCAGCTCCATTCCTCTTCAGCAGTCTACTCCTCACCTTTACTCGCCGATTCGCGTCATCCTCAGTAGAGCATCTAGTTCTGCATAGACTGTCTACTTCATCGATGAATATGACTGCGGCTGAAACACCTCAATTAGGTTGCTGAAAGATGAACTCTAGTTGTAGTGCAGGCACAATCAGCTAGAATACAGTTTCTCTCCTCTTCTGATCGCCCAGAAATGTATGGGATTGAGATTTTCAGTTGATTTTGAAGTAATTTTTACGAAAGACTAAACCGACTAACTTTTCTGAAGGGTGATAGCATGATCAAACAGCTCACGAATCAACCGCTCCGACTGCCCGCTCCATGTCGATATTAGATCTGACGATGACACCTTAAAACTGGGCATGTAGCATAGGCGCAGAGAAGTATCTGGGTTGATGACGCAGATCCGAACCTGGTACAGCTGAGACTTAATCTCGCGCACAACTGCATGAGACAGAGCGGACTTACCTAAACAGTGTAACGTTTGTGGGCAAGCGAAATCTGCGCAATAGTTGAGAGGTAATCCCTCGCAAGCACGAATGTTTCCCATATGCGCCTTACTTTCCTAGCGGTTACTTACTCAACACTAGAATTGCACCAGAGCAGTTAACTCTAGTAAGAGAAGAGTAAGAAAAACTCGTAGTTGTAAGACTGCCCCAGCCAGCATCGCGCCGCGAAACTATTATATCTAGAGCTCACTCCAGACTACGGACTGGTGCCACCATCACATAACCTACGAATATTTTGGAATCCTTCTACCAGAACTGACCACCGTACTTCCATCGACGTTTTGAATAGGAGGCATCATGTGCTCAAAGAGCTCATTCATGATATTTTACAGCAACCCAGGCGTAGGCGAGATTTGTGGTTGAACCGTAGCGGTTGGCGGAAAATTGTTTATCTGCCGTTTTCGTGAGAGAAGGAGGCAGTGCAAAAGGCATGAAGCGCGTATCATGAATCTATTGCAAGGGTGAACTGCAGTAAAGCCAATCAAGCCCTCCTTGCCTCGGAACTGCGAATCAAGGTCGAGCTTGAGGTTCGGGAATCGAAGGGGGGGGGGTCGTACTGTGGCCTCGTCTGGAGGGGTGGGGGTAGTACTCTTTCGGTTTTCGCAGAGAATTCTCTCTTATTTATTTTTCAGGTTTTTAGGCGATGTTTTTAATTCTTAATAATTTTTTTAGGAATGTCTACGAAGGCGTGGAGCCTCTCCTTCGTTCCCTGAATTCGTAAAAATTAATATTCAAAAGTTTTAAATGATGATTGTATTACTTGTTAAAAATAAAGATTTTCTGCTGGCAGATTTCGAGTCAATGAGTTTTTTCAAATTTCTTTCATGAAGTCATGGACACAAAGTTTTCTTCCTCAGCGAGCGACATCTACGTCCTAAATTACTTTCTATAAAATTTGAAGTGTCAATTACTACGGAAGATTAAGTGCTCTTCCTACAAAATTTTTGAATGCGCTCTTCGAAGCGATGACGGAATTGCAACCGGAGGATGGACTTTTCACGGAACTTATTTTCTCTCTTCTGGAGGAAACAGCATCATAAAGTGAGGTTGTACACTATAAAATTTTAAGCCACAACTTGACACACAGTAATGAAACCTGTTTTTCTGAAACGATCCTCTGAACAGACGCTCCGATTTGTATCATTTGCCGAAAATTTTTGACAACGTTAATCACATGGAAACATGGATCCTGCTTTTTAAAGCGTAGAATCCATACTTCTTATAGTTCTAAAAGCTCTGTGAATTTCTCAGAGTGGAACAAATCCGAAATATGGTAGGTTACGTGGAGCCATTGCGTTCTCCGATATCATCGATCGCCACTGAAGATGGTGTTCTCGCGGAAAAATTTTCTATCTTCTGAAGGAAAGAACATGCGAAGGTGAAATTGTGCTTCATGGTATTTAAAGTCATGAATATTACACAGTAAAAAGCTAAGCTTCTTCGCAGTGATATCCTATATGAGTAGGGCGGATCGTGTTTACGTTTTTCACTTTTCAAGAAAAATTAATTTTTACCTGAGACAGATTACGCACACAGTTGAAATCTTGCCACAAAGAGTTTCAAGTCTTGTTCAGTGCACATGTGAAAATCATGGTTTTCTGAAACGAGTAGATTGGATCAACCCCTGGTCGATATGGCACCGACGTCATAGGAGCGACGAAATTCGACGTTCACAAAAATTACCATAACTCGGTAAGTTTTTCAAAATTTGAAAAAGCCAATGGCTTTTTAGAACTAGAAGAAAATAGCTTTCATTCAGCATAAAAATCGGTTTTCAAAAACTAGGTCTTCACACGAGGCCTTTGATATCTGTGCGAAAAAATTGAAGTGATATTGTAAAAATAATCGTAACTCGGTAAGTTTTTTAAATTTTAAAAAAGGCAATAGCTTTTTGAAAACTGGAGAAAAAGCGCTTTCGAACCATGCAGGAATTAGTTTTTATCAGGGAGGTCTTCATAGGAGGGGGGGGGGGTTCAATTTCTGGTCCATTGTTGAAGAAATACGTGCCAAAAATCAACCCCCCCCCCCACTCCGTATGAAGACCCCTTTTTTGGAAACTGGTTTCCATATGATTTACGTTAGATCAGTCCACGCCCCGTGCTCTAGATGATGAGGCGTATTTCACGTAGGTTAGATCACTCCACGTCCCGCGCTGTAGATGATGAGGCGTATCTCACTTAGGTCGATCACTCCAACGTCATCCACCGCTAACTCAATTATTAAGTGGTAGATAGATACAATTAAGTAGAGCTGGTCTGTTTAGCTACCACTTGGTGAGCGTTGCGCTCTCCTAGTTCCCGACGTAGTTCGCGACGGAAGCGAATCGTCGCCCGTGCGAAACATGCAGATCGATTAAAATTGAGCATTGCCGCAGAATCTGCTCAAAGGCCCTGTTCATACTTCGCAACGGCAGCGACATGAGCGGAGAGAACGCAATGCGCGCAGCCTGCGCAGCATCCGGGAAGCATGAACAGGCGACTGAAACGACTGGAACGACAGCGCTCGAGTATGAACAGATTTTGGCGGCGCTCGCACGGCTTTGATCGATTTGAATGTTTTGCATGGGCGACGAGAGCGCAGCACCCTGGAAGTATGAACAGGCGATAAAAGCGACAAGAGCGTCTGGAGCGACGGCGCCCTAGTGCGCGTCGCCGGAAAGTGTTCATACTCGAGCGCTAATGACTTACCTGCGGGTAAGTGCAAGATTTACCCCCACTCCCCACTTACGCGCGATTCATCAACGCGTGGCGGGAAACCCCGAGGTAAGTGTCGAGGTAAATGCTGCCTCGTCAGCGCGTAGGGAAGCATTTACCTTCAAGGCGAGGGTTTTGCTCCGCTGCCAATTTGTAATGGCCCGGTGACACGACTACTTGTGTGTGAGGACAACGGCGAATAAAGTCGTTTATCACGACTCACGCAACACGAAAAAAAAAACAAGCGGGAATCAGAGAAATGACGAACTAACTCTCGGGTGGTGAGGCGTCCTTTTATAGGAGGGCGCGGAAGCAGCTGATCACGTATCGGGTGGGGGTACGATCGAATGAGATCAACACTTGTGCGTACAACTCCCCTTCCGGATGCGGCGTCCCTGTCGCGAAACGGAACATACAGACGGATATAAAACGAGACAATAACAACTCTTGAGTACACCGGTATGGTATAGCAAAAAGTAGCACGTGACGAAGAGAACATGTAAAACCGCCGTGTCGTTTGAGTTGGAAGTCATGGTGAAATAGGGAAAGTCGATGACTAGAAATCGACGATGATTCCAAGAACAGTAATAGGAAGTACTAAGATCGAGTTTAGGGAGCGAACCTCCTCCTAGCTAAGAGTACTTGACATTTTCTTCTTCAGACTGTAGGCGAACTTCCGGATCTGAGATTGCTCCAGGATCTGGTAGAGCTCCTCCTTAACGATCGGCATGAGCAGAACTTGAACTGAATTTAGGAAAGCTTTTGTGGCATGTACTGGGTAGACGGATACTGCAGTGTTTCGTGTTGACTTGCCCAGACATGCGAACGGTTCAGTGATCGAAGGTACGGCTCCATACGTGACGACGACGTTCGAACGCATTGCCGCGGAAGATTCCTTCACCACATCGAAGGCTCGCGCATTTTTCTATTTCTGCTCCATGCCGCTTCTCCTCTTGGTGCACTCACTCCTATCAGCTTTGTTCCATTTTGCACCAAATTCGTCATCGCCATTGCGAAACACTGCCAATTGGATGCTTCGACAGACTCCTTCGCCATGGGCCTTACGGTTATGCACGCTTTTACGGCTCCTGCTGTTTTGGAAGCCTGCACTATATCGGACCCGGAGTTGTAGATGATGACGCTCACATTGTCCAGCGGCCTAATAACCCTGCCAAATCCACAGAATGCTGCCGCCAAGATTAATAAGATCTCCCGAACTGGTCCTTCCACCTTCATATCGTACTACGAGTGCGTCTGGGCACAGCGGATTCCTGCATTTGCTAGATCATTTAGCTGTGCGATATCGATGTTCACATTATCCTTGTACGCCATAGCGATTGGCATGCCGACGTAAAGAATCAGTGCACGTAGCAGGTGGTCGCAGTGCCCCTTGTAGAACGAATGAGCTTTCTGTACTCCTGACATCTGTATGATGGTGACCTCGTTAGGTATCGTTTTTTGACCGCGTCGGTCTCGTTTTCATAGATCGAGAGCATTCGCGCCAAAGAGAATACCGAATGGACAAGGAGAGAACGAATGACAGGGTCACGCTCGTCTAGGATCACATCAGCAAACGTCTTATCAGGAAACTATCTCAACGGTAGGTCGAAACTGCCTAAATGTTGTATATGGGCAGAATCGCCTCTCTCTGGGAAACAACAAAATGTAACTATCTCGACCCCAATACAACTCTGCGCAGAGTTAGGGACGACGGAAGTTGGGCCATTGGGGGCGTTAGCCCTATGCCTGCAGGCGGAGGGCGGGCTCAAGTTAGCTGGAAGCAGCGATAACGAGCGAGCGATGGTGGCGCAGTGGGTAGAGGGGCGGCGTAATCCCCATATTCGCTGTTCCCAGCCAACTTGATCTCGTCCTCCGCGTGCAGGCAAAGGGCTAACGCCGCCAACGGTCAAGCTCTGTCGTCCCTAACTCTGTGCAGAGTTGTACTGGGGTCGAGATACTTGCATTTTGTTGTTTCCCAGAGAGAGGCGATTCTGCTCATATACGATATCTGAGCCGTTCCGACCTACCGTTGAGATAGTCTCCTGGTTAGATCGAATTGAGCAGCAGTAGTCTTCTGGATCATCTATCCGTCTTCCTTCGCCTGGGCATACAAAAAACAATCCCAGTGGAGAGTTGTCAGACTGGCGCGGATCCGTTGTGGCTCTGAAAGAGATCAAGTTGTTTTCCGACACTTCGCCACATTTATTTGCTTTCTTGTAAAGCCTCTCCTAATACGCTTTGTTCTTGTTTCTATTGGCGTGTCGTCTATCTCGTGCGAAATGACAACGAGGACATCGTGCTGCACCCTTATAGGCTCGTCACTAATATTAATGTTGGTAACAAGGGCGGACTTCTCACTAACATCCAGCACTCTGTACACACCACTCCAACATTCCGTCAATTTTGGATTTCGCGACTGTGTCTTCTCCCTTGGTAGGCTCATACAAACCCTGTCACCTATCTTAGGTAGTTTCGCCGTATCTACCCTGTTCTTCTGATCGTATCGTTCCTTCATTTTTTAAATATACCTCTCGTTCAACTCCTCGGTACAATCCCGAATGTCAATCCACGTGAGTTGAATACTAAAAAGCTTTAAGGCTTTCCTTCCCAGAATGGTTATTTCATCAACGCCCTTGCCCACGTGGAACGGGACTCTAATTGTCTTACCTTCCATTACTACCGCGGCGGTGGCGATGTCCGTTCCTCCACGTGGTGCCACTGGAAACTGCTCGCTCTGCGAGCTAAGCTAATCACGGACATTCGAATGCAGGCGACAGGCCGGCCTACGAAGACCCATGGCACATCACGCACATCACATGGTGTATGATAAGTCAAGTTTCTCGAGATGGTGCTACGGCGTCCGCGGGAGCCGACGCGCACTCGCACAGCCCGGCGAGTGTGAGAGGAATGCGAGGGTCCCTGATGCGAGGACGGCATCGGGGGGGGGGGGGGGCAACTGAGCTAGTCCGAAAGTCCCGTAACGTAAGCAGGACCCGCGTGGCTACGCTGAATGTGGGTACGTTGACGGGCCGCTCGTGTGAGTTGGTTGAGGCACTGGAGCGAAGAAGAGTTGATTTCTGTGCGGTGCAGGAGACGAGGTGGTCCTGCCGCAAGTCAAGGGACATAGGACGTGGTTTCAAGGCCGTTCTATGTGGAAGTCCCAGGACCACCAGCGGTGTCGGAATAATCGTCTCCGAACGATTTCGTGACTCGATTGTAAGCGTCGAGCGCTTTGACGATCGATTGATGAAGATCGTTGTCGCCGCTAAGGAGCGACTCTATCACTTCTTCTCTGCGTATGCTCCGCAGACTGGGTGCTTCGATCAAGCCAAGGATGAGTTTTGGAACCTGCTAGATGAGAAGACAGCAGAGGTACCGTCGAAAGATGTCATCATAGTTGCTGGTGACCTTAATGGACACGTAGGTGCTGCGAAGGACGGGTACAGCTGTCATGGTGGTTTCGGGTACGGGTCTCGTAACCCCGATGGTGAGCGTATTCTTGAGTATGCGGAATCGCATAGCCTCACCATTGTGAACACCACTTTCCGAAAACGCGACTCCCACCTCATCTCATATTATAGTGGGAGCTCCAAGTCTCAGATATACTTTGTGCTTGTGAAGGATCGTGACCGAAATCTCGTCATAAACGCGAAGATCGTGCTGTATGAAACGGTCGCCCCATAGCATCGTCCGCTGATCAGTACCTTGAAGATCGCCTCTCCGAGGCTGAAGCAGGTCAAGCGATGCGGTGCTGCAAGAATCAAGTGTGGCGAATGAAAGAGAAGGAAGCAGCTGTGATTTCTCGCGTGCGGTTACCGACAGTTACGACTTGGAGGGAAGCGACCGACGCGATACGTCAAGGTGCACGGTCCAAACTCGGCACTACGAAGCTGGACGACGGAAGGTCGACAAGCAGGCATGGCTGTGGAAAGACGATGTGAAAGCGAAGGTTCGAGTGAAGTCGCTGTATCATGTGCTTCTCGGCGACAGAACAGCCGACAACTGGCAGGAGTATCAGAAGGCGAAGAAGGCTGCAAACAAAGCCGTGGCTGTTGCGAAAGCCACCCATTATGGTGATGTCTACCGAAAGCTCGAATCGCGCGATGGTGAGCGGTATTTGTACCGACTTGCTAAGACCCGCCATCGCCAAACCGAGGACATTGAAAAGTTTGTTGGCATCAATGATGAGAGCGGCCATCTTCTAACAGACCGCAAAAAGGCGCTGAAGCGATGGCGTGATTACTTTGAGGAAACTTCCACTATGGGATTTCCTCATCCGGCCATCCCTTCTGTGGCTTCTGTTCACGGTCCCATTCACAAGATCACCGTGGAGGAAACAGAAGCGGCTCTGAAGAAGATGAAGCCCGGTAAGGCGACAGGGCCGGATGATCTGGCAGCCGATGTTTGGAAGTCGAAGCTCTGGTATCCTGCTGAGTGGTTGCCTGAGTTCTTCAACCAGGTTGTAAAGGAGAAGAAAGTACCGGAGCGTTGGCACAACAGTATGACGATTCCGATCTCGGAGAAGAAGGGCAGTCCTGCGGACTGCATCAATTACCGTCCGATTCGCTTGCTTTCGCACAGCATGGAGGTCTTCGAGCGAATCCTCGATAGGAGAATCCGTGAAATCGTCAAGTTCTCCGACAACCAGTGCGGCTTTGTGTCTGGTTGTGGGACCATTGATGCTACACGCCGCCCGCCTCCTGGTGGAGAAGCATCGCGAGAGACAGAAGCCGGTGCATATCGCCTCTCTCGACTTGGAGAAGGCTTTTGACCGCGTACCGCGTGAGGTTATATGGTACGCCTTGCAACGACACAACGTACCCGAGGAACTTATAGAGTGGATGCAGATGCTCTACTCTTGCCCAAAGAGTAGAGTGCAAGCTGCAGCTGACACCTCAATGGAGTTTCCTATCTCTGTTGGGGTGCACCAGGGTTCTGTGCTCTCTCCACTTCTTTTTGTTGTCGTTATCACACGAGATCTTCAGAAGCCCGTCCCATGGATGCTGCTTTATGCTGATGACGTGATGCTCGCTTGCGAAGATAAAGGTGATCTTGAGCAGCAGGTGCAAGCTTGGTGCGACCGTCTGGCGAGGTTCGGGCTCAAATTAAACGTGAGGAAGACCGAGTACCTAACGACTGACGTGAACGAGTCCGGCTCCATTAAGATTAACGGTACTAAACTTGCACGCACTTCGGTGTTTAAATACCTGGGATCAGAAATAGCGTCTGACGGCGGTCTGATGGTTGAAGTGAACTCACGCGTGAGTGCAACTTGGTCCAAGTGGCGTTCGCTGACTGGCGTGCTTTGCGATAGGAAGATACCAGAGCACCTGAAGTCGAAGATTTACAGAGCCGTCGCGCGCCCGGTAGCGATGTACGGCGCTGAGTGTTGGCCTGCGACTAAGGAAGTTGAAACTCGCCTCAGCGTCATGGAGACGAAGATGCTGCGATGGACGGCTGGAGTCACGCGCATGGACCGCATTCGGAATGATGCTATTCGGCAAAAGTTCAGTGTCGTGCCGATAGCCGACAAGATGCGCGAAGCTCGCTTGCGATGGTACGACCGCGTTCTGCGTGGGAAAGAAGACAGCGTCCGCAAGGTAGGCCTTGAGTTGGAAGTATCTGGAAAGCGGCCTAGAGGACGCCCGAAGCAGCGTTGGTCCGATACGTTACACACGGACATGAAAGTAGCTGGTGTCCAGCCTGATCAAGCGCAGGATCGGGAAAGGTTGCGTCGTAACACCAGAATAGCGGATCCCGCGACGATGCGGGACAAACGCTGAAGAATAATAACAAGAAGACTACCGCGGCGGCTACTGTGTCTAGGAAGCTCACGACTTCCCCTGATGCTTTCCTAACAACCGCATTCACTTCAGGTATCCTTGCGACATATTCGTCCAAGTCAATACCCAGCCTCCTAGCTCTTCGCAGTACGTGCACTGGTATAATAGACATCTCGGATCCTATTCATCCATCATATTTCGTTCGAACATTCGTTGTCGACTTGGGTCCAAACAATTCTTCTCTTCCTATTTGTATTTCATCAGTGCTTATCTCACATATCAAGTTATCCACCCAAGCTGAGAACGCACCACCTTGTCTTACATCGTTACTTGTTCGACGTCTTTCTGAATCATTGCTATCATTCCCAGTCGTGCTTCGACATTCCTTGGCTATGTGTCCTCTTTTTCCACATGAATAGCACTGTAACGGCAGTTTATTGGTGTTGGAACGTGCATTGAAGGACTCTGGTGCGGTTGTTGGTTACTTGGACCCACTCTTGGGCTGCTCCTGCTCTGATCTTGTAGAGCCGATTTGTTTAATCTGTTATATTCTGGAATTTTTATAGACCTACTTCCTACCATTTTGCTTCCCGAATCTTTAATTGGGCTCATGTGTCTTCTACCTTGCGTGATTGCTACCGCTGCGGCTCGATTTCTTTCCAGTCTTAATGCCACTGCTTTAACGTTCTCATAAGCTTCGTGGCTTTTCGATGTCACTATAGTCTCGTACAATGTTACTGTAGCTACCAGGCCATTTAGCGAGCTGTCTGAGCAGAATTTCTGCCTTTTGCAAAGAGACCACTTCTGCAGGCACGCAGATATGCTTTGCAGGCTAGTGTTTCCAAAACAACGCAGAACTCCTCAACTGATTGGTCCGGCCTTATAGTCAGATTTCATAGCTGCGAAATCGCCCTTACTTTTGCCGCGTTACCATCTTCCATCAATTTGTCCCTCATAGCCTGTACTTCTTCGAAAGTACTTTCTTTTATAAGCTTGGTATTGTTTCGAAAGCCACCAATGCTTTTTTCCTCAAGAAACTTTCAAAGAGTTGAATCAGACTCTTATCATCCCATTGTGGCTTATGGTACCTCCTTGTATAAGAGTTGACAAATCTCTTGAAGCTCTCTTTCTCGCCGTCGTAAAATGGCTCAATCACAAATAAGGATGCAGTGCGCATGTACTCAACTAACGCTCTATTATGGACACATTTATCTTCTATTCGCTCTGCCCTGCTTAATTTCCGTACCTGTGCCCTACGAAGACGTGGTCGGCTCCCTTCTCTCTCGAGTTTCTTTCTTGCGATGGCCATGAGGACGTGTGCGTCCAGCGTGTCGATTCTTGCCCACTTCGCTTGCTCTGGAAAAGGAGTACATTATTTACACGGATTGCTCCAATGCTCGCAAATCCTTGCCACCGTTCCTTACTAGGCTGATTTTGCTCACCTTCCAGCTCACTGAGCTGCCCAGAGAATGCCAGCGTACCATGCCTCTGTGTCATTTCCATCAGCTGAAGTTTTTTTTTTATTGCTGGCTTTTAACTCTTGCACAGATGCATCCTTTTCTTATAATTCATCTAGAAAGTCCTCTATCTTATAGTTAGTGTATAGCTGGTGCTTGCTGCATTCCAGTTTTTTGCAGGCTTCGAAAATAAGGTTGCTATCTTCGATCTTCTCGCCGAGGCAATTTTCGAGCTTCTCCGTTTCGGTCAGGTTAGCTATCCTCAAGATGTCCAGTACTCCCGCTTTGAAAGTCCTTGGGGCCCACTTCTACAGGTGAGAGACTGGTTACGGAAACCATCTTACTGACCTCATCCATAGCATCCCTAAGTCTCCTTTGCTACTTTAGCTTGCTGCTGGACTGCCTCCATCACCGATTTCCCAATGGGGTCAGTGGTTCTGATGGATGCTCCTAACACTCTATCACATCCGACCACCATAAGGGTTATGGACTTTTGAATTTGTTCACAAATTCTGTCTATCTCATCACTTAGGTTTGTTTCGCTTGCTGCCACTTATCCTTCTTCGGTGGTCTGCATCACTCCGCCGGTTACTCTTGTTGTGTCGTTGTCGACTGCTGACTCGAGCAATGTGTATTCGTCGAACACCGACAGTCTGCAATCAGCTTTTAGGTATCAGGCTATCCACGACACTTGTATTCGCAAAGGAACGACGACGAAGTCGATAAGAGTGGCAAAATAACGATACGCTTCCGATCAAATCAACTGCTAGTCCAATTGAAGCTTTTCCAAATCCTAGGGTACTCTAGATCGATGTGCGTTAGGGACTCGAGCAATCCGATATTGATTCATGACTAGGAGGCGACCCTTCAGGTTCAACCCCCTTCTCTACCGCGATCGATCTGTCCTTTTATGCGCCCTTATAAATTGTCCGTCACTACAAATGGCGACTCGTCGCTTCCAGCCTGTTCTGCTAGTTGACCTATTATCCAGTGACGATTCTCCCCGCTATCCACCTTTTTTCCTCTAAGGAGCGATCCTTGGGATGCAAGCTGTCTTATCTCCTCTTTCGCTTATTTGGCGGTGACGATTTAACGTCCAAACCACCCTTTTCTTCTTTCGGCAGCGATCCCGTGGATACTAGCTGCTGCTCGATGTACATCGTTGCAATCTTCACTCACTCAGTTCGGGGTGGATTGGCCCCCACGTAACGGCCCAGCGACCGGACTACTTGTGTGAGGACAACGGCGAATAAAGTCGTTTATCACGACTCGCGCAACACGACAAAAAACAAGGTGGAATTAGAGAAATGACGAACTAACTCTCGGATCGTGAGGCGCCCTTTTATAGGTGGGCGCGCGATCGGGCAGGGGCACGATCGAATGAGATCAACACTTGTGCGCACAAATTTCTGACCGAATGCATCCATCCGCTGGCCCGTTGCCAGCTCAGAGCTGGCAGCGGGCCAGATGAATGTATTGGGTCAGAAATTGGCAGTAATGCAAAACACTTGCCTTGGCCGTCATGAATCAGTAACAGAGGTAGTTCAATTAAAGTTGCGGGCAAGTGGCCGTCGAGGTAAGTGGAGCAAGGAAAGTTGCGGGTAAATGGCCGTCGAGATAAGTGGGGGTAGGACTTACCTCTGGCCGTGTTCATGAATCCGGCCCCAGATTCAAAAGCCGTGCAGCCGACTTCGTACCATTAGCATGAGAAGTCCACTAAATGGGTAAGAGTAGAAAGGGACTTCGAGGGTGGAGAACCGGGGGGGGGGGGGGGGAGACCAAGACGGGGAGCCAACAAGAAGGGAGCCGTAAGGGAATTCATACGGGGAACAAGGAATCTGCCATATGCATAGCCTCTTCATGCTCGACACAGCGGCAACTGCGCGCGCTTTTAAGTCTCTAGATTCGGAAGACGGGTCTTCTGAGCTTCTGGATCCAGAAGACGGGCCCCTATGTCACACGACGAGCGTCTTGATTCTGAATCGTGTCACCGACGTCTGTGTCAGCATGTTAGGACCACTAAGGGAGTGGTGGAGAAGGGCAGTAAGGGGGCTTCTACGGTGAACCAGAGGAGCGACCAGGAAGGAAAGGAACAACCTGCAGTAGCGACCAGGAATAGGAACCAGCAAGAGGAGACCAGTAGGGGATCAATAGTGTAAACAAAGAAGTGGGCCAAGAGTTTGGAGCAGGAAGGTGGGGACTAAAGAGGGGAGGGAAGAACAGTAAAGGCGGACCAGCAATTAGATCCAGCAAGAAGAAACGAGTGAGGGGGAACCTGACGTCCGGATTCGGAAGACGTGTCAACGGTACCCGGAAACGCAAGCTGTTGAGCATGAGAACGGTTGCGAAGGAACAACCGGGGGAACGGAAGTACTGAGCAGCACAAACCAATGTCGTTACTGGACGATCCGGAGAGAATGTCTACGATGAAGGCACCGAAGTGGTGAACGGCTTGATGCCGATAAAGTACGCAGCAGGTCCTAGATGTTAGTGAATTTTAAGTTTTACAAAAACTACGTTCCGTAGGTCAATGATGCTCCAAAGTCGCGCGAAGCGCGCAAGTGCCACTTGTGACGGATAAGTGGTCAGTGTCGGAGCACTTGTGATGGATAAGTGATCAGTGGTGATACATCATCTGTAACATACTAGCTTTAGCTTGAACGATTCCGAAAGTACTTCGATAGATCAACTTTTCTGATCTTTGCTGTACTTTCAGCAGCAGAATTCAATGCAACACACGAACATTCGGGTACTAAGCGGGCTGGTGCTCGCTGCTCACCGGCAAGGTATCTTAAAACGGGAAAATTAGATCAGCCATAATCCGGAATTCCTTCCCTTGCCCAGTTTATGTGAGTGTTCCACGACCATGTACGATCTCAGAGCGGGCACCAATCCGCTTAGTACCCATGTCGGAAATGTTGATCAATAAATAATGCTTCAGGTGGACATCGATAAATATCACTCCAGGAGACCAAAGCAAATTGGATCCTTAGCGTGTGTCAGTTAAGTTGTGGAAATGCTACGCTATCGTTTGAGGAGAGTGGCGTTCTACCCCTCGTCCTTTAACGGAGGCGTGGCAAACGTCTGCCTCTCCACAATCTTGTAAGGCAGCCACTAGACTCTCGAGCAAGCCCAAAGGGTTGGGGTGGGCCGGCCAGGAGGACGAGGGGGTAGGACGCTTGACTCCCGTTTTATTGTAGGAAGAGAAAGAATCAGGATAACCTGGGAAGATCTGAAACCCACCAGTGCCTGGCGGTCCATAAAGTAGTACGGTTTTCCACGGCTTTAAATCAGAGGTCAGGAACCAATCCGAATATTGCACAGGATCCACCAGCGCTTCGAAAAGGGCAGCTTTTGCCTTAAAGGGAGCTTGTTTTAGTATCGTCTCAATCCATCCACGCAGGTTTGATATGATTAAAAAACTTTATTTCGCCTAGACATTTCGACAATTTTGTCGTCCTCAATGGTCTGAAATGAGTCCCAAATCTATGATCAGTTATTAATTTGAACAAAGACTCACGTCAATTGTTTCAGTGTTGCAGAGTTCATTACCAAAAAAGAAAATTTGTGACAACAGAAGTTGGTCATGCATCAGCCAAAATGCCCTCGGAAGATAACACCGCTTTTCCGTAAAACAAAAAATGCATAATCTCCAAGTTCCCTCTTCGTAAAACCTCGGCATTTTCATGGTGTAACAATACTGCTGTGCGAAGCGAGGTTATAATGTGGATCAGTTTATTGAGCGGCCTAACATTTTGACCTGTTCAGCGTATGCAGAGGCCTAAATGTGGTTCAAGACTTTAGATTTATCACTTACCCGACCAAATGCCTCACCCCCCCCCCTTCCGATATCGTTCTATAATACGTGCCAAAACGGAAAAAACTCAATACACGCAAAAAAATAAACACTCGCGTTATTCATCGTTGATGCGGAGCGACCGCTGTCCTAAGTAACCCAGTCGTGACTGAGAAATACTGTGTCATTACGCACTGATTATACTGAGCATACCAGTATCATTCTTAACACGCTGACGACAATGTCGCGCAATGGTGGGCGACAGCCAGTCTGTCTCACGGGACAGTGTCGCGCAATGGTGCGCGACAGTATTATTTCGATAATGGTGACATTACCTTCGTCGCAACTTTGCCTAGGGAGGTAATCATAGATGCTAAACACAGTGGCGATGTCCGTTTGGTAAATTACGACCGGTTACCGCCCATATCGATAACTAGTGTTGTCACCACCCTTGTCCAAACTCCCTGAATGGAGTTATTTGAGGTGCTGGTCACGAATCTGATATCCGCTTCTCGAATTTCGCTTGTTAACGATATGCTACGAATGGCATGGCTACGTGGGAATATATCAGAGGCAACCTACTATGGCATCGACCAGCTATCCATTGAACTTCAGAGTTATTTTTGAGACTTCATTCAATAAAGTAACAGTAAAAAACAGACGTGATTACAAACTACAACTATATGGATGTTATCAAACGTCACTAAGGTGATCAACTTCACAAATAACGTCCAGACAAAACCATTTTTAGCCGAAAATCAGCAGCTATGAGTTGTTAGGAGTCAATCTAAACAACAGAATTTGTTGCATTTACTGCATTTTGTCTTAATCCTCTCAGCTAGATTCCTTGCGGTTGGTTGCGATTTCTGATAGCAATTCTAGAATTTTTCAGTCTAAGTTCCGCATTATTTTCAATTATTTTCCAACTAAAACATCAATATGGAGAAAGGAAGGGCTCATTGTAAAAAAGAAAAGAATTAGGGAATATTGCAAAAACAAAACCAAAATTTTGATTACGGGTATCAGATTCGTGGTGTGCGTTTTTCAGATTCTATTTATACTAGCTAAGGTGAGGAAATATGGTGTCACACGCGCGCAATACTCGTGGTCCCGCGGGCTCGACGAGCGGAAATTGCGCGGTCGTCAAGGACACACATGTCACCACCGCTCGTTTTATAGCTCACAATGCGAAAAGAATGGCAAGGAGTCACTAGTGATCGAGGGACACCCATTTCGGCTATCTAGTGCTGGACTCCTTGCGGAAATACAGAATGATTCCAACGCGTTCCTAGACGCAATGTCGGTCTCATACGTCAGAATCATGCACTTAACATCAAAGTCAATAATCCACTCCAAGTTTCTAGGGCTACTGTGCGACCGCCCATTGGTAGAAGTGACCATTCCTCGGTAAGTTTTGGTAATATGTGTAGGCGTCCCACATAGCTTCCAGATATTGTGTCGATTTAAAGAACACTGACTATGATTCAGTTTTTGCGTTCCTAGGTGATACTGTCTGGGTTGGCTCCTTCTATTCTGCTAACACTGTCAACGATAAGTATTAAATGTTACTAGAGATTATCAAAACTGCCTTGGAGATGTTCACGTCAATACGGAAGGCGATAGGGCCTAAAATAAAATTACCTCAGCATTTGCATACCCTACATAGACGTAAGTTCTATGCATGCAAGCTAGCAAGTAACTTTCCGACACAAGCAAACTGGAACTTTAACAAATAAAACAGTCAATCGCAAGTTCATTAAGGCGCTGAACAACTGCAATTCATCAGTTGAGACAAATGTGTTACTTTCCAAAAATCCTAAAGCGTTCTACAAGCTCATCAGATCTAGGTTAAAGGTCAGGGAATCAATACCAGCCCTGATTGAAGGTTCTCGCTAAGTTACCACCGACGGCGAGAAAATAGAAATCTTTGCTTCTCATTTCGCTGCTGTCTATTCTTCAGATCACTGTAGCGTCAATGTTGTAGATGGACCATCTCATGCAACTTCTACTCCCGCATCGTGGTTTTATCGTGAGGATATAGAAAACGTAATTTCGCTCTGGTCCACCTCCTTTTCTGTAACGCCTGATGATCTCCCTCTGGAATACATTATTAAGAAAATAACACAGTTTATTTCTGAGCCTCTCGCTAATATCTTCAATCTTAGCCTAATGACCGCTGAAGTTCCAGATCGGTGGAAACACTTCTATGTTATTCCAGTTCCTAAGAAACTCCGCGTGATAGAGCGGTCATCTATCGACCCATTAGTATTACGTCAATCTTTCTCCGCGTATTTGAGAAGATTCTCAAAAATTACATTGTGCAGCATCTTGACTCCCAGTCAATTCTACCTGACCATCAGCATGGGTTCCTTAGAGGCAGATCGACGGAGACCAATAGGTTAGCTTCTCTTAATGACTGGACTACCTCTCTTGATTGTAATAAATCAGTGGACGTCATTTTTTTTTGTCTTTAACAAGGCACTTGATAAGGTTCCACATGCCCTTCTTAATGTAAGATCAGCCGCAGCCGGGATTAACGCTAGAGTTACAGCATGAATAGTTTTCTAGTTTTTTTCTAATTTTCTTGAAAGACGCACCTTCCAGGTGCGATTAAATGACACTTATTCCACCATCAGATCTGCTCCCAGTGGTTTATCACAAGGATCTGTTCTATTAAAGTTTCGGGTTGTTAAATATCTACACTCATGACATTCACAAAATTATGCAAGACTCTGGAGTCAATTGTAAAGCTTTTGCTTATGATATTAAGAATTATATGAGGTCAGCTCGCCTAATGGATCCAATGCTCTTCACGTCGCCATTGAGAACATTTGTGTATGGTACCATACCTGGGGATTATCAATCTCGGTGGAGAAAACTAAAGTTCTGCATTTGGGCTCCAACAAAGGAAAATCGACTTATCGTATGCAGGGCCGTCCTCTTAGTGCAGTTGCTGAGACGGTGGACCTAGGTTTTACAGTCACGGAAAATCTAGACTTTTCTAAGCGCTGTGAGTATGTTGCAAATAAAGCAAAAAGACGTCTATTTAACCTTTTCAAAGGTCTCTCTACTTCTGACCCCAAGTTTTAGTACGCGCATATAAAACGTACGTTGGGCCTATTCTAGAATACAGCACATCGGTTTTCAACCCACTAAGGTTCGAGACTCCAATAAAAGTCAGCCTATACAGAACAGCTTTACAAGAAAAGTATTACTGCGTACTCTTAGTTATGATTATTCCTGTGTACCTAATTATGCTCACAGAAGTAAGCTGTTGGGCTTGGAAACTTTGGCATTTCGTAGGAAATTCTATGATCTGATTATGGTACACAAACCTATAAAGGGTTTGGGTCGTATAAGCAGCGATAGCTTTTTCAAGTTGCTGCCATCGGTAACTAGAGGGGTTCAATCAAGTTGTCGTACTGCAGGGCTCGTACAGCAACAAGATGTCGCTTCTTTGCAAATCGTATTGGGTCTAATTTTGTTCGCTTGATCAAGACCGCTGTTTTGCCGGAAAAGCTGTCTGTCTTCAAAATTCCCGCTAGGAAGGCTCTCCGCCGTTGACTGTCCAGCTTCCGCTGTCGTCGGCGTGCCAGTATTCAGATCCCGAACTTTGCTTCTGCAGAATGTCTCATTTCTCTCCTACAATTGTTTAATTTAGTTCCTTGCTCCTTTTTCATAATAGTCCTTGTTATTATTCCCTAATTTAGTTTGTTTCGTGTTTTTTGTTGTTTTAACATACGGCACATACCATGTAATAAATGAATGAATAAAGGAAAGTCGGTTCCTTCATGCCCCTCAACTCTGTGCTTGTCTAAGCCCTTGTTTACACTTGCGCCGTTGCGCGGCACGATGTTCGAGATAGATATTGAGCGTTTGGCGTGAAAAATCGATATCTATGGCGATCGTGGCGCGTGGCGTGGCGGCGCAATAACAAACAAGGGCTAACGGACTAGATAAAATACGACGCCTTTTACTAGCCAAGTGTTCTCTAATGCGAGCTGCCAGTACCCTTCCGGTGTCCCCGATGTATATTTGATTGCAACATACAAATTGATACACTGCACCAACTTTGGCGCAATCTCCCAAATTGTGGGGACATACAACACAGTCTCCTGATATACACTCCCTATCGTGGAGCTTATTTCGGACTAGCTGCTTCTTGATGTTGTCATTCGGGATGTTCGTGATGTTAGCAGGTACAACATCATCTAGCTGAGCCCGTGCTAGGCTCAGCTATATGGCAGAAGTGATATTATCAGAAATAAAAGGAAAACAAAGGGATATACGATCTCGGCGTGGTACATTTCGTTGCAGTGCGGGCCCTTTGGTGGTGTTCTTGTACCATATAGCCATTTTGGCAGGCGATCTTTGAGGCTAGCCTCAATTACTCTTGTCGCTCTTCCGAGCCTGCGCATACATCACGTGCAGCTCTGAACATGTTCCTTACAACTGCGCGTTTAACAGTTGTAGGATGTGCAGAAGATGCATGGACCCAAATATTCTTAGAGCTTTTTTGCGGTAACTATTAAGAAAGGTGGGCTACCTTATTTAAACAATTTAAACACTCAAATTAAAACATGGAATCGTCAGGGTGAAGTGGTACGACGAACAAGTCGAAACTTTAGGCCGCTCAATACAATACACTGGTCCATACACTGATCCATCTTATAACCTCGTTTGGCATAGCAGTATTGACACACTAACAAAATATATACAGCCCCCTCCCGTTATAACGCCTTCGGATAAGACGCGACTCTCGAGATAACGTAGATTTTCTCTGGCCCCGGCCAGCTCACCTTTACGCCAATACAAATCAACTCCGGATAACACACGTTGGATATAACGCTACCCCCATTATAGCGCGGATCTGAGAGAAATTTTCCGTCCAAAATGACTCCCGTTATAACGCGGCCACGGCTCAGTTCCGGTCCCACACAAAAAATTAAGACCAGCAAGATGCTGACCACGTCTTCAATCAGACCTACCTTCGACTGCTTCGTTCATAGTCACGATCAGTACCCGGGCGGCAACGTATTAGATGCATATCAATGTTTTCCTCGCATGCGCGGTCACCAAATGTGTCCATAGGCATATGGCATACCTCCGAGTCGCTCCAGCGACTGGCGCTGGAGTGATTTGAGCGCAGCGACTATCGTTCCAGCGATTATCGCACACGTGGCGATCGCTGCAGTGACAGATAAAAGATAAGCTGGAGAGATAAGCGTTGAACTGCTTGATAAGCAGCTGCAGCGATTAGAATCGCTGTGCAATGCGCTGCGATTCCAATCGCTGCAGCCGACCGCTCTGGAGAGAATCGCCGGGACGGAGGTATGCCAGCTCTTCTGCGACGCGTCGCGGAAGCGACTGCGCGACTACGGGCAACCGTGAAATTCACTGCACCGTCCGCCAATTCAGCGAGGGCGCATCTTTGACAGTTGCCCGCGTCGCTCCAAACACAATCGCTGGAGCGACTCGGAGGTATGCCAGATGCCGTAGTCAGTAATATGTCGAGCACAGTGGAAGCTCCTGACGGTCGTTATGTAAGGAATCGTGTCCCACGCTTCCTAGTGGTAGGATAGCTTACCGTAACCCCACCTTAGTGGCACATTACTCTCCCACGCTAGACTGCTGTAGCACCAGCTAAGCCTCATATATCTCACGCTTCTATCTCCTATTACTCATGCATTCCATCCATACTACCGTAACCGATGCTCGTACTTATAGGAGGAGCTCCGTCGACGAGGCAATCGAATGGACGTCTGACCGGCGGACGCTGCGCGCCGTCGCTACGAGCCCGAACCCACAACCCGACTTCCGCTGTCTGTCGACTTCGTCACCTCTCCACACGCCCCACTGCGCCTTCGTTGATCTGATCTATACTGCTTATCGCCTGTATTTATGCAGATAAACATTATTCTCTATCGACTCTCAGCAGAAGCACTTAGAGGCCGAAGGCCTCTTATGACTGGTAGCAGCGAGCTCGACGTGGAGGACGACGGCAGTACGGTGGCGTAGTCATGCCCAGTTTAGGTTTCGCGCGATTTGATTTCGGAGAGCGCTTCTCTCATGAGGTCCTCTTTGTGCATCAATTCCAAAAGCTCACGAGCTGGTCTCAGACCAGGCGGCGAGCCTCCTTTTGTGCGTTCAGAACTAAATTCTATGGACCAGCACATGCGCTCCGAACTCAAGTCGCGCCAGCCCCTAATCATAGGACTCTTTGTGTCCAATTTCTCTTTGTGCGCTCGAACGCATGCGAAGCCGTTCGAGCGGTGAGCGCAGTTTCAAACGTTCGACCACTAGGGTTTGACGAGAAGATAATGGAAATTTCCCCCGGGGGGCTGCTGGCCGATTATTTGAGAAATGTTTCGAGCAGGAAATCGCGAGATAGCGCAGAGGAGCGCAGATGAGGTAAAAGCCCGTTTGCTGGCTAAGTCACGGTAAGGAGTACTCCCAGGTTGAGAAGGCGGTCGCTCCGCCAGTCGCCCGAAAGTGACAGTTCGAGGATTCGTGAACGGTAAGGAAGTTATGTCAGAGAATTTTTTTTTCGGTTTGTCGGATAGTAAAAAATTCGAATTTAGTGTACGGTATGGAAAATGTTCAAATTTGTTTATTTTAAGCAATCGTGGTATTCTCTTGCGCTTATCTCAAAGTCCATGTCAGCGAGAGTCGCGTGAAATGTGACTCCCATGTTTTTGCAAGCCGCCCGAGCAATCAGATCAGCTCGGCTCGTTTCTTCTCACCAGATGCTTTCACAGGAAGGGCATTTGCGGAGGGAACCTTTGTCCTCGTATCTGATCGGTTCTCAGCTCGGCCGCATCAACATTTCCCCTCACGCGCCGGCGCCGGCCGAGCGTAGGCGAGGTTACGGTATCGACCAACGAGGGTCTCGGCAGGGCTCCACCCTCAGCTCCTGCCATTCTACTCGACGATGCTAACGACGCGCAGTGGTGCGCAGTCCTCTTCGAATCCCAGTTCGTCTTCTACGGCCCCGACGACTTCGTCTTCGCTTCCAGTGCCCATCGGAACTGATGTTCCACCTTCCGACTCATCTGAGCCCTCTCTGGCTCCCATTGCAGAGGCTTTCAGGAGGATGGAGCCGACCACGCTCATCCAAGCTCAGGACATCTGGCCGTTTCGTGACGCTACTTACGACAACTTCAACCAGGTACTCAAGGGACAGAGGACGCTGAACGAGCACGTCAACGAAAGGAACACCGAAATCGCTCAGCGCCTCAATGAGACGTTCCAGACGATGGGCCAACGTACGCCAGTAGTCGCAGTGTTGAGCGACCAAGCTCCATCACTTCTAATGGCTCCGTTTAGCGGCTCAGGTAACCAGGGGATGCACTTCTCGTTCTGGCTCCGTCAGCTCGAGGATCTACTGCACATCCGCCCGATCCCGCCAACGGACGAGCAGAAAGTCTACTTCCTTATAGCGCACCTTTCAGATACGGCTCGTGAGAAGGTAAAGGAGCTTGCCCGAGAAAAGCGGCTCAATTACGCGGCGCTTACGGAATTTTTGCGGATCTATTTTGAGAGACCCCAGCAGAGGTACTTAGCCCGTCAGAAACTGGCCGCGTGCAAGCAGGAGCCCACGGAAACGACTACAGCTTTCGCGGACCGTCTCAAGCTTTTGGTAAGATCAGCGATGGCCGGACTGGATACCGAGACGCAGAACGAACTGGCTCTGGCAGAATTCGTCTCCCGCCTCCGTGGGAGCATCCGCTCATTCGTCAGGATGCACAATCCGACGACGATGGACGAAGCCCTAGAGAAAGCCATATTAGTTGAACAAGTTCTTACAGAGGCTGCCGCTGATCTTCTTCTTCACCCGGCTCAACCGATCGTCGAAGTTCACGCGCTGGACCATGGACACTCACCCGGGAGGCCAGACTTCGACCATGCCTACCAAAAGCCGGAGCAGGTATGCCGCTACCGTCCTCAGACGAATAATCAGAGGGGCACTTTTCAGAGCCAGGATGGTAACCAGAGACGACCCTTTCGCCAGGAAGCGCCCAGGAGATCCGACCAATACTACAACTGCGGAGGAACGGGACACTTCAGCCGCCAATGCCCGTCACCTCCAGTAGGACCAAGACGCGACAACAGGAGTACAGGTAGGTCTGCTAATTTTCGTGAGCGATCGAATCAGCAGTCCTACCGGCCTCGGCAAGACGCCCGCATGATGCCCTGCGTGCCGACCGCTCCTCCAACCAAGCAGGTACGGTTCGACGACGCCACGGAACGACTACAGGAGCTTTCATTAGCCGTTGAGCGGACCAAGAGCGAGTTGGAGCAGTCGAAGGCACAGATCGCAGCGCTTCGCCAGAGGAACGAGGAGCTCGCCAGCTCAGCGTTCGGGTCAACCATTTCAGCTCCGACTTCTCGTCCGGACGTCAAGGCCTTGATCCTCTGCCCGATGGCAGTCCGCCTCTTTTCAGGCGCTTCAACTGAGGCTGACGCTTGGCTTTGCCCCAGCAAGAATCCGTCGCAACTCTTCTTCGTGCCGAGCGCATACAATTGTTCCCGGCTGATGCCAGACCACCTGACCAATCCAGTAGAGCTTACTTTACAGGTTATTAGGCCTAACACGAAGCAGTATAAGACACCAGGCTCACTCGGCAGGATCATTCGGCAATCGGTCTAGTTCTCGGTCAACTTCTTTGGGGCGCGTCGCGAACTTCAGACTCCCAGCCGGCGGTCTCTTCAGAGGAAGGCAAGAGCATGCTTTAGCACAAAAGATGCGACTTCGGCGAAATGGTCCACAAAGACGGCATCTGGCAAACTGTAAACCAACTTGAGTTCGTTGATACCAACAGGACTGTTCGAGCTGTGGAGCCAAGATTGTTAACCACACTTTATTCGGCTGACGTTTCGGCGTAACCGCCTTCTTCAGAGCCTGGAAAAGCGAGGTTTGAAAGGTTACTCGTCCAAGAACTATATCAAGTCACAGGAGTTTCCGGAATTAATAGGAAAAGGAGACGAAATGGAAGTGAGACAGCCCAACTAACCTTATGGAAGCAGCCAAGAGGCTGGTGCGTCACCCTCGGATGGAGGCAGTTGGGTGAATGAGACTACCACCTAAGGTCAACCCCTCAGCGACCCTCCGGCTGTCGCCCTAGGGGGTCGAGCCCACAGAGGTCACCAAATGGGGCTAGCTCCTGGGTTAGCGCTACGCGCTCTTCCCTCCTATTGATCGCGGGATTCTTGAAGGCAATCCACAGTGCTTCGAGTCTTGCGTGCTGCGATATCGACCTCTCGAGCAAGGATTGTAATCGCGACCCCAACCATTGCGCCGCCAGGCTACGCTGCCTGTGCTCCCCCAACGGCGTGGAAATCTGGAAACTCCGAAACGCAACGTTAGAAGGGAGCTGCGTGATGGAGTCATTCGATGTTACTTCACTGTACACAAATGTCTCCAAAGTATACGCAATGCAGGCAGTCTACGAAATGCTCGTGGAACACCAGGACCATATCTCACTATATGGGCTCGGCATAGCTCAAATAATGACGCTCGTGGACGAGTGTCTTCAGTGCAACATCTTTAGATGGTCCAACGAGTACTACAGACAGGACAGAGGGCTTGCCATGGGACAACGTCTGGCTCCGGTGCTGGCCATAGCGTATATGTCAAAAATAGAGAGACCTATACTGGAACGTAGACCCTTGTTTTACTGTCGGTACATAGATGATTGTTTCATTGTTTGTGCAACGCAAAACGAAATGGATTCCTGTTTCGATTTGCTCAATCATCAGGCTGAGCATATTAAGCTCACAAGGGAGAAACCGACGAACAACTGGTTGCCGTTCCTTAATGTGCAAGTTCATGTCTCTCACAACACTTTCCAGACTAGGTGGTACCGGAAGCCGAGCAACAAGGACATCATTGTTCATTGCAGGTCTGCACACCCTAGCAGTGCCAAGAGGGCCATTGTAAATAACATGTTTCGCACAGCGGCGTTGGTATCCTCCAACGACGAATTCGAGTCCGCTTCTAGGGAGATGGCATCTCGTATAGCGTTGTCCAATGGGTACACTTCCGACAGCCTTCCTAAACAACGTCGTCCGCCTGCAGGAGCACAAAGACGCACAGAACAAGAGCTCACCAAAATTCCTTTCCTGGTGCCCTTCATCACGGACGCTCTTAGTGCTCAAGTACGGGAATGTATACGCAAGGCTGACTTAGAAGGTCTGGTCAGGCTAGTTAACATGCCGCCTGCTAACCTCAGAACCCAACTTGTTAGGAACCGGCTGTATGACCGCGCTTGTGATACCCCGTCCTGCATGGTCTGCCCGTTTGGAAAGGAAGGGGATTGCACGGCCTCAGGTGTGGTATACCTCATCACTTGCACGGAGTGCAATGAGGAATACATCGGTGAGACGGGCAGGCCGCTTTGGGTGAGGGTCAAGGAACACATGGACGGGCTTCGGAGATGCCAGATTTCCACGCCGTTGGGGGAGCACAGGCAGCGTAGCCATGGCGGCGCAATGGTTGGGGTCGCGATTACAATCCTTGCTCGAGAGGTCGATATCGCAGCACACAAGACTCTCGAAGCGCTGTGGATTGCCCTCAAGAATCCCGCGATCAATAGGAGGGAAGAGCGCGCAGCGCTAACCCAGGAGCTGGCCCCATTTGCTGACCTCTGTGGGCTCGACCCCGTAGGGCGACAGCCGGAGGGTCGCTGAGGGGTTGACCTTAGGTGATAGTCTCATTCACCCAACTGACTCCATCCGAGGGTGACGCACCAGCCTCTTGGCTGCTTCCATAAGGTTAGTTGGGCTGTCTCACTCCCATTTCGTCTCCTTTTCCTATTAATTCCGGAAACTCCTGTGACTTGATATAGTTATTGGACGAGTAACCTTTCAAACCTCGCTTTTCGAGGCTCTGAAGATGGCGGTTACGCCGAAACGTCAGCCGAATAAAGTGTGGTTAACAATCTTGGCTCTACACCTCGAACAGTCCTATTGGTATCAACGTCATGCCAAGATTCAACGACAGTCGATCATGGAATAACTTGAGTTCGAATTTCCGTCGGCCCCCCTTGGCTGTTGTTCCGACCATGAGACACATGTGGTCAACTGCTATCTCCTCGAGACCGTCATTCACGCTCGCCACGGCACTGACGCTCCGCAAGCCGCGATCGGGGCCTGTCCTCATGTCAATACAAGGAAGGAGTCTGCATTTTAGCCGACGGCTCAGCGATCATCTGGGAGCTTGATCAGGAAGAAGAGTGCCGATTTGTCTACGTCGCCAAGATGAAGGTCCTACGCATGGGTCACGTATGGATCAGCGAGTCGAAGGAATTCGCTCTATCATGGTCTACGGGATTGCAGACAGTACAAGACTGTCTCAAACAGCTGGTCGTGACCGACCAGGGTTACGCCGTGTCTTTCCTCCGTAGAACCCCCAGATCAGTGGCACCAGAGGCTGGACTGGTAACATCCAACCAGCTGTCCGCTCAGCTTCTAGCCGTAGAGTGATCGGTCCAGACGGCACTTGCAGCGACGTTTCAGCAACGAACGAATATTCTGACGATTTCTCTCCACGCGTCCTTGAGGAACAACCCGACACTCACCATGCGGAACCTGCTAGGACGACAGGACGTCGACGCGACTCATTTGGGCAATGGTTTAAGGAATCGTGCCCAACGCTTCCTAGTGGTAGGATAGCTTACCGTAACCCCACCTTAGTGGCACATTACTCTCCCACGCTAGACTACTGTAGCACCAGCTAAGCCTCACATATCTCACGCTTCTATCTCCTATTACTCATGCATTCCATCCATACTACCGTAACCGATGCTCGTGTTTATAGGAGGAGCTCCGTGAGGCAACCGAACGGACGTCTGACCGGCGGACGGCTGCGTGCCGTCGCTACGAGCCCGAACCCACAACCCGACTTCCGCCGTCTGTCGACTTCGTCTCCCGTCACCTCTCCACACGCCCCACTGCGCCTTCGTCGACCTGATCTATATTGCTTCTTGCCTGTATTTATGCAGATAAACATGTATTCTCTATCGACTCTCAGCAGAAGCACTTAGAGGCGGAAGGCCTCTTATGACTGTTAGAAGCTTCCGAATATTGGGAGATTTTTTCTATCGGAGCGAGAGAGGGTGTGGAAACAAACTATGATTATTCAAAACAATGATTAACTCCTTACACTTATGATTCAAGGCTGAAGCTGCTAGTATGAATGCTGCATACTGCTACAGTATGCTTTGTTGCGGCCGGAACTTTCGCACCATGCGGGATTTGTGCCTTCACCCACTGTTTTTCGGCCAGGATTACAGCTGCAGCGCTGTTTGATCGCATTCAACATTCCAAAATCATGGGATAGTGCTGATAAGCCATTTGCAGCAAAGATGTCTCGGATGTGACGGATTTAACAGCACTGATAGCGTAGTGGGCTAAAATCTTGCCCGCAGGATGGGAGTACTGGTTCGACTCCCGCTTGGCGCGATACTTTGGATCACAACAAAAGATCTTGCAACAATGGGTTAAACAACTGTGCTGTTGCTCACGTCCAGCTACTCTTGGTACTCTGTTATTCCTCACACTCGTTTTGCGTACTTATGCATATAACAGAGAGTATCTCTAATGGTAAGGACAGGGCTTCATTAATAATTTAAAGTTGTTCTTTGCCTTCACACTCTCTTCATGACCATATATTTTATCACTATAGCTATATTTAGTAATAATATATGATTTTAGATAAATCTGTGCATAAAACGGTGTAAAAAATCTCAACTCCGGTTAGGACGCGACTCCCGGTATAACGCGGATTTCCTCCGGTCCCTTCCAACGCGTTACGACAAGCGCGGACTGTATAAGAGAGAGAGAGGCTTTCTGCTCTGATGAGACCCAAAATTGGTTGTTCGTGTTTCAGTTGGCTTTGCGAATGGACACTGATCTGTCTTACACGTGGTAGAAGCAGACCAGCGCATGCGTTACTCCTTTTAAACGGTTAGTGCTGTACCTCCTCAAGACCGATGATTTCATGGAGACTCGGTAGGTCATCTAGGTTGTTGATCATAGTGGATTCGATAGCCTGTCTGCAATAGATAGCTACTAAAGAAAAACAGATTGCGGGTTCCTACTGACCTGCGACTGCTTGAGAAGGAATCCAGCTCATCTTTGGCGTCCTTGTCAGTGACAGGACCATTAATCGGCGGCGTCTTGCTGATACAGTGATCACACAGAAAATCATGAAGGCTAAAACCCGCTTTCATACCTGCAATTCTTGACATCTGGATGTGACAGAAGCTGCCTCGGAACCTCATTAGTGGTCACCTTAAGATGGATAAACCACATGCCTTTAAGATGCATTCAGAATCTAGAGTTGAATAATATACTAAGGAAATAGGAAATACCAACATCTTCGAAATGTTGAGAAATTGTTGCTCCCAGCAACTCCTCAGCAAGTCGGAGCGAAGTGAGATACTGGCGGAAACTGTCGTTATGTTGTATACTTTCGTTGAAGGAAGAAATAGAAGTCAGAAGCTGCAAATGTAAGCGTCCGTATTAGGCCTATAAGAAGCAAGATAATTAAGATGCATGTTCCTCAGAAAGTCCTAACCTCCTGAACTTCTTCTTTCGTAAAATTCGCGCCTTTCTCAGCGACGAAGTCGAGCGAGAGCGAGAACCGTCGCAGCCACTCCACTGCTTCTTCGTCGTAGGACCACTGACTGTTGTCCATCGTTATCCTTGCGACTAACAGCTACGCTCCGCGAATCAAGAACATGGAGAGATTCGCTGGGGCCTTTCCTTAAAATACACGCAGCTGCAAAGAAACGAACGGCTGACTCGCAGCGGCTTCCTGACAAGTATAAGAGATCGCTTATTGTGCGCGCGACGAGCGATCAGATGTGACAATGAGCTCTCATATCAATCGCACGACGCGATGATTCAATATGGGAGTTTCTCATGATCCCAAATGCCATACTTCACGTGGTTGAGACATGGTTACACCTAGTTTGCAGGACGACTGCCTATTGCGCAGCACCGCCACGAATCTATTGATTGGTCACATGAGCTGGCTATCTCAGACACTTGTTGCGTCCGAGCCGCGTCCCATTAAGGCTCGTGCACAGTTCGACAGCGCAGTGAACCACCCATGTTGTAGCATAGGCGGTTCACTGCGCGGTGCCACAGCGCGGAGCCACCGCGCGGTGAGGGGCCGTGCACACTCACCGCGCAGTGCCACCGCGCTGTGCCACTGCGCTGAGGGAATTGGAGCTCCCATTTTCACTGCGCTGTGCCGTGGTGTGGCGTGTGGCTTGCGGGATTGCGTACCATGCGCTTGTTGGACGCCCCTCTGCTGGCAATCTTCCAGCTACGCAGCGCTACCGCACCGCGCCGACGTGGGGGATGTGGCAAAAAATGAACCCCTCAGCGCGGTGCCACAGCGCAGTGAAACTGTGCACGAGCCTTTACCGTCTCGTGAATTTCCTACATCGCGGACGGGACGCTAGTCGGACGCGGACGGGACGCTAGTGGAACGCGGGCGGGACGCTAGTCGGACGCGGCTGAGACGCAAAATGCGGATGAGCTCGCGCGGATTCGTTGCGTCCCACTGTGCCATGTGCTCTTGTGTCGGACGAGGTTCGCATGTGGGTCAACAACTGCCGGCTTGACGCGTACTTCGACGTTTTTGACGCCTCCGGTGGCTCCGGAATTCACCGTTAGAGCGATATGACGTCGGTACCAGCTCCACTGAATATTATTGTGCGACAACAGTTTAATAGCAATTTATTATGTTGTTCTCTAGTGCTATACCACTAGTACTGTTAATACTATGAAACACTCCAGCAAATCTATTGTTTTCCAGCACGTTAGAATCAATCAAAGACAGTTCCTTGAGGTCAAATAATGGACATCTCAAATCATTAGCAAACTATCCAAGTTAATTCTACACTTGTCCAATTTTCAATTAAGTGAGTGTCTAGTTTAACATGAAAAATGTCCGGTTTAAAGCGAAAAATGTCCACTATGAAGTGAAAATATAGACGTATACTAGACACTGGAAAACAACGAATTTGCTGGAGTGTTTAATAGTATTAACAGCGTTAGTGGTATAGCACTAGAGAACATTATAAGAAAGTGCTATTAAACTGTTGTCGCACAATAATACTCAATGGAGCTGGTACCGACGTCCTGTTGGTCTAACGGTGAATTCCGGAGCCACCGGAGACGACGAAAACGTCAAAGCACGCGTCAAGCCGGCAGCTGTTGACCCACGTGCGAACCTCGTCGATCGAGGTTTCCTCGTTCATAAAGTATGCACGGTGTTCAGATCAAAATCTATCTGAAATATCGCTATCACTTCGACGTGAAAACTAACTCCCGGCTAGATGGATCTCTTGCCTTAGCAATAACAAATGCTCGCAATCGCGTAGTTTTTGTACAACTTAAAATTCGCTAACATCTAGGTTCTGCTGCGTACTTTAATGGCATAAAGCTGTTTTCCGCGCGTTAGTCTTAAACACTCTCTGGATTGTCCAGTAACGCCATCGGCTTGTGCTGTGCAGTACTCCTGCCCTCAGGTTGCTCCTCCTCATGTCCGACAGCTTGTGTTTCCGGATATCGTTGACACGCCTTCCGAATCCGGACACCAGGTTTCCCCTCACTCGTTTCTTCTTACTGGATCTAATTGTTGGTCCGCCCTTACTGGTCTTCCCCTTCCCTGCCTTACCTTCCTGGTCCCAACTCCTGGCCCACTTCCTTGTTTCCACTATTGACCCTCTACATACTGGTCTGTTCTTGATGGACTCCCCGTCCTGGTCCCTCCTCCAGGTTGTTCCTTTCCTTCCTAGTAGCTCTCCTGGTCCACGCTAGGGGTTCCCCTTACTTCCCTTCTCCGCCATCCCTTAGTGGTCCTCCCATGCTTACGGCAGACGTCGATGACATGTATTCGGAGTCAGGACGCCCAGAAACGCGCGCAAAGGCCGCTGTGTGGGAAAGGCTGCGCTTCCTCTGCTATGACAGCATCCGATGTTGAAAGGCACATTTTGTCCGCGCGGAGGCGTATCTCACGCAGGTTTGACCACTCAAACGTCATCCAAGGCTAACTCAATTATATAGTGGTAGGTATCCTGAAAACTCACGTGTATTACACCGAGGACATCTGAGGTTACCGGCTGATATACGAGGTACTGAGTGGTTAACAGTCTTGGTAGGAAGACACATGATTGCCAAACTACATTGGAAATGGCCAACCTCAGTTCACCCCTAGGGTAAACATAGCAGTGCTGTCTAGAATCGTTAATTTCGTGCAAAACAGAACGTATAGGCCTGCCGTACAAGGTGACCTCCTCCCTTCCGAGCCGCTCATCTCCGAAAAATTCGAAAATGAAAAACCAAAAACGTCCAACCCCTCAAAAATCGATAAGTCGGACACCCGAAACCGCTAGAGGTGAGTTCAGTTCACAAGAAGCCAGACCGGACGCGCAGAGGGGACGCGGATGAGACGGTAACTTCCGAAAACTTCTCTTGTGGGAAGAGGATGGGACGCAAGAGAAGGTCTCACCACGAAAACTACCTTTGTGGGACGGGGCTGGTACGCAACGCCGGTAATAGGTACGCGGATGGGACGCAACGGTCCTAATAGGTACGCGGCTGGGACGGAACAGCTGTTATGGGACGCGGCTCGGACGCAACGAGTGTCTGAGTATGTCTGCTTTCCCCCAAAATTCAAGATTTCCTTTTGAAGGTCTGCGTTAAGTAGGTTTATGTTATACTTTGGAGACAGATCTGTCGGCGACAGAGGCGACGACACGATCATCGGAGTGACTACGAGAGAAAGTGTCCGAACCGCGCCGCGTCTGTTTCGGTGCGAGGAAATGCCCGAAAATAGGGAGAAAATGCCTGCAGCCAGCCAGGGGAGAAAATATTCGCAACCACGGAGCGATTGTCGATAGCGCGACCAAACCCCTTTAACAAAGCAAATGGTAGTCACATGAACAAGGACTCGGTATTTTCTCATTCCACCATGAAGAGGGCCTGACAAAGGCGTGGCAGCAGGAGCCGTGAGGATATTTCATGCCGCTTCATGCTCAAAAAGAGCAATGTGGTCATTTTCCATCCCTTGAAGTTTACGGAATGTCGTACGAACCCACACCACCAAGGGGCAAATCCTTCTCAAAAGGGCTACATTTCCACTTGATCGCATGATTGAGGGCGGTGATGAGATTATGCTTTGAGGAGGAAAAACAACAATGATGTCTCCGGTGTTGAGAAATAATATTTATCTCAAGCCACTCCAAGATTGGTAACACAGACAGCACTCAGGCTTTCCAGGCTCTGAAGAAGGCGAGAACGCCGAAACGTTAGCCTGAGTGCTGTCTGTGTTACCAATCTTGGAGTGGCTTGAGATAAATATTATTTCTCAACACCGTGGACTACTATGCCAAGATTTATCGAGAGCCGAACGTGGAATGATGTCTCCGTTTATGTATGCAGTGGCTGTCAATGCATGAAAACGTTTGACGTAGCAAGATATGGAGCCTCTGCTACTGTAAACATAAAAAGACAAGTGCTCCGACACGCCTAACGGCGTGTCTCGCACTTGCGCGCTTCGCGCGACTTTGCACCATCACTGACCTAAAGAAAGTAGCTTTTGTCAAACTTAAAATTCGCTAACATCTAGGACCTGCTGCTTACTTCATCGGCATCAAGCCGTTCACCACTTCGGTACCTTTCATCATAGACATTTTCTCCACACCGTCCAGTAACATCATTGGTTTGTGCTGCGCAGTACTTCGGCCCCTCCACTGTTGACACATCTTCCGAATCCGAGCGCCAGCTTCCCCCTCACTCGTTTCTTCTTTCTAGATCTAATTGCTGGTCCGCTGCCTTTACTGGTCTTCCCCCACCCCCCCCCCCCCACCTTCCTGGTCCCATCCCCTGGCCCACTTCCTTGTTTTCACTATTGACCCCCTACTGGTCTCTTCTTCCTGGCTTCCCCGTCCTGGTCCCTCCTTCAGGTTGTTCCTTTCCTTCCTGGACGCTCACCTGCCCCATTAAGGGCCCTTACTTTCCTTCTCCACCACCCATTAGTGGTCCTCTCATGCTCAAGGCAGACGTCAGTGACACGTATTCAGAATCAAACGTTCAGAAACGTGTGCAGTTGCCGCTGAGTCAAGCAGGAGGAGGCTACACGTCCTCTGCTGTAACAACATCCCATGTTAACGGCAAATATTGCCCGTGAGAGGTACGCAAAGGCGCGGATAAAATTTTCCGTTCAACTTGGGATAATGCTGAACTCTGAATGTCATCCACTCGTCACACGACGTCGGTGAACCGCTTCTCGCTCTAGACAATTGTTGCGCGACGTATGGAACCCGTATTCTGAATCCATATGCTCAGAAACGCGCGCAGATGTCGCTGTGTCAATAGAGAGGAGGCTGTGCTTCCTCGGCTGGAGGAGCACCCCGTGATGAATTCTGGATGCGGCCGCTCGTCGTAGACGACGGCGCCTTTGACTCCAGATGCTTGTTGCGCGACAAAGGGGACCCGTCTTATGGATTCAAACGCTCAGAAGCGCACGCAGATTTCGCTGCGTCAAGCAGGAGGAGGTTGTCCTTACTCTGCTGCAGCAGTAAAGTTCTCCGTTCAACATGGGATAATGCTGAGTTCTGAATGCGGCCTGTCGTCGTACGACGACGATGTGGCCTTTGCTTCCTTTATTTTCGCTTCTTCTGAATCCAGACGGTAGTGGTGCGACGAAGGGAACCCGCCTTCTGGATTCAGGGACTCAGAAACGCGCGCGGACGCCGTTGTGTCAAGCAGGAGGAGGCTGCGCTTCCTCCGCTGTAGCGGCATCTCATGCTCAATTCTGAATGCGATCCCTCGTCGTAGGACGACGGTGTCTCCTCTTCTGTCTCCACAAGGTTGTGATGTGTCGAAGGGAACCCGTCTTCTGGATTCAGGCACTCAGAAACGCGCGCAGATGCCGTTGTGTCAAGCAGGAGGAGGCTACGCGTCCTCTGCTGTAACAACATCCCACGTTGAACGGCAGACGTTGCCCGCGCGAGGTACGCGGATGCGTCGCAAGGGGTTCCATGAGATTGCGCGTGGTTCCACGAGGCGTATCTCAGCCAGGTTTCCAACCTGAGTGAGATACGCCTCACCATCTACAGAGCAGGGAGCTAACTCAATTATATAGTGGTAGATTTTTGCATTTTTCTGCAATGTGACGGTGTAACCATGCATGCATTTTAGGCCTATGTTATACTTCGGCGACGCTGCTGTCGGCGACGTCGGCGGCAGTGTTGGACGGGTACTACGCAGTGCGTAGCAGCCCGCGCAACACTGTCGCCGACGTCGCCGACAACAGCGTCGCCGAAGTATAACATAGGCCTTAGTTAAGAGATGCTTCATAACAGATAATTTTTTGGTCACTACTGTCGGTCTAGGAGCTCCGCTAGAGTTTCCTATGAAATGCAAGATTGTTAAGAATTGTTCCAAGTACGCGATATACCTACGTTTACATCAATCTCTTCTCAAATGCAATTAGTACAGACCGTCGAGAATTCAGAATACGGTGAGAGAGTAAAAATTGAAAGCACCGTTTATTTAAAATATCGTTACTGCGGTTTTAGCACATTTTGATGATGCAAAAACAAAAACCATGGCTAGTGTATTTCCGAATCTATCCTAGTCCGGGGGGGGGGGCGTATAAGTAAAAAGTATTATATGTAATAAATCCACTTGAGACTTACCGAGCGGCCTCTACGGAACAACGTGGGACCTAAACAATATAAAACACAAAAAATGTAAAATTCGAAGAAGTGAAGAAAGGTGTAAAGTAATAGAATTTTTAAAATTATAATTAATTAAAAGAATTCTATGTCACAAAATATAAAACAAGAAAAGTCACAAAGAAAAAAGCGAAAAAATTAAATTTGTTGCGGTTGTAAGCAGGCAATGTTGTGTGTCCTCCTCACGGGTTAGATCCTGGTTATAACATGTCAGGCGGCGGTCAGCACGCGGCATGCGGCTTCATGCGCCCTCCCCACCATGTTAGATCCTGGTTATAACATGTCAGCCGGCGGTCAGCAAGCGGCATGCCTCTACGTATTCCGTCGCTCTTTGCCCGCCGAGACGGTTGTAAACCGCGGCGATTTTTTTGTTTGTTCGTTCGTTTTTGGTTTCTTTTAGGTTCCAACTCGTTCTCTAGGAGCCGCTGTAAGTCTCAATTCATTTTGTTACCTACTTCTTAGTTATTTGGCCCTCCGGGCTAGGATAGATCCGGATTTTCCAATGGTACCGAATGATATCATGACAATTTCCCAAGACGACATCTTTTGAACTGAACCTGTTCAGGAGGCTAAACAATGCGGTCTTAGGGGATGTTGGATACATATTTCGACACTTCTTTGCTTTTGAAGTTTTTCTTCCTCCGGAACACTGCTGGTAGGATTTAAATATGAAAGTACCTGGGTGGTTGCTACATAAAAAAAACCATGAAATGACGTCGTTCTAAGCGTTTTATTGCTATCAAATGAACAGGAATTATGGTGCAGTACCTTAACACTAATCCGTTGAGCTCTCTTGTTTTGAAAAAGCATTTTTCGTGTATGAATTTTTCTTTTTTTCTTATTGAAGCTCAAATCTGATTGGAATGCTACGGAAATTAGATTAACGATGCATTCGGTAAAGACTCTTCAAACGAACGGTTTTCCCAACAGTTCCGAATCTGGTCCGAGTTTCCGTAATGGCGTTTGCCCCCACAGTTGTTTGATTTATCATTGAAATTTTGCTAGTCATCACATGATGTCGTACTCCGAAGTAGTATACGTTCTCTCTATGCTATCCGACTATACGTTGTGGTGTACGGTACGTTGACCCTACATTTTGTTTAACGGATGCGAGCATTTTCTCCCCTGGTTGCGGGTATTTTCTCCCTCCAGATCTTCCCTCTATTTCCTCAGAAAGAGTGTTCTGTTGCATGAAATGGTGTCTATGGGAATGATCTTCACAATTATTGGAAGGATGTTTAGTTGTGATCAAAACTTTTGTGCCAGGCGCCAGAGTTTGAGTTCCGCCTGGCGCGAAATCTTTGGTTGCAACTAAACATCCTTCTAACAACGTCTATCTCCTATGTCACTCAACTATCACCCAAAATGGCTTCGACTGACTACGAAAACATTGTAGAGCTCAAGGACAGCTCGAAATATTAAGAAAATCAGATGTATACGCAGGCCAGATTCACAAAATTCTTAAATAAACCCAGAACGTCTCGTATCTCGAAGTCTGATTCAAGAATTTGCGTTGGCTGCCGTTTTCAGATGCGGCCCGACGGCCAGCGACAAGTTGTCGCTGTGCTGCAGACGGCGATGGAAGTATAACACCCCTGCAGAGCTGCCGGCGACAGTGTTGAGCGGGTTGCTACGCACTGCGCAGCGCCTGCTCAACACCGTCGACGAGGTATAACATATGCCTGAGAGTGGCGTGATCCAGATTACAGCGGTGTGCCTGAACTTACGAATGCTCATGGCGAGCGCAGCAGTCGAACTGAGTACAATGGGAACAGCTGCCCATATCATCGATTAGATCGCCCAGTCCTCTCCAAAACAACCATTTTGTCCGGTTCTATGAAACTGCTGACTTCCAACAGCTTACTAAAGGCAAGATAGGAGGTTTATGCAGTTGCAAGCTTTACCCAGTAAACATCTCGATTGTGGCAGCACCCATTACATTGCACGAGTCGTCGTTAAACGTACACCAAAGAAGTAAGGACGAGTTTCCTGTAGAAAATGCGGTGCAATCCTAGAGCGAGGGGGGCAGTCTATTTCAACTTCTAAAGGGATGCAGATGCACCACAACAGACAAATACATATAGACAAATATGCTTACATTATCAATTGCTGTCCTTCCAATGCCAAAAACAGTTTTCTAAACTGATTTCCTAGTCGGGGGTAGGGAGTAATGGAAACACAGTAAATTGAACAGAAACCTGGAACAATTACAATACGATAAAACCAAGAAAGAAAGATTAAGCAACGTTATTACCCTAATCAATTAGTGCATAGCGGTTTGCGATTTCTTTCCAAAGCAAATAGAGTTTTGGATCACAACCGTGCTGCCGTGCATGGTGCCCCCCCCCCCTCCCTGCACCGTGCATAGTCCCATAATGAAATCTTTTTAGAGTTTCAGCGTAACGCTCGGACATTTCCAAGAGAGGGGATCAGGTAAGTTAAGGCATTCATATGCTGTATTGCATGTTGTATGTATTGATACGTATCTACCATTACCAATTCATAATGTTCTGCCACCCCCTCTGGGATTGCACAGAAAATCCGTCTCACCGTTGCTGGATCACACAATGGCTGTCGTTCAGTCTCAGGGTCTGTTCATACTCCGCGACGAAATCGATGAGAGCGACAAGGCGAGGTGTACGTATCGATTAATACCGAGCGATCACCGGGGAGAAATCGAAAAATCGATGCTTTGCACTGTCCCTCCCATCGCTGGCGTCGTTCCCTTCGCGAAGTATGGACAGACCCTCACGTGCTTCAATGACGGGAACAATCAATTGTCGTAGTGGAACTAATCGTGGCTTCAATACTTTTATTGAAGAGTTTTATGTTTTCCTCAAATTTGAGCGTGTTCACGACACGTAAGAACATCACTTCATTAGGGAATTCGGCTACATTGCACCACCGCATTACACGGCCTGTCGTAAATTTGAATGTGTGGTGCACCACACACCACACACCGTCGTCTCATTTTCCCTCACGCCTCATCACTCATTTGTTCATTTGGTTACGAAATGAGCTTAAATGAATGGAAACGGCACTACACACATTACTTCTCTTAGGAATTCGGGCGCAATGTGACTATGGAGGGGTCAGATAACTGGGCCACACCCCGGAGTCCCTTCCCTTGCCCAAATCTGTGCTCTCCTCCGCCTCAGCGGAGGAGAGCACAGAACAGATTCTCTGTTGTTAAATTTGCTTTCAAATTTTGGGCAAGGGAAGGGACTCCGGAGTGTGGCCCAGTTATCCGACCCCTCCATAGTCACATTGCGCCGGAATTCGACTTCCTAAGAGGGTGCTAGTGTGGAATTGAACCTAGGGGAATGAGATGAAGCCACACAAACATTGCCACAGCCACACAGACAAACATCAAGCAAGCGATTCGCGGTGAAATTCTGCTTTCTGGCCTAGCTGTGAAGAAGAGGCCTATCCAGCCTCCATTCAAAAAGGTAATCCTTACAGTTCACGACACCACACTCATTTGCTTTAACTGTTTATGAACAAATACCTGCGCTACAATACGAGAAGAGGTCGAAAAGGAGATATGTGGATGACGAGGAAGTTTTGGAGCAAGCCTAGAGAATTCTTTCGACTGACCACAACCTTCTGCAAACCTGTTTCATTTGTGGCATGCGCGTACCTAATGACGGGGGTGTTACTGACGAAATTGAATGGGTGAGCTGTTCCAACCGCACGTTGTGCAATGCTTGGGCCCATCTAGCCTGCGCTTTCGATGTAGGTGGCGAATGCTCCGTTTGTAAGAAAGGTTACTGGCAATGGGAGTCGGCTTCTGATATATGAATAACCTAGATCTTCGTTTCCTTCCTCACGTACTAAATACTAATCACGCGCACGAATGCGCACGATTTTGGGGGCGGGGTATCCAGCGCTGGGGACGAGCAGTCGCGGCGATGCTTACGTGATTCCAGCGCGTTTTCTGATTGAGTCAAGAGGATCGAGGCTTGTCTCACGCATGAGAGGGATAATTTCAAGGTAGAAGAAGGTGCATCAGGGTTTTCGGGAGCGCTACTTGCGATTCCAGTGTTGTTTTCATCGCAGTTTTTGGAAACGAAAACAATGGAAACGTGACGTTCAAACTGCTTTGTTTGCTGTGGGTGATGTTTAAGGCTCATAATCGAATATGGCATTGTTTTAATACCAGGGTTTTCAGAAAACGGCTGAGTTCCTCAATTTTTCAGTCATTTGTTACCATTCAATCGCCGTTTTGAGAGAGCACGCATGTGACATAGGGGCCTGTCGACTAGAGTGGCACGGCTGTATACGTTGGCGGTGACAGAGTGTGTCAGACAGCGAGGAGAGCATGGTGGCGCGGAGGGCGCGAGGCAACGCGACAACTTGTCCCAAATGGCGGCCACAGCCATTGTTCCCGCCCCCAAAATCGTGCGCATTTGTATCCACCCCGTACTAAATTGCTCCATCGTAAATAATTGGTTTTCCGTACCTTCTATCTGGCTCTTCTCGCTCTAATTCGTCTTTCCTCTTAAATCTACCGCCATAATACCATCCATTCCTTGGTATCATTCTGTGCTCAACCACTGTACATATTTTGCAGGCAACGTATTCAGAAAGCTAACACATGACGTCATCAATAAACCTGCATGTCCAGAATCTGTGCTGCACAATACAGCTGGATTCAACCTTCTGCTAAACAAAGATTCTTTCCTATAATGTGTGTTAGAGGTTGAACTACCACGTCACCACCACGAGTATGTAGAGAACATTTCGAGTCATTTCCGAATCAAACTCCAGCCGAACAAGTTCTATTGTTTCACACTAGCACCCTCTTAGGAAGTGAATTCCTAACACAAGTAATGTTTGTGTGGCTTCATCTCATTCCCCTAGGTTCAATTCGACACTAGAACCCTCTTAGGAAGTCGAATTCCTAACACAAGTAATGTGTGTAGCGCCGTTTCCATTCATTTAAGCTCATTTCGTAACCAAATGAACAAATGAGTGATGAGGCGTGAGGGAAAATGAGACGACGATAAGTGGTGTGTGGTGCACCACACACCCAAACTTACGACAGGCCGTGTAATGCGGTGGTGCAATGTAGCCGAATTCTTCATTAGGTCGAAGGTGATGCTGTGTTAGGCGGACCCCGTGACGTTGCGGGACAAACGCTGAAGAAGAAGAGGAAGAAGAAGAAGTGATGCTGTGTTAGCACGACAAAGAAATCGTCTAAATCGGTCGAACACGAAGAAATAGGCAAAGGGACCTGAGTGACACCAAGGGATGATGTGTCGGAGACATTAAAATTGCGGCCTGTGGTGAGAGAAAGTGTACACGCTTTTAAATGGGAGGTAGAAACAACGCGAGCGAGGTGTTATCAAGTAATTTCATCTAGAAGAGGCCAAGTGAGTTTTTTTTTTAAAGAAACAGCGGTACTATTGTACTTATGGTACCCAACTTAATCTTGTTCAAAATAGGTCTACTAGGGGTAGTCTGACATGGGAAGAACGAATACCATAGACGTTTCATGCAGAAATGCCTTATAGGCCTGTTATATTAAGTTCGAATTGCCTAAGGCCCTGCGCTAGTAAGAGATGCAGAGACTCTGCCTCTTATCGATTTTCCCACCTCTATCCTACAGCAGAGGTTAGCAGGTCATAAGCCGTGAAATCTCGAAAACCCTTGAAAGCCCTGTTGTGTGCTCTCCTCCGCGTGAGCGGACCGTTCACGCGGAGGAGAGCTCATAATTGGGCAGAGGAAGGGACTCCGGGATGTGGGCCCACTAGCGCACCCGTGTTAAAATTGCCTTCATCCTGGAGTTCCCTCCCTTGCCAATATGAAAGCAAATAAGACGCAGATCTGTAATCGAAAAGAGGTACTTATGAGGCACCGGTCCCCGGGTGCCGTGGGGTTGCCGCGTTTCCGTTGCCGTTGCCCCGTTAACATGTTTCCCAGCAACCCCACGGCACCACGGGCCTTCTGCTTCATAAGTACCAGATACCACCCCCTCCGCGGAGACGGTCGCGAATGCACGCTGATAGGAGGCGGAGTTGCGTTCCTTAGGCCGGGGGCATACTTCCATCGTCGCGATGCCATCGCGGCGCTCAGTTCATAGCCATTCCGCCGCACGCGGCCGAATAGTCAAAGAAAACCTCGCCGCGGCCGCCGCAACAGTGGCGGTCGGCATGCGCGATGGCTTCCCGCGCCCATCGCGGGCATGGCATACTTTTTCGCGCCGCGCGCGGTGTTTAGCGTTGATCCTGGACGGATCGCCGTCGCGCTCCCTTGCAGAGCGATGGGCGATGCGACGAGCACAGAGAAATTCAAATTCTTTCGCGTCGCTCTGCAAAACTCATCGCCGCGATTCAATCGCGGCGACGGGAAGTATGCACGAGGCCTTACCAGCCAGCGTGCGCTATTTCGCAGGGCCTTAGGCAATTCGAACTTGATATAACAGCTTATAAGGCATTTCCGCAGAAAAGCGACTATGATATTCGTTCTTTCCATGGCGAACTACCCCTAGTAGATCTATTTTGTACAAGATTGAGTGGAGGGCGGAGTGGCGTCCTATCCCCGCCCTTTAAACAGGGGCGTGGCAAATGTCCGCGTCTCCACTACCTCGTAAGGCGGCCACTGGACTCTCGAGCAAGCCCAGGGGGTTGGGGTGGGCGGGTCAGGTCGACGAGGGGGTAGAACGCTCGACCTCCGGAGAGTGGTCCAACTAGCTTCCATCACTTCACCAATTAATTGAATTACATTTTGGAATACATCTAATTTCTGCGAAACCCTTTGATGTAGCTCAAGTCGGCTGTTTCCATAAGTACAATAGTACCGTGAGATGATATAAGTGGACAACCCTATGTCGTTTACAACTTAATTTTAAAATTCAGCAACAAAGCACAGAGCGAGAACTTTCCCGTGTATTTCATCGGCAAAAAAAGAATGAGAAAGCTTGGCGTTATAGTAGTTGGGAGGGAGAGGGTCACCGTAACACACCCTGTGTGGAGTAGCTACATACAGCGTATGTATAACAGATGCAGTCAGTGACTGATAAACTTACAACCGTAGAAAACCCTTCTGGGGCCGTATGCTCGTCTACCCCGAGTCTCCCCCGATGGGGATCGGGGTGTGATGAGATATGCTGATATTGATTGATTCTCCCCCAACGGGGGAACACGAGCATACGGCCCCTGGGGCCCCCGTTGGGGGAGAATCAATCAATATCAACATATTATATCACGCCCAATCCCCCATTAGGGGAGACTCGGGGTAGACGAGCATACGGCCCCTGAGTTGTCCATCGCAATTTCGGAACGAAACTCAGGGAAATCGTTACGGGACCACGCAGTTGCCTAAACCACTGCTAATCAGTCGCTGCAGCTAGTGATATTTGCTTGCTTGTCCGACGCAAACAGAATCGGGGGGGGGGGGGGTTCGGATGGGCAGAAAACCCCATAAGGCCCCACACATTTCTGCGGCAACGCCGCTCGCGGCTAATGGTGAAGGGTGGCGCAGGGACGCCGCCAGCGGCGAGGTCTGCGTCCCTGTCCTACGGTTAGGAATAGGGCAGCGGCAAAGCCGCGGAAGTGTGCGGGAGCCTATAGAGCGTCGTTAATGTTCCTCATCTCTGGCTCCAACGTATAGAGCTTGCCTGAGCGTTCCATGGCTAATAAGGTTCGAATCGCGCGGCGATGGGCATTGCGCACTGGACAACTCGGGACGGTTTTTTCGGTTGTAAGTGTATCAACGAGTAATGCAGCCTTATCTCATCTTTTCGATTACAGGTCCGCGTTTCATTTGCTTCCGTATTGGGCAAGGAAGGAACCCCCAGGATTAGGCAATTTTAACGCGGGTGCGCTAGTCTCACAAAATTGAATGATAACCCTGTGCAAGCACAGAATTTTTATTCAAATATGTGTTAGGTGTACAGTGAACTGTAAGCTTCATAGCACGGTCCGTCGCTATCGAAACGTCTACTGTCGCTTACATTCATCTTCATCTTCTTTTCTTATGTTCGAAGAACGCAGTTGGCTGGTAGACTGAACAGTTTAAGAAAGGGTCCCGCAACGGCAGCCCGTATGCGGCAGAAAATACCCGTCCGTATTGCTTGAATTTGGTGCGGAAGACTCACCCGCGCTTTTTGGCTTACACTTAGGGCCTGTTCATACTTCGCGACAGCAGCGACAAGAGCGACGAGAGCGTAGCGCGCGTGGCGTGCGCAGCGCGCGGAAGTATGAACAGGCGACAAGAGCGACAAGAGCGACAAAAGCGACAAGAGCGACTGGGGCGACGGACGTAGTGTGGTGTACGTAATTGCACAAATAGGGTCGGGGGGGGGGGGGTCACCTCCTAAAAAGTGTCTCCAACACAAAAACAAGAAGGCAAAACACACTGGTATTAAAGAAAAGGCACAAACAATGCTATAGCTCTGTTCTATGCTCTCCTCCGCTGACGCGGAGGAGAGCACAGATTTGGGCAGGGGAAGGAACTCCAGAGTGTGACTCGAGTGACGCGCCCGTGTTAAAATTGCCTGCATCCTTCAGTTCCCTCCCTTGCCCAATTTGGAAGCAGATAAAACTCGGATATGTAATCGAAACAAGGAGATAAGACTGCATCTACATGCGCTGTATGTAGTTACTCGTCGCGGCCGGCCATCGTGACCCCCCCCCCCGGCCCTATTTGCGTCCTGGCACTCAAAAGAAACATAAAAGCATTCCTTACCTTTGTATGAAAAACGGCACAACAGGAATCGTTTCCTTCCAGCACTAGTGCGTCTTCCAGCAGTAGTGCGGTGTAATTACGTACACCACACTCCATTCGTCGCCCCAGTCGCTCCCGGCGCCGGCGCGAAGTATGAACAGGCGACAAGAGCGACAAGAGCGACAAGAGCGACAAGAGCGACTGGAGCGACGGCTCCGGCGCTCGAGTATGAACACTTTTCGGCGGCGCGCGCTCGGTTTTAATCGATATGCATGTTTTGCACGGGCGACGAGTCGCTCTTGTCGCGAAGTATGAACAGGCCATTAGCGGCGAGTCGCGCGGCCGCCGCGCCGCGTCTGCATAAGTTCAGCTCGCTCCCCAGATCGAAAAACCTCTCTGGGATCTTGAAATTAGAACCAAGAAAGCTAATAGCGAGCACATAGTATTGGTTATAATTCACGCGAATGATCAAAATATTAAGAAAACAGGACAACTAAGGGCGACCGGACTGCTGACACTGCAGGGACGGCTAATGACGTCACACGCGAGCGGACACTGCGTCTGGCCGCTCGGCGCGCTAGTGCGCGAAAGTGTGCACCTACCGCCGGCTGTTGGCAGCTAGCGCTGGAAAATGGAAACTGTACAATGCCTGCACTTCAGCTTGCAAGTTGGGGAAATACGGAGCCTTCCTAGTGTTTGTTAAGAGAGTGCTTAAATTTTTCAAAAGCTCGGTACCAAGCCAAACTGTCAGAAGAAAATGTGGAGATTTCGGGAAGAATGAAGAATCTGTGAAAAAGACGCCATAAACATAAGAAGCTTCCGTGCGTCGCCACTTAATGTATGACTCCCGCCTAAAGGCCCCCTCAGAGGCCAGAGGCGGGCGGCGGACGGCGAAATCGATGAGTCACGCCGGCCAGCGGCGACGGCGAGGTACTGTAATCTTTCTAGTCGGGACCCCGCCGCGAAAGGGCAGAGCGCAGACAGACTCTCCCGGCGCCGCTGGAGTGGCACCGTCTCGTGTGATTCAAATCATTTCCGGCGGCGTCCCTGCCCTATCCTTAAGGCGCCTTTTATACTTGCGCCGCCCCGCGGCGCGACGCGATGGCCGGCATGGCTATCGATTTTTCGCGCCGCATCGCTTTTATAATCCGCCGCCGCAAAACACCACACTCGACGGAATTTTGGGTTACGGTATTCGGCGAATCGCGCCGCTGAGGGGAAGGGCGCGGCGCGGCGCGATCAGCCGCGGCAGACTCCTCTGACAAAACTCGGCGAATTGCGCCACCCCATGTGTTTTGGTGCCCCCGAACAGCGGCGCGTGAAGAGCGTTTTGGCGGGCGGTGTACGGATTGAAGGCGGGCTAGGTGGAGCTGGCACCTATGCGGGCGAGCTTCGCTCCAGACTACGCCCAGAGTAAGCGGATGTCGGGGCATTCGGAACAGAGTGAGGAAATAATCGGGAGGAAGGCCGGGCAACTCGCGAGTTGTGACGTCACACCCCGTATCTAGGGGTCGCCGCGTGCCGCGGCAATCAAAGCTACCTAGGGTCCGTCAAGATTTTTTCCTGTGGTATGTATAGATCAATGGTGTACCGAATAAAATTTATTAGGATAAAAACCTGTACAATACTACACAGCATAAAACCTACACTACTATACATAGTTATATTACTACAAAACTACATATACCATTTTCACGTCGAATTGTACACTTTCAAATCAAAGTGTACACTTTTTAAATCAAATTAGAGACTCGAGCTAGTTTTAAGACTTTTGAAATCATAACGAACTCTTCCAAATCGACACGAGCTTCTTCTACCTATTTCTCTATTTTTCTCTATTTTTATCTCTATTTTTTCTATCTTTGCTGCACATTAAGCGAAATTTCTATTTTAATCTATTGTCTCTATTCAAAAATTAGAAATTTTGAGAAATTAGTACACTTACTGACTCGGGAGAACTAAAAAATTTCAAATAAAGTTTCTTTGAAGAAAAATTATTGTAACCATCTTACTGAGACTGTAGTTTAATCCGTCTGAAGCTCGTTTCGATTTGGAAGAGTTCGTTTGATTTCAAACGTCTTAAAACTTGCAACGAGTGTCTAGTTTGATTTGAAAAATGTCCAATTTGATTTGAAGTTGTACAGTTCGACGTGAAAATGGTGTATATGGCCTTGTAGTCATATAACTATGTAAATATAAATACATACATACCATACAAAAAACTGCACAAATGTGTTACTACACATTATTACATAACTGGAAAAGATTACTGCCTATGCAATTCAAATTACTATGGAAATACAACTTTTAAAGAGGAGCGGAATTGAAGAAATGTAAGATTTCAATTAAAGTTCAGAGGAGAGCCGTAATAGTCAGAGTTAAAAGTCGAGTCTGAGGTTTAGTTTCTATTTTAGAAGGTCTACATGGTCAGAGTGAGATATCGAGGTTATATCTAGTCTAGATATTGATACTGGCAGAGCGGAAAACGTTTTTAGCTGTCAAGGAAACGACACTTGAAGTAAAATCGATGCGGTCAGTGGTGAAGTGGTTAGTTATATCTAGACTAGATATAAAGCACGTAACGGCCTGTTCACACTTCACGACAAGAGCGACAAGAGCGACAAGAGTGACTGGAGCGACTGGGGGGACGGATGTAGTGTAGTGTACGTAAATAATTACGCATTTCACACTAAATTCGTCGCGGACGGAGTGAGGAGTACGCAATTATTTACGTACACCACACTATATCCGTCGCCCCAGTCGCTCTTGTCCCTTTATCGCTCTTGTCGCGAAGCATGAACAGGCCCTAAAACAACAAGACACGCGGAGAGACGACATTTGGTGAGTGAGGAGCTGAGGTAACAAGTCAGGAAAAAAGGCGAATCGAAACTGGTATCGTATTTAGTCGATATCATTCAAAATGAAAAACCAAGTCAAGAGAGAAGGCAAAATCGAAATCGTATCGTATAGTCAAAAACATCGGTCATCAAATGAGTGAAAAGTCGTATCATCGGTCATGAATTTAGCGGCGAAAGACTGTGAGGCAATGTAAATGAAGTAGAGGCGTGGCCGCGATGCACTTAAACACTTACTTAAACACTTAATGGGAGCAGAGTCGAGTGGAACATCGAAATAGGGGAATTTTCATTGATGAAGAGATCATCCCTGTTTGACTAATGCGGGAATGGAAAAACCCGTGCGAGAGAAGAAACCGAGGAGCATGGAGAGGGCAAAGCACGTGCTTGCAAAGATAACAGCGTTTCTATCTTCGTGTGGCTGGATGTTACGTTGACGGAAAAGCCGTTGTCAGTGATAACATAAAGCCCTATGAGGCGTGAGATTTCGAGGAGCGCGAAGCAGCAGGAATATAAAAACGTGTTACTCATAAAATATTCGTTAAAAATTCATTTAAAAAACTTCATAGTAAGGTTTGGCATGCTCTGAAGCTAAAGCAGGTTGGCAAACGGTTGCGGGGACAGAAACGGAGATAACGACGAAAGGAACGGTTAGAGGACAGTACTGTAAAAAGTTTTAGATCAAATTACTGGGGTTCGAGGGTAGATCGGGCATTGCGAAATGGTCGATTTTGAAGAATAATTTACGCATAATTCGTTGGAGCATTGAAGAGGTTTGGAGCGCGCCTTGAAATCTCACGCTTCGCAAGGCTTAATTTTTTGCTGACAAAGACTTTTCTATCAACGTTACATCCATCCACGTGCATAGAAATGTAAGAACTCTTGCAGAGGCCCCGTTTAACCTCTTCGTGGTCGTTGGGAACCGTAGAGCATTCAAAACAATGTAAAGCAATATAAACGTCGAAACATTTGTGATGTTTCATGTTCTCGAAATTGATTGGACTTGAAATTTAGATCAGTTCTTCAACGCTTTTAAGAGAATTTTTTCTTGCGGCACCCCTCAGCAAACGCGTCATGAAGAGGGAAATACGTTTATCGAAACAAACAAGAAACAGGTAACGTCGGGTTGGGAGCTTAGGGGTCAAAGTGCATCGCGACCAAGCCAAGGAAAAAGACAACGCAAACGATTAATAGAGGACGAAGTTTTCAGCATGTTGCAATGCCGAAAAGCGAGAGAACAACGGCAATCAACAACAATAAAACGAGATAGATGGAATGACAACAATCACATGGCTGGCACTCACGGGATGGAGGAATCCTGCCATTATGGCTCGGCGGATGTTGTGCTCCTTTCGGCGAACTCCTCTGGCCTCCAGACTGCTTTCAATCGTGCCGGCTGTCAGTGCTGCGGGAGGGGCGGTCTTCAAGCGTGGGGCGTCTCTGAAAAGAAAATAAGATATTTGGCGATGAACATGACATGTGGAAGGACTGACACACCTTACGTTCGACCAGCTCGCCACTGACGCACAGCCATTGACCGACTTCCGCCCTGAAAATCACACAGAACATTAACAATGAAGTGGCTGTCACAACGAAGTAAAACTCACAGTGCGTCACCGAGATTCTGCCGGTGTCAAAACTGGTGCTCCCTTTGCCAGTCGTTGCAGCCGAGGTTGATCCACCATCTGAATGTGATCCAGTTTGCAGACTGAAGAGACTCAAGAAGCGTGGACTAAATGATGGTGAAGCCGTACGGGTGCTGAGCAGCCCTCAGTTCGTCCACAGTCTTGTCGAGGTTTGGCGATCCCAAGCCGAAAAATAGAGAAGTGTCTCCAGCCTAACAATGGAAGGAGGGCAACGCCTACCTGCAGGTGTGGCTGTCACAACCTCGGGAATGTCCTTCACTCTCCTGTTCCTGCCCACATTCCCGGCCAAGCGGCAGCTGTATTGCTTTATCTCGCTCACGGGCGGCATGCCTAAAATTCATTCGCATTGTGCGACCAAATAGGAATTACAGTCAGACAAATGCTTGACGACTGCACGCACCGAGCAGAGGTAACGTCTGAAAAAGGCCGTCGTTCCTTGTGAAGCCCTCATCGTGGGTGGTGTGCCATTTCCATGTACGGAGAAGCTGCCGCAGGTCAACTGCCTAGAAACGGCCGCAATTAGGAAGGCTATCCTTCCTAAGACATCCTTTTCCCTCACCTCGAAAGGAGGTTGCTTCTCGATGAACCACTCGCGCGTCGTGTTCGACACGCACATCTTCGCCCCCTCTTGTGGTAGTGGCGGCTCCGTACCTCGAGGAGCACGGATAGCGATGCCAAGACGTGATCTAGCTCAAATGGTACTATGTAGAAGAAACTGTTCGAGCATGGGTGAGGAAGAATGGGGTAATATTCACCGCACTGGCGATTCCTACGATGACGTCGCCTTGGAACGTCACAATCCCCATCAAGTCGCGGACCACGCTGTCGGATGACGTCCCCAAGTTGGACAGTGACCACTGGATTTGTTTGAGGCCATGGACGTCGAGTCGCATGCCTTTCATGGTGTCGGAGACGAGACGCTGAAGATTAGAGAAGTACGACAGTGCTCAACGAAATGCACGTCGAAATCCTGTAGTACCTCGTAATTCGTTCTGTATTTCGTCGATTCAATCAACTGCCCGAGAGACTGGAGAGGAACTTGATCGTGGGCCATGAGATTTCGTGCTCTGATGAAGAGCATCGTGGCCGTTTGAGAGCCTCGTGACGAGACCGCAGGATCGCTGTAGGCGGCGGGAGCCATTTCAACACCTGCACCAGAGGCTCGCCTTCGCAGAGGCATCACATCCCGTCGAGCGAAACCCGCTCCTTCCAGTGCTCGTTTTGCTCGTTCCTGTCGAGCAGGTATACGTGGGGTGTCGTCGAGGTAGTAGGCTTGGTAAGGGTCGTAGACGGCCGCGCTTCCTTCGCTGCAGCTTTCCTGGCTTGACTGTGACGCGACGATGCTGTACGACATATCGAAATACGACATTTCGGCATATTCTGTAGCAGTGTATCCTGTGACGGGAGCCTCCATGTCGACATATGACGCGACCACCGAGGGTTGTGAGCCTGTGGCTCCCTCTCCGATGCCTTGGGAGCCTGTGGCTCCGTCTAGGATGGGGCAGCTGCGCCTTCTTCTTCAACCGAAGCCGATGCAGATGCTTTCTGACGATGCGTGGCGTCCTGACGATCGACGCTGGCCTCATCCATAGCCTCCTCCATTGCAGCGTAGGCGTGATCTATTGGGGTGGTAGTCGTGGTAGCTGAGTGAACTGCTTGGTTGAACGTTTGTCCGCCGTTGGTTGATTCGAGCCACAGCTGGCAAACGTTCAACCAAGCAAGTGTCCTCCGCCTCCTCTCTAGCTTTGCTCGGACCTTCACCCCCTTCCTGGGTAACGAGCTTAAGCTTCGGCAATTGTTGTACTGGAGTGAATGTGGCTGAATGCGAGATACTATTATTTTGAAGATGTGATGATTCCGTATTGGTAGAAAACCCGATGGACGTACCATCACGGATTTCCCTTCTGCTTCTTTTTGGTGGAGGAGGCTGGATCTGCATTGCTCACGAAATATCCTAAGACGAAATTGAATGGGTGAGCTGTTCCAACCGCACGTTGTGCAATGCTTGGGCCCATCTAGCCTGCGCTTTCGATGTAGGTGGCGAATGCTCCGTTTGTAAGAAAGGTTACTGGCAATGGGAGTCGGCTTCTGATATATGAATAACCTAGATCTTCGTTTCCTTCCTCACGTACTAAATACTAATCACGCGCACGAATGCGCACGATTTTGGGGGCGGGGTATCCAGCGCTGGGGACGAGCAGTCGCGGCGATGCTTACGTGATTCCAGCGCGTTTTCTGATTGAGTCAAGAGGATCGAGGCTTGTCTCACGCATGAGAGGGATAATTTCAAGGTAGAAGAAGGTGCATCAGGGTTTTCGGGAGCGCTACTTGCGATTCCAGTGTTGTTTTCATCGCAGTTTTTGGAAACGAAAACAATGGAAACGTGACGTTCAAACTGCTTTGTTTGCTGTGGGTGATGTTTAAGGCTCATAATCGAATATGGCATTGTTTTAATACCAGGGTTTTCAGAAAACGGCTGAGTTCCTCAATTTTTCAGTCATTTGTTACCATTCAATCGCCGTTTTGAGAGAGCACGCATGTGACATAGGGGCCTGTCGACTAGAGTGGCACGGCTGTATACGTTGGCGGTGACAGAGTGTGTCAGACAGCGAGGAGAGCATGGTGGCGCGGAGGGCGCGAGGCAACGCGACAACTTGTCCCAAATGGCGGCCACAGCCATTGTTCCCGCCCCCAAAATCGTGCGCATTTGTATCCACCCCGTACTAAATTGCTCCATCGTAAATAATTGGTTTTCCGTACCTTCTATCTGGCTCTTCTCGCTCTAATTCGTCTTTCCTCTTAAATCTACCGCCATAATACCATCCATTCCTTGGTATCATTCTGTGCTCAACCACTGTACATATTTTGCAGGCAACGTATTCAGAAAGCTAACACATGACGTCATCAATAAACCTGCATGTCCAGAATCTGTGCTGCACAATACAGCTGGATTCAACCTTCTGCTAAACAAAGATTCTTTCCTATGATGTGTGTTAGAGGTTGAACTACCACGTCACCACCACGAGTATGTAGAGAACATTTCGAGTCATTTCCGAATCAAACTCCAGCCGAACAAGTTCTATTGTTTCACACTAGCACCCTCTTAGGAAGTGAATTCCTAACACAAGTAATGTTTGTGTGGCTTCATCTCATTCCCCTAGGTTCAATTCGACACTAGAACCCTCTTAGGAAGTCGAATTCCTAACACAAGTAATGTGTGTAGCGCCGTTTCCATTCATTTAAGCTCATTTCGTAACCAAATGAACAAATGAGTGATGAGGCGTGAGGGAAAATGAGACGACGATAAGTGGTGTGTGGTGCACCACACACCCAAACTTACGACAGGCCGTGTAATGCGGTGGTGCAATGTAGCCGAATTCTTCATTAGGTCGAAGGTGATGCTGTGTTAGGCGGACCCCGTGACGTTGCGGGACAAACGCTGAAGAAGAAGAGGAAGAAGAAGAAGTGATGCTGTGTTAGCACGACAAAGAAATCGTCTAAATCGGTCGAACACGAAGAAATAGGCAAAGGGACCTGAGTGACACCAAGGGATGATGTGTCGGAGACATTAAAATTGCGGCCTGTGGTGAGAGAAAGTGTACACGCTTTTAAATGGGAGGTAGAAACAACGCGAGCGAGGTGTTATCAAGTAATTTCATCTAGAAGAGGCCAAGTGAGTTTTTTTTTTTTTAAAGAAACAGCGGTACTATTGTACTTATGGTACCCAACTTAATCTTGTTCAAAATAGGTCTACTAGGGGTAGTCTGACATGGGAAGAACGAATACCATAGACGTTTCATGCAGAAATGCCTTATAGGCCTGTTATATTAAGTTCGAATTGCCTAAGGCCCTGCGCTAGTAAGAGATGCAGAGACTCTGCCTCTTATCGATTTTCCCACCTCTATCCTACAGCAGAGGTTAGCAGGTCATAAGCCGTGAAATCTCGAAAACCCTTGAAAGCCCTGTTGTGTGCTCTCCTCCGCGTGAGCGGACCGTTCACGCGGAGGAGAGCTCATAATTGGGCAGAGGAAGGGACTCCGGGATGTGGGCCCACTAGCGCACCCGTGTTAAAATTGCCTTCATCCTGGAGTTCCCTCCCTTGCCAATATGAAAGCAAATAAGACGCAGATCTGTAATCGAAAAGAGGTACTTATGAGGCACCGGTCCCCGGGTGCCGTGGGGTTGCCGCGTTTCCGTTGCCGTTGCCCCGTTAACATGTTTCCCAGCAACCCCACGGCACCACGGGCCTTCTGCTTCATAAGTACCAGATACCACCCCCTCCGCGGAGACGGTCGCGAATGCACGCTGATAGGAGGCGGAGTTGCGTTCCTTAGGCCGGGGGCATACTTCCATCGTCGCGATGCCATCGCGGCGCTCAGTTCATAGCCATTCCGCCGCACGCGGCCGAATAGTCAAAGAAAACCTCGCCGCGGCCGCCGCAACAGTGGCGGTCGGCATGCGCGATGGCTTCCCGCGCCCATCGCGGGCATGGCATACTTTTTCGCGCCGCGCGCGGTGTTTAGCGTTGATCCTGGACGGATCGCCGTCGCGCTCCCTTGCAGAGCGATGGGCGATGCGACGAGCACAGAGAAATTCAAATTCTTTCGCGTCGCTCTGCAAAACTCATCGCCGCGATTCAATCGCGGCGACGGGAAGTATGCACGAGGCCTTACCAGCCAGCGTGCGCTATTTCGCAGGGCCTTAGGCAATTCGAACTTGATATAACAGCTTATAAGGCATTTCCGCAGAAAAGCGACTATGATATTCGTTCTTTCCATGGCGAACTACCCCTAGTAGATCTATTTTGTACAAGATTGAGTGGAGGGCGGAGTGGCGTCCTATCCCCGCCCTTTAAACAGGGGCGTGGCAAATGTCCGCGTCTCCACTACCTCGTAAGGCGGCCACTGGACTCTCGAGCAAGCCCAGGGGGTTGGGGTGGGCGGGTCAGGTCGACGAGGGGGTAGAACGCTCGACCTCCGGAGAGTGGTCCAACTAGCTTCCATCACTTCACCAATTAATTGAATTACATTTTGGAATACATCTAATTTCTGCGAAACCCTTTGATGTAGCTCAAGTCGGCTGTTTCCATAAGTACAATAGTACCGTGAGATGATATAAGTGGACAACCCTATGTCGTTTACAACTTAATTTTAAAATTCAGCAACAAAGCACAGAGCGAGAACTTTCCCGTGTATTTCATCGGCAAAAAAAGAATGAGAAAGCTTGGCGTTATAGTAGTTGGGAGGGAGAGGGTCACCGTAACACACCCTGTGTGGAGTAGCTACATACAGCGTATGTATAACAGATGCAGTCAGTGACTGATAAACTTACAACCGTAGAAAACCCTTCTGGGGCCGTATGCTCGTCTACCCCGAGTCTCCCCCGATGGGGATCGGGGTGTGATGAGATATGCTGATATTGATTGATTCTCCCCCAACGGGGGAACACGAGCATACGGCCCCTGGGGCCCCCGTTGGGGGAGAATCAATCAATATCAACATATTATATCACGCCCAATCCCCCATTAGGGGAGACTCGGGGTAGACGAGCATACGGCCCCTGAGTTGTCCATCGCAATTTCGGAACGAAACTCAGGGAAATCGTTACGGGACCACGCAGTTGCCTAAACCACTGCTAATCAGTCGCTGCAGCTAGTGATATTTGCTTGCTTGTCCGACGCAAACAGAATCGGGGGGGGGGGGGGTTCGGATGGGCAGAAAACCCCATAAGGCCCCACACATTTCTGCGGCAACGCCGCTCGCGGCTAATGGTGAAGGGTGGCGCAGGGACGCCGCCAGCGGCGAGGTCTGCGTCCCTGTCCTACGGTTAGGAATAGGGCAGCGGCAAAGCCGCGGAAGTGTGCGGGAGCCTATAGAGCGTCGTTAATGTTCCTCATCTCTGGCTCCAACGTATAGAGCTTGCCTGAGCGTTCCATGGCTAATAAGGTTCGAATCGCGCGGCGATGGGCATTGCGCACTGGACAACTCGGGACGGTTTTTTCGGTTGTAAGTGTATCAACGAGTAATGCAGCCTTATCTCATCTTTTCGATTACAGGTCCGCGTTTCATTTGCTTCCGTATTGGGCAAGGAAGGAACCCCCAGGATTAGGCAATTTTAACGCGGGTGCGCTAGTCTCACAAAATTGAATGATAACCCTGTGCAAGCACAGAATTGTTATTCAAATATGTGTTAGGTGTACAGTGAACTGTAAGCTTCATAGCACGGTCCGTCGCTATCGAAACGTCTACTGTCGCTTACATTCATCTTCATCTTCTTTTCTTATGTTCGAAGAACGCAGTTGGCTGGTAGACTGAACAGTTTAAGAAAGGGTCCCGCAACGGCAGCCCGTATGCGGCAGAAAATACCCGTCCGTATTGCTTGAATTTGGTGCGGAAGACTCACCCGCGCTTTTTGGCTTACACTTAGGGCCTGTTCATACTTCGCGACAGCAGCGACAAGAGCGACGAGAGCGTAGCGCGCGTGGCGTGCGCGGCGTGCGCAGCGCGCGGAAGTATGAACAGGCGACAAGAGCGACAAGAGCGACAAAAGCGACAAGAGCGACTGGGGCGACGGACGTAGTGTGGTGTACGTAATTGCACAAATAGGGTCGGGGGGGGGGTCACCTCCTAAAAAGTGTCTCCAACACAAAAACAAGAAGGCAAAACACACTGGTATTAAAGAAAAGGCACAAACAATGCTATAGCTCTGTTCTATGCTCTCCTCCGCTGACGCGGAGGAGAGCACAGATTTGGGCAGGGGAAGGAACTCCAGGGTGTGACTCGAGTGACGCGCCCGTGTTAAAATTGCCTGCATCCTTCAGTTCCCTCCCTTGCCCAATTTGGAAGCAGATAAAACTCGGATATGTAATCGAAACAAGGAGATAAGACTGCATCTACATGCGCTGTATGTAGTTACTCGTCGCGGCCGGCCATCGTGACCCCCCCCCCGGCCCTATTTGCGTCCTGGCACTCAAAAGAAACATAAAAGCATTCCTTACCTTTGTATGAAAAACGGCACAACAGGAATCGTTTCCTTCCAGCACTAGTGCGTCTTCCAGCAGTAGTGCGGTGTAATTACGTACACCACACTCCATTCGTCGCCCCAGTCGCTCCCGGCGCCGGCGCGAAGTATGAACAGGCGACAAGAGCGACAAGAGCGACAAGAGCGACAAGAGCGACTGGAGCGACGGCTCCGGCGCTCGAGTATGAACACTTTTCGGCGGCGCGCGCTCGGTTTTAATCGATATGCATGTTTTGCACGGGCGACGAGTCGCTCTTGTCGCGAAGTATGAACAGGCCATTAGCGGCGAGTCGCGCGGCCGCCGCGCCGCGTCTGCATAAGTTCAGCTCGCTCCCCAGATCGAAAAACCTCTCTGGGATCTTGAAATTAGAACCAAGAAAGCTAATAGCGAGCACATAGTATTGGTTATAATTCACGCGAATGATCAAAATATTAAGAAAACAGGACAACTAAGGGCGACCGGACTGCTGACACTGCAGGGACGGCTAATGACGTCACACGCGAGCGGACACTGCGTCTGGCCGCTCGGCGCGCTAGTGCGCGAAAGTGTGCACCTACCGCCGGCTGTTGGCAGCTAGCGCTGGAAAATGGAAACTGTACAATGCCTGCACTTCAGCTTGCAAGTTGGGGAAATACGGAGCCTTCCTAGTGTTTGTTAAGAGAGTGCTTAAATTTTTCAAAAGCTCGGTACCAAGCCAAACTGTCAGAAGAAAATGTGGAGATTTCGGGAAGAATGAAGAATCTGTGAAAAAGACGCCATAAACATAAGAAGCTTCCGTGCGTCGCCACTTAATGTATGACTCCCGCCTAAAGGCCCCCTCAGAGGCCAGAGGCGGGCGGCGGACGGCGAAATCGATGAGTCACGCCGGCCAGCGGCGACGGCGAGGTACTGTAATCTTTCTAGTCGGGACCCCGCCGCGAAAGGGCAGAGCGCAGACAGACTCTCCCGGCGCCGCTGGAGTGGCACCGTCTCGTGTGATTCAAATCATTTCCGGCGGCGTCCCTGCCCTATCCTTAAGGCGCCTTTTATACTTGCGCCGCCCCGCGGCGCGACGCGATGGCCGGCATGGCTATCGATTTTTCGCGCCGCATCGCTTTTATAATCCGCCGCCGCAAAACACCACACTCGACGGAATTTTGGGTTACGGTATTCGGCGAATCGCGCCGCTGAGGGGAAGGGCGCGGCGCGGCGCGATCAGCCGCGGCAGACTCCTCTGACAAAACTCGGCGAATTGCGCCACCCCATGTGTTTTGGTGCCCCCGAACAGCGGCGCGTGAAGAGCGTTTTGGCGGGCGGTGTACGGATTGAAGGCGGGCTAGGTGGAGCTGGCACCTATGCGGGCGAGCTTCGCTCCAGACTACGCCCAGAGTAAGCGGATGTCGGGGCATTCGGAACAGAGTGAGGAAATAATCGGGAGGAAGGCCGGGCAACTCGCGAGTTGTGACGTCACACCCCGTATCTAGGGGTCGCCGCGTGCCGCGGCAATCAAAGCTACCTAGGGTCCGTCAAGATTTTTTCCTGTGGTATGTATAGATCAATGGTGTACCGAATAAAATTTATTAGGATAAAAACCTGTACAATACTACACAGCATAAAACCTACACTACTATACATAGTTATATTACTACAAAACTACATATACCATTTTCACGTCGAATTGTACACTTTCAAATCAAAGTGTACACTTTTTAAATCAAATTAGAGACTCGAGCTAGTTTTAAGACTTTTGAAATCATAACGAACTCTTCCAAATCGACACGAGCTTCTTCTACCTATTTCTCTATTTTTCTCTATTTTTATCTCTATTTTTTCTATCTTTGCTGCACATTAAGCGAAATTTCTATTTTAATCTATTGTCTCTATTCAAAAATTAGAAATTTTGAGAAATTAGTACACTTACTGACTCGGGAGAACTAAAAAATTTCAAATAAAGTTTCTTTGAAGAAAAATTATTGTAACCATCTTACTGAGACTGTAGTTTAATCCGTCTGAAGCTCGTTTCGATTTGGAAGAGTTCGTTTGATTTCAAACGTCTTAAAACTTGCAACGAGTGTCTAGTTTGATTTGAAAAATGTCCAATTTGATTTGAAGTTGTACAGTTCGACGTGAAAATGGTGTATATGGCCTTGTAGTCATATAACTATGTAAATATAAATACATACATACCATACAAAAAACTGCACAAATGTGTTACTACACATTATTACATAACTGGAAAAGATTACTGCCTATGCAATTCAAATTACTATGGAAATACAACTTTTAAAGAGGAGCGGAATTGAAGAAATGTAAGATTTCAATTAAAGTTCAGAGGAGAGCCGTAATAGTCAGAGTTAAAAGTCGAGTCTGAGGTTTAGTTTCTATTTTAGAAGGTCTACATGGTCAGAGTGAGATATCGAGGTTATATCTAGTCTAGATATTGATACTGGCAGAGCGGAAAACGTTTTTAGCTGTCAAGGAAACGACACTTGAAGTAAAATCGATGCGGTCAGTGGTGAAGTGGTTAGTTATATCTAGACTAGATATAAAGCACGTAACGGCCTGTTCACACTTCACGACAAGAGCGACAAGAGCGACAAGAGTGACTGGAGCGACTGGGGGGACGGATGTAGTGTAGTGTACGTAAATAATTACGCATTTCACACTAAATTCGTCGCGGACGGAGTGAGGAGTACGCAATTATTTACGTACACCACACTATATCCGTCGCCCCAGTCGCTCTTGTCCCTTTATCGCTCTTGTCGCGAAGCATGAACAGGCCCTAAAACAACAAGACACGCGGAGAGACGACATTTGGTGAGTGAGGAGCTGAGGTAACAAGTCAGGAAAAAAGGCGAATCGAAACTGGTATCGTATTTAGTCGATATCATTCAAAATGAAAAACCAAGTCAAGAGAGAAGGCAAAATCGAAATCGTATCGTATAGTCAAAAACATCGGTCATCAAATGAGTGAAAAGTCGTATCATCGGTCATGAATTTAGCGGCGAAAGACTGTGAGGCAATGTAAATGAAGTAGAGGCGTGGCCGCGATGCACTTAAACACTTACTTAAACACTTAATGGGAGCAGAGTCGAGTGGAACATCGAAATAGGGGAATTTTCATTGATGAAGAGATCATCCCTGTTTGACTAATGCGGGAATGGAAAAACCCGTGCGAGAGAAGAAACCGAGGAGCATGGAGAGGGCAAAGCACGTGCTTGCAAAGATAACAGCGTTTCTATCTTCGTGTGGCTGGATGTTACGTTGACGGAAAAGCCGTTGTCAGTGATAACATAAAGCCCTATGAGGCGTGAGATTTCGAGGAGCGCGAAGCAGCAGGAATATAAAAACGTGTTACTCATAAAATATTCGTTAAAAATTCATTTAAAAAACTTCATAGTAAGGTTTGGCATGCTCTGAAGCTAAAGCAGGTTGGCAAACGGTTGCGGGGACAGAAACGGAGATAACGACGAAAGGAACGGTTAGAGGACAGTACTGTAAAAAGTTTTAGATCAAATTACTGGGGTTCGAGGGTAGATCGGGCATTGCGAAATGGTCGATTTTGAAGAATAATTTACGCATAATTCGTTGGAGCATTGAAGAGGTTTGGAGCGCGCCTTGAAATCTCACGCTTCGCAAGGCTTAATTTTTTGCTGACAAAGACTTTTCTATCAACGTTACATCCATCCACGTGCATAGAAATGTAAGAACTCTTGCAGAGGCCCCGTTTAACCTCTTCGTGGTCGTTGGGAACCGTAGAGCATTCAAAACAATGTAAAGCAATATAAACGTCGAAACATTTGTGATGTTTCATGTTCTCGAAATTGATTGGACTTGAAATTTAGATCAGTTCTTCAACGCTTTTAAGAGAATTTTTTCTTGCGGCACCCCTCAGCAAACGCGTCATGAAGAGGGAAATACGTTTATCGAAACAAACAAGAAACAGGTAACGTCGGGTTGGGAGCTTAGGGGTCAAAGTGCATCGCGACCAAGCCAAGGAAAAAGACAACGCAAACGATTAATAGAGGACGAAGTTTTCAGCATGTTGCAATGCCGAAAAGCGAGAGAACAACGGCAATCAACAACAATAAAACGAGATAGATGGAATGACAACAATCACATGGCTGGCACTCACGGGATGGAGGAATCCTGCCATTATGGCTCGGCGGATGTTGTGCTCCTTTCGGCGAACTCCTCTGGCCTCCAGACTGCTTTCAATCGTGCCGGCTGTCAGTGCTGCGGGAGGGGCGGTCTTCAAGCGTGGGGCGTCTCTGAAAAGAAAATAAGATATTTGGCGATGAACATGACATGTGGAAGGACTGACACACCTTACGTTCGACCAGCTCGCCACTGACGCACAGCCATTGACCGACTTCCGCCCTGAAAATCACACAGAACATTAACAATGAAGTGGCTGTCACAACGAAGTAAAACTCACAGTGCGTCACCGAGATTCTGCCGGTGTCAAAACTGGTGCTCCCTTTGCCAGTCGTTGCAGCCGAGGTTGATCCACCATCTGAATGTGATCCAGTTTGCAGACTGAAGAGACTCAAGAAGCGTGGACTAAATGATGGTGAAGCCGTACGGGTGCTGAGCAGCCCTCAGTTCGTCCACAGTCTTGTCGAGGTTTGGCGATCCCAAGCCGAAAAATAGAGAAGTGTCTCCAGCCTAACAATGGAAGGAGGGCAACGCCTACCTGCAGGTGTGGCTGTCACAACCTCGGGAATGTCCTTCACTCTCCTGTTCCTGCCCACATTCCCGGCCAAGCGGCAGCTGTATTGCTTTATCTCGCTCACGGGCGGCATGCCTAAAATTCATTCGCATTGTGCGACCAAATAGGAATTACAGTCAGACAAATGCTTGACGACTGCACGCACCGAGCAGAGGTAACGTCTGAAAAAGGCCGTCGTTCCTTGTGAAGCCCTCATCGTGGGTGGTGTGCCATTTCCATGTACGGAGAAGCTGCCGCAGGTCAACTGCCTAGAAACGGCCGCAATTAGGAAGGCTATCCTTCCTAAGACATCCTTTTCCCTCACCTCGAAAGGAGGTTGCTTCTCGATGAACCACTCGCGCGTCGTGTTCGACACGCACATCTTCGCCCCCTCTTGTGGTAGTGGCGGCTCCGTACCTCGAGGAGCACGGATAGCGATGCCAAGACGTGATCTAGCTCAAATGGTACTATGTAGAAGAAACTGTTCGAGCATGGGTGAGGAAGAATGGGGTAATATTCACCGCACTGGCGATTCCTACGATGACGTCGCCTTGGAACGTCACAATCCCCACCAAGTCGCGGACCACGCTGTCGGATGACGTCCCCAAGTTGGACAGTGACCACTGGATTTGTTTGAGGCCATGGACGTCGAGTCGCATGCCTTTCATGGTGTCGGAGACGAGACGCTGAAGATTAGAGAAGTACGACAGTGCTCAACGAAATGCACGTCGAAATCCTGTAGTACCTCGTAATTCGTTCTGTATTTCGTCGATTCAATC
>OX377202.1:50150619-50238166 GCA_947396885.1 Heligmosomoides polygyrus polygyrus
AATGCAATTCATTCAATTCTTCCTTCATCGGTGCTTCTATCGTTGCCAGATGCCAGAAGTCCCCGATCACCCCCCCCCCCACCTCCCTCCCTCCCCCATCTCCACTCCACAGCTCAGCTGGGTGGCTGATGCAAATGCAATTCAATTCTTCCTCCATTGGTGCTTATTCTTATCGGTGCCAGAAGGCGAACACAATAGAATTCGGAGCGAAGAGTGATATAGTGAAATAGCGAATAAAGACGAGAAGCATGCAACATCAGCACACTGGCTGACCGACCGCGCGGCAGCCAGCCTCCGCTGAGACTGCGGGCCGCGCCGGCCGATTCAAACTCCGCCGCGCGCCGCCCCGCGACCGCAGCGCGTGCGACGGCGCTCGGGGGAGCACGCCATACATCGAGCGCCGTCGCACGCGGCCGCCGCGAGCCCGCGCGCGACGTCTCCAGCCCGCAATCCACGACCGACAATGAGGATTGCGGGCTTTTCACACAGAAACACAACAACGTACCGTCTGGTACTGCCTCGACTGCCTCCCTGCGTCCCTCCCGTCCTTCAGAGTCCGCCTACACCACTCCATTCACCTGAAAATACTTCTACACCTTTCAAAAACTACCACAACCCAACAAAAGTGCTCCTCTACAAAACCGAACCTTCGAAGAAAAGGCGGCCTTCGTCGCCTGAGCTCCTTACTGGCTCAAAGCACCACGCGTACGTGATGCTTTGAGCCAGTCGCCTTTGCGCCTGCAAAAAACCTTACATCTCCCGCTGCTAAACACAGCTGATCGCCTTCATTTACCAATGAAAAAGACACTTTAAAAAATAAACAGGCGACTTCGACGCCAACCAACACTTCGTCTCGAGACGAAAAAAACCATACAGCATTTATCCACTTTCGCATCAAATATCAAATATCCATCTCCAAGACGACATGTCATCCGATGCCTCTGACCAGCATCCAAAGCCATCGTCCGACTCGCTCCTTTCGCAGCCTCCTTCGGAATTCTTGTCGTCCTATAAAGAAAATCAGTCCAACTCAAAAACCGCTTCCTACGCATACCAAAATACTCCACTCCGGTGCCCCGCAACGCACCTCTGAGTCGGACACATCCTCATCCTCCAGCGTAGTTGCCGCCTCAGCAGGGAAGACAGGAATCGCGCGCACATGCGTTAAGCCGGGACAGTAGTCCTTCAAACTTTTCATCCACTTAAATCTACAATTCACGCAGCCTTCAAACACCATTGCTAGGAAACAAACCCCTTACCTCTCATCGTCTAGGTCAACGTCGACCCTGCAAAAATTCGTTGCACGATTTCCTAGCACGGAAACCGAATACACAATTCTGCAAGAACTACCTGCATCAAATGGTGCGTAAAAAGTACTCACACCAAGTTTGCTTCACGTCACTGACCTATTTCGCCTCAGATCCAAATGGATGACCGACGGGAACTTCTCCCTTATCGCCTCCCAGGGATTCCGTAGAGCGTTCCCTCGAAGGCACAAATACTTTACCGTCTTCGACGGCATCGGCATGCTGCGAATATCTTCATCCGTCAACTCACACTTGACCAACATCAATGACTGAAAATGAACATAGAAAAACTTCTAATCGAACCACATCTGGATACTGCTGAGTCTCACCAGCAGTTTGCCGAACATGTGGATGTTCTTCAGTACTTCCATCGACTCCTCTCTGCAATCGCACAGTTCGATATCCAATCGACTGCAGAATTCTTCTCCAACCACATCATCGGAGACGCGCCACATGTGCAACTATCTGAAAATACGCCGAAAAGACGAACGCGAACGGTAGCCCAACGAAAATATCGCTCCACGATTTCACAATCGACGAGAAGTCGATTGTGAAGCAATTCTCTTCGACTACGGCCAGTGCGCACGGGCTCACGCGCAAGCCACTTGGCGTGCATGCTAGGCCCATCTCGGGCGATTCTAGATTACCGTCGTTCTAAATGCAGTCCGCAGCTCACGTCCGTTGCGCGAATTTTTTCCCGCCTAAAACTCACGCGGGCCAGGCCGGCCGAATCTTGCCCATGACTATTCCCAAAGCACTCGATAAGCCCCGCCCCCCGTTTTGGCGGGCTACATGGGCGCCTTCTCGAGATGAACAAAATCTTGGGCGTGCCAGGCTCCTCCCTGCAGCGCGTCTCGCCCCGTGTCTGTCAGAGTCGGTGTAGGGTGGGAGATTTCACCGTTTCGACCAAACTTCTCCTATTGGGAAGGAGGAGGGGGTATTTAGGGTGCTGATCACGAATCTGACATCGTTTTTTGAAGTTACAGACGATTACTAGGTTTGCATGATTAAGGGAGTTTGGGCGAAATCGGTGACCATGACCTTAGCCCGTACCTTCTGTAACCTAGGAAGAGAATGGAGATCTGCAGACATTCACGAAGCTTCATATACCACGCCAAAGATATGCTTAGTGCACAGTGACCCCAGAATGGCCATATGAGAAAGAATTTTGAGTGATTCTCGACGATGAGTACCTTCCAGCAGTTTTACTTTTGGACCCGCACACATCGCAAAAGGAAGAGTGGTTTAAAGCCGTTTGCATTGCAGGGGGTTCGACTCAATACCACACTCACCAGTTTCAACCGTAGGTTGAGCGAACGACTTCGACCCCAGGCTTAAGAGAGGATTCGTCGCTCCCCATAGGAATCCCACGACAAACATTGACAAGATGCATTGCGCTGATCAGCCAGACGAATCCTTTCTGTTTTGCTCCCTCAATGACTCATGGACCGTTTCCGGAGCACGGGCCGTAGTGCGCAGAGGCTTGTGGCCACGCGTCGCTGACGCTCCCCTTTCTAACTGCAATCGCGCAGCGGCTCGTCAAATTCGGGGCGCGGCGTGACTGGCCGCGCCGCTCCCCAAATTGACGCGCCGCTCCGCGGCGGGAGTATAAAAGGCGCCTAAAGGCCGCCACAGACTTCTGCGGCGCCGCTGCCCTATGCTTAACCATAGGGCAGAGACGCAGAGCTCGCCTCCAGCGCCGCCGCTGGCCGGCCGGTGGCACCGGCGGCACCGGCGGCGCCGCCCAGCGGAACCGGCGGCGTCGCTGGTGGAAATGACTTGAATCATTCCACCCGGCGGCGCCGCTCCAGCGTCTGTCTGTCTGCGCTCGCGGCGTTGCCGCAGAACTCTGTGGGGGCCTTTAGGCCCCGTTTATACTTCCGACGCCGAACGACGCGACGGCGTGTATAGTGGCCAAATTGATCGATCGCGTCGCCCGATCAATGTGGCCACGATGTGTGGCGTCCGTCGCTCGGCGTCGAAGTATAAACGGGGCTAAGGGTCTGTTCATACTTCGCGACAAGGGCGGCTCGCCACACGTGCAAAACATGCAAATGTATTAAAACCGAGCGATCAGCGCCGAAATCTGTCCATACTCGAGCACCGGCACAGTCACTCCAGTCACTCCCTTTCGTCGCTCGTCGCCTGTACATACTTCGCACCGGCGACGAGAGCGACTGGGGCAACGAACGGAGTGTGGAGTGCGTAATTACACCGCACTAGTGCTGGAAGGAGGGAACAATTCCTATTCTGCCGTCCTTCAGACCAAGGAATGCTTTTATGCTTCTTCGGAGAGCCAGATTGATAATGTAGGTAATATGACTGCAACTTGTGTCTATGTTTGGCTGTAGCGGAGTCGAAATATGACACATCGAAGCAGTTGAAAAACCCTATTGCGCCATGGCGCAATTCTGCAATTTTGTGGTGTAGTTACGTACACTACGTCCGTCGCCCCAGTCGCTCTTGTCGCCTGTTCATATTTCCGTGCGCTGCGCGCGCGTCGGTCTTGTCGGTGCTGCTGCAAAGTGTGAAGAAAAAGGAGCTAAAGGGACTTGGTCGGACGACTAATGCCGATGGATATTATCGATTTTCCGCCGGAGTTATTGGTCTTCGCTCAGATTTGTTCCATAGGAGTCCACGGCCGATGGGTCGACTTCACTGCAGGTTATAGGGTTCAGTAGGGCACGTAGTCGTCGAGCTGACGTGCTAAGATTGATATCGAACGTTTATTCGGCTTACGTTTCGGCGTAACAGCCTTCTTTAGAGCCTGGAAAAGACAAGGAGAGTTAAAGAAATTAGGGTTCAATTGGGCGATCAACATCGATTGATGGTATCGAGTTTTCGACCGGAATTGCTGTTTTTCGCTCAGATTGGATCCATTACTAGAATTACTAATGCCTGTGGGAATTACTCCAATATGATGGCGTTCAGAGAGAAACTGATGCAAGTTAACTGAATCGAGCGACCAAACATGAAAAACAAGAATTTGGAATATGATTCTCCTAATCATTTCGGAGATCACTGCGAAGAAGCTTAGTTTATTATGTGTATTAATCACATCTTATCCTTTAAGATGGTACAATTTTCACTCTCTGATGTTCTTCCTTCAGAAGGTAGAAAATATTTGCCGCGAGTAGACCCTTCAGCTGCGCCTCCGTAATCCAAGAGTGTCTCAAAAATTTTGTGGAGAGAGCACTTAAGTCAGCTTAAGCAATTAACACTCGTCATTTTATAGAGTAGAATTTCGAATGAGATGTTGCTCCTTCAGGTGTGTCGTGTCCATGAGATCCTCGGAAAATCTGAAAAGTTGAGCTCGTTGCAGGGTCAAGCGTGGGATTCGATTTTTGCCGAAAATTTACGACCCCCCCCCTCCCAGAGTGGGTCTGGTACGACCCCCCCCTTGTGTTAACTACCGTTTTATTTCTTATCCGCATCGAATTTTTAAAATTTTTTATGCAGTTTTTGTACCGTTTATTAGGTCCTACTTTCCAGGTGCAGCATCGACTGTGTCAGATTAGTTCAAGAAAGAGTGTTACTAAGTAACTGATTAATTTAGTAATTTGTTAGAAAAAACACTGATAAAGGTTTTGTGTATGTAATCTTTTGATAATAATATTTTGTTTGTTTACAGCTGAAAGTAAAGCACTTTTGAGATCATAATTCGGTTCTCTTTTTGAAATTCAAAAATGCCAATCGCTTTTTGCAAAATAGGGGAATATGCTTTCTAACCATATAGAAACCAGTTTTCAAAAAAGGGATCTTCATACGGGGCGAGGTGGGTTCGATTTTTGGCACGTATTTTTGCAACAATGGACCAGAATTCGAACCCCACCCGCCCCTACGAAGACCTCCCTGGTGAAAACTAATTCCTACACGGTTTAAAAGCGCTCTTCGTCTCGTTTTCAAAAAGCGATTGGGATTTTTGAATTTCAAAAAATAAATCGAGTTATGATCAATTTTGTGAAATCGCTCCAGTGACTCCGGTGATGGGCCGACCAACTCCTCTGGTCACGGTTTCACAAAAAATGTCCATAACTCAGTTCATTTTTTAGAATTCAAAAATCCCAATTGCTTTTCGAAAACTAGAGGAAAAGCGCTTTCGAACCATATAGAAATTATTTTTCAACATGGAGGTCTTCATAGGGGGCGGGTGGGGTTCGATTTTTGGTCGATTTTTGCCAAAAATCGACCAGAAATCGAACCCCCCCTGCCCCCTATGAAGACCTCCTTATTGAAAAAAGATTTATGCACGGTCACTTAGCATATTTTTTCTGTTTTTCAAAAAGCAATTGGCATTTTTGAATTTCGAAAAAAGAACCGAGTTATGATCATTTTTATGAAATGACTCCAGTGTCGACGGTGCAGAGTCTACGAGCAGTTCTTCACAAATTTGATCATAACTCGGTTCTCTTTTTGAAATTCAAAAATGCCAATTGCTTTTTGAAAAATAGGGGAAAGATGCTTTCTAACCATATAGAAACCGGTTTTCAAAAAAGGGATCTTCATACGAGGCGAGGGGGTTCGATTTTTGGCGCGTATTTTTGCAACAATGCACCAGAATTCGAACCCCACCCGCCCCCTATGAAGACCTCCCTGATGAAAACTAATTTCTATATGGTTTGAAAGCGCTTTTCGTCTTGTTTTCAAAAAGCTATTAAATCTTTTAAAATTCGAAAAACTTACCGGGATAGAATTATTTATACAAAACCACTTCAATTTTTTTCGCTCAAAAATCGAAGGCCTCAGCCCTGTATGAAGATCTTCTTCTTGAAAACAGATATTTATTTTCTAAAGGCTCTTTTCTTCTGGTTTCTAAAAATCCTTTGGCCTTTTCAAATTGTGGAAACTTACCGAGTTATAGTCATTTTTGTGAACGTCGAATTTAGTTGCTCCCATGACGTCGGTGCCATATCGACCAGTGGTCGATCCAATCTATTCGTTTCAGAAAACCATGATTTTTACACTGTTCATTGAACAAGACCTGTTAATTTTTGTGGCAAGATTTCAACTGTGTGCGCGATCTGGTTCAGGTAAAAAATTATTTTTCATGAAACATGAGAATTTGCAAATCGATCTTCCCTGATCATATCGGAGATCACTGCGAAGAAGCTTATTTTTTTGATTGTATATTAATCACATCTTGAACTCTAAGATGGCACAATTTTCACTCTCTGATGCTCTTCCTCCAGAAGGTAGAAATTTTTTGTCGCGAGAAGTCCATCCTTCAGTGGCAATCGGTGATATCGGATAACGCAATGGCTCCACGTAACCTACCATATTTCGGAGTTTGTGCGACATCTCTGAAAAATTCACAAAGCTTTTAAAACAATAAGAAGTGTGGGTTCTACGCTTTAAAAAGCAGGCTGTAAAAATAGCGGCCTCCTTGTAATTAACGGTGTCGAAAAATTTCGGCAAATCATACAAATCGGAGCGTCTGTTCATACAGCGGATCCTTTCAGCAAAACAGGTTTTATTACCGTTGTAAAACTGTGGATTAAAACTTTATTGCGCACAACTCCATTTTCTGATGCTGTTTCCTGCAGAAGAGAGAAAATTAGTTCCGTGACAAGTCCATCCTCCGGTTGCCATTCGGTCATCGCTTCGAAGAGTGCTTCCAAAAATCTTGTAGGAAAAGCACTTATTTTTCCTTAGCAATTGACAGTTCAAATTTTATAGACGGCAATTAAGGACGTAGATGTCGCTCGTTCAGGTAGAAAACTGTCGCGTCCGTAACTTCCTGAAGAAAAAAAAACTGAAAAATGGAAACTTCTCATTGACTCCAAATCTGGGTGCAGAAAATCTTTATTCTTAACAAGTAATACAATCTTTATTTGAAACATTTTTATATTAATTTTTACAACTTTGCGGGACGAATGAGAGACTCCACGCCTTCGTAGTCATTCCTGGAAAAAACAAAACAAAAAAATTAAGAATTAAAAACATCACCTGAAAACCTGAAGAATAAGAGAGAATCCTCTGCCAAAACCGGAAGAGCACGACCCCCCCCCCCTCTAGACGAGGCCACAGTACGACCCCCCCCCTTCGATTCCCGAAGCTCAAGCTTGACCCTGACTCGTTGTAATTAATTCGGCAACTGCTCTCAAAAGTGATTTATTTTCAGCTGTAAACAATCAAAATATTATCATCAAAAAATTTCATACTCAAAATCGTTACCAGCGTTTTTTTTTAAGCAAGTAACTCCATCAAATAGTAACTCTATAGCACGTCTTTCTTGAGCCAATCTGATACTGTCGAGGCTGCACCTGGAAAGAAGAGCCTATCAGAGGGTACAAAAAACGCATAACTTTTTTAAAGTTCAATACAGATAAGAAATACAGCGGTAGTCAACACGATTCGCTCTCGAAGGGGTGCCTTAAATGTTCGGCAAAAATCGAAGCCTACGCTTGACCCTGCGCGGGAGTACGCCATAGGCTTTACAGCGGCCGTGGCGAGGTTTAGACTATTCGGCTGCGTGCGGTGGAGTGACCATAACGTGAGCGCGCCGATGGCATCGCGGCGATGTAAGTGTGCCGTCGGCCTAAGGCCTATGGCCTATGTTATACTTCGGCGACGCGTCGCCGAAGTATAACATAGGCCTAAGCAACTACAGTTCGCCTGCAATATTTCACCGGTAGGTGAACGAGATTTCATCAGCAGTTGAGCTAGCCACTTTGAGCGGGAGTTTGGAACACGATAAAATTTGCCGAAAAATACGACTCAAATTCCCCGCAGAGAATCTTGAACTTTGGGAGAGATACTGGTCAGCTATAGTTGTCCCCAGCTGACCGCTACGAGTATCTGAGCATTTCTGAGCCCATTGCAAGGGACTATTGGAGCAGAAATACTGCTCTCCAATCTACCCGCCAATGAAATCGAACACACTGCATCTTTGAACCACATGACGCAAAGATCATTGCAAAACGAACAGCGGCGCCACGGTAGTTGGGGGGGGGGGAGGGTGTCTTTTTGTAAAAAGTGCCACTAATACGAAAAAACGAACGAGACGCATTGATAGTCAAGAAAACAAACAATGGTACATAGCTCTGTTCTGTGATCTCCTCCGCGGTGGCTGCAGCGGAGGAGAGCACAGATCTATACAGGGGAGGGACTCCAGGGTGTGGCTCGAGTGACGTACCCGCGTTAAAATTGGCTACATCCTGGAGTTCCCTCCCTTGCCCAATACGGAAACAGACAAAATGCGGATCTGTAATTGGAAGTAAGAGGTAAGACTGTATTTATATTCGCTGTATGTAACTAGTTCCTACGCCAACTACCATAGCGCCCGAACAACTAATGTTTGTTTAGTGGATCTGTTTTATATGCATCTGGCAAGTGATACAGATGATCTGCTGATAGCTGGGATTCGATGCTTCCCATTTGTTAGTTATCTGTGCTACGTTCGCATAGAACAGTATGCAGGTTCGTATGTAACTGCTCTGTATCGTAAATACGGTAGATTTGCATTTGGCCCTAGAGGGGAAGGATGTAACATGTTGCCCTCTACAGGATGAGTGAACGCTTCTCGCAAAACTAAAATGGCACAATATGGAACCCATAGTGCTAGGAACAAAAAGGGGTCATAAAACAAAGGTAGAAAGGCTAGGTGGGAGGGCGGCGTTATTCAATCCCTTTTGGTGCTCTACTTTTACAGGATGTCTCGGAGGCGATTTGAATGCGTGTTTGGCCTATAAAACGACACTACGGTACCAAGCTCGGTCGGGCTGCAAGCAACGATACTCACTCGCAGCCATGCGTGCGGCTGCGGTGCGGCGTTGTAGGCAGGGTCACCTGGGGCCGGATTCATCAAAGTTACTGCAGTAACTTTAACAGAGAATTGTAAGCGAAAGCTCAGATAACGCGGCCTGTCAAGCGATATGGTGAGCGATAAGCCGCGTTATCTGAACTTTCGCTTACAATTCTCCGTTAAAGTTACTGCAGTAACTTTGATGAATCCGGCCCCTGGCTGCGAGCAACGATACTCAATTGCAGCCATGCGCGCGGTCGCGGCGCGGCGCAGCAGCCCGGGCCGCCTACGGCCGCAAGTGGGCCGCGTACGTGCTGCACCTTGCGCCATTTTGGTCCCGCCATGAAGCCATGCGCTCGGCAAGTTGCCATACGTGGCTCCACCCACCAAAATCAATATGGGTCCGATTAATTCGCACTCAGGACACGATCAAACTGGTAGTGGACACTGACTGAGGTGAACAATACGTTGAGGGTCGAGCTGCACATTAGATGCACTACTTTCCAACGCACTCTCCAAAACTAAGGATAAGAGGAGCTCAACATTGTTGAATGTTTTTTTAAACAAATAAGACTCGAATAAATATGCTTCAATGCATCTGAGGGAGCTTCTTCAGCGCAGAATTCCAAAGCAGTTCAGTGATTAATCAACTAAGGTGGCGGGCAGAATCACAGCTGAAGGGTGGTAAATAAAATAGTGTCCATGGTGAAATGTTAACTCAGATGAATAGTTTGGAAACGAGTTTTTGCGCATTCTTCACTACTGCCATTGGCAAATAAGCGCAACTCTTCCTTCATGCAGTTCTCTTTGGGTCATCTGGCCTATGTTCGTGGCTATGACCGCTGGAGTGCCTCAGCGCGCCTTTGGTGAGGATGATGCGGTCTCAGTGGGTGTCTAGTCCAGCTGCAGTCTGTTCCTGCCATCATTCAGAGCCACGCGACATTGGCTGGGCAATGGCTTAGAGCATCCGGCTATGTTTGTGCGAAGATCGGGCAATCTCGTCCCCTTCACCGCACGAGGCGAAGCGATCCCACCCTTGACGAGGTACGCGCGCGCAACCGCACGCGTCAAAATGAGTATGCTGCCTTCTCCCGGGTCACCTCTAGCCACGGCAGTGACGCGTAGCAGTTGCCCGATGCACTCAACCTGCTACAGCGCGAAGCCACGTCCCAACTTGTCGTATGAAGCGTTTCGGCTTGCATAAGAGAAGCAAAGCTGTGGAATTCGTTGCAACCATGAAACGGCTACAATGTCTTCTACATTCCACTCTACGCAATGAAGAAATAGGAGTGGCTAAAACTGGTGTGAGACCTAAACCACGTCAAATGGGTGAGGGAGAGATACCTGATGAAGTTCATTTGTGGGCTAAAACTAAGCATGGTCAAAAGTTAGTTTCAACTTATTGGATAGTAGTGAAAATCCTATTATTGATAGAAAAGATGTTCCAAGAGCACATGGTGCTCACAATGTTTCGGCCGCAGATAGTCGAACAATCCCAGATATGGCTTTTTTTATTTTTATTCTACCACATTTTCTTCTACCTATATTAGAGATATAATAGACTATTCCGAGATATTCAGGCCAGTTGATCATCAAGTGTCGTTAAATCGTGAGACATTTTATTGGGCTACGAGAGCTGATTTCGTGCACTTTAGATCTTTGAATTTAGATCTTTAAACCTATTGAGAAGAAAAAAGGAGTGACAGTCGTGATCATGAATTCACGGAAAGGTTGAAACCTTCACAAAAAGGCCACCAAATCCAATACATTTAGCTTCGCTAATCTTTTATGTATTCGGCCTCTAATTAGACAATATACTTTGTTGATCGCTAACCATTGTAGGCAACGCTTGAAACACAATACGCTTAATTGAACAACTTCCCATTTTTAACATGAATCTCTGATCCTAAAAACAAGGGTCTGTTTCTCTAACCATACCCTAACGAGGGGACTGTCTGGGTGGTACGCCGGAACGGTAAGGACGAGTACTGTAGGGAAAATCTCCGTCCTCCAAATAGTAACAGAACATGTTTTGTCTTTGCCGAAAGGGTGCAATGCTTAAGGGTCCGCATAGCGAGCTTACCACGGCAGCGCAAGATGCTGGTGTCATGGGCTAGGTGACACAGTGGTCGAAAGTCTGCCTCATGTTCGTGAGGTCGAGGGTTCGGTTCCCATGCTACGTCGCGTTTTCGCACTTTTACCATGGTATCGGATTTCCATAGAGATTTCCATGTCTGAACTTGTTTTTGGAGCTTGTTACGGTATGATGTTTTACTACTTATTATTTGTCGACATCTTGTAATTCACCGGCACTGTCCGAAATATGCCAAATGCGATTTTATATGAAAAATTTACTTCAATAAATTGTCCTCATTGTCAATGTAAGAAATTTTGACGCAGGAACAACATGAAACAGCGGCAGAAGGCTAGAAAAATGCTCGAATACAATTTATCAATATCGGTGAGGTTAGTGCAACCACAGCGTATTCACAGTGTATGAGGAGACTCATGGTCTTCAACTTGACCTGCCACATCGATCAATATTGTCGCCTCTGTTATGCCTACAAAGTCGCGCGGTCATAACAAGCTGCTGCCGCCAACATTGACTCTACAATGTCTGCTAAACCTCGAGTGGTCATTTACCTACTGACACTGAAGTGCGGATCTCCACTGGATGCTGCCTCTTCGAGAGATGAGATGTTATGGCATCCTCGCCTGGAAAGGCTGATTGAGTTCGCATGGTACAAGGCTGGCTATCTGGACGACACATCCTGGTTGCTTTGAAAATCCGAGTGGAATGGCACTCCCCGAAAAGCTAGGCCCATGTTATGAGTCAGGATGTGAAGAAACTGTAGCCTTCATACGTTGAAGTTATTACTGAAGTTACTTCATAAATATTTCATATAAAATCACATTTGGCATTTGGTATTTCGATCATTGCTGATGAATTACGAGATGTCGACAAATTATAAGAGTAAACGCATCTTACCACAGCGAACACAAAAAAGTTCAGATATGGAAATCTCTATGGAATTCCAATACTTTGGTAAAAGTGCAAAAACACGACGTAGCATGTAAACCGAACCGTTGACCTCACGAACATGAGGCAGCCCCTCTACGACTGCGCCACCCAGCCTCCGACACCAGCTCCTTGCGCCGCCGTGGTAAGCTCGCTCTGCGGACCCTTAAGGATTGCACCCTCCTACTCGTTTTCCTCAAGGATTCGGCAAAAACAAAACATGTTTTGTTACTATTTGGAGAATGGAGATTCTCCCTATTGTACTCATTCTTGCCGTTCCGGCGTATCGTTCAGACAGTTCTCTTGCAAGACCACTTGGACCAGATCGGAATAGATGCATGGACAAGACGTCATCGGTAGAACGCATCAAATTGGCGCGCGCGGGTTTATGAGCAGGTTTGCGGGATACTGTAGCGTGCGCCTGCTGCCGATGCGTCGTGGCTCGCGTTGACGTCTTTTGTACGCCCGCGATGTTGCTACTGGCAAGCGGATAGTGGCGCGGTGGGCAGTGGGGTTGGTTCATACGGGTGAGCTTGGGGATTGGTTCTACTGCGTTGCGTCATTTTTGCCCGCCTCCTGAAGTCCCTTCTCTCTAGAAGTGGACTCCCACTGAGCGACAAGAGCAGTTTCCACAGTTTCCACATCAGCTTCGATTGCACCCACCCAGGGGCCGGATTCGTCAACGACTTACAGCAATTTAACAGAGAAAATTACAGCCGAAATCCCTGATAGCGCGGCTTATCATGCGATATGGTGAGCGATAAGCCGCGTTATCTGAGTTTTCCGCTGTGAATTCTCTGTTAAAGCTATGTAAGTCGTTGATAAATCCGCTCCCTGGAGTCCCTTCCCTAGCCTGGTTCTGCGCTCCAAGAGCGCAGAATCCAACTGTGGAGTCCCCCTGAGCGACGAAAGCAGTTTCAACACAAGCAGTTGTATCTCGCCCACCCTGGAGTCCCTTCACTAGCCTGGTTCTGCGTTCGAAGAGCGCAGAACCCAGCTGCGGACTCCCTTTGAGCGACGAGAGCAGTTTCTACACGAGCAGCTTGGATCACACCCACTCCGAAGTCTCTTCTCTAGCCTGGTTCTGCAGGCTCCCTCTGGGCGACGAAAGCAGTTTCCACACGAGCAGCTCGGATGGACCTCAAAATCTATTCCGATCTGGTTTTAGCGACCATAGATCCGTTTCTCCCCTTCCCTCCACCCCCAATCCGTACTGCAACTTGAATGAACAAATGAGGTTTGTTGTTAAGCATTTGATTTACCACCACGCTTAAATAGAGCGGTTATATTGATACAATCGTGGTCGAATGTCAAAGTTGCGCCCCAACGCAAAAATCTATTCTAATCTGATTTTAGCGGCCATAGATCCACTCCTAGGGAAGGCACTCCATGGTGTGTGTGATTCAAGCTGGAAACTGCATTCCTCGCTTAGTCCTAGTCTATACTTGTGCCGCTGCTCGTCGCGGCACAATGGTCGGGATAGATATCACCCGACGGCGCGAAAAATTGATATCTATAGGCCCATGCACACTTCTGCGACACCGCGACGCGGCAAGAGGAGCGGCGGCCATCTCCGCGAAATCTGGCGGTCGAGGCTCGGTCGCGTTAGAGCATCGTTATAGGCAACGGGACCGACGTTCCATCGCATGTCGCGCCGCTAGGAATGATTTGAACCATTCCAGCCTGCGACACTCAGCGCGGCATTGCCGGCGATAGCCGCCGTGGTAGCCGCAAAACTGTGCATGCTCCTCTCTGCGGCACGCGTCGCTATGTCGCGCCGCGCCCTTCGCGGCCCTATCCTTCATCATGGCCGTGCCGCGCTGTCGCAGAAGTGTGCATGGGCCTTATGACGGTCGTAGTGCCGCGCCGCGTGGCGGCGTTAGTATAAACTATGGCCTAGGGGGAGTCCACGGCTGGGTTCTGCGCTCTTCGATCGGCGAAGCGCAAACGGCTGGAAAAATGCGCAAAAAATCCCTTAAAGCTGTGTAAACGTCAAAGCCCCGCAAACCTTGAAGAGCCAGTTGAAATGCAAAGATACAACAATGCAGGAGGAAGGAACCTCCGACTACATATAATAAAGCGCTAAGAGCTATTGATCGGTGCCGTTGCAGAAATTAGGGGGAAAATCCGGGAAGAACGGATCGAGACGTCAGATTGTTGTGGCCGTCAGAGTGGTTCACATCAGGGGCCAGATCCACCAACGATACCGCCGGTGTCACCTCACCGCGGATTCACCACATCTGCCTGCGTAGAAAGTGATACAGAGAGTAGAGAAATACAGAGATACAGAAATACAGAAATACAGATACCATAACAGGTATACCGATATCGATTGGCAAGCGTCTGTCCATACTTCGCGACCACAGCGACTCGTCGCCTGCGCAAAACACGCATATCGACTAAAACCAAGCGCGCGCAGCCGAAAAGTGTTCATACTCGAGCGCTGTCGCTGTCGCACCAGTCGTTCCAGTCGCCTGTTCATTCTTCCCGGGTACTCTTGTCGCTGCCGTCGCGAAGTATGAACACGGCCTAAGCGGTTGATGAATCTGGAGTGTTTCAATGGAAAGGCCAAAATCGATCGGTCTTCTGACCGGCGCTTTTGGTTCTCTTCCTGATTTAACCGATTGAGTTGGTACCTTTCATGACTAGGGGAGGGGGGGGGGAAGGGGCTGTGTGGAGTAGAGAGAGAGAGAGAGCAGGAGGGTTGTCGAACAGTCTAAGGGAGAAAGGCAGTGAATATCACAAACGACGACTTTACTGAACCGTCTGGAGATGATGGCGATTTTGAGCGTAGTGTTAGTGAGCGGGTCTGGATAGCTTCGTAGCGCAAAACGACTTGTCTGATTTTAAAAACGGTGGGGCGAGGTTACTTTTAGGGAAGGAAGAAAGCTGCACAAGCAGAGCAGATAGCCAGAAGTGAGTACCTTAGCTTAACGAGCTGCAACATTGCGCGAAGCACCGCAAGCGCGAAGCGCGCCGCTATGGCGTGACGGAGTACTTGTAATTTAATAGGGGAGGAAGACATGCAGAATGGTATGCTCATGTTGGTTTCAAAAGTTGATCCCCTACGAGAAATAGTTGTCTATTTCAAAATAAGCTGTAACAGCAAGTGCTTCCGCTACAACTTAATAGATGTGTCATAAAATTCGAAGCTTTATGTGAGTGCGAGGTGACGCTCCCAACAGAACTTTTGAAACACAAATTAATTCAACAGAAGACGAAAGCGGGGACCACTCTCGCTTCTTCATAACATTCATAGAATTTTCTGAAGACCTCTGCATTGGAAATGTCAAGCACGGTTGCGTGTATGCTGCGTACAGCTAGCTGTAGGTGGAAACGTATGGAAGCAGTAAACGAGAAGGAGCATAAAATGGGGAGGAAAAGAAATGTGAAAATCGTCAGTTTTATTCCCTCCATACATCAGGTAGCGTACACAGTGGGTACTCTGTAATGGCGCCACTCCTGAAGATTTTTCTTTATTTTTGGCACTACCGCTTTCGTAGTATGTTCAGTGGGTGTTTTCTGAAGACATGTTCTCCACACTGAACCCGTATACTGCATGTGGAAGAGGCAAAATGTGACCACCCTCCCTCCGTTCCACTTGCTCGTTGTCATCCCTAGCACCAGGCTTCTTCGCAAGTTACCAATTATCAGAATTATCCTGTAACTTTTCTGGGAAAACACTACAGCTTACTCTCAGCGAGGTTGCTAGTTAAGAGTGACAGCCGGTTGTGAACCTTCTAAGATGGTAATTTCAGGCTGGAGACATGACGCTTAGAGACAGCAGTGATGAATTAGCCGTCGAGCTGCAACTGAGAGAAGAAAAGGTAATGCACTTGAACAACAGAACAATCTTTTAGAAGACGAGGTTCGACGAATCTCCACCAGCATCTGCCTGCAGCCACTACTCCATAAATATTTTATGGGCTTTATAGCACAGCGAAGCGACGAGCACGGTTGCCTATCTACCATGTACGTCCTGCTGCGTTGTGCTGCTACGTGAGGCTAGAAGAAATTCTCCGGGAAGTTCCCACCGCGCAATGTTTATGTATGGAATCCAGCCACCGTGTAGAACCAGAACAGCTATAAGACAATGACAAGTCCAAGTTCTTTGATTTGGAGGGGAGCGACAACACGGCGATGATGCCGTATCTTCTCCAGAGAGGGCGCTCTTATTTCCAGATTGTTTTGAAGTCGGAGGCGAAGAAGCAACATGTGCACTGTGAAAGGATGTATCTATTCACCATGTTCCCTGCACATATAGAAAATTTCCATCAGAAATGAAGTTAACGTTTATATTGCTATTTGCGGATACTAGAGAACTTTGAGAAAAAGAAGCAATTTTAGATTAGTCTTCGCAATTGGTAGAGCCTGTCAAGTTTTTCTGGGGCTAAACTAGTCCTGAAATTGGAGCAAGCATAGAACGCCCCCCCCCTGGGGAAAATCGGAAGAATTCTGGAGGGTGGGTACCAGTATTGAGAAACGAATCTCCCACCGTCCTTTGACAATTCCACCTCCCATCCACTAGGCGAACCTTTCTTGTGGTGTGCCTCATCCCATAGGGGGCATGAGGCGTACTCCTCGAGATATCTGGGTTCCTTGGTCTTGGCAGCTGCAGTTTGCACATATAACAGCATTCAAGGGCCCTTCAAATAAAGTGCGTCTCGCATAGAAGGGCTGTGTTCACCTCAAACGTTTCGCTTGTCAGGAATCATACTATGTATCCGCCTAGTGTTTGAAGCTCTAATGAATCGCTGTCCTAGTTAGCCAATGCTTCGGTGTTTTCTCCATCTTCAGATCCTTGGAGTGACAAAGGATCGTGTGCTCTCAAAACACCACATATTGCTAACATTAAAAGCAATGGTGTAGAAAATGTTTGTGTGGGTGCAGATCGAAGACCCACCTACCTTCTTCATGACATTAGGAGGAAATGCATAAAGCTTCTTGGATGAAAACGCTATGCTCGGCTAGGTTCCCTGCTATTATATCCCTCAAAAAGGAAGTTTTGTTGCCTGGCGCAGTAAGAGCAGCCTTATCTTAATAATTACGACGCATGTCTGGAATGTGGATTATGTCTGGAACGCACACCACGACCATGAGTTGATAAGTCGATGCTTTCGTTATGATCACCCAGATTTTTCTGACTGATTCAATCCAAGCCACCACTGTCCGTGCTCTAGAAAGCAGTGGGAGTAGGAGGTACAATGGGCTGCATATAATGGAAAGTCTGACCTTGAAGTGTACGCGTGAGCGATCGGAGGCTACACCCGTTTCAAAGAGCACGAAGGCGGCTATTTCTTTATGTGAAAAATGGTTTCACTCTGCCTCTTCCAAAACGTCGCGACTTTTGTTCGATTGATAGCTGAATTTCTGTTTGCATGGAAATTGACACCTCTTAACGATACAACAAAACAACTGTAGAAACACACATATCCTAGCTTTGATGGTTCACGTAAGTGGCATCCAAATATCTTTCTGTCAATCAAGTCAAAGCTGCGAAGCACTTTTTGAGTGCACGCTAGTAGGATGGGCATAGACGAATGTCTAGCGTAAAAACATGAACAAAAACAACACTTAAAGAACAAATGCTTACTAACCACACGTAGCTCCTAGCTCCTAGTAATACGCAAACGAAAAATCACAGTAAGCGATCACGGCGTATTACATTTGGCATAGCTCCTATAGGCTTGAACAGATAACCTCGTCAGGTCTTAGTACTTGCCAATTGGCAAACTGAGGTCCTTGAGAATCCGACAAGTTAGGAATCCTAACCCGATTCGTGATCTAACAATCGAAAGGCGAAGAATGACCTTTCATCTTAGAGAAAGTGTCAGTTCACCATCGATAAAATCTACTGGATCGATAGCCAGCGTTTTAGCTAGAACTTTGTACAGCATAATAAGATCCGCAATTCACCTAGCGTTCAGTGACGAAAGACGAAAATAAAGAGCCCGTTGGTGAGCGCATGGAATTAAGCTGTAATCCGCCGAGAAACACCGCATCATAAGCTTTCTGGTGAAACTATTTCGTACAGTTTCTAAAAGGTCGATATCCTTCTTCTTAGTTGGATTGAAGACAGTTGTACCAGCTTCCACCATAGCACGTACATAGGTTTTAAAGGCCCTTATAACCTCGGAGATATTAGATTTTAAAATCTTGAATATCCTACTATCCTACTATATATAAGCGAGAACGGTCGTTTGTCTGTGGGTGAGTTTGTTTGTGTGTGTGTGTTTGTTTGCACAGAAGTGCTGGCGAGTGTGTTGGGAAGAAGTGTGGGGAAGGGGGGGGGGGAGGAGGTTGCAGTTGTCATCAGTTTGTCAACTGTTGTAGTTGTCGACGAGCGTCCATGTTCAGGCGACATGTCACCGATGTCGCGCAAAGGACGTTCAGGTTGAGAAGAGGTGTCACCGATGTCGCGCAATGCAGGTCCGGCTTGAGAAGACGTCACCGACGTCGTTCATCAGGTGCCTGGGTTTAGAAGTGGTGTCAGCGATGTCGCGAAAGGCCTGTCTGGATTCAGACGACGTGTCACCGATGTCGCGCTAGGGGTTCCTGATTCACACGACGTGTCACCGATGTCGCGCAAAGCACGTTTGGGTTGAGAACACATGTCACTGACGTTGTTCAACAGGCCACCGGGTTTGGAAGAGGTGTCACCGCTGTCGCGCGAGGACTCCGGATTCAGACGACGTGATACCAGTGGACGTGGGACCAGTAATTGGGGACCGGTGAAGGATGGGGTTCCAGTAAGGGGGAGCGGTAAAGGGTTGACCAATAAAGGAGGGACCAGTGAAGGTGAGATCAGCAATGGGGCTGGTAAGGGAGGGGGGAAGCAGCGAAGGGGACCGGTGAAGGGGGGGGGGGGAGGGGTGGTCCAGTGAAGGGTGGACCGGTGAAGCAGGGGGAGGGGTCCAGTGAAAGGGGGACGGTAGAATGTTGACCAGTGAAGAGGAGACCAGGTGAAGATGGGACCGGTGAGGAAGGGACCAGTAATAGGGACCGGTGAAGGGGGGGGGGTGGTCCAGTGAAGGGTGGACCGGTGAAGCAGGGGGAGGGGTCCAGTGAAAGGGGGACGGTAGAATGTTGACCAGTGAAGAGGAGACCAGGTGAAGGGGGGACCGCTGAGGAAGGGACCAGCAATGGGCACCGGTGAGGTAGTGGGGGGGGGGAAAGGGGCCAGTGAAGGGGGACCGGAAAAGGGTTGATGAGTTAAAAGGGGACCAGTGATGGTGGGACCAGTAATGGGGATCGGTGAAGGATAGGATAACCAGCGAAGAGGGGACAAAGGGAGGTCCAGTGAAGGTGGTTGCAGTAGTAGGGACCGACGAAGGGGAGGGGGACCAGTGAAGGGTGAACCGAAATGGGCTGACAATAAAGGGAAACCAGTGATAAGGGACCAGTTAAAGGGGGTCCAGTGAAAGTGGTGGGCCTGCTTTGTCCTATTCCGCTATACCATTCTATATAGCAAAACCAGTTTTTTAATGAATGAGAGAAGGCCTAAAGAGGAGAAGAAGACGTTCGGGGTGTTCTATACTCCGGGTTTGGGGCGAAGCCCCAACCAGACGTTTGGCGGCCGGCAGGCCGTTGAACGTCTGGTATACATATAAGCGAGAACGGTCGATTGTCTGTGGGTGAGTGAGTGTGTGTGTGTGTTTGTTGGCACAGAAGTGCTGAAGGAGCGTGTTGGGAGGAAGGATGGGGAAGGGGGGGGGGTTTAGTTGTCACTAATTGCCAGCTGTTGTAGTTGTCGACAGGTATGGTGTGCTGTAGACAATAGTAGTGAACGAACGTCTTTATGATGACAACGTATGTGAGCACACTGCAGATCTCGGCTGTAGAAGCCGGCACGTTGACCAGCAGGGAGGCGGGGCGAGAACGTTGAGGGTGGCATCTGGCGTCCTCGGCGGGGTGAGGACGTTTAGGGTGGCATCTGGCATCGTCTGACGACGATACTGCGGGGAGCTGCGGCGGCAAATGACGGTAGATGACGTTGCAGCTCGATGCCGTTGAAGGGGGTGGTCCAGTGGTATCAATCTGTAAATAGGGAATTAGTTATTATATTAGACATAATTCTCTGCAACTTATTAATGAGGTAAACAGTAAACCGACCAGTGCTTTCTCTTCTTGTTTTGATGATGATTCACCGGTTTGCTTCCGCTTGGACAGAGCAGGGCGTTATGAGGTAACCTGCAGTAATGGCAGACTACTCGCAATCGCCTTGGTGTTCCGCTTTTAGACAGCGGCAGCAGATTCCAAGCTTAGAAGCCTGGACGGTTCTGGCGATGACGTCCCGGTAGTTGGGACAACGCACAGAGCCGTGCCCATCGGTTTGAGCATCCGGGCTATAGAATACACAGTGGTGTTTTGGAGCTGACCTCTCCAAGAGCGGTGAGAGCCGTTTCCAGACGATCCAATCGTCCGCAAGTGGTCGCATCCATATTGCGCATCGATTTCATTTTCGAATCGAAGCTCGAGTCCAGACGATCCAATAGTCCGGAAATGGTCGCTGTCATATTGAACAGCGATTCCACTTTTGAATCGACAGTTCGAAGGGCGTGGACGAGGGGAGAATTGGAGGCGTCTGTGAGTTCCAGCTCGTCCAGTGCCTTATAGAAGTCGGACATGATGATTTGAGTAGGGCGATTGGACATGTCGACCGAAACTCATCGTGGGGCCTATATACAGGCGGGAAGCCAGGCTGTTGCTTATCCGCTACCTTTCTCTTCCCTTTGGCTCATTCGGTTTCGGCTCCCTCAGATGGCATAGGGGTGATGGCCATTGGGTCGCAGCGCAGTTATACGATGTCGGCTCGCTTTGGCCAATTATGAGCTGCCGTCGTAACCCGCGCCATATATGCGCATCAAAGTGGAACGTTTGCACCTGTGTCTTTTGTTTGCAATATGTGCACCGCCGACTTGTGCGCAATTGATTGCGGCTGATTTTTGGAGGGATGCATGCAGTTGACATCGTGATCTCGCAATCAAGCACGACGCAAGTTGGAAATTATCGATTTTCTAGTATTGTGCATCATGTGCGTTCATTTACATTTGTACACGGCATGACCCCTGTGATCATAGGTGGGTGTTCGCGCTCCGTGTAGGAATTTTGGCGGCAAGCGGATCAGACCCCATGTTACCTTAGCCGCTAACGAAGCGATAAAGTAGGCTGTTTTCAAGAGTAGGAGTAGGATTACTGGTCCTCCTAGGTAGGTAACGACCCCTAGTACTGCTATTGACCCAGTGGCTCTACTGTGATTTTCCAGGATCTGCTGGCGTTCAGTAGCGGATCGATATTGGAAACCGTGAAGTCTCCAAACCACTGGCGATTGCGCATTAAACGCGGAGCCTCGCGGCCCTGGTAGGTGGTAGTAAAGGGTTCCGTTGAGAAGGAACTTGGCGGGGATCTCCGCGCAGTGTGCGTTACACTGTTCGTGTTGGGTGTTCGAAATGAAGGACTATGTTGTTCTTTTCATACGATGGCCCACATTTGATTAGAAACTGTTGGGAGTCACACGTGACCGTAACAATGGCTTGAGATGGTGACTTGCAGGTGGCTGTGAAGTGTGGGCCAATGGCACAGTCATAGCATCCCTTGAGTCCCCATACTTCGATGTCGCATTCCTGGCTTGACACCATTTCTGCGGTGTTTTGTACGATACTAGACTCGACTCTCAGCATTAGCTCCTCGTCGTTGGTCGTTGCGAAAGTGTTGCTTTCGACTGAGCGTGTTTGGACATAAGGTGTTCTCACTGGTAGTTGGTGATCTGTTTCCCGGAGTTGGTAGATCGATTCCTTAGGACAACGACAGCTGTAGACGTAATTTTCGCAGTTACACCTGATACGGTTTGTACAGGTTGCGAAATGCTTTTCGGCTTGGACGTAGCTGTCGCAGGCTACTGGCAACCGATAGTTGGGTGGCAGTAAATAGGACTGATTGCTAGAGACTGCGAAGCGTCTGTTGTACCCGGTAGGCGTCTGTACCGAGGCTACTGTGACGTTGAGATTGCTAAGAGTCCCAGTCACATAGGGTTTAAATGAATGATTGAAGGACTCTGAATAATTAGCAATTGATATTTCAACGTCAAGCCTTACGGTCGGACTCCAGTGGGTACATTTTACTACTTCGAATACTCGGGTATCAACCGGTTCGTGAGCGATTTTATAGAACCAGCAAGTAGGCAAAAGCATAAAGCACCCGCACAGGAATCCTCCACAGCTACTCAAGCATCCCGAGTAGCCAGGAAACTCGGCTGATTGTTGGAGTTCAGAGATGGTTTCGTTTGGAGAAATCGTCTCGCGCCGTTCTGGGGTGCATGATCCTGCTTGGGCGCACCTTTTCACGTGGCGAATGTGGGTATCCGTTGCTCTGGTGCTCTTTGAGCATTTGAAATCCACGCTTTGTTTCGTAAATTTTATTCGTCCTACTGTCTTGTTTGCGTAAAGCATTTCTAGACAGATTTCGGACTGCAGTCGGTTAAATAGTAGTTCTCGACTGTATTCGAAGTGGCATTGATTTTTCCCGTTGCATACCAGCTAAGTTGAGTGCCTCGTATAACCGTGTTGTCATGGGCTGGTAGGAGAAATTATGCACAGTAGCATGCACAATGCTAGGTGGCGATGTCCGTTCCTCCACGTGGTGCCACTGGAAACTGCTCGCTCTGCGAGCTAAGCTAAGCACGGACACTCGAATGCAGGCGACAGGCCCTTGTACATGCCGGCCTACGAAGACCCATGTCACATCACATGGTTGATGACGTTACATGAGTATCGAGATAGTGCTACGGCGTCCGCGGGAGCCGACGCGCACTCGCAGAGCCCGGCGAGTGTGAGAAGTATGCGAGGGTCCCTGATGCGAGGACGGCATCGGGGGGCAACTGAGCTAGTCCGAAAGTCCCGTAACGTAAGCAGGACCCGCGTGGCAACGCTGAATGTGGGTACGTTGACGGGCCGCTCGTGCGAGCTGGTTGAAGCACTGGAGCGTAGAAGAGTTGATTTCTGTGCGGTGCAGGAGACGAGGTGGTCCTGCCGCAAGTCTAGGGACATAGGACGAGGCTTCAAGGCCGTTCTATGTGGAAGTCCCAGGACCACCAGTGGAGTTGGAGTCATCGTCTCCGAACGATTTCGTGACTCGATTGTAAGCGTCGAACGCTTTGACGATCGATTGATGAAGATCGTTGTTGCCGCTAAGGAGCGACTCTATCACTTCTTCTCTGCGTATGCTCCGCAGACTGGCTGCTCCGATCAAGCCAAGGATGAGTTTTGGAGCCTGCTTGATGAGAAGACAGCAGAGGTGCCGTCGAAAGATGTCATCATAGTCGCTGGTGACCTTAATGGGCACGTCGGCGCGACGAAAGACGGGTACAGCTGTCATGGTGGATTCGGTTACGGGTCGCGTAACCCCGATGGTGAGCGTATCCTTGAATATGCGGAATCGCATAACCTCACCATAGTAAACACCGTATTTCGTAAACGCGACTCCCACCTCATCTCATACTATAGTGGGAGCTCCAAGTCTCAGATAGATTTCGTCCTTGTGAAGGATCGCGACCGAAGTCTTGTCACAGATGCGAAGGTCGTGCCGTATGAGACGGTCGCCCCACAGCACCGACCGCTGATCTGCACCCTAAAGATTACCCCTCCAAGGCAGAAGCAGGTCGAGCGATGCGGTGCACCGAGAATCAAGTGGTGGCGAATGAGAGAGAAGGAAGCAGCTGTGATTTCTCGCGTGCGGTTACCGACAGTCACAACTGTCGACGAAACTTGGAAGAAGGCTGCCGACGCGATACGTGAAGCTGCAAGGTTGGAGCTCGGCATCACGGTGCCTGGACGACGCAAGGTCGAAAAGCAGGCGTGGCTGTGGACAGATGATGTGAAAGCAAAAGTTCGAGAGAAGAAGACGCTATATCACGTGTTTCTCGGCGAAAAGACAGCCGATAACTGGCGGAAGTACCAAGAAGCGAGGAAAGCTGCAAAGAAGGCCGTGGCTGTTGCAAAAGCCACTCATTATGAAGATGTCAACGAGAAGCTCGAGTCACGCGATGGTGAGCGGTATCTATACCGACTTGCTAAGAGCCGCCATCGCCAAACCGAGGATATTGAAAAGTTTTTTGGCATCAATGATGAGAGCGGCCATCTTCTGACAGACCGCAAAAAGGCGCTGAAGCGATGGCGTGATTACTTCGAGAAAGTTTCCACTATGGAATTTCCTCACCCGGCCATCCCTTCTGTGGCCTCTGTTCACGGTCCCGTACACAAGATCACCGTGGAGGAGACAGAAGCGGCTCTGAGGAAGATGAGGTCAGGCAAAGCGACTGGGCCCGACGACGTGGCAGCTGATCTGTGGAAGTCAAAGCTGTGATACCCTGCTGAGTGGTTGGCGAAGTTCTTTAACCAGGTTGTGGCGGAGAAGAAGGTGCCTGAGTGTTGGCGCCAAAGCACGACGATTCCGATTTGGAAGAAGAAGGGCAGTCCTGCAGACTGCTCCAATTACCGTCCGATTCGCTTGCTCTCGCACAGCATGAAGATCTTTGAGCGAATTGTCGATGGTCGAATTCGTGACATCGTCCAGCTTTCCAGCAATCAGTGTGGTTTCGTAGCTGGCTGTGGCACCATTGATGCCATACATGCCGCCCGCCTCTTGTTAGAGAAGCATCGCGAGAAGCAGAAGCCAGTGCATATCGCCTTCCTCGACTTGGAAAAGGCCTTTGACCGCGTACCGCGTGAAGTGATATGGTACGCCTTGCGACGACATGGAGTTCCTGAAGAGCTCATAGAGTGGGTGCGAATCCTCTACTCTTCCCCAAAAAGTAGAGTTCAAGCTGCAGCTGGAACCTCGATGGAGTTCCCCATCTCTGTCGGAGTGCACCAGGGTTCTGCGCTTTCCCCACTCCTTTTTGTTGTCGTGATGGACGCCATTACACGAGATCTTCAGAAGCCAGTCCCCTGGACACTGCTTTATGCTGATGACGTAATGCTCGCTAGCGAAAATAAAGGTGAACTCGAGCGAGAGGTGCAAGCTTGGTGTGATCGCTTGGAGTGCTTTGGACTCAGATTGAACGTGAAGAAGACCGAGTATCTAACGACTGACGTTAATGAGTCCAGCTCCATCAAGGTTAACGGCATCGAGCTCCCACGCACTTCGGTTTTTAAGTACCTGGTATCAGCAGTAGCATCCGATGGCAATCTGATGATTGAAGTGAACTCACGCGTGAGTGCAGCTTGGTCCAAGTGGCGCTCGTTGACTTTCGTGCTCTGCGATAGGAAGATGCCATAGCGCTTGAAGTCAAAGATCTACAGGGCAGTCATCCGGCCGGTAGCGATGTACGGTGCTGAGTGTTGGCCTGCGACCAAGGAGGTTGAAACGCGCCTCAGCGTCATGGAGACAAAGATGCTGCGCTGGACGGCTGGAGTCTCGCTCCTGGACCGCATCCGAAACGATGTCATTCGGCAGAAGTTCGGTGTCGCGCCGATAGCGGACAAGATGCGCGAAGCTCGCTTACGATGGTACGGCCACGTTCTGCGCGGAGAAAAGACAGCGTCCGCAAGATAGGCCTTAAGTTCGAGGTGGTAGGAAAGCGGCCTAGAGGGCGTCCGAAGCAGCGCTGGTCTGACACGTTACATATAGACTTGAAGGTTGTTGGTGTCCACCCTGATCTAGCGCTGGATCGGGAGAGGTGGCGTCGTGACACCAGAATAGCGGGTCCCGCTACGAAGCGGGACAGACGCTGAAGAAGAAGAAGAAGAAGAAGAAGAAGAAGCATGCACAATGCTAGTAGTGCTGTTCCACCTAGTGGTGTAAGTTCGAAGCTGGGAGCACTAGCCTCTGTTCGACGTGGGTTTTCGCAATAATTGTTACTAGCTGAGGTCTTGCATTTTTTGGCTAGTTTAATTGTCACCCAGGTTATGGCTAGGATGACTGCGATGATCGAATAGACCATTACGCCGGCTGTGATAATGGCTCCAGCTGGCCAGCAATGGGGATTACCTAGAAGAGTCTTCGAGAGCAAGAACTGGTGATCGCAGAACTTGGGCCTTTCACAAGTTCTGCTTAGCTCTTGAATTCCTTGTTGTTCAAGGATTCTCAGCCGAACCTTAGCCCCGTGCTCTGTTGGAGAGACTGGAAGTAGGTATCTGATTGGCCGAGTGCTGTTATTGTCTACAGCACACCATACCTGTCGACAACTACAACAGCTGACAATTAGTGACAACTACAACCCCCCCCCCCCCCTTCCCCATCCTTCCTCCCAACACGCTCCTTCAGCACTTCTGTGCCAACAAACACACACACTCACTCACCCACAGACAATCGACCGTTCTCGCTTATATATAGTAGGATATTCAAGATTTTAAAATCTAATATCTCCGAGGTTATAAAGGCCTTTAAATCCTATGTACGTGCTATGGTGGAAGCTGGTACAACTGTCTTCAATCCAACTAAGAAGAAGGATATCGATCTTTTAGAAACTGTACGAAATAGTTTCACCAGAAAGCTTATGATGCGGTGTTTCTCGGCGGATTACAGCTCAATTCCATGCGCTCACCAACGGGCTCTTTATTTTCGTCTTTCGTCACTGAACGCTAGGTGCATTGCGGATCCTATTATGCTGTACAAAGTTCTAGTTAAAACGCTGGCTATCGATCCAGTAGATTTTGTCGATGGTGAACTGACACTTTCTCTAAGATGAAAGGTCATTCTTCGTCTTTCGATTGTTAGATCACGAATCGGGTTAGGATTCCTAACTTGTCGGATTCTCAAGGAGCTCAGTTTGCCAATTGGTAAGTACTAAGACCTGACGAGGTTATCTGTTGGCAAAGGCGCGGGACAGTGCCTGCGGAGACAATTAGCGCGGACTCGCGCAGTGACACCCGCCGCTTCGCACTCAGCCAGACAGCCCTCGCTGCGGAGGCGGTGGTGACCCTGCCAGCTACAGGAGCCTGTAGGTCGACCAGATTTGGTGTGATTACAATCGATAGAGGGATAGGAGGCTCACCATCAGACGGCTTGCATTGGCAGTCCAGAATATGGAACTGATTTGAACACTATCCTCTTCTATATCAGAATTTCAAGCTCTATCGAATGAGCCAGGAAAGAATCTTGCCTCAATAACCCTTACAACATTTTTTCAGGCGCAGTTAACTTTCGGTAAATATCAGTTTTTATTTGTATCAGAATTAACTACGAGGCATGCTTCCAGGCTACTGATGTGAACTCTACCATCTCCTGCATTATATCCTGTCTAGATAACCCTAAGGCGACTTTTTAGGCGCTGTTTGTTTTGATTAAATAGCAGTTTTTATTTATACCAGGACTAATTGCGAGGCCTTCTTCCATACAGCTTATGTAAACCATATCATCTCCTGTACAAGAATTTCGAGCTCTATCGAATGATCCAGAAAAGAACCCTGCCTCAACAGCCCTTGAAGCGATTTTTTTTCAGGCGTTGTTTATTTTTCGCTAAATATCGGTTTTTATTCACATATATCAGAATTAAATGCGAGACTTGCTTCCAGGCTAAAATTGCACGAGGATTCCAATTAAGTATACAAGAGATCATTTAACAGAAGTTTAAATCGTTTGTTTTAACTGGCATCTCTATAGCATTTCGTAACTGATTTCCCCATGGAGCTTTATAATGCACACACCATATACATATATCGAGACTAAGACTGGAGAGGTGGTTCATGAAATCTAATGTTCACCGAGAATAAATTTCATTACACAATGCTTCAAATTGCTCGTCCAGTCGTTTGTGGCTTCTAGCAGTTTTTGACCTCGCGTTCCACAGGCAATGTACCTGCATAGCCAATGTCTCCTTTGCCAATTAACGAGCTAGGAAACACTGATGAAATGCTTTGAAAAAACTGGAGTACTTCAGTGTTTTTAAGAGGTCTACCGACTATAAAATTGAACTCTTTGGGCAATTTCAGGCTGTGAACATGCTCTACACACTGAAGGATCATAATGTCGTTTTTAAAAAGGTTGAGCACTTGCGGTGCTCTTAGAAGGTCTCTCGTCTATCCAACTATATTTTTCGCACAATTTCAGCCTGGAAGCATGTCTCGCAATTAATTCTGATATAAATAAAAACTGATATTTAAGGAAGTAAACAACGCTTAAAAGCCGCCTTAAGGGTTTTTTGGACAAGATAATTTCTAGCTCATTTGATAGTGATCGAAGTTCTAGTACAGGAGATTGTAGAGCTCACATCAGTAGCCTGGAAGCATGCCTCGTAGTTAATTCTTATATAAATCAAAACTGATATTTACCGAAAGTTAACTGCGCCTGAAAAAATGTTGTAAGGGTTATTGAGACAAGATTCTTTCCTGGCTCATTCGATAGAGCTTGAAATTCTGATATAGAAGATGGTGGGGTTCAGATCAGTCCCCATTTTGTGGACTGCCAATGCAAGCCGTCTGGGCCTCCTATCCCTCTATCGATTGTAATCACACCAAGTCTGGTCGACCTACAGGCTCCTGTAGTTGGCAGGGTCACCATCGCCTCCGCGGCGAGAGCTGTATGGCTGAGTGCGAAGCGGCGGGTGTCACTGCGCGCGTCGACGCTAATTGTCTACGCAGGCACTGTCCCGCGCCTTTGCCCGCGCCGCTTTCAGGCAGAACGTCCCCCTCCCGGGGTCGTAGTGTGGCGTCGTCTGGAGTAGGGAGGGGGGGGGGGGGGTCGTACATTTTCGGTTTTTTCGGAGGATTCTCACCAATTAACAAGTAATAAGTTATTTTTTCCAGCTTGGCTACGACAATGCGGATACATACAAGGATTTGCGTTTCCTGGAGTAAGAAAAAGGATTGAGTATCGAAAAATTTTGTACAGTAAAAAATAAAAAATTCCTGTCCTCAGATTTAGAGTCGATGAAAGTCATTTATTTTTCCAGATTTTCCCCGGACGTCGTGGTCGTGGCAGTTTTACCTGAATGAGCGACAGCTACTTCCAAAATTGCACTCCTTAAAATTTCAAGTGTCAATTACTGAGAACGACCCATTACCCCTACAAGATCTTTGAAGCGCTCTTCGATCGACGAAGAAACGGCAGCCGAAGGACGAATTGCGTCCAAAAGAATTTTTTCTCTTCTGCAGGAAACAGCACCTGAAAGTGAAATCGTACCCTATAAAAATTTAAGCCCGTTTGACGCACAGTGATAAATCTGTGTTTTTCTGAAACGATCTTCTATATGATCAGACGTCTCGATTTAGCGGAAACAATATCAATCCAAATCACAATAGAATAATCTCATATTCTAATCATATAGAAGATGTTAGTTTTAGAACCTGTGTTTCAAAGCATAAAACTCACATTTAAAGCATTTGAAGCACTCATCAAATCGACTACGGAGCGGCAAATGAATGATGGACGATGGCATTCCCATGGAACATTATTTAGATCCTAAGGAAACATCATAAAAATGAAAATGAGGCCTACAAAAATCTAGGACCGTATAGCAAAAAAACCAAGCTCCACAGCGATGACGGAGCTGCGATGGCGATATGATTGGGATGAATAGTATACAGAATCCTTGTTTTTTATGAAAACAAATTTTTTAACCAAAGCAGACCACCCATATGGATGAAATTTAGCCACAAAAATTTGCAAGAACCATTTTCTAAAAAAGAAGTTCTTCACGCGGGATTTATGGTTCAATTTTCGAGCGAAAAAAAACTGCAGGGATTTTTTATATACTCATTTCTCGGTAAGCTTTTCGATGTTTCGAGAATTCCGCTAGCTTTTCTGAAAGAAGATAAAATGCGCTTTCTCGGTATGTAGGCAGCGATCTCCAAAAAAGGGCCTTCAAGTGCGGCGGGAGTGGTCCAATTTTTGGTCCATTTCGCGAAAACACGTACCGGAAATCGAACCCCTCCGCCGCGCATAAAGATCCTTTTTTAGAAAGCATCTTTGTAACAATAAGAAAGCGCTTTATCTCTAATTTTTGACGAACAAATGGAATTTTTAAATTTTGAAAAATTGGTCGAGTTATGAATATTTTTGTGAGATCACTCTGATGACGACGGTGAAGGGTCGATCCGAGATTCAGTTCACGACTTTACAAAATTGATCATAACTCGGCTTGTTTTTTCAAAATTAAAAATTTCGTTAGCTTATCAAAAAATAGAGCAAATATGCTTTCTAATCATATAGGAACGGGTTTCTGAAAAAGGGTCTTCATTCGCGTCCAGGGGGTTCAATTTTCGGTACGTATTTTCGCGAAAGGGACCAGAAATTAGACCCCTCCCGCCGCACTTGAAGACCCTTTTTTGGAGATCGCTACCAACACAACGAGAAAGCGCACTTCATCTTGTTCAGAAAAGCTAGCGAGATTCTGGAAACTTCGAAAATCTTACCGAGTTATGAGCATTTTTGTGAAATCCCTACAATTTATTTCGCTCGAAAACTGAACCATCCATCGCGCATGAAAAACTCCTTAGAAAATAGGTCTTACACATTGGAAAAACGCTTTTTTCTGATTTTTGAAAAATTTCAAATTTTGAAAAACTAGTTACGAACCTTTTGAGAACGTTCAAATTTATGCTCCGATGACGTTGGTGCAAAGTCAATCAGAGGTTCAACCTGTTCGATTCAGAAAATCATGATTTTTACTGTCCATTGATCAAGACTTGAAAGTTTTTGAGGCAGAATTTTATCCGTATGGGTGGTTCACTTCAGCTAAAAAATGATTTTGTTTTCAGGAAAAGCAAGAACTTTATATATGATCCATCCTAATCACATCACCATCGCAGTTGCTCGTCATCGCTGTAGAGCTTGTTTTTTTTTGCGATAGTATACGCAGGGCTTGGATTTTTGTAGAATTCATTTTCATTTTTTATGATGTTTTCCTAGGATGAAAGAACATTATTTCCATGGGAATTCCATCGTCCACCATTCGTTTGCAGCTCCGTACTCGATTCGATAAGGAAAGCACTTAAGTTGTCGCCAGAAGGTAACACTCGAAATTTTATATAATCCAATTTTAGAGCTCAATTTCAAATGCACACGTCGCTCCTTCAGGTAGAAAAATGTGTTGTGTCCATGACGTCCTGAAAGAAACAAAAACCTGCACAAATTGAAGTGATGATGATGATTGTAAGATTGCTAAGAGAAAATCTTTATTTTGAAGTGTCTAAAAATAGTATTCAAGACATTAAAGAATTTTATTGTGTTGTCAAAGCATGTATTGTTCAATGCTTTCTTCTCATTGTTATCTTAAGGGTCGCAACCGCACCTGAAAAGAAGAACTAAGGGTTCAAAACGCACATAAAACCTTGAAGAAACCAAGACATATAAAGAATAAAACAGTGAAAAAGAGAGGGAGGGGTCGCACGAATTCCGCCTCGGAGGGAGTCGTAAATTTCAAAAATCAAAAATCGAACCCCACGCTCGATCCTGATCTGGAGAAAACTGGAGTATCACTTAACGCAGACAGAGTGTGATGCCGTTCAATTTTATCTAAATTTACGGAACGCATTTGTAGTACAGTGATACGAAAGGAGAGGAATGCCGATAATCCGTTCGAAGTGAGCGACATCATGGACGCGATTGACGATATCATCACGCTACAGGAAACGACCGAAGACAACGAGGACTTCGTTTAGAACCAACAATCACAAATCAAACAACTTCGTGAGGTCACACACCACCCCTCAACAAACGAAGCATGTTGCCAAACGAAGGATCTGCTTGTGTGGAGGATCCCATCCTCCTCAGTACAAATTTCTAGCACCTGAAGTACGACGAATGGAAGCCAGACGATAAGTATTATGCTAGAAGTGCTGGTCACACAGATCGAAACTCTGTACAGCGCCCAAAATGCAATAAGGATCACCATTCGTCTCTATGCATTGGGACAAGCGGTAGAACAGGTCAAGCCGAAAGGGCGCAAACCCAACCGCGAAGTTCAGCTTCTCAACGACCACTAGCGTCTTCTCTGTTGCCCAACCCGCTTCAAGACCCAGCAGCAAAGAAATAGCAATTATTCCCGGGTTAGTGATCGAGGTCAAACATTAAGCAACTCGGTGTCTCAACCACCGCTACTGGAACAGTATGTGCTACAAATTGCTTCAGCACTCATATTCAACGAAACAGAATCAAAGTACGAATCAATTGCAATGCTGCTTGATTCGGGTCCTCAAAGAAGCTTTATCAAAACAAGATTTGATAGATTGCTGGCTCTTCCAATAATAAGCTCAACCTAGTTTACAACTACTGGAATGGGAGAGCTACAGGAAACTTAATTCTAGCGAGCAGCGGGTTACGCTGAAGGACAACCACGGCGTTGAAAAACTACATAGCCTGCCAGTCTTCACCAGGATAAACTGACTGCTATTTATAACGAAGGTTGCGAAATTATCCAGGGCCCATTCATCAACGACTTACAGCAATTCAACATGGGAAATTACAGCCAGAATCTCTGGTAGCTCTGCTTATCAAGCGATATAGTTGTCCTTACTACTTACTGATGCGATGCAGAGAGCACTCGACTTGTTGAAGCTGTGAAATGCTTCGATATCACTCTCTATGAAATGGAGCACAACGCGCATGGGGCCCGATTCATCAACGACTCACGAAACTTTAACGGAGAATTCTAAGAGAAAATCTCAGACAACGCGGCTTATCGAACGATATGATGAGCGATAAGCCGCGTTATCTGAGTTTTCCGCTGTGAATTGTCTGTTAAAGTTGTGTAAGTCGTTGATGAATCCGATCCCAGAACAGACATTCCATCATCAAGGAGAAATTCACTATGGCCCAACGAGGACTACTTCTCCGTGATATGTCGCAAACACTATTATTGGGCAGGATCTCCTCAACAGGGTTATCGACCACGAAACCTCTGTTATCGTGCTGCCGTCTGGATTGATTTAAACGACAACAAGCTTAGACTGCACTGCACTGCTCCGGTGCTTTTGATAAAACCGCTTTTCTAACAAAGAATAGCACTTCTGAATACAGTTTTCTGATTATCGCAACGCCATCGCTGACACTAAAGACGACGACAAAGAGAATGTCAAGCATCTGCATGAATCGCTGTCAATTCATGGATCTCTACAGGAAAACCATTAGAATCGAAAACGGAAGAATCACTGCCGGTTTTCCTTTCACGGACGAGGAGAGAAACCTCAAGGACAACTTCAACGTCGCAATTCGTCGACTGCAGAATCTGTTGCACAGCGATACAAAGAGAAATTCAATCAGTATAACGACACGCTTTCTATAACGACCTGCAGGAGGGTATCATTGAGGAGGATAAGGAAGAGGACAGCAGACTAACAACTTACAACCTCCCACACAGACATATGTGGACACCGTCGAAATCCCCTAAGCTACGAGTGGTGTTTGACGCTTCTCGCTCAAGTTTCTGTACGTAAGCTACCTGTTTCTAGAAGGAAATAATGCAGATGATCTACTCACAAATACACCATGTCAAAGGCGTTATTTTCGTCAATAGGGATGAACTTACGAGACTATTTGTCTAATTCCGCCTATGTCAGCAGGAAGATAGACGACTCTGATCGAGCCGCATTCATCGACTTCAAGGTGCTTGGAATTATTAAATACCAAGCGTACTTTTGCGAGTCAAATGAAAGGATGCTGCTATGACCCCCTTGGATTGCTAACGCCGATTATAATTACAGCAAAGATTTTCCTTCAAACCTGCATAAGAAAAGTGTGGATGGAGCGTTCCACTTTCGGACGAAGACGAAGCGACATGGAAAACCATCAATTCAGAAATAAACGGCTTCGAAATTACCTCACCAGGAAGGTTATAGAGAAGAAAAGTTCCACAAAGCATAGGTTATCTGTATTCGTAGATAGTCCTAAAAGAGATGCCTGCAGCATCTACGCCGTGACGATATCATGCGGAAATAGGAAGCATTCGCGACTGTTCACGCCAAAATCCAAGATTGCCCCCATAAGCAAGGAGCAAACGATACCAAGGCTCGAGCTCATATTAATCTTCATAGGATTGAGCTTTCCTGAGTCAACTATTCAAAGGATAGACCCAAAGTTTGAGCAGGTCAAGTATTTAGCGATTCTACTATCACGCTATGCAGGGTTCAAGAAAACAGACGGTTACTTTCAATCGTCTCCACCTCGTCCAGAAAATAGGCTCTATTGCAAAACGACTTGAAGAATCCGCTAAAGTAGTCTTCTTACATGTGCCTACGAACAAGAACATTGCCGACTGTGCCACACGAAGAGTTAGTAATGTGTAAAGTAAAATTTAATCATTATGCTAAGACTAAGAATAATAGTCTCATTTTTTGTTCTACGAATCCCAAGGTTATTAGAAATACGCGTTGTTGTTCAATATGTGATTTAGACCTTATTGTGCAAAATAATAAATAAAAATGTCACCTTAGCAGTTTTTTGGCTTCAAGCATTTTTACAAACATGCATGGTAGTTTTCTTGGCTATTTAATCAGACACGTGTCATAATTCAGAATAAAAGGTCATTTCGAAGATAAATTATGACTTGTAAAAAAAGGGGGCAATAGGAAGCGAACCAACGACGTCGCATCCGACGAATCAGGATCACTACCCCTGCGCCACCATCGCACCTGGCGAGCCCTTCTTACGGAGCCCCGAATACTCGCCACTCTCGCGCCAGCAGTGTCGCACGACCAGCCTGAGGTGAGACCACCCGATTTCGGCAGGCCATAACTCGCTCAGAAGTTTCATTTTGCAATTTTGACGCGTATTCGTATTCGCAATCATCATTCCGAGATCTTTCCAATGATCCCGGTCTCAACTTGAAGTTCCATGGGAGGTCGAAACACTTCCTTAGTAAGTAGCAGGAATGACCAAAAACTTCTTCTAGGCGTAGCCAGTAAGCAATATGTTGGAACTAGATGTGATAGCATCTCGAAAAAAGGCGGTGGTGAGTGCTTCTGGTGAAGAAAACATTTTTGTACTGTGAAGTATTCAAGGAGTCAGTGGCAAATTGCTACGAGATTTTAGTGTGTGACTGTGTGGGAACAAGACCTTATTGAATTCCGAGTCATATGTGCATAGAGCCCCCAACTGCAGTCCTTCAAGTTCATATCAGTTGCCCAAAGCTGTAAGTGACTTTTCTGCAAAAAATATGGCAGCACCTTTACCTGGAGAATTATATCTTCCGAAGATGATGTCACACAGTTTGTGTCAGCTCCAACCAGGGAGGCTCAATATTGAAAATTGTTCTGTGTAACAAGCAAGGTTTTGTTAAATACTTAGTCACAGGTACTACGTAGGCAGTAGCAACTACGTCACAGTTATATTTCAGCTAGAACTTAAAAACAAGGAAGCTATATGGGTTCCCAATTTCAAAAATGCTGATATTATCAAACTGAAGCGTACTTAACCAACATTGATTGGATTGGTATATTCAACTCTGGGAGTACACTACAGAGGAAGTTGTGCATACATGAATTAGACTTTCCTACCCATATCAGACTAATGGCTTGTCGTCGTTTTCTTCCTTCGACGTAGGTGACTACGATAGGCGAAGCTGAGAACCGGTCGATGTATGAGCAACATCAAAACGGCAGAATAAGGCTCTTTATCGATATAATGTGTACCTTGAAAAGAAAGTGGCTCAGTCGAAGGACAAGTCAGCCTTCTATAAGTTTATAAGGCTTCGTACTGGAAAGCACGATGCGATTGCTACCTTGATTAAAAACGATAGGAAGCTGGCCTGCGATGAAGGAGACAAAGCTAACCTATCAGGCGAAGTGCTTAACGAGGTATGCAATAAGGAAGAAAGAGGAGGCGAGAACCTACTTGTTGTTGATACCGAAGAGTTGCCGCGTTTCCCGCAAATGAACGATACCGTATGGTTTCACAAAGACGAAATTATTGAAGTGTTATTACCGTCACCATCACCACTCACTACCTGTATATAAAACAGTTTAACGAGTGATCTAACCTACGTGAGATACGCCGCATGATCCATAACGCGGTCCGTCGAGTGATCTAACCTGAGCGATCTAACCTCATCATCTACAGCGCGGGCAAAATTTGCTATTGAACGTAGGATGTTGCTGTAGCATCTTATTGACTACTACTTAACACAGCAGCACCTGCGCTCGTTTCTGAGCGTCCAGATTCAGAAGCCGTGCCGACAACATCGTTCCAGGAGCATAAAAGGACCACTAAAGGGGTAAGAGTAGAAGAGGGACTTCGAGGGTGGAGAACCGACAGCGACTAGAAAGGAGCGACATGGAAAAGGCTTCGGGATGAGGGGTCGATGGGGAAATAATGAAGCAAGGCAGGAGGTGGCACCCAGAAGGGTTAGGCAATAAGAAGAGACCAGTAGAGAGTTAACAATAAGGGGGGGGGCAGTAAGGAGGATTAGTAAGGGAGACTGGATTTAGAAGATGTGATACCGATATCGCTCGATGGGCGTTCACTAGCCGTCGTCGTGCTATGAGCGTGGGAGGAAACTTAATTGGGGCAAAAAATAAGGAGGACTACAAGGGGGAGGGCGAGAGAGAGCGACCAGGAAGAAGGGCTTTGGAGGCAGTACAAGGACTGGGAACCAGTACGAAAGAAGCCGTAAGGGATTTCATACGGGAAACAAGGAATCTGCCATCTGCGCAGCTTCTTCACGCTCGGCATAGCGGCAACTGTGCGCGCTTTTGAGTCCCTGGATTCGGAAGACGGGTCTTCTGAGCTTCTGGATCTAGAAGACGGGCCCCTACGTGGTCCTCACATGCTCAGGCAGACGTACTATTCACGCGGACCACTTGCGAGAAGGTGGAGAAGGGCAGTAAGGGGGACTTCTAGAGTGAACAAGGGAGGGAAGACCAGGAAGGAAACGAACAACCTGGAGGAGAGACCAACACAGGAAACCAGCAAGAAGAGACCAGTAAGGAGCCAATAGTGGAAACAAAGAAGTGGGCCAGGTGTTTGGACCAGGAAAATGGGACTAAAGAGGGGAGGGAAGGCGATTTGGTGGATAACCAATGGGTTGCTTTATTATTCAGTGAAATAAAGGTCTATTCTCACGTTGTTATAGTAGAACCCTGAATAGTGGAACATGCGTACACAATTTCAGTGGACGTAGCCGCGATATGGCGACATTCTGGCCGCAATCGGTATCATAGGAGTAGACCTAAAAAAGATGCCGCACTCAAGCGCCATGACGTGTCCCATAAAATAGAACACAATAGTAGATTAATATATCTAGATATAGACCCTGGTTGGGTATATTCACAACACTGAGGCAGGGCCCGATGGACGGTAGCCATAATCGTGTCACTCATATTTATTTCAAAGACTAAATGGCACATAAAATCGTTAGAAATAGTGCAACTATTGTGAGTACAATTAACAATTACGCACAGTATGTTTCAATAACATTACATTGGAATTAATTGAATTAATTGAAATAATTAATTAAATGAATTAATGAAGTTAATAGTTTACAACGAATTGCAGTTAATCACTTAGAACACAGGATGGATACCTAACACTTCTTACAAATATTTCTATTTTTGTAAATTAGTTTGACGTCAGCTGGATCCATTCCAGGCTTGTTTCTGCATTCCGCTGCTTGATGCCCGGCCACAAAGCAGACCTCACAGTGTCTGCTATGTGATAATGTAGGGCAGTCTGGTTGCTGTTGCATAAACTTCTTCTTCATTGCATCGAACTCTATAGTCCATGCATCAAGTGATCGAGTTCTAACGTCAATGCATCGCAGTTGACTTCTTGAATCCCATGCATAATCGTATAGAAGATGTCGCGAATACCTTAACTGGCTTTTGCCTGTTTCGCTCTGCGATACCAGCAGAGTGCGTAGCGTGATCTTCGGTGGAGGTATCGCCTTGCTCAATCGTTGCTCGAATGGCTCGGCGTCGTCGGTGCTTGCAGAGGGTCTGCGAAGAGCTTCTGTCGTTGCTTCAATAAGAGACGATACTTCTTGGGAGCCGAATTTTGAAATCCAGCCGTAACTGCTTCGGCACCAGAGATTTCCATATCGAAAAGACCTTCCGATATGTTACGTGGAGTTGGCGCAGATGAGACTCTTGGCGAGGCATGACGTTGACCGTTGGGATTATGCAGCAACGTCCGTCACTAGCTTTTATTGGCAGCGCATATCTAACCCCTGCACAGTCGTTTCTTCTACAAGGGTTGGTAAGGTGTTATATTTGATAAGGATGCGATAGTGGCGGTTACTATCGTGAGGTGAGAGTAGTTAGCTACCAGACGTTAAACGGCCTGCCGGCCGCCAAACGTCTGGTTGGGGGCTTCGCCCCAAACACGGAGGATAGAACACCCCGAACGTCGTCTTGTCATTTTTAGGCTTTCTCTCATCCATTACAGTATAAAAACTGGTTTTGCTATAAAATGGTATAGCAGAATACGGTAGGGCAAAATCTTCAAAACTGCTCCCATGGTGCCTCACCCTCTATTGCACGTACGCCATTCATTCTCTGAAGTACTCGTTCTATTTATTACTTATGGTCTCGTTTTAATGGTTCTATTACTAGTCCCTTTACTGAACCCTCTTAACTGGTAACACGTCGTTTGAATCCGGACAGGCTTTTCGCGACATCAGTGACACCTCTTCTCAACCCAGGCACCTGATAAAGGACGTCGGTGACATGCCTTCTCAAGCCGGACGTTGTTTGCGTGACACGTCTTTTTAACCCAGACAAATTACGCGACATCAGTGACACATCGTCTGACTCCGAACATCCCTTGCTCGACATCAGTGCCACCTATTCTCAACCTGGACGTCCTTTGCGCGACATTGGTGACATGTGTTCTAAATCCAGACGCCTGTTGAATGACGTCGATAACACCTCTCCTGAACTCGGACGCTCGCTTTAACGACGTCGTTTACACATGTTTGGAACTGGGACGCCCTTTGCGTGACATTGGCGACACGTCTTCTGATCGCTCTCAACAAGACGTAGGTGACACCATACAACTACAACCCCCATTCCCACACTTCCTACCAACACTGTCCTCCAGCACTTCCGTGCAAACAAACAAACACACAGACAAAGACCTCGCTTATATATAGTAGGATATGATTTTTTTTACTAGTCTTTGTCTTAGCATAACGAGATGAATGCTCTTGTTCGTAGGCACATGGAAGAAGACTACTTGAGCGGATTCTCGAAGGCGTTTTGCAATAGAGCCTATTTTCGGGACGAGGGTGGAGACGATTGATGGTAACCGTCTGTTTTCTTGAACCCTGCATAGCGCGATAGTCAAATCGCTAAATACTTGATCTGCTCAAACTTTGGGTCCATCCTTTGAATAGTTGACTCAGCAAGGTTCAATCGGATGATTATTGAGAGGAGCTCGAGCCTTGGTATCGTTTTCTCCTTGCTTATGGGAGCAATCTTGGATTTTGGCGTGAACAGTCGCGAATCCTTCCTATTTCCGCATGATATCGTCATGTCGTGGTGGCGATGTCCGTTCCTCCACGTGGCGCCACTGGAAACTGCTCCCTCTGGGATCTAAGCTAATCGCTGACACTCGATTGCAGGCGACAGGTCCTTGTGACAGGCCGGCCTTCGAAGATCCATGTTATATCACATGGTTGATGATGCTCAAGAGATTTCGAGATAGTGCTACGGCGTCCGTGGGAGCCGACGCGCACTCGCAAAGCCCGGCGAGTGTGGAAAGTATGCGAGGGTCCCTTATGTGAGGACGGCATCGTGGGCAACTGAACTAGTCCGAAAGTCCCGCAACGTAGGCAAGACCCGCGTAGCAAGATTGAATGTGGGTACGTTGACGGGCCGTTCATGCGAGTTGGTTGAAGCACTGGAGCAAAGAAAGATAGAATTCTGTGCGGTGCAGGGGACGAGGTGGTCCTGCTGCAAGTTGAAGGACATTGGCCGCGGCTTCAAGGCCTTTTTGTGCGGCAGTCGCAGGACAACCTGTGGTGCTGGTATGATCGTCTCCGAACGTTTCCGTGACGCGATAGCAAGGTAGATCGTTTCGATGACCGCTTGATGAAGATTGTTGTCGCCTTAGAACAGCAACTATGCCATTTCTTTTCTGCATATGTTCCGCAGACTGGCTGTTCCGAGCAAACCAAGGACGAGTTCTGGTCCCTGCTTGACGAGAAGACAGCGGAAGTGCCGTCAAAAGGTAGGATTGTTGACAGCTGACCTTAACGGTCACGTCGGAGCAACGAAAGACGGCTACAGCTGTCATGGTTGTTTTGGCTATGGGTCGTGAATACCAAATTTCGAAAGCGTGACCCCCACCTCATCTTGTTTTATAGCGGGAAGCCAAAACGCAGATCGACTATGTCCTTGTTAGGCGTCGCGACCAAAGCCTTGTCACAGATGCGAAGACCGTGCCGTATGAAACGGTTGCTACGCAACACCATCCTTTGATCTGATCGCTGAAGATCACACCTCCGAAGTGTAAACATGTCGAGCGATGCGGGTCGGCTAAAATCAGATGGTAGCGACTGAAAGAGAAGGAAGCGGCAGTTATATCTTGCATGTTGCCGACGGTGAAAACTGTCAACGAAGCCTGGAAGGATGCTATCGATCTGATAATTCGGGCTGCACGCTTCGAACTTTGCACAACGAAGCCTTGACGATGCTGGGTCGACAAGCAGGCATGGCTGTGGACTGACTATGTCAGAGAATAAGTCCGAGAAGAGAAAATGTTCTATCACATATTTATCGGTGATAAAACGGTTCACAATTGGCGGAATTATCGACAAGCAAAGAAAGCGGCAAAGAAGGAGTGGCTGCTGCTAAAGCCGCATACTACGCTAAAGCCAGCAGAAGATTGGAAATGCGCGATGGTGAGCGCTATTTTTAGTGACTCGCCAAAGCTCGCCGTCGCGAAGCAGAAGACATCGAGAAGTCCTTTGGCATTAACGACGAGAACGGTTATCTTCCGATGGATCGTAAGAGGGCTGTGAAGCGATGGCACGACAACTTCGAGGAGATTTCGATTGCTGAATTTGCCCATCCTGCTATTCCTTTTGCGAAACCGAAGCAGCCCTGAGGAAGATGAAGTCAGGCAAAGCCACCGATCCCGATGACCTGCCAGCCGGCCTATGGAAGTCGAAGGGCTGGTGTCCTTCTGACTGGTCGACAGAGTTTTTCAGTCAGATTGTTGCTGAGAAGAAAGTGCCCGAGAGCTGGCAGCAAAGCGCGACCATCCTGATGTGAAAGAAGAAGGGCAGTCCTGCGGACTGCGCTAGTTACCGCCCGATTCGCCTTCTTTCGCACACCATAATAATCTTTGAGCAAATTGTCGATGGACGAATCCGTGAATTTGTCAAGCCCTCCGACAACCAGTGCGGCTTTGTGTCTGGTTGTGGGACCATTGATGTTATACACACCGTCCGCCTCCTGGTGGAGAAGCACCGCGAGAAACAGAAACCGGTGCATTTTGCCTTCCTGGACTTGGAGAAGGCCTTCGACCGCGTTCCGCGAGATGTTATATGGTACGCGTTGCGAGAACATGGTGTTCCTGAAGAGCTTATTGAGTGGGTGCGCACTCTGTACTCTTGCCCAAGGAGTCGAGTGCGAGCGCCAGCGGGCACCTCGACGGAATTTCCCATCTCTGTAGGGGTGCATCAGGGATCTGCGCTATCTCCTTTGCTCCTTGTCGTCGTGATGGACGCAATATCACGAGATCTCCAAATGGCGGCACCTTGGACATTGCTGTATGTTGACGACGTCATGCTTGCATGTGAAGATAAAACCGAACTCGAGCGACAGGCACAGGCGTGGTGCGATCGCTTGGCACTGTTTGGTTTTGAGATAAACGTCAAAAAGACGGAGTACTTGACGACGGTTGTGAATGATCCATTAAGATCAATGGTACTGAGCTCTCACGAGTTACATCTTTCAAGTATCTCGGATCAACAGTCACGTCCGATGGCAGCCTAAAGTTGGAGGTGAACGCACGTGTGAGTGCAGCCTGGTCCAAATGGGGATCGTTGACTGGGGTGCTTTTCGACAGGATAATACCTGAGCACCTCAAATCGAAGGTTTACAGAACAGTCGTTCGCCTAATAGCGACGTACGGTGCTGAGTGCTGACCCCTGACGAATGAAATTGAAAGCTGCCTCAGTGTAATAGAGACGAAAATGTTACGGTGAACGGCTGGAGTTACGCGTTTGGACCGCGTTCGCAACGACGCCATACGACAGAGGTTCGGTTCCGCCCCGATAGCCGGGAAGCTGCGCGAAGCTCCTCTTCGATGGTACGGCCAGGTCCTTCGCGCTAACGACGACACCGTCCGGAAGATAGGCCTGAACCTTGAGGTTCCTGAAAAGCGGCCCAGGGGACGCCCGAAGCAATGTTGGCTATACACATTGCATTTGGACTTGAAGATGGCTGGTGTGCACCCTGATCAAGCATTTGATTGGGAGAATCGGTGTCAAAGCACCAGAAGAGCGGAGCCCGCCACCAAGCGGGACAGACGCTAATGAAAATGACGATGATAATGATGATCGTCATGGCGTAGATGCTGCATGCGTAAGCTCTTTTAGAACTATCTACGAATACAGACCCGATATCTGTTGTTGTAGAGAACCCACTTTCATCTGCAGCTATAATACGGCTTACAGAAGGCTCATTTTTAAAGCGACCTGGCAGTAAGTGTCGAAACGTGCCAGACGCTGCTCATCGGTCCACTCATGAGGCCCTCCTTCGACATCTTCTTCTCCTTGCCGATTCTCGCCCAATTTCTTATCGTAAACGACCCATTTCTTATTATTGTGTAGCTCAAGGTCTTCTACTAACCTACGTGTTTTATCTCCGGGTTAGCTTCGGCGACTCTCCTCAAAACGTCATTGACAAGTGACGATCTGTGCCGGCATTTTCCTTCGAGATGGCCAGAAGCGAATTTCTCGAAGCCCCACAGTTCGTTCGCAAGGACAGCCCGTACCAAAAGCACTGCTAAGGTTACGGGATGCCTGTGCCGCTGAATGTATCAAGTTAAATTCGTAAGGCATGATGACTAGATAGTCGTGTCGGATCATGACTTTAAGGAGCCCTGGAAAAGGTCGGCTAGAAAAACTAGTGCGAAATCCACATATGTTTTTTGAAGGAGCGATAAAATCCTACCAAACGGTATGTCAGACTTTCCCTGGGATAGAATCTTCTCCTCATTCTTCAGCGTTTGTCCCGCTTCGTCACAGGGTCCGCTCTCTTGGTGTGATGACGCCACCTTTCCCGTTCCTGCGCTTGATCAGGGTGAACGCCAGTTACTTTCATGTCCTTGTGTTACTTATCCTACTTCGGGCGACTTCTAGGCCGCTTTCCTGACACCTCCAACTCAAGGCCTATCTTGCGGACGCTGTCCTCTTTCCCACGCAGAACGTGGCCGTACCATCGCACGCGAGCTTCGCGCATCTTGTCCGCTATCGGCGCGACACCGAACTTCTGCCGAATGACATCGTTTCGGATGCGGTCCAGGAGCGAGACTCCAGCCGTCCAGCGCAGCATCTTTGTCTCCATGACGCTGAGGCGCGTTTCAACCTCCTTGGTCGCAGGCCAACACTCAGCGCCGTCTATCGCGACTGGCTGGACGACGGTTCTATAGATCTTTGACTTTAAGCGCTCTTACATCTTCTTGTCGCAGAGCACGCCAGTCAGCGAACGCCACTTGGACCAAGCTGCACTCACGCTTCAGCTCACTTCAACCATCAGACCGCCGTCAGACGCTATTACTGATCCTAGGTATTTAAACACCGAAGTGCCTGCAGTTCAGTACCGTTAATCTTAATGGAGCAGGACTCGTTCACGTGAGTCGTTAGGTACTCGGTCTTCCTGACGTTCAATTTGAGACCGAACCTCGCCAGACGGTCGCACCATGATTGCACCTGCCGCTCGAGATCATCTTTGTCTTCGCAAGCAAGCATCACGTCATTAAAATAAAGCAGCGTCCATGGAACAGGCTGCTGAAGATCTTGCGTAATTGCATCTATGGCGACAACAAGAAGGAGTGTGGAAAGCGCAGAACCTTGGTGCACCCAAACAGAGATGGGAAACTCCATGGAAACTCCATTGGGGATCCAGCTGCAGCTTGCACTCTACCCTCTGGGCAAGAGTAGAGAATCCGCATCCACTCTATGAGTTCCTAGGGTACGTTGTGTTGTCGTAAGGCGTACCATAAAAGCTCACGATGTACGCGGTCGAAGGCCTTCTCCAAGTTGAACTGGTATCCACCCTGACCTAACACGGGATCGGGAAAGATGGCGACATGGCACCAAAAAAGCGGACCCCGCCATAAAGCGGGACAAACGCTGAAGAAGAAAAAGAAGAAGAAGAAGAAGAAGAAGAAGACGACGAAGAAGAAGATATACCTCAAAACAGAGATTAATTTTGCGACATCCTAATAAATAGTATGAAATTTGTTGGGACTGTAAACAAACGTTTAGGCACAGACAGATAGATTATTTAGAGTGAAGCGACTTAACTCCGACATTATTTGTGGGCCACCATGACTGATCAGTAGGTTAGGTTATGTCTGTTCGACACAGAAATTTCGAGCTTGGTTTGTCGCAACGAGATGTACTCAGGATTTGCTAAAAATACTGACAAGCTATTCACCGCCGGGCATGCTGGTAGAAGCTGCTGTACTTGAAACAATAACAACAACTGTGTGGCAGTGTCGAGTTGATGCGCTCGTCAGCTTCACCTAATGGTAGTTCAACCAAACAGCCCCATTTCAGACGTATCAAACGACTGACGAGAGCAAGCGAGAGATCACCATAGCGCTCAATATATGGAAGCAATCACTGGAAGCAGAAAATAAGAGAGTTCGTCTTCTTTTACCCAGACGATTTTCAAAAATCGCTATGTAATGTTCTTGATGGTTTGCTAAACAATATGTTTCCAGTAGATCTCCATTCGCCTTGACGTTTCGACTGAAACGTCGCCTTCAGAGTGCAAGTAATCGTGGTGCAAGATGCTTGGTAAGCAATTTACTCCACCCTGAGCCTAAACTGACCAGAGGTTTTGGCACAAGCTTAGGAGCATCCATGTCAAATCTAGGAACAGATCAACTCATGCACAGATCTGATTTTTTTGGAGTGGATGACTACGCCCGGTTTCGTAGCCCGGGCGTAGTCGTCCACCTCTAGTTCACCGAACAAGATACGATGCGCAGCCACAGTATAAGTGCACGTTCTTTGACCTGCACGTCACAAACTAGTTCTACAGGCCGCAATGTGAATTAAAAGGCAGGATTTTACTGATCATATAAAAGTTTTCATTCCTGCTGTTCACAGCTTGATTTTCACTTAAAATGCATGACGCTTCTAATGCTTTGCTTCTGCTCTTGTATAATCACCAAATCTTACATTTCACGCCATAGTCGTTACCGAGACGTGCATCACCCTTAGCTATGCAAGCGGACCATCTGTTGACCCTTGGCTTTTACACCTTGCTATTACAAGGTGGGGACGAGTAATGTGAAGATTGGAATCCATAAGGCTGATGCGACTAACGGCTGGCGCAACTATGGTGGCAAATATACAATTTCGGGTATTGAACTGGATATCTCGGAAGAAACCCCAATAAAAGTTCTCTCGATTTTAAGTTAAGATCTAGCCGTGAAAAACAGTAACGAAGGCTTCTGTAGGACCCATGAAGTGTTGCCTTTCGTTTCGCATTGCGGCCGTAGAGAGACCAGTTGATGGCATGTAGGCCAAAGAGCGCACACCTATGCTTTGGCTGCACATTGTGTCTTCTTCGGTCAACTAGTAGTGAATAACTGAGGCGAATCTGTGCTTGAGTTTATCTCGCCTCCTAGACTTCATTCGAATGCTCTCGGGCATGTGCCAGAAGCGCTAGGGCGGTTGATGCACTTGGAGGAGCAAATTCCTATGAAATATTGCACCACTCCCTCTGAGGCGACAATTCCGTCGAACAGTCGAAACGTCATGACGTAAAGACCTATCTAGAAATCTCATGTTTAGCACAACAGTAATAGGAACAATAACAACTAACCTCGCTGAGGTTTAGAAAATGAGAAGCTGAAGACTGCTCTAATTCAGTGATATCTAAGAAAGAGTTGTGACTTTTTCAGCTGAAGGAAGTGCTGCCCGCTGTTCAGAAACGTTATGAGGCGTTGGTCAAGCAGAGAAATGTTCTCGTGGAGAATGTTAATAAGCTTAGAGAGGCACTACATCTTGCACCATACATTACAGAAGTGAGTGAGGTGCTTCACACCACTATGCTAAAAACGGATGCGCTGCTAATCGAGCGAGTTTCGTAGAGCTGGGCACTCCGGAGAACACTGACTGCAAATTATAAGTGCAGGTTCTCTACCCGTCAAAACATTTAACATTTATTAAGTGCTCATAACGTATGTCATGTAGTGGTAGAAAGAAGAAAATATCACCGGTAATCCTATAAAGTAACAACAAACAAAACGGAATACAAAACAACACAAATTAAGAGAGCAGAACTACGAAAAAAGGAAAAAAAAAGGAGAGAACATTGCTGCAACACTAGCTCAGGATTTACTACGGCATCACTTCAAGTGTTTATCAAGAATTTTCTCAAAACTATTAAGGTTGTCAGAAAAATGAATTCTTTGCTTAACCTGGCGTACTCTAGGCCTGCACGAACTGTGAAAAAGTTGCGACGTTGAGACATTTTTGATGCTTTTACGTGAAGTTTGTAAAGGCCACCTCTAGTGTTAAATGACGCCAGCCAAAGGATTTCGGATGCTTGAGCTCAATGCTAATATGCGAAATCTTGTGGACTATCATATAATAACCAGACCTCCAGCGGCCGCCAAACGTGTGGTTGGGGCTCAGCCCCCAAACCCCGAGATTACAACACCACAATCTTCCTCCTTTTTTAGGCCTTCTTACTTCTATTACATTAAAAAAACCAGTTTTATTATATAGGGCGATATGGTAGGGCAAAATCTTCACTGCTCTTATGAACCCCGTTCGCCCTCTATCGCATGTACGCGATTTATTCTCCGAAGTGCCTGTTCTCTACGCGGATAGAAACAGATCATGAGAGCCCAATTGCAAAGTGCTTAATCTGTAGGAACATAGCTAAAATTAATCGGTGTTGGGAAAAACGTCAACACCTTCAATGCTTTTAATGTTAGCAATATGTGGTGTTTTGAGAGCGCACGATCCTTTGTCACTCCAAGGATCTGAAGATGGAGAAAACACCGAAGCCTGGGCTAACTAGGACAGCGATTCATTAGAGCTTCAAACACTAGGCGGATACATAGTATGATTCCTGACAAGCGAAACGTTTGAGGTGAACACAGCCCTTCTATGCGAGACGCACTTTATTTGAAGGGCCCTTGAATGCTGTTATATGTGCAAACTGCAGCTGCCAAGACCAAGGAACCCAGATATCTCGAGGAGTACGCCTCATGCCCCCTATGGGATGAGGCACACCACAAGAAAGGTTCGCCTAGTGGATGGGAGGTGGAATTGTCAAAGGACGGTGGGAGATTCGTTTCTCAATACTGGTACCCACCCTCCAGAATTCTTCCGATTTTCCCCAGAAGGGGGGGGGGGTGTTCTATGCTTGCTCCAATTTCAGGCCTAGTTTAGCCCCAGAAAAACTTGACATACTCTACCAATTGCGAAGACTAATCTAAAATTGCTTCTTTTTCTCAAAGTTCTCTAGTATCCGCAAATAGCAATATAAACGTTAACTTCATTTCTGATGGAAATTTTCTATATGTGCAGGGAACATGGTGAATAGGTACATCCTTTCACAGTGCACATGTTGCTTCTTCGCCTCCGACTTCAAAACAATCTGGAAATAAGAGCGCCCTCTCTGGAGAAGATGCGGCATCATCGCCGTGTTGTCGCTCCCCTCCAAATCAAAGAACTTGGACTTGTCATTGTCTTATAGCTGTTCTGGTTCTACACGGTGGCTGGATTCCATACATAAACATTGCGCGGTGTGAACTTCCCGGAGAATTTCTTCTAGCCTCACGTAGCAGCACAACGCAGCAGGACGTACATGGTAGATAGGCAACCGTGCTCGTCGCTTCGCTGTGCTATAAAGCCCATAAAATATTTATGGAGTAGTGGCTGCAGGCAGATGCTGGTGGAGATTCGTCGAACCTCGTCTTCTAAAAGATTGTTCTGTTGTTCAAGTGCATTACCTTTTCTTCTCTCAGTTGCAGCTCGACGGCTAATTCATCACTGCTGTCTCTAAGCGTCATGTCTCCAGCCTGAAATTACCATCTTAGAAGGTTCACAACCGGCTGTCACTCTTAACTAGCAACCTCGCTGAGAGTAAGCTGTAGTGTTTTCCCAGAAAAGTTACAGGATAATTCTGATAATTGGTAACTTGCGAAGAAGCCTGGTGCTAGGGATGACAACGAGCAAGTGGAACGGAGGGAGGGTGGTCACATTTTGCCTCTTCCACATGCAGTATACGGGTTCAGTGTGGAGAACATGTCTTCAGAAAACACCCACTGAACATACTACGAAAGCGGTAGTGCCAAAAATAAAGAAAAATCTTCAGGAGTGGCGCCATTACAGAGTACCCACTGTGTACGCTACCTGATGTATGGAGGGAATAAAACTGACGATTTTCACATTTCTTTTCCTCCCCATTTTATGCTCCTTCTCGTTTACTGCTTCCATACGTTTCCACCTACAGCTAGCTGTACGCAGCATACACGCAACCGTGCTTGACATTTCCAATGCAGAGGTCTTCAGAAAATTCTATGAATGTTATGAAGAAGCGAGAGTGGTCCCCGCTTTCGTCTTCTGTTGAATTAATTTGTGTTTCAAAAGTTCTGTTGGGAGCGTCACCTCGCACTCACATAAAGCTTCGAATTTTATGACACATCTATTAAGTTGTAGCGGAAGCACTTGCTGTTACAGCTTATTTTGAAATAGACAACTATTTCTCGTAGGGGATCAACTTTTGAAACCAACATGAGCATACCATTCTGCATGTTTTCCTCCCCTATTAAATTACAAGTACTCCGTCACGCCATAGCGGCGCGCTTCGCGCTTGCGGTGCTTCGCGCAATGTTGCAGCTCGTTAAGCTAAGGTACTCACTTCTGGCTATCTGCTCTGCTTGTGCAGCTTTCTTCCTTCCCTAAAAGTAACCTCGCCCCACCGTTTTTAAAATCAGACAAGTCGTTTTGCGCTACGAAGCTATCCAGACCCGCTCACTAACACTACGCTCAAAATCGCCATCATCTCCAGACGGTTCAGTAAAGTCGTCGTTTGTGATATTCACTGCCTTTCTCCCTTAGACTGTTCGACAACCCTCCTGCTCTCTCTCTCTCTCTACTCCACACAGCCCCTTCCCCCCCCCCCCCCCCCTCCCCTAGTCATGAAAGGTACCAACTCAATCGGTTAAATCAGGAAGAGAACCAAAAGCACCGGTCAGAAGACCGATCGATTTTGGCCTTTCCATTGAAACACTCCAGATTCATCAACCGCTTAGGCCGTGTTCATACTTCGCGACGGCAGCGACAAGAGTACCCGGGAAGAATGAACAGGCGACTGGAACGACTGGTGCGACAGCGACAGCGCTCGAGTATGAACACTTTTCGGCTGCGCGCGCTTGGTTTTAGTCGATATGCGTGTTTTGCGCAGGCGACGAGTCGCTGTGGTCGCGAAGTATGGACAGACGCTTGCCAATCGATATCGGTATACCTGTTATGGTATCTGTATTTCTGTATTTCTGTATCTCTGTATTTCTCTACTCTCTGTATCACTTTCTACGCAGGCAGATGTGGTGAATCCGCGGTGAGGTGACACCGGCGGTATCGTTGGTGGATCTGGCCCCTGATGTGAACCACTCTGACGGCCACAACAATCTGACGTCTCGATCCGTTCTTCCCGGATTTTCCCCCTAATTTCTGCAACGGCACCGATCAATAGCTCTTAGCGCTTTATTATATGTATAATATGATGCTTCACAATCTCAACTATTTTCATTCTGGATGTTATAGAATTTCATGTTGAGGATAGAGCAACCCCAAAGATCGAGACCTTTGACCACACTGACCAAGGCTCTACCTCTTTTCTATAACGGCCCGCGGCCTGTATACTAACCAAGTGTTTTCATTGTATTATCGTATTTGGCGTCAGCTAATAAACTATTCGACTGCTTCCTCCACCGTCTGCCTGCAGATTCGACAACTGGCCGTCAGGATCTCTAAGGACTCACGAAATGGGCGAAGCCACCGAAGCACTCATGCAGCAGCAGATGAGAACCTCCAGCAGCAGTAGAAGTAAACCAACGACAACTTCATGCTGATGCTGGAGAAGGTCGAAGCACGATCTGAGTAACAACTGCTTGTCGTCGTCAAGGACAAGCGCAGCATCTTCGATCCGCTCTACTGACCAATTGAAAAGTTCACTTTCGACAGACTTTCGGACGACGGCAAAACATTCGACGTCCAGGCAAGCGGTTCAAGGACGTCCTCGATAACGATTGAGGCTCGATGAATTACTACCGGTTTGGCTGGGAAGGATGAGACGCTGCCTCGTTCATCGCTTGACCACCGCCAGTCATTTTATGTAAGACCAGACGTTCATCGACCTAGTGGACGCCAAAAGTCTGGTTGGGGGCTTCGCCACCAAACCCCGAGAACAGAAGAACCCGAATCTTCCTCTTTTCTTCTTCAGGCCTTCTTACTTTTACTACAGTAAAAGACTGGTTTCACTATGTAGATTAGTGCAACGGGATATGGTGGGTCAGAATTTCCACTGCTCCTATGAAGCCCATCCACCCTCTATCGCACGTACTCGATTTATTCTTCGAAGTGCCCGTTCTCGACTGAGCCCCGACTCACTTATCACCACGTTGCCACGACGTCTATGACACTTCTGCACCCCGACACATCTGCCACGAGTTCTGTGACCCGTATTCAGAAACATGACGCACAATGGACGATATTGAGGGAAAATACTGGTACCCCTTATTCACCCCCCCCCCCTCTAGTGGTCCCTTTGACTGATCATCCTTTGTTAATCCCCTCCTACTGGTCCCCATTACTCGGAATCCCTGTGGACAGTTGGGCGTCTGCGGCACGTCATCTGAAACCCTACGCACGTCTTCTGAATCCTGACGTACGTTGAACGACGTCTAGGGCACGTCTTCTGATTCCCTACGCTCTGAACTTGATCTCTATTCATACCCTGACGCGTGGCCGCTGAATATATCGAAAGCGTGGGTGATCGGCCGCCTAGGCTATCAGTTCGCCAGGAATCCCCATGGTTAAGCTGAAAGAAAACCCAGCTGGCCTACGTCGCACTGTCGTAGGCATCTCTTGGCTTCAGTCACCCTCCCGTGACTGACAGCGTGACCGACGGATTAAGCGATTTGGCGGGGATAGAATGCCACCCCGCCGGGGGACGAGGGGGTAGAACGCTCAACCCCATCGATCCCTTGTACGCCCGCGGTGGCTCTACCGGAAAGCGCGTCGTGATGCAGTGGATAGTGGCTCGCTTCGTGCGAGAGAGGTCGGAGGTTCCTTCCTCCTGCATTGTTGTATCTTTGCATTTCAACTGGCTCTTCAAGGTTTGCGGGGCTTTGACGTTTACACAGCTTTAAGGGATTTTTTGCGCATTTTTCCAGCCGTTTGCGCTTCGCCGATCGAAGAGCGCAGAACCCAGCCGTGGACTCCCCCTAGGTTTATACTAACGCCGCCACGCGGCGCGGCACTACGACCGTCATAGATATCAATTTTTCGCGCCGTCGGGTGATATCTATCCCGACCATCGTGCCGCGCCGATCAGCCGCCAAGGCTATATGTTCGCCAGCAATCGCTCATGGTTAAACTGAAAGGCAAACCGGCTGGCATGCGCCGCACTGTCGAAGGCACCTATTGGCTTTAGTTCCACCTCGCAATGACTGATAACGTGACCCACGGACTAAGTGAATTATATTGAAGGTTCAAGGTTTAGAATCTTATTGATGACAACACGTGGATTGCTCTAGTATGTGAAACCTGGAGCTCTGATAAGGAGCTTCCTCGTAAAGTTGTTTTGGACTTGTTTTATAACAAATGAACTATCTTCGAACTATCTTCTTCTTGTGTGGGTAAAATATACAAGTTACATATTTGACAAAAGAATTTACGTACATTTTATAAACATTTAACAATACGGAAGGATCTCTGCTGCGCAACGCCTTAAGGAGTAGGAACACTCCTTGCTCGGCTTTTGTGGCCATATTGTCACAATGCGTATCGAAAGTAAGCTAACGATTTATCAGGAATCTTAGGTCCTTCAAATCGGTAGCTTTCGCCAGAGCATGGTTTTCTACCCTGTAATCAGTTGTAGAATTGTTGGTACCCAATTGAAGGACTTTGGTTTTTTCAAGTGAGTTTGGTAATCCTCAATGTAGAGACCTAGAATACACATTATCGATAGCTTGTTGAATCCCATTGCATCCAAATTATAATCAACTGTTTTGTATACTTTCACGTAAATCCATAAAGAGGTAAGCGAAACAAAACTGAAACAAAATTTTCTGTTTTCGTCAAACTTTGGCCGCATAGACATCTACTATGAATGGCCAAAATCTTTTCGTTCTATTTAGAGTTGAATAAGCTTGTGGTCTACTGCAGACCACAATAAACACGTCTTTCGTACTTATCCTGTGCAGGAGCAACCGAAGTTCAAAGATAGGAGAAATTCGACGCCGCATATTGAGATTGGACCAACCCCTTGTTGGAAAAAAGAAAATCTAGTAATTTCTGTCGATTTCTCAAAGCCATTTTACACGTTTTTTAAAAACCACTGTTTATACAATAGAATAGTAGAATACTGTCTTCTGCAGCAGGCTACTAGTTGGGTAATTCTTAACTGAATCTTAGGTTTCCGCGCGTTTGCGCTTATCTGAAATTGGGCCTATGTTATTCAAACTTGGCGCTATTTAGTACCACAATGACACTTGATGCGTAACAAATACAGATCTGCTAAAAGAATGGAGGATTTCTGAGTTTCGATGAACCTCTTCAACGAAAAGCGTTAAGGACATGCCACTGGGGATCTCGGAGGGGTCGTAAATCAATTAACGGAGCCGTGGAAGCAAAAGCTTCATAACTGGGTGAATGCGCAATCGTTTTAGATGACGATTAGATCGCTGGATAGAAAATGAGACGGGGCTTTTAATGGTGTTAATTAGATTTTAAACAAATAACTTTGAAAAGAGTTATGACAATGCGACGCTTTGTGACGGATTAATCCGTCGCAAAGCGTCTTTTTTGCAAAGAATTTGAGCGGTATTGATGAAACCAAACAGAATCTCGCATGACATCGAAACTGCAATTATTCTCACTGCAAGCATTAGGGAGATCCTGTTCTCCATATATCTTTCTGAATTCATCTGCAAGAACATCCGCCTTTTCATGACCCGTTATTGCTAACGAACTCCGCCATTGCCGGTCCCAAGCCCGGATGTGAAAGGAGGAGGGTTGGGCGACGGGCCAGCAACCCGTCCCCGTAAAAACCCATTATGCTACAGAAACGACGAACTATATGGATACTGCTGAAAAGGGAAAATCGAAACCGAGCTTTGTGACGGGAGACGTGATGCTGGACTCGGTTTTCTCTCCAAAGAACATCACGCGTATTGGAACCTGGAACGTACGCACGCTTCATCAAACTGGGCGTCTCGCCCAACTCCTCCAGGAATTCGATATTTTCGGCCTAGATATTCTCGGAGTCAGCGACGTCCGGTGGACAGAAAGTGGACGCTTGATCAGTGACGGAAAAACTGTCCTGTTCTCTGGACCAGAAAGAAGACATGAAAGAGGAGTGGGAATCGTCCTCAGTAAACGAGCTGCAAACTCTCTCGTCGGGTGGGAACCAGTAAACGACAGAATCATCACTTCGCGCTTTCGAACGAGGCATACCAAAGTCGCAATGATACAGGCGGATGCTCCAACGAAAGACGCAACCGTCGAAGAGAAGGACGATTTCTACGAGCGGCTACAAGATACCATCGATGAAATGCCACGACGGGATCTCAAACTTGTTCTGGGCGACTTCAACGCGCAAGCGGGAGGCGATCGAAACGGCATGGAAAAATCTGTTGGAGCGTTCGCATCGTCGGATCACCTAAGCAACAACGGCGAAAGGCTGGTGTCCTTCTGTGACTTCAACGATCTATGCATCGCAAACACCTTTTTCTCTCACCGAGGCATTCACAAGAAAACTTGGAGATCGCCAAATAACACAACGACTAATGAAATCGACCACATTTGCATCAACCGCAAATGGAGAACTTCAGTACACGATGCACGTGTATACAGAGGAGCTGATGTAGGCACAGACCACTATCTCGTCAGGGCAACGTTAAAGCTGAAGCTGAAGCTGCAAAAAAGGCCGGTTGTCAGACGACCATATGATGTCGAAACGTTCAAGAACCACACAACCACGAGGAACTTCCGCGTTGAATTACGAAACCGTTTCAGCATGCTTGCCGAATGCGAAAGCATTGACGAACACTGGAAAGCCGTCAAGACCGCGTTGTGTGAAAGTGCTGAAGTGACCATCGGACGCAGACGAGGCAAGCGAAAGGAGCAATGGATTCGAGAAGAAACCTGGGAGCTGATAGATGAGAGGAAGCAAGCCAGGCAAAGAAGAGAGTGTGCCAAGACAGCTGACGAAGCAAGGCAATGGGGCGAAACCTATTCAGAACTCGACCGACAGGTAAAAGCATCATGTCGCCGTGATAAGAAAGCCTGGATTGCCACGAAGGAAACGGAAGCACAAACAGCGACTACTCGTGGTAATTCAAAAACACTATATCGAATCGTTTCGGAGCTAACAGGAGCAAGACTCAACACGTGTGTCCCTATAAAGGACAAAAATGGCAGACTACTCGTCAGTGAAACTGAACAAAATGAAAGATGGGTCGAACACTTCCGTGAAGTGTACAACCAGCCCCAACCATCCACTACGCCTACGTTCGATGACGAAAACGCCTTAGGAGAGCTGAACGTCAACACAGGCTGCATAACGGTTGAAGAAACAAAGACAGCAATACGATGTCTTAAAAACAGAAAGGCCCCTGGTCTTGACGAAATTGCAGCGGAAATGTTAAAAGCTGGAGGCACACCGTTAGCAAAACAACTGACGACGCTCTTCAACAACTGCTGGCACCAACAAAGCGTGCCAGAAGACTGTAAAAAAGGCCTAGTAGTCAAACTGCCGAAAAAAGGAAATTTATCGGACTGCGGAAACTGGAGAGGCATAACCTTGTTATCAGTGCCAGGCAAAGTATTCTGCACTGTATTGTTAAGAAGGCTTCGAGATGCAATTGATGATCGTCTGCGAGAGGAGCAAGCTGGATTCAGAAACGGAAGAACGTGTTGCGATCAGATTTTTACGCTACGCAACATAATCGAACAGTGCCTGGAATACCGCTACCCGCTCCACATAAACTTCGTCGATTTTAAGAAGGCTTTTGATAGTGTCCACCGCGAGTCACTGTGGGAAATACTCAAGCTCTATGGGGTCCCTACGACCTTCGTCGAGATATTCAGAAGTCTATATCAAAATTCCATGTGTTGCGTGAAGACAACGCTTGGAAATACAAGTTACTTTGAGGTCACCACAGGAGTCAGGCAGGGATGTGTTCTCTCACCGTTGCTATTCAACGTCGCCCTCGACCTCGTAATGAGAAGAACGACAGCCGAAGTACAAGAAGGCATTCCTTGGTTTAGGGGACGACTTATGGACCTGGAGTTTGCTGATGACATCGCCGTATCCGCTGAGGACGACGATAAGTTACAAAGAATTACAGAGCGCCTTAGCCAAGAAGCAGGCAACATTGGACTACGAATTAGTCCCGAAAAGTCAAAGGTCATGTGTGTAGGAATTGCGAGCCTAAGGGACGCCATCTACATAGGATCGGACCGCTTGGAAGTAGTGAACAGCTTCACCTACTTGGGAAGTATGATCGCCAGTAGCGGAGATGCTGAAGCTGACGTTCGATGCAGGATTGCGAAGGCGACGGCAGTGTTCCGGAGGCTTAAGTCACTGTGGACGTCGTCTTCAATTTCAAATAGCGTCAAGCTGCGTTTGTATTCTTCGATAGTCGTCCCGCACTGCAGTGTACGCTAGCGAAACATGGAAGATGTCAGTTAGCATCATCAGACGGATCAACGCTTTCCACTGCAAATGTCTACGACAAATAATGAGGATACGCTATACGGACCGCTTGACGAACGAAGAAGTACTACAACGCTGCCACTCGAGCAACCTCTACGAAACCGTTGTGCAACGCCGACTCCGCCTGGCCGGACACATTTTTCGAATGCCGGCGCACCGCCTGCCAAGATCAGCCATGCAATGGACACCGCCAGGAAAGCGAACCAGAGGCCGCCCAAAAAACACGTGGCGTCGCACGTTTTTGAATGACTTGGAAGTTATAAATATTTCTAGGCAGGAGTGTGAAGAAATAGCCCAAGACAGGCAGCGGTGGAAAGACCTCGTCGCCCTATGCGCTCAACAGCACGGGAGGAACTAAGTAAGTAAGTAAGTAAGTAAGTAAGTATTGCTAACGATAAAACGATCCCTCGTCTTTCTTCAGCACATCGATCTTAGCACTTGCCCTGATTCTACAACTAGTGTACCTATAAATAAGAGATTTCCTATGTGCGCTAACTAACTTCTTCTCGACTAAACAGTTGTGTATGGTTAAACCCTTTTCGAATTTCTCCATCACTTTCCCGAGAAGAGAACCAACACCGGTACGATTTGAGCGCACAGCTATTTTATATGCAGGAGTCTTTTTTTTTTGCGAATGCCGATTGTAAGTGAACAGGTAAGTTTTTCATATTGGTGGAGGCTTTCTTCCACGGAACAAAAAGTTAAATGCTGTGCTTCAAGACAAAAAGGTAATCGAACTTTCGAAAAAACGCGGTTTTCGAATGTATCCGAATTCTAATGTTCGAAAAATCGCGATTTTCGAATGCATTCGAAATCGAGTTCTTGAAAAAACGCGATTTTCGAACCTATTCGATTTTCGATTATTCGAAAATAGTCGCTATTCGATTATATTCGGTTATTCAAAATTTTTGGGAGAACACAGCTATAACCTTAATGTAAGTCTTTAGGCAGAAAGTAATGATCACTGATTCCCAGAGGAGTCCGTACCTTTTCATTTTTTATTGCTCCGTTTTCATTACAAATCACTAAATCGAGAATACTTTTTCCTCATGTGCGACTGAGAACAAAATTACAGTAATAATGATTTCCATGCAAATCTAGAAACTGCATAGATTGAGTACAGTAAGGTAGAGATGTACCAGTCTACTTTATTCCGGGAAAGTTGAAATCCCATATTAACACGCAAGGGTATCTGCACGTGGTGATATCACTTATGGACTTGAAAAATTGATAGTTTTTGTTTGCGCTTCATCGTAGCGAGCTGTAGACTACTATCAAGCGATAGGAAGATGATTTTGGTGAAATATCGCAGCAAGCGATTTTTATCGCCTTCTGTAAGGGACGTTCAGAGCAGCATCGCGCCGCGACGCGACGAAATGGAAAGTACCTATATAGATCGGGCAGCTCGAGTAATCGATACGGGAAATTATCAACACGTCGCGTCGCGCCGCGATGCTGCTCTGAACGTCCCCTAACGCTTTCAATAAGCCAGTGAGAAACATATAGGTGATTTGACCTAGAATAGCGACACCGCCGCCTTTTTTTTTCTGGATCTGTCGCATCTACACCTCGTTAGTCGAACAAACTTCTCCCAATAATACTTCGGAAGGATTCTCCACCTCCGACTGTCATAAAACCTGGGCTTTTTATAGTGCTAAAGTTGTTCCACTATAAAAACTGATTACAAGAGAAAATGCCCGAACCGCGCCGCGTCTGTTTCGGTGCGAGAAAATGCCCGCAACCAAGGGAGAAAATCCCGCAACCAAGGGAGAAAATGCCCGCAACCAGGGGAGAAAATGCCCGCAACCAGGGGAGAAAATATCTGCGGCCACTGAACGGTTTTCGATAGGTGCACTACAGCAACCACAACAACAAAACACATGGTAATCACGTGGACAGGGATACGGTATTTTTCTCATGGCGTCGAGTAAAGGGCATGAGAAATCGTGGCGTGGAAACTGAAACTGTGGCACCATCATTTGGATTCCCCAGCAGACTTGATGGCCTTACAGTGATAGAGAAGCTTTGAGAATATGAGGAAACATTCTCGTTAACACATGCATGCTCAATGGTTAAATTAGTAACAACGATGTTTTATGTGAAAAGAACAGTTGAAAACACTCACAGCAGCAAAGGAAGCTTTTTCGCCCAAATTTCAATTTCTAGCACATAAAACTAGAAAAGAAGCACATCAACGGAACCTGGTAAAGAATTACTTTTCGAAGCATTGAGCTGCGGAACTGTAGGCCACCTCAATTTTTGAGTTTGTTTTTGAGCCACATGAACGCCACATGGAGTGAACAGTAAGGTACATGCACTTCAAAGTCATGAGAAGTAGAAAATGAAAAAATGACTGAACTTGTTTGGGAATTTATTTACAAATTGGTTTTTAGGGTTTACTGAGGTTTTGCTAAGTCTTTCGAATGAAGTCTTCATTTTTGACCAATCATTTCCTTCTTTACTAAAACAGGATTTGAACATAGATATTCCAACATTCATTGCTTTTCAAATGATTTTCATCTGATACGCCGTTGGTATCGTAAATACTTGTTGTGCTCTTTTTTATTAAGGTTTTTCTCAGTATAGGACTTCTATTTTGATTCGCTTTGCTGCTGTTTTTCTGATATTTCCACATATCTGAATAAAGGATTCTTCTCGTCAACCCGGGAATTTTCTCCCCTGGTCGCGGGCATTTTCTCCCTTGGTTACGGGCATTTTCTCGCCTAGTCGCGGGCAATGGTTAGTTGTTTTACCAAAAACGTTATTTAAATGACCAGAACCTAAGGTGTAGCACCTTGTCAAAAATCTTTCAAGGCACCTTCTCGAAATATAGTGTTTTTCGAACATGAAATTTTGCGATCAACTTCTTATTAGAGCTTTCATACGAATGAAATGTTGCGGAAACAAACCGTTGTATAATAAATAAGGATACGTCCGGTTAAGGCTCTCCTAATGTACGGTTTTTCCACAGTTTCAAAGTTTTCTTAGTTTCCTAAGTGGTGTTTACCGCTCAAAGTTGCTTTCTTTATTACGGCGTTTTTACTATTCACCACATGATGATGTGCAATAGATTCTTCTCGTCAACCCGGGCATTTTCTCCCCTGGTTGCGGGTATTTTCTCCCTATTTCGAGCATTTTCTCCGTAGACCATAAAAACTTGCGTGGCAGGGAAGGATTAATCCATTGACGACCGCGCGGGCCGATTTCGGCCCGCGGTCAAAGAACTGTTTTCGGTTTTTCATAGTTTACGAGTATCCCACTATATATAAGCGAGAACCGGCGTTTGTCCGTCTGCCTGTGTGTTTGTTTGTTTGCACAGGAGTGCTGGAGGGGTGTGTTGAAGGAATTGTGGGATGGAGGGGGAGGGGGGGGGGTAGACGTGCCGAACCCCTTGCCCAACGTGCATGGCGATTCAGTAGACGTGCCAAACACGTCGCCAAACGCGCCTGAAGATGCAGTTCTGGAGGAGTGTTTCACTGGAGCTGATTTCACTAGAGCTCTCCAGGCGCGTTTGGCCACTCATGACATGTGAGGAAACCCTTAAGTTGATTGGAATGATGACTTCGGCACCGTTTTACTATGGGGGCAGTCCTCCTTAGGTCAGGACAGTGGTTTGTCAGTCGCTAACTTCTAACGCTTCTACTTCTAAGCTTCGATAAAAACAATCGACCCTACACCCTACTCAAGCTTCATTAAAATCGATACCACTTACAAGCAGCTACTCACATTTTACAAAATGGTCATGCACAAAACAATTAGTTACATTTCTTGTGGAAATTTCGAAGGCAAACTAGACAAAAATATTTCAAACTCTAGCTACATCGTGTGGTCACCTCCGCGCATGATTCGTGGCGACCGTGCACCTTTTTCTCTGGAGGAACCTTATATTAGCAAAAACGTCTTCTACAATCTGCCTTCGAACCTGTTCTGGCCTTCTCGAACAAGTAGCTGACCATTGAAGAGGGAGTTCCATTTGGAATATCGCGAAGTGGTGATTCACGAGATTCGAGCGTCCGCGCGGTCGTCAATGCGTTAAGCCACTTCGGAAGGAGTTTTAGAACTCAAGACGAGACCCTGCTCCCAACGCATACTTTCGAAAAACGTCGGCGCAGTTCTATGGGACTGGATAATCTGAAAAATTCTTTCTATCGTCCTCGCATAGTCGATCTAACCATGTGCAACATTGAGTGAGTTGGTGTACGAGCTGGGGTAACATGCAGGTAACGGCATCGGGGGTGGTCGTTACCTGATGAGAGGAAACTCTTTGGCCTCTTTAGACCTGATTAACTCCAACACTGCACTGAACCGAATACTCCACAAAGGTCTGCGTATGAAGTCCATCGGAACGCTATCCAGCCCACGTCAGCATAGCAAATCAATATCAGGAATGTGGAATGTATTTGAGAAAGGGTTGGTTTCGCTTTCACTTTAGACCTGCATCATTATGCTTCCTGGAACAAGTGGGGTAAGAACGAATATGCCCACGTAATGGCGAGGATAACCGCTACTTACAATTAGGTCAACATTGTACAATCATGAATAATCATCAATACCACACAAATCAAGAGTTGACGTGGCTGTTCGCAACCAGTTCCGTCATTGTCATTTATGTGGGCACTTGATCAACATGCAATTCGATATTGAGAATCAGAATCAGTTAAGGTCAAGCTAGTCTAATCACCTGGTATCTCGTGGTTTGTTTTAGCACATAACGCCACAGTCCTGGAAAATGGCTGGAAATCGTTGAATAATAATGGTGTCGCGCTGCTCTCACTTCGCTCTGCTCGGTACCTTTGTTTCTTCAGATCTTCGTTCTATAAAGCGAGGTCGGGGAATGCAATAGTTTCACGTTGGAGCAACTTGAGTTCGAAACCGGTAGATATGGGTTAAGCGCTCTCAGAATTCGAGCAGCTTCTTCTTAGCATAATGCTTCTTATCGTCTTAAGAGTAGGCATCCCACGGAACTGCGACCGATGCTCTCGAAGAATAAGTAGTGATCAGCAGTTTTCCCTTTATTTAGCGTCATCCCTTGTAGCGATGAAGGAAGGCTTATTCGGCTTCATGCGGCTGATTGCTAAGAGTTTACTCCCGTGAAGCCTTCGTCAAAAGGTGAACCAACAAACACAGCTGTACTGGAACGTACACATGGTTCGACCTTACGATGTGTCGCTTTCGCCGAGCCTTCACTGTGCTGTAGCTTCTGCAGTAAGGATGAGATGAAGATGAGAGGTGGTGACTATGTATTCTTGAATCTCCATCCATCACAGCGCGCCCTCCTTCGTTGCAGCTCGTATACCAGCCCCCTCCACACGGAAATTTCTTAAACTGGTGAAATGCCAAGCATTCCGCGGGCACGTTTGCTTCTTGGGCATTCAAACCCCGCTAGCATCATGAGAACAGAGTTAAATCGGTTTTTTGATTTGTGATCGACATCGAAAGTAAGCAGCAACCGAATCAGACGTCGCTATGCTGAATTAGTAGGGTATCATTCCTCAATTCACTGGAGTGAGACTCGCCGGACTGCACTGACTGCGCGATGCGAACTTCGCTATGCTACAAGGATTGGGCCTCTCGCGCTTCCTCGACAGACATCAGAAGAAAAAACAGAAATTTTGGTCGCAGTTTGTTGCGCCACTCCCACTCGCGATTTACCTTGAAGCCATTGAACTTCGTTAAATGAGCTGCAGTTTACACTCATCAGACTCAGCAAGGAACAGTCATTTCAGGGCGAACTGCAAGCGCTAGACAACGACGTCAAAACTGCTACTTCGTTCTCCTTCGACTCCCTAAACGAATTCTCCAGTGTATCAACGTGTTCCTCCCTTCCCTCGTCACAAGTTAATGTCAACTTGAAAACTTCAAACCAGTAGTGAAACTGCTTAATTACGAATTCTTGCCTAAAACAACTTGAATACCAAGCATAAACATTACAATGAATCTTTGCTCGAAAAATACTCATCACACAGCCAGCAGGTTAGTTTAAAAACCTGAGAATGTAAACTGAAGCCTGCTTCTGTGTCTTCAGTGGTTATTCGACTGGCCTTGTCTGCTGATAACAGCCAACAGCCAACAATCATCTCATTCAGCTAGTCCCCTCGACATCGCTGCTTCCTTTATGAACCGGTAGGCTTCCCTGAAACGCTTGAGAATATGCAGTAGGCCGGCTTGCATTAAGCACTGCTGGGGCCGGATTCATCAACGACTAACCCGCGGGTATAAGGGGTAGAGATACCCACAACGAAGCCTGCGTCTCTGACTCTTGCGTTATCTCTGCCTTTATCTTATCTCTACCCCTTATCACCCGCATACCCACGGGTTAATTGTTGATGTATCCGGCCTCTGGAGGCCGACGGAGAAGGCCATCAGCTACCAGTCTTGGTGGGTTTCGTTCCAGATCGTAGCCATCAGTTGTGCAATCCGCTTGATGACAAACATCCTGCACAGATTGATGAAAGACACTAGTACCACGTATCGTATATGCTTCAGATCCCAAACAATTAGAACACGAAATTAGTAAATGAGAACTGAAACACGAACACACCAAGATCGACCGAGCCCACTTTGTTCGTCCACATCCATGGTATTTCGTATCAGTAGTTCTCTTCTTTTAGACGGCAGTGGACTGGTTTTTATGACAGTTATTTCAAAATATGACACAAAACTGGGGTGGCAATGTACTGGATCCAAATCTAAGATGAAAGGGCTAGGATCTTGCAATTGGCAGTCGAGAGATATGAAGGATGAAACCTCCTCGCATGGCGCATGGTCTGAGCGGCTTGGATTCGTGTCTTCAGAGAAATTAACTTCTTCGTTTTCTTCTTCTTGCACGTGCATTTCATTGTTAACACAGGTCTTCTTCTTCTTGAACTTCCATTCTAAAAAACATTAAATTGTAAATTTGAGCTCCTTTGTTATTTGTGTTTATTTATTTTTTCATTTGTGGAGCGTCGGTGTAATTCGGTACCAAGTTAGTCTGCAACCTCTGGTTAAATCTGCGCTCGGTTCAAGCAGCATGCTTCGCCGGAAACAGCGCCTGTGATACTGCAGCCGCTGCTTGGTAGCTTGAGTAAATCCTGTGCATGCTTTCCGTTGGATAAGACGCTTTGGCGTCTAGGTGAGGTTGCGTCTTCTCTACGGATCGACGCCGGGATAAGCTGCAACATATCCCCAGCTTTTGCAACGCTTTGATAGTATACTACTCCTCATTATCGGGCGTCAGGTTTGAGGGTGGTCTCGATGCCAGCGTCGCTGTGGGTGCCATGCAGTGGCGAGAGTCACGGGCAATTTTCTGTCATGCCAAACTATCCAGAGCCATTTCTTTCGCACGCTCATTAACTCAACTCGTCTTGTACTTGGTTTATCTACGACTTCCTTGTAGCAACTGGACTGTCTATTCTCTCGGTCTTATTCTCAACAACGATTTGTTGTGTATACGCTGAACTGATATTCGGTTTACGTGCCGAAACCACTTGAGTCTGCGTTTTCGGATTTCGAGCTCAGTAATAGGCTGGTTGCTGCAGGACTTTCGTATATTTTCGTTCGTAATCCGATCACGAAGTGAGACGTTTAGCATTCGTCTGAGGCACCTCATTTGTAAGACCTCTAGCTTCTGCACATCATAAAGCAGTATTGACATCACAATGGATCGATCCTCATTTTTGTTGTCAGCGATACGTTGTGTCTCCTCCGTAGGATTTCCACAGGTTAGTGAGCCGAAGGCCATTGCAGCCTCGCCAAATCTGCTGTGGATTTCTGTGGAGCATGACGAGAACAGACTTTGTTCTGCTGCATTACAGAACCAAGGTATTTGAACTCTTCTACTTGTTCTATCTGGGGGTTGTTCAGGTAGAGTGTGCAAGGTGAGTTGTCGGTTGTGAGTGCCCTTGTTTTTTCAGTGTTTGTAGTCAGTGCGTAAGAACGAGCTATAGCGGCAATCTCTTGACGAATATCATTTGTCTCTGCATCACTGTCTGCGAAGATAGCACTTTTGTCAGCAAACATGAGGTTTTGATAGTAGTTTAAGGAACAGAACCCTCTTGACATGTGGCCGAAATCTCATATATTGATGGCAGCCAAGCCTTGTAGGAGTGAGCTTCCTTCCTTAAAAAAATCAGTTTAATTTATAAAGCAAAAATGTTTTAGTTTTAGGTTCGTTCCGCCACAGCCTTCATGCGAACATGTTGATGTAACATCTCTCCGGTGGCTCATCAGTGAAGTGGGGAGATGTTACACAAAAAAGAAAAAGAAAATAAAAAGTTATAAAAAGTTAAAAAAAAGAAGAGACAACAATAAAAGGAGTCAACTCAGGGAGTCACGTCAGTCAACATGAACAGGGTATACATAAAAACTGGTATGTAGAAGTGGAGTCTGATAGGGAGCAGCAGGAAAGAAAAATCAAACGAAAGCACTGTATAATAAGCAGTGAATGTAAAAAAGCTACTAGAATAAGTAGTCCACAGTGAGGCCTAAGGGTAGAAGAGAATTGAGAATAAAGAGGACGTCAAACACTCGCCAAGAACCGTGCAATAGACAATAGACACGATAGACCTAGTGAGGTTTGCTAAAAGTGGGCTAAAATTATCACCTTGAGGTACGCCTATGTTTTCTTTATAGATGAATCCGGCAAATACACAATAACTATTTCTCAGTAAGTGATCAATTAAGTAAAAGAGGTCTGTGGTATCATAACATCTGTAGTTTTCTAGTGTCTTATGTGTGCAAAACACTTTGTAGCCGTTGCAAGCAATAAGTTTTTGTCTGCATTTTTAAAGCACAGCGAAATGATATCCTTAATTTTAGATACTATAACATTATGTGGAATATTAGTAAAGGTATCTGTAAAGTCCGCAGGATATAACTTTATGTTATCCACGCACAAGTTATTTAGTTCTTCCGCGACATTTGTATCGTTAATCGACCGTAAGGTCGCATGCATCGAGTGACAATTTCACCAGTTGCAGCCAAGACATTTCATGAATGACAGCTGTATGCGTCGCAGATTTCTATTGTCAAATTTGTTCTTCCACGACGTGTTCAGTCGCTAATGAGCATAGTAGGTGGTCAAACGGTGAGTTTGCTCGGCCTGCCAGATCCTCTAGTTTTATTCTGCCTCACGAGGGGCCGTATGTCCTAAAGGCTATCGTAGAGTGTCGCATGTTAGAAACATTTAGGAAAGGAAAGACCTTCATTTTAGCAAATTAATCACGTCAAAAAAGCACGTGGAAGGCGACGAATAGGGCCGCATGCAAATCGCAGATTAAGGCGTGCAGACCTGTTGAACACTGACGTGGCGAGAAGAGGATGTGTTTCCCGCAATCAGACCCATTTCGCTCTCTCTACGTAATGGGCAAGGTACGTTGTTGGAGACGCTGTATACCGGTAGGTCGTAGAAGAGGAAAGGTACCACTCTGGAGACTGTATACTTGATTATATGCGGTGTGTGCAGGGGAATAGTGTTCTCGAAGTTACACATCTCTCCTCCCACTTCTTGCTATTCGCAGCAGTCAATTGGCTCGAAAGTCGAAAGAAATAGGACGTTATCCACAAGACTAATCGCAAACCCTTATTTTCCTTACAAGTGCTGCGACACGCCTAACGGGGTGTCCTACACGAGCTCGCTTTGTGGAGTGACATCGTAACGCACAGATCTTCTGCATGAGAAGTAATTGCAGCCTTCAGAACGTCTATTCGAGAGACAACCAAAAATAAGCTCCAATAAAGGACTGCGATGAATTTTATGCTTATCGCACCCCTCAGTCTTGATGGGTGATTGATTAGCTTGTTCGGCACAAGCTCATCCTTTAAAACTTTTCTCTGCTACCTACTTCTTTACCCCTTTTAGTTGTGAGTACTCAGAAAGTTAATGCCTCCCATAATTTGCGAACGACTTTTTCTTGAAAGCTCACAAGTACTACTTGATGCCCCCATTGTTTCGCAAATACGGCTTGCGCGAAGTTGACGTGCATGTGAATTTGGGTGACGACCCACCAATTCAGTGATGGTCGCACATGGTAACCCTAAAGGGTGCAACTGGGTGACATAGGCCGTAGCTTCCAAACAGTATCTATTCGCTGGTCGCATACACTGCTAGATTGCTCGCAGAACTTCATGGCTGGAGCAACTCCTGGTCATGCGCTGTTTGCCCTTGCTGCTCCTACAGAGTGGGACGAAGTGACGTGACACCCTCATCTTGCATTTCCATTCACCTATAATGGATTATCTACGAAGCTTTCCCTACCTCTCGGGTCTCCTTGGACCTAATCAGTGCGTATACCGTCACCGAGATTCTTCCTGCTATGTACTTGAATGGAAAAGCTTCTTATTAACGGAGTCAGCATTGAACCGTTCTAAAAATTGCACGCCGAATTCCCGCTCACCCAAAAAGAATTCAATGGACAACTCGCCAGTTTACAATCAGGACATGGACGATGAAAAACAATGTGCAAAAGGATTTGTATAAGTTGTACAGAAAGCATGAGGTGACTCGGTGCAACCGTTTTGGTGCGACACTCATAAGAGCGGAGGGATTTTGATGCACCTTGATTCTTGGCTTGAGGCACTGACCTATTTGAATTTGAATTGCGAACTACGCGCACAGTTCACAATTATTACTTGGCGATGGCCAGGTAGTGCAACACTTGTCCAGTTCCATACTTTATATGTATCTTCTTTATACATACTTTATATTCAATTCAATCACGCAGTTAATTTTTGCGAGCACCTCCTGAATGCCGCGGAATTCGTCAGCTCCATTCTGATGCTACCAGTAAGGCCTGGATTAACGCGCAAATACTGCGCTTAAGTTTTGGAACAGCATGGACAGCGAATGAGCGGCCCCCTTACTCTTTGTCATCTGAGTGATCCAATACATAAACACAAGCATTTTGGATGACAAGTACCACGTAAAGTGATGGGCAAGCCCATTCCGACAACGAATGCGAATTTCGTTGCTTTGGGTTCTGGGTGGTAGATGTCGAATGAATGATCGTTGTGGAAATCGTAGACACCCTCATGCTTCTAACGAGCCCAGTTCTCAGCTTCTCCACTCCGCCGCTTCGTCGATTTCCTGAGGAATACTAATTAGAAAGAAAATCATATAGCCTGTACGATGCGTGGGCATTCAGTTGTTGCCGGTGCAGTTCTTCTTGAATTTTTTTCTACAGGAGAGGGTGACGGCCTTCGCGGAAACGCAGAACTCGGCTGCTCGCTTTTCTGACTTTTCCTCGCTGCTCCTCTTTTGCCTTTTTCAACCATGTTCCCTTGTCTTTTCCAAATCGTTCTACATATATCCCCGTCGATATCCTCGGGAACCCCTTGAAGTGTAGGTCTGAATCAGCTGTGAGATGTATGCACAGAACCGCCTCGTCTCGGAAGTAATGAACTGCAAGTATTTCAACCCGTGTAAGATCCCAAACTCGCTCGGTCCAGCTGCACCGCGTGTGTTGTGTGAATGCACACAAACACCGCATTTGACGACACCGCCCTAGAAATGCGCCTCAACACACGTGAGCTGCGTTAGCGCCGACGTTGGCATTCGATCGATGTGCATTGGTCTCTTGTGTGCCCGCGGTGGCCTGGCTGCCAGACTTGTCGTGGCGCACTAGGTAGAGGGGCGGGTTCAGGTTCGGAGGTCGGAGGTTCGGTTCCTAAGCATGGCGGTGTTTTTGCATTTCATTCAACTGGCTGGATGAGGTTCAGGGGTTTTAACGTCTACACAATTTTCAGGCGTTTTCTGCTCATTTTCCAGCTGTAAGAACCCGGCAGCAGACTTCCCCCTGAGCGACGAAAGCGGTTTCCACACGAGCAGCTTGGATCGCACCCATCCTGGAGTCCCTTCCCTAGCCTGATTCTGCGCTCGAAGAGCGCAGAATCCAGCTGCGGACTCCCCCTAAGCGACGAAAGCAGTCTCCACACCCGCAGCTTGGATCGCGCATACCCTGGAGTCCCTTCCCGTACCTAGTTCTGCGCTCGAAGAGCGCAGAACCCAGCTCCGGACTCCCGCTGATCGGGGAATGGGAGGGCGATTTTTGGACGACGCCGTCGAATTCAGTGTGTTGTGTGCATTCACACAACACACGCGGTGCAGATGGACCGAGCGAGCTTGGGACCGTAGTTTCAACCCGAGTACAACTTTGAGCAGAGTTATGATCCGCGAAAGCCTCACCATTGAAGCGGAGTGGTGAAGCAAGCAAGAAGGCTGGTATCTCTATCACTCTCAAGTTCATTGCTTTCACGAGGCCGTGCGTTGACCGGTCGGCCGAGTCAGCGTGGCGGACTCACGACCGAAAGGTCGGGGGTTCGGCTCCCATGTGAGGCATGTTTTTTTGCATTTTTAGCAAAGACATGTTCATGCGAGGGGTGCACGCGCTGAGAAAAGAGCAGACAAACAACAGGTTTCCATGTCATTCTATGACCTATGCCGCCTGTCGTCCGTTGATCATCGAATTGCTCCAGCGGACGTCAGCAACCTCCGTGCGGGCTTCAACAACCTCCAAGCAACTTTTTCATTCCTGCCTTGTGCCAGGATGTTCCAGTGGATCATGCTTGCTAGCTTGAAAATTACCCCTCTCCCCCCCCCCCCCCGAATCCAGTCGGTGATAACCTTCGTCCAGCGGGTGTCCGCGAAGCGCATTGAGTGGCCGGCCCACCTAATTTTTGACGACTTGGCCCATGCGACAGCGCCTCTGATCTTCAAACGTCGACGAAACTCGGAACTCCGGTCTTCCCTCACTTGCGTGACTCGTGTTCATCCGAGCATCGTCCTCTCGATTCCACGATGCGCGACGCTGATCGCGTGTTCATCCGGCATTTGTATGGTACGTTAACACAGAAAGAGCGGTGAAGTCGAATATGTGGACAGGAAGCCAGACTTCTTCGTCTGCTTCACGACTTCTTCAAAGTGCTTGATAGCACCCTCCTTTTCTCGTCCTTTTCATGGAGATCGTCTTCGTGAGATTTACCTGGTGCCAGATTCAACCGCAATTCCGCCGGTATCATCTCACCGCGGCTTCACCATATCGGCCTACGTGGTAAGCGATACAGGTACAGAGATACAGATACGACAACCGCTATACCGATACCGGCTAAGGCCTATGGTATAGTCCCGCGGATTGTCGGTGGCGGTCGGTGGACGGGCTGGTATACTTCCCGTCCACCGACCGACCCCGCCGACCGACAACCTCCCGCGGTGCAATGCACGTGTTATCAAGAATGTTATCAAAAAATAAGCGTGGGCCAATTCGAAAGCGACCGATTCCGTGAACTTGGAACGTTCCTAGTTCACGGAATGATAAGCGCGCTCCAATGCGATTACCATTCAGTGTCGGCCACCGACCGTACTGGTCGACGATCGCCTTCCGCGGTGCACCTTCCGTCCGCGGACGTCCCGCGGGTACTCCCGCGGGACTATACCATAGGCCTAATAAGCGGTTGATGAATCTGGTACCTGGGGCCGAATTCATCAACGACTAACCCGCGAGTATAGGGGAGAGATACCCACGATGAAGGGTGCGTCTCTGGCTCATGCCTTATCTCTACCTGACTCTTATCCTATCTCTACCCCTTATACCCCGCATAGGCACGGGTTCAATTGTTGACGAAGTCGGCCAGAATTCGCTCCTCTTGAATAATGCTTGGTGTCACAGCCATAGTTAGCTTTCCGGTTTGTCAGGACCCGAGATTTTCCTCTTGAACGCACTATCTGAGCAACCGTGAATTTGGGGAGGTCCCGGAACCCGGTTTCTATTCGCTACACCTACGTAGACATGAAACGCTAGTTTTCAACAAACCAAAGTTGCTCTCCGTACATGTAATTTGACATGCGTGTACCCAGATTTCAAGGTTTTCCATTTCGGTCTCGCCAAGAATACCTACAACTCTTGTGTCTCGTCTGGATTGTATAAGACTTGCCACGGAAGGAGACAAACTCTGAGTTGTCCATCGGTTGGCCACCGCAAGCCATTGTAAAGACTAAATTCGCGTTGAATCTGCCTTAGCGTTATCCCGTGGGAGTAGGATACACGGAGCATCCCAAATTGGGATATGGTAACGCTAACCGTTACCTTTTATATGGTATAACAACGTGTAAGCTACTTGCTTGCCTGATCTACTGTCAGCGAGCGTAAGGGGGCGTTCAGAGCGTTTGTGTGGCGACGCGAAGCTCACTGTCGGAGCGACGCGATGATCGCGTCGCTCCCTCATCTGGAATCGCACCGCTATGAACGGCACGCCATTAACATCTGAACATAATCTCCAACATCTCATCATAATCCACCCAATATCATAGCAACACTTCGCGTCGCCCCGTCGCGAGTGTTCATAGCTGTTCTGCAGCGAACACCTTATCGCACGCAATTATCAGCATCGCCACGCGATGAAGATATCGCCCCATTTGCAAGCAGCGATGAACTCATCGCGGGGCGATGCAGTTCGTTTTCTCTTCACCCACAGCTTGCATCAGTCTATGCGAGCGTGAAGCAGGTACACAACTTTATAAAGTAATTTTTAATTTCAGGTATCTGCTGCTGAGATCGAGGGATCACGGAAAACCTCCAGTAACGGTCATTTCTGGTAAGTTTTTTCTATGTTTTCTACTATCTCGGTTCAGAAGTAATCTAATTTGTTCTAAGATTTTTCTCTAGCTTTATGATATACTTTGTAATCAATTTTCCATACAAGGGGGCTTGTGGGGGGAGCCTCCAACCAGACCTTTGGCAGCCGCTAGGCCGCTGAACGTCTGGTTAAATTTATAATAGGAGTCATGCGGAAATTTCTGTTTGAAATTGTTTTTTGTTTTGTTTGAAATTTTCGGAGATTCAAAGCTTTTTTCATGTTTAGCTGACGTAACGAAGCAGGGAAACCCTGATACGTGCATTATAGGCCCGAAAAGGAACCGGTAAGCATTTATGATTCGATTTTTTAAATATATAGTCATTTATTTGTATATGCTGTACACTTTATAATTGGACTCAAATAGACCTTTGTTGAGTTAGTAAGGTGTTCTTTTCATGTTAAAGTGGCTTTGCTTCGGGCTGAGTGCTACCGTTGAAGCCAGAGGAACGATATAAAAACTTCTCTCTCTATAAACTAAAGTTTTGACGATTCTCATTGCAGGCATGCCCGAATTGTATAGGAAGTTGTTTTTGAATGTTCTCCAACGGCAATGCAGACTCTGTAAATACAAAGGGTGAGTAAATTATTCTCATAGTTTTGTATGCAATAATCTGGCTGTTTAAAGGATTATGGCTCCAGGTACCAAAAAAGTAATGGACGTAAATTATATAAGAGAAGGAACTCAAATTGTAATGAACAATGTAATGAACAAATATGTGAGAGAATTGTTCATTACAATTTGAGTTCCTTCTCTTATATAATTTACGTCCATTACTTTTTTGGTACCTGGAGCCATAATCCTTTAAACAGCCAGATTATTGCATACAAAACTATGAGAAAAATTTACTCACCCTTTGTATTTACAGAGTCTGCATTGCCGTTGGAGAACATTCAAAAACAACTTCCTGTACAATTCGGACATGCCTGCAATGAGAATCGCCAAAACTTTCGGAAGTTTTTATATTGTTCCTCTGGCTTCAGCGATAGCACTCAGCCCGAAGCAAAGCCACTTTAACATGAAAAGAACACCTTACTAACTCAACAAAGGTCTATTAGAGTCCAATTACAAAGTGTACAACAAATACAAATAAATGACTATATATTTAAAAAATCGAATCATAAATGCTTACCGGTTCCTTTTTGGGCCTATAATGCACGTATCAGGGTTTCCCTGCTTCGTTACGTCAGCTAAACATGAAAAAAGCTTTGAATCTCCGAAAATTTCAAACAAAACAAAAAACAATTTCAAACAGAAATTTCCGCATGACTTCTATTATAAATTTAAGCAGACGTTCAGCGACCTAGCGGCTGCCAAAGGTCTGGTTTGGGGCTCCCCCACAAGCCCCCTTGTATAGAACACAATTGATTACAAAGTATATCATAAAGCTAGAGAAAAATCCTAGAACAAATTAGATTACTTCTGAACCGAGATAATAGAAAATATAGAAAAACTTACCAGAAATAACCGTTACTGGAGGTTTTCCGTGATCCCTCGATCTCATCTCAGATACCTGAAATTAAAAATTACTTTATAAAGTTGTATACCTGCTTCACGTTCGCATAGACTGATGCAAGCTGTGGGTGAAGAGAGAAAGAACTGCATCGCCCCGCGATGACTTCATCGATGCTTTGAAATGGGGCGATATCTTCATCGCGTGACGATGAAGATATCGCATGGCGATGATGATATCGCCGACCGGTAAGGTGTTCGCTGCAGAACAGCTATGAACACCTCGCGATGGGGCGATGCGACGTCGCTCGATCGATATGGGTGATTACCATTACGTCGCGTCGCTGGCGATGATGCTCTGAACGCCCCCTTAGACTATGCTATCCACTCGACCGACGGGTCGACACACGGCTTCGAGAGAACAATGAAGTCGAGAGTGATAAGATGCCAGCCTCCTCGCTAGCTTCACCCCTCGGCTTCAACGGTGCAGCTTTCACGGGCCGTAACTCTGCTCCGGGTTGTACTCGGGTTTTCATACTTGCATTTCATTACTTCCGAGACGATGCGGTTCTGCTCATATACATCTCATTGCTGATTCAGAACTACACTTTAGGGTGAGAACCAGTTTGTTGACAGAGGACGAGAGAGGACTAGGAGAACCACCAGGAAGTCGAACCAGGACAGGAAACCTGTAAGAAAGGAGCCGTAAGAAGAATAAATACAGGGAACAAGGAATCTATCATCTGTGTAGGCTCTTCCTGCTTGACATAACGGTAAATGCATTTCTGAGCTTCTGGATTTCGAGGAAGTGTCCTCTACGACGTACAACAAACGTCTACAATCAGAAAGGGGGCACCGATGGTGTGCGCCCGGACTCAGAATTCAACATGGGATGCTGCAGCAGGAAAGGAAGCGCAGCCTGCTCCTGCTTGGCAAAGCGGCAACTGTGCGCGTTACCGAGCGTCCGCGTTCAGAAAGCGTGTCACCGATGCCACTCAACGGGCATCTAGAATCAGAAGAGGCGTCGCCGTCTGTGGATGCTTTGCGATTACAGAAGGTCATGCAACGAGCGTCTGAATTCCGAAGAAATGGACCGTCGTTGTGTAGGGAGCGTCTGGTTTCGGAAGACGTGACAACGGTGTCTTGTAACTAGTGCTGTTGAGCATGATAACGGCTGCGGAGTAACCTGAGGGACAGAAGTAATGAGCAGCACAAACCACTGACGTTACTGACGGTCCGGAGGGAATCCAAATGTTAGCGGATTGATTTTTACTAAAATTGCTGTCTGTAGGTTAGTGATATTGCAAGCTCGCACGAAGCGCGCAAGTGCGAATCACGCCGTTAGGCATATTGGAGCACTTGTGTAAACAGAGTATGTAGATAAGCGACACCACGGGCCGGATTCGCCAACATTTACACCCGCAGATATGCGGGGTACAAGGAGCAGAGATAAGTAGAAGAGATAAATGCTTCAACTCCAAGTACACTTTATACCGGCACACCCGTGGGTTTAATCGTTGGTGAATCCGGTTCCAGATCTATCCTAGTGAGGAGGAGACAACGTGGTAGTCGCGAACGTCTAATTTACTACACTTTTTCTTGAGCTTTCCGCCTGCTTGCTCTGATGTTCCGACGCAGCGCTTGGAGCCCACGAGCGAATTCAAGGAAGAGATGAAGAGACACATTGTATCGTCTCTCGATTAGGGTATATCTGCAAGACTTTACCGAAATCAAGGAATAAACGAGATCAGCTCGTGCTCGTCATAAGATTACATTGTTAGAAATATTAGTGGCCCCTTTCTCACGCAACGTGATATTAGATAGGATAAGACAATCACGACAACCAAAAGGGTCTTTACTTTGGCAAAGCGTAATTGTAGCCCTTCGAGAAATCCATTGGTGAGGCGCCTATATTTCCTGCAATCAAATTGCCTTTTTACAGGATGAGAAAAACGACACTCCAACAATAGCAACTGCAGCCACAATTTACTTCATGGAGTGGACGGTTAGTCACGCAGAAGCGGTTTCAAACCTCCCCTGCATCTTAGACCTAGATAGCTGGGTGGCACTTGAACTATTAGTTTCCACCCTTCTTCAGCGTTTGCCCCGCTTCATCGCAGGACACGCTCAGGCTAGAGGTTCGAGAATCGATGAGGAGGGGGGTCGTACTGCGATGCCGTTGCGGGGATGTACTCTCTCTCGTTTTTTCGTTTTTGGCAGAGGATTCTCCCGTGTTTTTTTCAGGTTTCTAGGTGATGTTTACATGTCTTAGTGAGCTTTTTTAATGTGTAGCTACGACAAAATGGAGGCTCAAGCGCACCTTCTTTATTAAAGTTAAGATGATGGATTTGACTATTAAAGTTTTAAGTGCTGGTTGTTCTGCAATTAAAAATAACGATTTTCTGTCGACACACTTCGAGTCAATGAGAGGTTTTCAAATTTTTTTCAGAGTTTTCCAGGGTGTCAGTTTTCTAGTTGAAGGAGCGACAACTATGCCCGAAATTGCACCCCATAAAATTTCAAGTGTTAATTACTAAATATCAGTTAATTGTTTTCCCAAAGTTTTTTTGAAGCACTGTTCGAATTGTCGACGTAATTGGAACAGACGGATGAACCTGTCACGGGATTAATTCTCTCTTTTCTGCAGGAGACAGCATCGGAAAGTGAAATTGTACCCTAATTTTAATTTCAAGCCCAGCTTGACACACAGTGATAAAACCAGTTTTTCTGGTCAATCTTCTTCTATCATCAGGCATCTCGATTTCGCATTATTTGTCGAAAAAATATTGTCCCCTGATCACCTGGAAGCCGTTAATTTTCGAACCTGTTCTATGTAAAGCACAGAATCTACTTCTCTTTTAGTTTTCAATGCACACGAATTTTTCGGAGGCTTCAAAAAAGCTTTGAGTTATGGCAGTTTACGTGCGGCTACTGCGTGCTCTGACCACAGCTGAAGAATGGACTTCTCGCGGGAAAAATTTTCTAGCGTTTGGAGGGAAGAACACAAAAGAGTGAAATTGCACCATATAGCATTTTAAGTCGTAATTATTATACAGCGGAAAACAAAGCTTTTCCGCAGCGATCTTCGATATATGATAAGGGCGGATCGTGCTCAAAGTTCTCGTTGAAAAATTAATTATTTTTTACCTGAATCAGACCACCCATGCAGTTAAAATCCTGCCACAAGTTTTAATTCTGGATCAATGCGCAAAGAAAAAATAATGATTTCCTGAACCGAGCAGGTTGGATCGCCCTCCAATTGATCTGGGACCGATGCCATTGGAACGACGAAAATGGACGTTCACAAAAATTATCATAACTCGGTAAGCTTCTTGAATTTCGAAAAAGCCAATAGAATTTAAAAATAGAAGAAAAAGCTTTCTTACCATGTAGAAGAGAGCTCTTCATCCGGAGCGGGCTGGGTTTTATTTTTGGCCGAAAAGATTGAAGTGGCTATGTATAAATGATAATAACTCTGTTAGTTTCTTCAATTTCAAAAAAAGCCAACGGCTTTTTGAAAACAAGAAAAAATGGTCTCTTAGGAAATCAAAATCTTCCAGGAATCATTGTTCAAAAAGGACCTTCATACGCGGCAGGGGGCTTCGATTACGGGTCGATTGTTGCCAAAAAAACTTGCAGAAAATCGAACTCCCCTCGCCTCTCGTGACCTCTTTTTCAAAAACTGGTTCCTGTATGGTAAAAACGAATTTTTGTAGTTCTTAAAATTTAAGAAAGTAATCGAACTGTGATCATTTATACAGAAGCTTTTTAAATTTTCCGGTCAAAAATCAAACCCAACCCGCCCACACGAAGACCACTTTTTTGAAAGCTATTTTTACAGAAAGCTTTTTTGTACATTTCTCAGGAAGCTGTTGGCATTTTCGACAATTAGAAAACTTACCGAGTTATGATAATTTTTGTGATTGTCCAATTTTGTCGCTCCAGTGATGTCGGTGCAAGATCGACCAGAGATCGATCAAGTTTGCTCGCTTCAGAAAATCATGATTTTTTCACTGTGCATTGATCAAGAGTTAAAATTCTGTGGCAGAATTTTCACTGTATAGTTGTCTACCTCAGATATAAAATAAATTTACTTTCATAAAAACTAGAATTTTAAATACAATTTCCCCTAGTCATATCAAAACTGCGGAGAAGCCTCGTTTTTTACTGTACAATAATCACGACTTAAAGTTTTACATGGTGTAATATCACTCTCTGATGTTGTTTCCTTCAGAAGGGAGACAATTATTTCCGCGAGAAATCCATCCTTCAGTTGCGCTCCGTTATCGATTCGAGGAGAACCTCAAAAATGTTGTAAGTAGATCACTTAAGTCCGCTTTAGCAATCAACACTCGAAATTTTATAGCATATAAGTTTGGATGCAGATGTTGCTCCTACACGTCGAAAAATGTGTCATATGCATGAGAAGGGCGCGTGTAGCGCAGTCGGAGGAGGCGCGACTGTCGCGTGCACCCGATACCAGGTTCCTGGTTCGGATTTCCCGCCCAGGCCAACCAAGCCTTCCATCCCTCCGGGGTCGGTGAATTGCTACCAGACTTGTCTGGGAAGGATAAAGTGCTAACTTCTCCATCGGCTGGCCACCGCAAGTCATTGTATGGCCAAATACGCATTCATGTCGCCTCCACGACATCCCGTAGAAGTAGAATGCGCTGGCGCATCCCAGAAGGGGTTGAGTAACGCCGTCCTTTATCCTTTATCCTTTATGCATGAGATCCTCGCAAAATCTGAAAAGTTGAGCTCTTCATTAATTCGAAAGCTGTTCACAAAAGTTCTTTATTTCTCACTGTGGAACAACAAGTATTCAAAACGTTAACCAACGTTTTTTCAAACAAATCATGTAATCAATCAATCAATTAATAACATGCCTTCTGCTAGCTGCAAATCTCCACCGTGTCAATGCTGCACCCGGAAAGAAGAACCTACTAAAAGGTACAAAACCGCAAACAAATTTGAAAATTTTGAAGAAGATAAGAAATAATACAGTGATGTGGACAAGGGAGGGGTCGTACCAAATCCGCTGTGAGAGGGAGGTCGTAAATTTTCGGCGAAAATCGAACCCCACGCTTGACTTTGTCGTGGGGTTCGTTTTTCAGGCGCCATCTCACCATCTTTCCAATTCCGTGCTAGGTCAGTGTGAACAGCAGATATCTCGTAGTCCATGTGTATCAGCCGAGCGTAGCTTCAGGCGCCATCTGAAGCGTGAGTGTAGAAAGCTAGTTTACGAGATTGTCCAGCAGATACCTAAACCCAGAGACCTCCAAGAAAGGCAAGATGCACCAGCTTCATTTCTTTCGGTGCTTCTCCACCAGAAGGCGGGGTGCACGTATGGCATCAGTAGTTCCACAACCTCCTACGAATCCACACTAGTTAATCAAAAGCTTAATGGCTTCATGAATTTCACCATCGAAAATTCGTTCTAGATCTTCAAACAACTGAGCGAAAGCAAGCAAACTAGACGATAATTTGAGCAGTCTGCAGGTTGCCTTCTTTCGTCCCAATCGCAATAGTCGCACTTGTCTGCCAATCATCAGGCATCTTCTTTCCGCTTCAACGTGTATGAAAATCTTGGCCAACCACTCAGCAGAGTACAGAATTTTGACACCATAATTCTGCTGGCAAATCATCTAGACCCGGTCTCATATTCCATAGAGCCGCTTCAGTTTTCTCCACCGTGATCTTGTGGTTGGTACCTTAGATAAGAGCCGCCGAAGGAAGGACCGGATGAGAGAACTGTTCTGTCGAGGTCTTCTAAGAATAATTGCGCCATCGCTTCAGCGCTTCCATTCGAAGAAGACCGTTCTCATCATTGATCCAGAAGAACTTCTATATCCTCGGTTTGCGACAGTGGTTCTTAGCAAGTCGGTACAAATACCGCTCAGTATCGCGAGACTAGAGCTTTTCGAAGACATCGTTATAATGAGTGGCTGCTACAAGAGTAACGGCCTTCTTAGCCGCTTTCTTCGCATATTGGTGCTTTTGCCTGTGATCGGCTGCCTTTTCGGCGAGAAGCACGCGGTAGTGCTACTTCTTCTCTCAAACTTTTGCCTTCACATCCTCTGTCCACCGATACGTCTGCTTGTCGATTTTTCGTCTTTCGTCACGTCTGTGGCGAGACATCGGTCCCTATATTTAACAAGGACGAAGGCCATCTACAGCTTGTTCTTCCCACTATTAGTCGAGGTGCGGTGAGAGTCGCGTTTTCGGAAGACTGTTTTCATTATGCTGAAGATATGTTATTCCGCACAACCAAAAATACGCTCACCATCGGCATTACCCGTGACCCACATCCGAAACCACCATGGTCGTCGTTGAGGTAGGAGCCGCGTTGAAAAAACATAGCGTTCACTATGGTGAGGTTATGCGACTCTGCATACTCAAGGAACCAAATCCATTATGATAGCTGTAACAATCTTCTGTAGCGTCCATTAAAGTCACCAACGACAATGATGGGGTCTCTTCCTCTGCTGTTTTCTCATCAAGAAAGCTCCAAAATTCATCCTTGACTTGATCGGAGCTGCCAGTCTGCGGAGCATTGGAAGAGAAGAAGTGGTAGACTCTCTTCTTACCGTCGACAACGATCTTCATTAATCGATGGTCAGAGCGCTCGACGCTTACAATCGAGCCACGAAATCGTCCGGAAACGATTATTCCGACACCACTGCTGGTCCTGGGACTTCCACATAGAACCTTAAAGCCACGTCCTATGCCCCTTGACTCGCGGGAGGACCACTTCGTCTCCTGCACCGCACAGAGATCAACTCTTCTACGCTCCAATGCTTCAATCAATTCGCGTGGACGACCCTTCAACGTACAGACGCTTCCTGCTTACGTTATAGGACTTTCGGACTATCTCAGTTGCCTCCCGATGTCGTTCTCGCATCAGGGACCTTCGTATAAATCGTCTCACACTCTGGGCTTTGGGGGTCTGCATCGGCTTTTGCGGACGCTGTATCTAAGAAAACAATGAACATACACGAATACGATGTGGTGTGGATTGTTCGTAGGCCGGGCGCTCACGAGGGCCTGTTGCCTGCATTCGAATTCTCCTGTTCGGCTCAGCTCGTAGAAACGTGTAGTTTCCAGTGGCACCTCGTGGAGGAAGGAACATGGCCACCGGCGAAAAACATCCATATCTGGCAAAAATATTGGGAGGTTAGGAAGGCTGCAAAGAGAGCCATGGCTGCTGCAAAAGCCACTCATTATGGTGACGTCAAGAGAGCCCCTCGAGTCGCGTGATGGTGACTGGTACATATCTGTATCGACTCGCCATCACCATCGCAAAGCTGAAGATACTGGAAAGTTCGTCGGCATTAACGAACCGGGGAATGTGTTCATCCGGCCACGATGAGAACGGCCATCTTCTGACAGATCACAAAAAGGAGTTGGAGCGATGGTACGATTACTCTGAAGAAATTTCACCGGGAATGTCTTCATTCAGCCAGCGGCATCTGTCCATGGTTCCGTCCACAAGATCATCGTGGAGAAAAAAGAGGCTCTAAAAAATAGTCCGACAAGGAGACGGGTTCCGCGTCTGGCAGTCGATTTATGTAAATCGATGTTCTCGTATCCTGCTAGGCAGTTTGCCCAGTTCTTCAACCAGATAATAGCAGACAAAAAAGTACCTGAGTGTTTGCAGAAAACTACGACGGTTCCTATTTGGAAGAGGCAGGGCAGCTCCGCAGACTGCTCAAGTCGCCGTCCGATTCGCTTGCTTTCGCACAGCATAAAGATCTCTGAGCGCGTTTCCAATGGGCGAATGCGTGACGTGATCGTCCAACTTACCAACAACTAGTGCGGCTTCGTAGCTGACTGTGGCACCATTGACGCCACACACGCCGCCAGTCTCCTGATGCGGAAGCATCGCAGGAAACAGAAGCCGCTGCATATAGCCTTTCTCATCCTGGAGAAGGCCTTCCATCGCGTACCGCATGAGGTTATGTGGTACGCTTTGCGAAGGCGTGATGCACGCATGTGAAGACGGCATAACCTTGAGCGGCGGCTGCAAGCTTGGCGCTCCGCCTCACAATTTTCGGACTCAAACTCAAGTCAAGATGACTGACAACCTGTGACCTGAACTTGTGAGTACATACCGACTAGCGCAAACGAGTACGGTTCGATTAAGATAGGAGGGTACTGAGCTTGCCCGCACTCTTGGAATCAGTAATATTTCCGACTGTGGCATGATGGTGGAAGCGAATTCACGCGTGAGTGTGGCTTACAAAAGGGCCTGAAGCGTATGTCTGAACGGGGGAAGCGACTCATATAGGGAGAATCCAGACCCCTAGTTAGTATGGAAATGTGTTTATTTTTTGCCAAGTCGTCAAACACAAGGAGTAGTCACAGTGGGATGCGGCGCATCACGAATTTGAGGGCCTTGTACGCCCGCGAAGCCCTGCCGGCAAGCGGCTCGGGGCGCGGTGGTAGTGCAGTTGCTTCGTGCAAGGAAGGTCGGGGGTTGGTTCCTCGGCGCTGCTACGTTTTGCATTTCAACTGACTGGTTGGGATTTGGGGGATTCTGGCGTCTACACCATTTTCGGACGATTTCTGCGCATTTTCCAGCTGTACGCTGTGGAGAGCGCCTTTCTTGCGAGTTGTTTATTATTGGCCGGATTTTTAACCACAGCGCCTTCGTGAAGTTCAAGTTGACGTGCTTCGAAGTTTTTTAGCATGTAGACCATCAGTTCGGTCAGCTTGATTTCTTCCCTCGAAGGTTCCTTGTCTAAAGGTGGGCCACACTTCAGCGTGAGCGGGTGGATCACCACTCGAGCATCGGCGGACATTGTTGGTGTTAGGTTTTAGGAAGCCTCTAGCAACCTCTGATTTCCAGGTGACAGGCAGAGATGAGGGAAAGAGTGTATTGATGCGGTTTAGGTTAATTTGCGGAAGCCGCACACCTCGTTTCTCATTTGACTGCTGCTTCATGCACCTTATACCTGCGTATCACTGGTGATGAACATTCATACATTATCATGTTGAGCACCACAGGATGCAGTTGGAAAATGCGCAGAAAACGCCTGAGAATGGTATAAACGTCAGAATCCCCCGAATCTCAACCAATGGAACCTAGGAACCAAACCCCCGACCTTCTTCACACGAAGCAACTACACCTCCACTGCGCTCCGAGCTGCTGGCCGGTAGGGGCGTCGCAAACCCGTCGCAAACCCAAACCCCAAACAAGACCGCAAACTCGTGATGCGCCGTATTCCGTTGTAATCCCCTGCTCCTTCGGTTTAACGAGTTGCCAAAAATAAACACATTTTCATACTAATTGAGGGGTGCGGATTCTCCCTATATGAGTTGCTCCTCCGTTCAGACATCCGCTTCAGACCCTTCCCTTGTTAGTGCAAGTGGACTGACGTGATCTACGATAGCAAGGTACCAGAGCGCTTGAAGTCGAAGATCTGCAGAGCAGTCGTGCGACCAGTAGCGATGTACGGCGCTGAGTGTTGGCCTGCGACTAACCAGGATACTATCTCAACGGTAGGTCGGAACGGCGCAAGAGTTGTATATGGGCAGGACCGCCTCTTCCTGTGAAGTAACAAACTGCAGGTATCTCGACACCAATACAACTCTGCGCAGAGTTAGGGGCGACGGAAGTCGCGTGTTGGCGCCCTGTTGATTCACGTGCTCCGCAGCTGACGGGCGCGCCTGGGATGAGGACTCGTATAGCGAATCGGTGCAGTGCACAGGTGGCGTAGTAGGGAAGCGCTCGGGCTCGTGAGCGAGGGTCGTGGGTTTGGATCCCGCGGACTGCGTTACATAACTACGGTCACACAAAATAGGCTTCAAACAAGTGCTACACAGAAGAGAAAATTTTAGGTCATCTGTAGTTTGAAGCATATGTTATATGTAAACATACCCTAACACACTATAGTACCCCTAGGTGGATTACTATATGATAAACATGGATTTTGCAAAAATGCAAAACAAACGCAGTACGCGAGATCCAAACCCTCGACCCTCGCTCGCGAGCCCGAGCGCTTCACTACTACGCCGCCTGTGCACTGCTCTGGGTCGCGATACAAGCCCTCATCCCGCGCGCGCCCATCAATAGTGGAGCACGTGAATCAACAGGGCGCCAACACGCGACTTCCGTCGCCCCTAACTCTGCGCAGAGTTGTATTGGTGTCGAGATACCTGCAGTTTGTTACTTTCCAGGAAAAGGCGATCCTGCCCATATACAACTCTTGCGCCGTTCCGACCTACCGTTGAGATAGCATCCTGGAAACGCGCCCCAGGGCCTTTTCATACTTCGCGACAGCAGCGACAAGAGCGGAAATCCGAATATTCGATTATTCGGAAATTATAGCCGAGTTAGCCTAGTGGTTAGTAGTGTAGTTTCATGCACAAACGGTCACAGGTTCGACTCCCGGCTCCGGCACCCCATGCCCTGCAAAAATTGCAAAAATGGCAACGGTTCCAGCGTCAGGCCCAGGTTGACAGGCCGGCTGATGGAGCAACCTCGTTACAAAACCATGATCACAAGTCGCAATAGAATCAGTGTAAAGGCTAGGACGTCATCCGGAAGTGGCGCACAGAACCCCCGCCCGAGTTCTGTGGTCAGTATGCGAGGGCTACCGAGGGCCGAACGACCTCGGCTAAAGAAGCTAGTTCGACTGGGGACTCGGAATGTGGGAACACTGACCGGGAGATCTAGGGAAGTAGCTGACCTGATGGAGCGCAGAAGGATACAAGTCCTGTGTCTGCAGGAAACGCGATGGAAAGGGGCGAAAGCCAGGGAGATCGGAGAAGGGGTCAAGCTGTACTACAACGGAGAGGACACCAAGAGGAACGGGGTAGGGATAACTGTCGCGGAGTCCCTCAAGGATTCAGTAGCGGCTGTCCAAGGAATAAACGACCGCATCATGTCACTGCGCCTGGACACGAAGGAGGGTTACTGGACCATCATGTCTGTCTACGCTCCGCAGACCGGATGCTCCGAGCACGACAAGGATGACTTCTACCTCTCGCTCGAGGAAGCCATAGGGTCCGTACCAGAAGGCGACTACCTCTCCATAGCAGGGGACATGAACGGGCATGTGGGAAGTGGCAGAAGAGGAGTGGAAAGGGTTCATGAAGGTTCATGATAAACCCGGATGGAGAACGAATTCTGGATCTGGCTATCGCCCACGACCTGGCTGTCTGTAGCACCTTCTTCGTGTAGGGGGAGAGCCTGAAGGTGACCTATGCTAGCGGAGGAAGAAGGAGGGAAGTCGACCACATCCTGGTTCGAAGGGCTGCCCTGAAAACAGTCCGGGATGTGAAGGTCATTCCGGGAGAAGACGTGGTATCATAGCATAGACCCTTGGTAGCCGACCTTGGCATACCTCTACCCACCAGGCCCAAAGTGAGGACGGAACTCAGGATCCGATGGTGGAAACTGCGGGGTTCAGAGTGGAACGAGCTACGAAGGGCAGTGCTCGAAGCAGGCCTTCCAGATCCAGCTGGTCCCGTGAATGAGACCTGGAGGAGGGTAGCCCAAACAATCCTGAGATGTGCCAAGGAAATCCTGTGAGAAACATAGGGAGGAACCAGAGGGGATAAATCGGCATAGTTCTGGAACGAAGAGGTGCAGGCTGCGGTGAAAAGGAAGAAGGAGGCCTACAAGTTGTGGCAGAAGACAAGGGCACCCGAGCATCTCACAGCCTATAGGAAGCTGAAGAGGCTGGCAAAAACAGCTGTAGCGAAGGCAAAGAACGCGGAAATGGATTCCCTGTACGAGAAACTAGACGGGCCAGAGGGAGAGAAGTTCGCCATCCGCCTGGCCAAGGCGCGTCATAGAGCTAGCCTCGACATTCGAGTAGTGAAGATTGTGAAGAATGCTAACGGGGTTCAGAGTGGAACGAGCTACGAAGGGCAGTGCTCGAAGCAGGCCTTCCAGATCCAGCTGGTCCCGTGAATGAGACCTGGAGGAGGGTAGCCCAAACAATCCTGAGATGTGCCAAGGAAATCCTGTGAGAAACATAGGGAGGAACCAGAGGGGATAAATCGGCATAGTTCTGGAACGAAGAGGTGCAGGCTGCGGTGAAAAGGAAGAAGGAGGCCTACAAGTTGTGGCAGAAGACAAGGGCACCCGAGCATCTCACAGCCTATAGGAAGCTGAAGAGGCTGGCAAAAACAGCTGTAGCGAAGGCAAAGAACGCGGAAATGGATTCCCTGTACGAGAAACTAGACGGGCCAGAGGGAGAGAAGTTCGCCGTCCGCCTGGCCAAGGCGCGTCATAGAGCTAGCCTCGACATTCGAGTAGTGAAGATTGTGAAGAATGCTAACGGTAGGGTGTACGGAAGCCAGTCGAGGTCAGAGGGAGATGGGAGGAGTACTTCAAAGAAATCCTGCACGAGGAGTTCCCTTGTCGGGAGGCCGAGGAAGAACAAGCAACGGAAGGACCCATCCCACCCTGGACGCAAGAAGAGGTTCGCAAGGCCATAGGGAAGATGAAACTCGGAAAGGCAGCAGGGCCTGACGGTGTGCCAGTAGAGGCTTGGAAGGTGCTCGGGGACCTCGGAATCAACTGGCTGACGCAGTTCCTCAACAGAATCACGAAAGAAGGTAAGATGCCGGATGACTGGAGGAACAGCACCATAGTCTCCATCTTCAAGCAGAAGGGAGACGCTTCCGAATGCTCCAACTACCGAGGGATCAAACTGATCTCACACACGATAAAGATCTACAAACTACCGGTCGACTCAAGGCTGAGGGAGATGATACCCATCTCCCAGGTGCAGTTGGGCTTCATACCCGAGAGCTCCACCACAGACGCAATCTTCATCGCTCGTCAGGTGATGGAGAAATATCAGGAAAAACAAAAACCGTTCTACATTTGGCATTTCTGGACCTGGAGAAGGCCTACGACAGGCTACCCCGAGCCTTACTCTGGAAACCCCTTCGAGAGAGGGGTGTCCCGGAACGTCTGACTGATCACGGTCAGAAGGGACATGTACGAGGACTCGAAAGCGACGATACGAACTCCACACGGGGTGACAAGGAAAGTGAACATCACAGTGGGGGTTCACCAAGTGTCGGCTCTGAGCCCGTTCCTCTTCCTGCTTACGCTTGACTCTATAGTGAACCACTTGAGGAAGGCCCTCTCAGAACGATCGTCTACGCGGACGACATCGCCCTAGTAGCCCACAACCGAGAGGAGCTGGAGGAGAAGGTGCAGCTGTGGCAGAGAGCCCTCGCAGACAACGGCCTACGGCTGAACGTGAAGAAGACGAAGTTCATCAGCTCCGAGTAGTGCGCTGGATCGATCCTAGACTGCCAAGGGGAAGCGATCGAGAAGGTGGAAGAATTCCTCTACCTCGGAAGTGACCTATCCGAGGAAGGAAGTGTGGACCAGGCGGTCAGGGGACGGATAAACGCAGCCTGGCTCAAGTGGAGAGAGTCCACAGGGATCCTCTGCGACCGTAGATGCTCCAGGACGCTCAAAGGCAAGCTCTATAGAACAGTTGTGAGACCTGCCCTCCTCTACGGCAGTGAGTGTTGGGCCCTGGGTAAGGCGCAGGAGCGGCAACTGCACGCGGCGGAGATGAGGATGCTGAGGTAGGCATGTGGATGGACCCGTCGGGACAGGATGCGAAACGAGGATGTTAGGGCAGTGATGAAGACAACCCGAACCAGCTGAAGATGAGAGAGCAGCGCCTGAGGTGGTATGGACACGTCCTCAGAAGACCAGAGGATCACCCCACAAGGTTGGCCCTAGATTTCGAGGCACCCGGAAAGCGTCCGAGAGGAGCCCCAAGGAAAAGATGGAAGGACGTCATCAAGAGAGATCTCGCCGAAGTCGGCGCCACGGCAGATGATGCCCTTGATAGGATGAGGTGGCGACAGATCACAAGAACAACGGACCCTGCGACTGCGCGGGACTAAACGCTCAGGAGAAGAAGAAGAAGAGAAGATTATTCGGAAATTTGAATAACCGAAAGATGGGGTTATTCGATTATTCGGAAATTCGAGTAACCAAAAAATGGGGTTATTCGTTTATTCGCTCATTCGAAAATTTTTGAAAAAGCACAAGTATGGCAGTGAGTATAGGCTCAGCCACACGGATGAAGGTTATCGTTTCATGGGCAAAACGTACACCATAAACCATTGTTTCAGAGCACGGCGCTCGGTTTCTACATCAAACTCATCAATGAGCTCTACTCGACTCCATTAATTGAGCAGTGCACAAAAAGCAAGATCTCGAACGAAGCCGCAGGTCTCTCTTCTCCATCGCTTTTGTTCTATTCATTCAGAAACTGAATAAGCACTGACAATAATCTTAGAGAAAGTGCCTAACATGTCAATTTTCGTAGTCAAACCCACTGCAGTACGAGAATTCAGCTTCTGATCCTGGCAAGAGCGGAAGATCGGCAGAGATTGAGAAGCTGGCAACTGACACGAAGCTGCCGTCAAAGAGGGGTGATCATGAGCAACTGGTGGCTCGACTGAAAGAAGCTGCCTCCAAAGTCACCGAATGGAGCAATCCTGGCGAAGAGCAAGCCATGACTGCGCGAAAAAAAGAGGTCGATGAGCGGGTAACAGTGAATACCCTTGTTCACGGTATTTCTTTAGGTGACGCTGGCAGAAATGGCGGCAATGTATAGACTGAGAACACTAGTCTCGATGTCGGCTAGCCTAGTAGAGCTAATTACAAGGGCGAAGACATGGACAAAGGAGAATGTTACGGTATGTTTGGAGCAATCTGAAATGCAGTGCAGATTGGCAGATATCGATTCAGAATAACGACTGCAAACAGTTTGCTGCAGTTGCGTTGATCCGCGTAACGTAGAGCCGCTACTATCTCCGTGCTTTCGTGGTGAAGAAGCAACCCTCCAAGCTATCATCCTTTTGCCTCTTAATGACATCTGACCTCTGAGAAGTTCTACAAAGCTACATGTGGCTAGCCACTGGGAACACTGCAGTAGGAATTGATTTGGTGCGAAGAAAATCAATACACCAATCAATATTTGTCGCCTGGACCAAATTCTGACATTCCACAGCAGCAGACGTTCAGTGATGCATTTACATTAGCACAAGCTTTAGCATTAGCGAGAAATTGAATGAAGTACAGTACCGCGCATGTCTTTTGGTCAATTCCCGAAAAAGCCGCTTTGGAGCGTTCCAAAGCGGCTTTTTTTATATAACTTTCTTTAAAATCAAGCACTTGTAAAAAGAAACATATATTTGAGCTCGGCAGGCCAAGCTCTACCCTTTGACATATAAATCAATAGAGTTGAACAATGCATATAGGCCGGACATAATCAATCGAGTGGGCACGAGAGCCTGTAGATTGACAGTTTGGGGAGTTTTATCGAAGTTCCCAGCCGTCCCACT
>OX377202.1:50238366-50314381 GCA_947396885.1 Heligmosomoides polygyrus polygyrus
AACTAGGTAAAAGTGTCTCCTCTTTCTGTACCAGAGTGAAGAGTTAGATCGGAGCGAATGCTCCGGATCAGATGCGAGCGCATAAATCCAGACACGCGCTCGACCTCGCACTTCAACCGTTCATTAATTCACTCGAAGTTACCTACTTTAATCGCAGTCTTCGACACGCAACCGCTAACTAGGCGCGCTACGATGATTCCTTAGCTGTGAATAGTCAAACTGTTAGGGCTTACCAACTGCCGGAAGTCATTCTTGACACTCCTCTCCTACACGGTTAGATTTCTTCACTGACCAATTTCCCAGAAAGCCGGAATGAAAAAGTAGCTAGCGGCATACCTGTTGATTATAATTAGACTTTTACACTCACAATTCCACATTTTTGGACGGGTCAATTGAGAATGTGTCATCTGGAGTTCTCGCTCGAATGCGTGGCTACTCTATACATATTCACAAAGGCAGTGCGCTTTTGGCAAATTTTCTTTCTCTCCTGATTTGAGCTCTTGCTGTTACCTCTTTCTAATTGAGCGACTTGTTTCTTGGATTTTGTGGCGAAAAACGCAGCAAAAGTCATCGAATGCCAAAAAATTCTCCATTTCAGAGCGCTTTAAAGCGTTGCGATGGCTGATGCCAGTACCTGTCCAGTTTTCTGCAAACCACCTTTGATTGCAGTGCACGACCTTCTCTTCACAACGAATTGCTACACTTTTACAAATGTTTTGGCTTTATTCCAGCAAAGGAGGAAATCGGTGACTCGACGGCGCCATCACCCGTTGAGACTACAGAGCATAGAGTATAGGATAATCTAATTTCCAAAGAAAGAAGGTGGTTCTGTTAGGGTACCCATGAAAAGGAGCGCTCTTGTTAAATTAAGGTGGTGGAAGCCGGAGTTTACCTTCATCTGCTTTCGTGGGCGGTCATTTGTTCTGACCATTGGTCTTTTTGACTTTTCTGACTTTCCTTTCCGACCATTTCTCATACAATACCGCTCACGTCGTGCGGTAAAAAAGGGTTTGTGAAGGATTGATCCGTCGCATGCTCCTAACTCTTTCAGTTTTGGGTTCCTTGACAAACGTACCAACCATTCGATTAGTCTCTTTGATATCTACACAAGCGTATATATAACTTTACCACAACTCCGCATTTTCGCCGTGGGTGGTCTAAAAATGACTGGGACTGGCTTTTCCGATTGGAGCAGCTTATTTCCCAGGACATGCATGATAGTTTATTTTTTGTTTATTTGAATACGTGCATTTAAGACGCAAGTTCGAAAGAAACCACAAAAAATAGAACACATTAGAAAGAAAACCACAGCATGGCAACAAAGAAACACAAAAGCGCCCTTCAGTAGACCAGCAATTTCCGTTTGGCCATGCGCTTGAACGTTTGAAGCGAGCATGAGGAGGCTGGAACACCAATCCTTAACATGCACTAGGCAGAAGCAGCTCTTACGGTGAAGGACGTAAGATTAGATCTAGGCTTGACGTAAGACAGCTTACATAGACCGCCACGGGTTCTTGACGGCAGTACTGAATAGGATTTCGAGACAGTGCACCTTAAACAACCTGTCAGCAACTTGAAGACGACACAAACTTCTTCAACTTACGACATGGTTATAGAGTATGCAGACCCAGATAGCTATTCCTTATATTGGCCCTTGGAATCCTGGAGTGCAAAAGCCACCCACTCTGATTAATGCCCATCTAGTAAATTTCTTCTGGACTCTTTCAAGCATACCAGTGTACTTCTTTTTATGAGGAGAAAAAACTATAGATCCGAACTCAACAATGATCTGGCGTATGTTTTATATGCCATCGTAAGAACTCTTCTGTCCTTAGTAACCAAACCTTTGAAAACTTCATGTAAACGAGCTAGCTAGCCCCTTGCTGTATAACATTTTCACACGACCTGAGAAGTCAAGCTTCTTATTACAAATAAATCCTAGATCCTTAACTGAATTCACCTTGGCGATGCGTCAATAAAGGTAATAAAGGTCATCAAGAAAGTAGTCCGCTTGCACTGTCGATGAACCAATCCTCATACACATAGTCTTCTCCTAAAGGAAGATTCCAAGTCACTGACCACACTCATTCGATCAACCCCCTGTTGGAGTAACCGGCAATCAGACAGGTTTGACACCTCACGATAGATCTTAACGTCATCCGCGAACTGTTTCATCACTACCCTCAAATCCTCCAATTTACAGAGTATCTTAGGCCTCTGTTATACTCCCGCGGGAGCATCCGCGGAACGTCCGCGGACCAAAGGTGCACGGCGGACGGCGGGCGTGGCGAAGCGCTGCGGTTGGTCAGGTGAGGAGTCTCGGCGCGATTCCCGCCCTTCCGCGGATGCTCCCGCGGGAGTATAACTCAGGCCTTAAGCATGGCGAAAGAGTTGGCAGTGCTCTGTCATGCCAGGAATGCTCCTTGAATGCTCCGGTAGCAATGCATACACAATCGAACGTACTAATCGGGTAGGCGAAGACATGTCCTGCGCATCTATCCCCAAAACTGGAAAATGTAATGCCTTAAAGACTATTTCGAAGTGTTTGAGGAATTTTATAAGAAACTTCCAATCGTCCTGCTTAGGAAATGTACCAATCTGGCTAGCGAGCCTTTGGAGTGTGCTGTGAACAATGCATTCGGAATCGAACCCAACAATCGAGTGGGCGGAATCATGCCCACTGTGCCTCTATCTCTCCATACTGGTAACACTGAGGTACAATACGGGATACGCGGCTCTGCCCAACAAACAAGAGCAGCGCGCAAGAGCAAGAGCGGCGCAGTTTAGCCGCAAGGCGCCGTTCTAGTAACTCCTTCAGAATTCCATATCTAGAAATAAGAGGAATATATTTCAGCTCATCAACTCAAGCTCCATCCTTCGACATTCAAATCTCAGTTGAGTTGAGCAATGCGTATAGGCTCGGATGAATCAATCGAGTGGGCATGACAACTTGTAGAGTGAGCTTAGCTTGACGAGAACAGCTTATCTACATGCAGAAAAGTATATCAAACCAATTAACTTCTAGCATAACATGTCTAGCATACAATGAGTTGTCCAATTCCACCGACTATGCCGTATGTTCCTGCTAAATGGGCGCACATAAGTTGTTTTTGTCAAGCTGAGCACTCTACAAGTTGTCGCGCCCACTCGATTGATTCTGTCGGACCTATATGCATTGCTCAACTCTACTATGATTTTAATGTCGAAGGATGGAGCTTGAGCTGATGAGCTGAAATATATGTCTCTTGCTTCGAAACATGGAATTCTAAAGGAGTTACTAAGAACGGCGCCTTGCGGCGCAAAAGCGCTGCTCTTGCTTGTTGAGCGGATTGCTGTCTACGGCATTGTAAAGATAGAGGCACAGTGGGCATGCCTTCCCCCATTCGGTTAGTAGGTTGGATTCTGTATATTCTGTATGCAATGCTCACGGCGCACTCTAGAAGCATTCCTGGCGTGACAGACCACTGGCAACATTCGCCGTGCTTGAGATACTCCGAAAGCATGCATGTCCTAAGAAATAACCTGCTCGAGTCGGGAAATGCAGCTTCAGCCATTTTTTAGGCCACCCACGGCGAGGATGCGGTGTCCTGGTAAAGTTGTATAGGTATTTGTGTTTACCTTCCAACTTTCTTTTTTCAAAGAACCTGAAACGGAAGGAGTTAATCCGTTGCAAACCGCTTTTTTTGGCTGTGCGACGTGAACGGTATTGTATTCATCGATAGTGATCTGTGCTCTTATTTTGATGCAGCTCATGCCGATATATCAGAAATTTGGCTCTTGTGCATTTGTGATCTAGTCTGATTAGATAGCCCTCCCAGGATTCAAGCCATAAAACTCCACATAAAAAAATCGAGCTCATCTGTTGTTGGCGGGAAGGATGGATTAGAAATTTGTCAGCTTCTAAGGAAGGTGTTTTACATTTTGTAGGCGTGTGAAACTACACGGCTTTCCATGTAAAGGCACCAAAACTGCTAACACGATCCTGGCCAAAAAGGGCCTTAAAAAGTCGGGAACAAATACAGTTCTAAAACGGCGAAAAGTTTTGGTTCGGCCCATAGAAATAGTCTAAAAAATCTTCAATGACAAGTACCTTGGGTCCAGCGGCGTTCCATGTTTCCGCGTTGGCAACTGTGCGAAGCGGGGAACCGTCGGTGCTGGGTAGAAAGCCGCAGGAGAATCCCCTGCTCTGCCTCTAACTGCCACTAGAACGCAACGCGACCGTTTGCTGCAGCTGATCGAGAAGAGCCGGACCGGCAACGTGCTCAACTTCGCCCTGAATATGTTTGAAGCCACTGTTGCTCTTGGAGAGGTTTTTGGACTGCAGTCGATAGATCGAACAACTGCCAAGGTCACAGTTATGGATCCGACCAGTCACTCCCGTGTCCAAAGCTCCTGATTTTAGACGGAGTTCCAACACTACCTTCGCCCAACCGCCAGAGACGAATACGAGTGCAAGGAGAACACGGCGCTAGTAATCGGAGATCCCCGAATATTCGTGCCGCCGCTGGAGTGCAAGATTAACCACTACAGGGAGGTCCTTCGCTGCTGACAATTTTCTGAGAAGAGGCAACAGTTTCCATTCCAGGACTTGCGTCCATCTCATTGGTAGCGCACTGATCACAATGGTCCAGACCTACATGAACTCGATCTCTCTCGAACAAATCGACCTTAGAACAAGGTTCTTTCCGCCGTTCGGAACAGTAGCGAGCACAAAAAGGCTTTACGAAACATTCACAAGGATGTTCCTTCAAACAGTTCCCCTTTTCTTTCTATTTTCTCGTTTACTTTAAGCCGCTGCCGCACTGTATAGACGTTAGTCTAGGTTGTTTGAGTTGACCGATGTGTTGTGCTTAGGCTATGTGGAAAGAGCATCATTTATATAAGTTTATTGTGTACTAACAATACACGATCGAAGTCGGCCAACATACACTTCGTCTGGATAATGCTCGGTGTTCTGGGCACGATGTGGTCGGCATAGCGGGTGGCATAGCAAGATGATGCAGCTGCCGGCTGTCGACCTTCACTCCCATATCTTCCCATTCTAGTTCGCGCATGACGTTTTCGAGGGTGGCGCTGAAGAGCTTCGGGGATATAGTATCCCCTTGTCGAACCCCTCTCTTCACGTATGCGACGACGTCGTTGTAGACTGGTGAAATCTTGGTCGTGAATCCACTGTACAGCTCTCGAAGGACTCTCACATATTCAGAAGGAACGCCCTGAGTGTGCAGGCCTCCGACGACCGCTTCAGTTTCGACGGAGTCGAATGCCTTCTTCAGGCGGTGAACGTGAAGCACAGCGGCTTGTAACGACACTTCCACGAGCTTATGCTATAGAGGAAGATCTGTGGTCGAACAAAGTCTAAGAATAAAAATACACAGTAGGCTCTCAGCAACGTTTTATAGATGACCAGAGCGTTTACTATGATTACATGTATGATGAGGTAAAGAATGGGGTAGCGCGCGGTGTGAATAGTTCTGGGAAACTCAACTTCTGGAGCGTTCCTAGTCGAAAGACGAGTTTCCACTGGCATTTCAAGGGAGAGTGAAGTTCGAACTTTTAGTTCTTCCTAACGCAGAAGTACCCAGACTGAAATGAGGTAAGGGGAGTAGAGGGAATTCGAAAGGCGAAACTTCATAATACAGAGCCCGACACTTGTCAGCGAATCCAGTTCAACACCAACTTGTAGTGCACAATTACTCAGAAATTGATGTGCTACAGGTAATACGCATTTATGTATGTATGTTAGAGTCGAGCAATGCAAAAGTAGAGTGCTTTAAAACAACATACAGACATTACGTGCAATCTTTTACGACGTATAATAGATTTTTGAAGCCTTTGGTGGGGCGATAATGACCAGCTGGTGACCATATTTGTGGTTCAGGGAGGTAAAAGAGATTCTCGAACGTCTTCCTCCAATGTACCTGAAAGTCAAGACGGATCTGCAACTCTCGAAGCACACTTCAACACTGCTGCGAGACTACCCTCCCAACAAGCTTCAATTTCCAATTGCGCCGCAGGTAGGGCTTCTTCTCACGATCTCTCAAGGCTATGTGCCATAAGAAAGAAACCAGTCTATACCATTTTCACGTCGAATTGGACACATTCAAATCTACTTGGACACCGTATTTTATAAAATTGTAACACTTAATGGGACTTACTTACTTAGTACTTATCGTTAGTCCCTCCCGTTCTGTTGAGTGCATAGGGCGACGAACTCTTTCCACCGCTGCTTGTCTTGGCCTATTTCTACACACTCCTGCCTAGAAATATTCATAACTTCCAAGTCATTCAAAAACGTGCGACGCCACGTGTTTTTTGGGCGGCCTCTGGTTCGCTTTCCTGGCAGTGTCCATTGCATGGCTGATCTTGGCAGGCGGTGCGCCGGCATTCGAAGAATGTGTCCGGCCAGGCGGAGTCGGCGTTGCACAACGGTTTCGTAGAGGTTGCTCGAGCGGCAGTGTTGTAGTACTTCTTCGTTCGTCAAGCGGTCCGTATAGCGTATCCTCATTATTTGTCGTAGACATTTGCAGTGGAAAGATGATGCTAGCTGACATCTTCCATGTTTCGCTAGCGTACACTGCAGTGGGGACGACTATCGAAGAATACAAACGCAGCTTGACGCTATTTGAAATTGAAGACGACGTCCAAAGTGACTTAAGCCTCCGGAACACTGCCGTTGCCTTCGCAATCCTGCATCGAATGTCAGCTTCAGCATCTCCGCTACTGGTGATCATGCTTCCCAAGTAGGTGAAGTTATCCACTACTTCCAAGCGATCCGGTCCTACGCAGATGCCGTCTCCCGAGGTCATATTTCCTGCGTGCATGACCTTTGACTTTTCGTGACTAATTCGGAGGCCGATTTTGCTTGCTTCCTGGCTAAGGCATTCCGTGCTTCTTTGAAGAGTATCGTTGTCCTCAGCGAATATGGCAATGTCGTCAGCAAAGTCCAGGTCCATAAGGCGACCGCTAGACCAAAGGATACCCCCTTGTACTCCGGCTGTCGTTCTTCTCAGTACGTAGTCGAGTTGTTGAAGAGCAACGGTGAGAGAACACATCCCTGCCTAACTCCTGTGGTGACTTCGAAGAGTCTTGTATTTAAGAGAGTTGTCTTCACGCAACTCGAGGAGTTGTGGTATAGACTTCTGAACATCTTGACGAAGGTCGCAGGGACTCCATAGAGACTGAGTATTTTCCATAGTGACTCACGGTGGACACTGTCAAATGCTTTCTTGAAATCGACTAAGTTTATGTAGAGCGGATAGCGATACTCCAGGCACTGCTCGATGATGTTGCGTAGCGTAAAGATCTGGTCGCAACACGATCTTCCGTTTCTGAATCCAGCTTGCTCCTCCCGCAGTCGATCATCAATTGCATCTCGAAACCTGCTTACAACACGGTGAAGAATTCTTTGCCTGCAACTGACAACAGGGTGATACCTCTCCAGTTTCCGCAACCCGATAAGCTTCCTTTCTTCGGCAGTTTGACTACTAAGCCTTTTTCCAATCCTCTGGCACTTCATGCTGATGCCAGCAGCTATTGAAGAGTGTCGCCAATTGTTCCGCTACCGGTGCGGCTCCAGCTTTTAACATCTCCGCTGCAATTTCGTCGAGGTCAGGGGCTTTTCCATTTTTGAGACCTCGTATTGCTGTCTTTGTTCCCTCTACCGTTATGTAGCCGGTATTGACGTTTAGCTCTCCCAGGGCGTTTTCATCATCGAACGTAGGCGTTGCGGATGGCTGGGGCTGGTTGTACACTTCACGGAAGTGTTCAACCCATCTTTCGTTTTGTTCAGCTTCGCTGACAAGTAGTCTGCCACTTTTGTCCTTTATAAGGACGCATGTGTTGAGCCTTGTTCCCGTCAGCTCCGATACAATTCGATACAGTGTTCTGGAATCACCACGACTAGCCGCTGTTTGTGCCTCTGTTTCCTTCTGAGCGATCCGAGCTTTCTTATCGCGGCGACATGACGCTTTTACCTGTCGATCGAGTTCCGAATAAATTTCGCCCGCTTCCCTTGATTCGTCAGGCGTCTTGGCGCATTCCTTTCTTTGCTTGACTCGTTTCCTCTTATCTATCAGCTTCCAGGTTTCTTCTCGAATCCATTGCTCCTTTCGCTTACCTCTTTTGCGTCCGACGGTCGCTTCAGCACTTTCACATAGCGCTGTCTTGACGGCTTCCCAGTGTTCGTCACTGCTTTCGCATTTGTCAGGCATACTGAAACGGTTTCGTAGTTCAACGCGGTAGTTCCTCGCGGTTGTATGGTTCTTGCACTTTTCGACGTCATATGATCGTCTGACAACCGGCCTTTTTTGCAGCTTCAGCTTTTGCTTCAACGTAGCCCTAACAAGATAGTGGTCTGTGTCTACATCCGTACCTCTGTACACACGTGCATCGTTGACTGACGTCCTCCATTTGCGGCTGATGCAGATGTGGTCAATTTCGTTTGTCGTCGTGCCGTCTGGCGATCTCCAAGTTTTCTTGTGGATGCCTTGGTGGAAGAAGAATGTATTCGCGATGCATAGATCGTTGAAATCGCAGAATGACACGAGCCTTTCTCCGTTGCTGCTTAGGCGGTCCGACGATGCGAACGCTCCGACAGATTTTTCCATGCCTTTTCGATCGCCTCCCTCCTGCGCGTTGAAGTCGCCTAGAACAAGCTTGAGGTCCCGTCGTGGCATTTGGTCAATAACATCATGTAGCCGTTCATAGAAATCGTCCTTCTCGTCGTCGGTTGCGTCTTTCGTTGGAGCATCCGCCTGTATCATTGCGACTTTGGTATGCCTCGTTCGAAAGCGCGCAGTGATGATTCTGTCGTTTACTGGCTCCCAACTAACGAGAGAATTTGAAGCTCGTTTGCTAAGGACGATTACTACTCCTCTTCCATGCCTCCTTTCTGGACCAGAGAACAGGATAGTTTTGCCATCACTAATCAAGCGTCTACTTCCGGTCAATCGGACCTCATTGATTCCGAGAATGTCTAGGCCATAAATATCGAATTTCTGGAGGAGTTGGGCGAGACGCCCAGTTTGGTGAAGCGTGCGTATGTTTCAGGTACCAATACGCGTGATGTTCTTAGGAGAGAAAACCGAGTCCAGTATCAGGTCTCCCGTCACAAAGCTCGGCTTCGATTTTCCCTTTTCAGCAGTATCAATATAGTCCATCGTTTCTGTAGCATAATGGTTTTTTACGGGGACGGGTTGCTGGCCCGTCGCACAACCCTCCTCCTTCTTCATCCGGGCTTGGGACCGGCAAAGGCGGAGTTACTTATTGGGACATATATATGAACTAAAAAAAAATCAAAGAAAGTTATACCAAATTTTCCTCGAACAAAAATTTATTCTAACCATCTTATTGACTCTGTAGTTTAACCTGCCCGAAGGTCATTTCGATTTGGAAAAGTTCGCTTTGATTTCAAAAGTCTTAAAGCAAGCTTATGATTAGAAGAGTGTCCAATATTATTCGAAAGGGGTCCAATTCGACGTGAAAATGGTATATATGTCCGACTTTTATCCTAGAATGCAAAACATTTCTGAGACTGATGAGGCAAATAAGAGCTAGGGTTAATTCCTATTTTGTACGTTCGCTATAAGGCCTAGCCGCCTTATAGCGAACTGTATGAGTGCTCTATTCTCCATGTTCCGTTAAACACTCGAGCCCCCGAGAAAGGAGAAGAAACACAAACCCTTCCTTTGCATTTGCTTTGTTTCTCCAAAAGAAGAAAGCAGAGAAAACAAGAGTTTAGAAAGCCGTGAGTACGGGTTGAGATAGTATTCACAGATGTATTATCCTGCAGAGCGACAAAGGTGAAGGAACAAAAAAGCGGTCCGGAGAATCAGTGCACACGGAGGGCAAGAAAGACACGGACGCAGCAAAAGTGGGAGGCGGCTCGAAGCAAAGACAAAAAATGCAGGTTTTTCAGCATGACGCAGGTACACCAAAAAAGGAAAAACGTAAGGAGAAGCAAAAAGAGTGTCTTTACCAACAAGAATCGCTGAAGACAAAAAGACTCTTACAAGGGAGGTTAATGAACGTCCCGTGGCAATTTTAAAAGTGATCTATTGAGGGTTGTGGGGGATTGTATGAGAAGCACCGCAGTGGTTTTCAAATTTCCTGCGGACATCTGAGTAGGTCAAAAACTGCAAAAAACCGTTTCACTTCAGTGCGGGCCGATAAAGCAATACTGACGCCTGGAACTGCCATCTCGTGGTTAGAATGTAACCTGCAAAAGGTTTGGGGCTGGAACAGCAGCGGAATTACAGCGATTTCACAATTTGCTTGTTAGCGGTACAGTGACGAACGTTGAGGTGCGATGCTCACCAGCAACGTCGCAGCGACCGGATGGCCAAGTGGATGTGGGAGGCGGGCTTGTGTGAAAAGTGGCAGGGGTTCGGATTCGGAGGTGCTGTTCCTGCTTTGCTGCTCTTGCTCCATCCGTTTTTGTCGACATAAAGTGTATCTTGACCACGGTAGTGTACCATATTGACATTATAACTTTATTTTAACCTGAATGATACGATATAAATACAAAAATAAACACCCAAAGCAAAAGCGTTCATAAAACATAATTCGATTGGCCATTTAGGAGGAGCAGGTGACTGTTCTTTGCCTACAAAATAGATAACTTCAGAACTCCAAAGATCGAGGAAAAAATTATCAATTTGTTTTTATTTATTTTTTATTTTTTATTATTTTTATTTTTATTTTTATTTTTATCAATTAATTGACTATATTTATGTTCGATTTTTTTTCGACCCCTCTTCGACCTCTGGAGAGAAAGTATGAAGTATACCCCGAAACGCATCTGCTATGACTGTCTTCCTACGAATAGGGGCCGAGTGGTCGGGAGGAAAGCAGTTAGCAAGACAACCAATGACTCGGCACGGAGAACACATTGCATTATACAATTGATATTAAATCAGGGGGGGGGTGGTATAGACTGTCGAAGCACGATCACAGCAATAAATCAAATATAAATATGACCTGTATCACCTGTCGTCCCGTTGATCATCGAATTGCTCGGGCGGGTGCCAGCAGCGTCTCCATTCGTCCCTGTCGCATGCCAGAGTGGTCCAATGGATCCTCCTCGCTCGAGGGACACGAAAAGCGTCATATCGGTCGTTCAGGGCTTTAACGAAGAAGTCCGACCAACGCGTTGGTGGTCGTCCTGGTGTTCTTTTGACATCCCGCGGAATCCAGTCGGTGATGGCTCTCGTCCAGCGGGTGTCTGCGAAGCGCATTACGTGGCCGGCCCACCTAATTTTCGACAACTTGGCCCACGCGACAGCGTCTCTGATCTTCGAACGTCGGCGAAGCTCGGAACTCCGGAGGCCTTCTCTCACTTGCGTGAGTCGTGTCACTCCGAGCATCGTCCTCTCGATTCCACGCTGCGCGACGCTGATCGCGTGTTCATCCTGCTTTCGTATAGCCCAGGTCTCTAAGGCGTATGTTAGGGCAGGAAGAACAGTGGAGTCGAATAGGTGGGCACGGAGTCGGACGTTCTTCGTCTTCTTCGCGACTTCTTCGACGGTCTTATTTATGCACGACACAAAGTTTTCGAAAAATTACTTTTATAGAAGTATCTACTGCTGTGAACATTTCAATAGCCCTGTGCTAAATATAAAAATACCCATCAATTAATTAATTGAAAATATAAATAAAAATAAAAATAAATGACACGTAACTATTACATAACAAATGAAATAATAAATCAATAAATAGGTGAAAAATAAAGATAAATCTTTTTACCCATTTTCTCAATCTCTCTTCGACTTTTGGAGTTATGAAATAGTGCTAACAGGCCCACTGTCAATGCCTAAAGAAGACGGTCAAGACAAAGAATATTATCTATTTTCTATTTGGGACAGGCCCTTGAATGCTACCGAGGAACTGCGAAGAAAAGTTACCTGTTCCCTCGTTCGTGATGTTAGCTTGACTTGAACGAAGCGCATGCTGTAGCCTGTTAGCCGGACGAAACAATGATGTGGGTGGTATTACGTCTCCTTGTAACAGTGAGGAGGATGCTGTATGTGACGGCCGTGAGTCCACTTGCAATAGGGTTGGTTGAGGATGAAGATGACAGATTGGTACTGTTATACTTTCTCTCCAGAGGTCGAAGAGAGGTCGAAAAAAATCGAACATAAATATAGTCAATTCACCTGTATCACCTGTCGTCCCGTTGATCATCGAATTGCTCGAGCGGGTGCCAGCAGCGTCTCCATTCGTCCCTGTCGCCTGCCAGAGTGGTCCGATGGATCCTCCTCGCTCGAGGGACACGAAGAGCGTCATATCGGTCGTTCAGGGCTTTAACGAAGAAGTCATAGTCAATTAATTGATAAAAATATAAATATAAATAATAAATAATAAAAATGATGAATAAAAAAATAATTTTTCCCTCGATCTCTGGAGCTCTGAAGTTATCTATTTTGTAGGCAAAAAAGTTGCCTGCTCCTCCTCAATGGCCAATCGAATTATGAACACTGTTGCTTTGGGTGTTTATTTTTGTGTTTGTATAGTATCATCCAGGCTGAAATAAAGTTATAATGTCGGTATGGTACACTACCGTGGTCAAGATACACTTTATATCGACAAAAACGGATGGAGCAAGAGCAGCAAAGCAGGAACAGCACCTCCGAATCCGAACCCCTGTCACTTTTCCCACCAGCCCGCCTCCCACACCCACTCGGCCATCCGGTCGATGCGACGTTGGTGGTGAACGTCGCACCTCAACGTTCCACCTCGGTCACTGTACCGCTAACAAGCAACTTGTGAAGTCGCTGTAATTCCACCACTGTTCCAGTCCCAAACCTTTTGCAAGTTACATTCTAATCACGACATGGCAGTTCCAGGCGTCAGTATTGCTTTATCGGCCCGCAGTGAAGTAAGATGTTTTTTTTTTACCTACCCAGATGTCAGCAGGAAATTTGAAAACCACTGCGGTGCTTCTCATACAATCTTCTACAACCCTCAATAGGTCACTTGAAATTGCCACAGGATGTTTATTGACCTCCCTTGTTAGAAATAGACACCGTTCGGTGCACTTCTGGCGCAAAGGCTCTTTCTAAAGTGGAAATTACTCATCGCAATTATACTCATGGTTCGGGAAATTGCAGTTACAAAATCCTCTTGCACATGCTGTCAATTCGAACTGCTTTTGCAAAGTGGTTTCGGATATCCACTTTACGCACAATGACTGGACCTTCCGAAAAACTATTCTTGCTACTCGAACGAGAAGGACCTTAACTACTTTAGCGTTTTCACCACCTATTAGTCATGTGCAATGAAGCATGGTCCGTTCCGTTCCGCCTTTCATCCAGAGTTCGTGTTGACTGTTTCTAATTTTCGCATCAAAAAGCGTAGGATGCATTAATAGACAAAGACTGGCATTAGGAACTCGTTATCGGATAAGAAAAGTTTGCGCTGTTTTAACCTAAAAAATCACTTAAATTGTACAGTAACATTTCACAAAAAAGTGATAGGTTAGGCCCATACATTTTTATGCGTTGAGTTATTCCTGATGGTGAAATGCCTGGCTGGGCCTGACGCGGCCCGCGCCGCGCCCTTCCCTTGAGCGGCGCTATTCGCCGAATACGGTAGCCCAAAAATCCGTCAAATGTGGTGTTTGAGTATAAAAAAAGCGACTCGGCGCAGCTGGGCGGCGCGAGGAATCGATATCGAATCTACGCCGGCCATCACATTGAGCGGAACGGGAAAGTACACGTAAGAGAGCGCCACTGACGCGCATCCTGCGCGGCCTAAGGGCCAGCGACAACTTGTCTCACCACTTAGGCCTATGGCATACCGCCGGCGACGAGTCCAGCGACGAGAGGAGCGGAGCGACGGGGGAACTGTGGTTTCAGCGACGGCGGTGTTGGGCGGGGGCGAGAATTTGCACTGGAGCGCGGTTAGCGACGCTTGCGTGCGTGAATGCGTAGTGCAAAGAGTCGGGCGACAGCTGGTCGCCGTGCAAAGCGCAGCGACGACCGGTCGCTGGCGGTATGCCCCCTCTCCCAACGACACGCAGTACCGACGTGGCAGCGACAACCGGCAAGCACGCGCTCTCTCCCCATTGTTTCTGACAGGTCCCAACACGAATAGTCGATTACTTGTCCGTTGGCAGTGCCGTCGCCGGACTCGTCGCTGGTGGTATGCCATAGGCCTTAGTCAGCGCATCGCACTGCGACAAGTTGTAGCCGACGCTGTCGGCGACGGGAAGTTTAAGGCCTATGTTATACTTCGGCGACGCTGTTGTCGGCGACAGTGTTAAGCCCCTTTCAGACCGGCACAGTGGCGGCGGCGGCGGCCATCGCCGCTCCAGCGGCAGGTGGAGGGGCGGTGTCCTTTCTCGCCGCCTAGGGGTGGCGGCGGCCGCCGCCAGGCTAATTCCGTTTGGGGCGCGCGTGCGCGCAGCGGTCTCGCAACGGGGCAAAGAGGAGAGGATGACCTTCGATGACGCCGATTTCCCTCGGCTGGCGTGGAGCCGCGCATTGTCCGCAGTGTGCACACAGCGCAGCACACTCCACGTCTCGATGTGCCGCCGCTCTCGCCGCCCTTCAAAAAATGACCCCAGTCATTTCGGGCGGCGGCCAAGGCAGCGGCGCCGCCGTGGGCGTGGCGGGGCGTGGCCGAGGCGACTTGGCCGCTGCGGGTCTGAAAACCCCACCACCGCCGTGGCCGTCGCTCAGGCACGTCATCGCCGCCGCCTCCCTATGCTAAACCATTGGTCCGCGGCCGCCGCCGCCACTGTGCCGGTCTGAAAGGGCCTTTAGACGGACTGCTACGCGCGCTGCGTAGCAGCCCGCGCAACACAGCGTCGCCGACGAGTCGCCGAAGTATAGCATAGGCCTAAGGGATCGTTTGATGTGACGCGAGACGCGCAACGCGATGTAATTATAAGCGCCCGTATCAATCCATCGCGTCGCGCGATCGATATGGGAGCCTATCATAACATCGCGTGCTCGCTAAACGCTTCCTATGACCTATGGTATACTCCCGCAGGAGTGTCCGCGGCACATCCGCGGTCGACTCGGGGTGGCTAGAGATGCATTGGAGGGATGACAGAATTCCGCGGTGCAGTGCACTGCGGGCGGGAAGTACACCAGCCCGTCCGCTGGCAGTGATCCGCAGACGGCGGGTGTGGCGGAGCGCGGCGATTGGTCAGATGAGGTATCCCGGTGCGATTCTCGGCCGTCCACAGACGGTCCCGCGGGACTATGCCATAGGCCAAACACCCCCTGCCTCGCTTTAGTAGTGGCGAGATGCCGCAAGGGGATTACTGTACGCAATGCTGCGTACTTCAGCGGGTTCTGCGAAATTAAGCTATTTTAATTCTCTTAGCGCAGTCGGAGGAGGCGCAAGCTGTCGCGTGCACCCGATACCAGGTTCCTGGTTCGGATTTCCCGCCCAGGCTAACCAAGCCTTCCATTCCTCCGGTGTCGGTGAATTGGTACCAGACTTGTCTAGGAAGGATATAGAGCGCTGACTTGTTCATCGACTGGGCACCGCAAGTCATTGTATGGCCAAATACGCATTCAAATCGCCTCCACGACATCCCGTAGAAGTAGAATGCGTGGCGCATCCCAAAAGGGATTGAGTAACGCCGTCCTTTATCCCTTATCCTTTAATTCTCTTAATTTTGATGTGGTTTTCGATACTGGTAGCGGTGTCTTATAAGTAAATATATTGATAAAGATCAGCGTTAATCAGTTCCAGTTTGAGACCCACCACGCATTCGACTTCCACAAGATATCTTGGAGACAAAAAGCTCTTTTGTTATTTTTTATTTTAAATCTATTCTTGGCCTGTACTCTTGAAGCCCCGGATCGAGGTCAAGAATCGGCTCTTGCCCAGGTCAGCCTAGTCTTCCTTTCTTTAGCGTCATAGAGCTGTCCGCACACTTTCCTGGTAAAGGCGACATTGACATAATTATCTAGCCCTTCAGATCAATACATGTTAAACATAAGACTGAGTGGTACAATGGTCATCCATATCCTATGAACGATTCCAATGCAAAGAATTCACTCGACATATAGCTAAACTCCAGGTTTCTCTTTTACGCTTCCCAATTAGCGGTAATTTTTCCATCAGGAACCCGACGGATCTTCAAATTGCTGGCCACATCCGATTATCCTTCTCTTTCTTTGACTGAGGCGGGTGTTCCTCTGTCATAGATGTTAGTTTTCTGAGATCCACATTGGTTGTTCCTTTGCAGGGTATGGCGCGTATTCTACATATTCTGGAGTCGTAGAGGCAAGTTGATTGCGCATTTGGCCTAAACAATGATTTCCGGTGGCTAGTCGATGTAAAAGCCAGTATTTTATCCCTCCCTTAGGAGTCCTCGACCAATTCAACGACTCGGAGCTTGTTCGGCCTCGACAGAAAATCCTAGCGGAGAATAGAACTCCCTAAAACCACCCCGCAGGTTTGCAGTGGACCACGTCCCTCGATGCCGCATTGCATGGTACTGCGGCCTCGCTCGGCTGGAATACCGCAGACAACTGCGGCTGCACTCGCAGCACGTCGCGTCAAGCGGTGTCGCGACGACTCGATTCGCCTGTGGCGCAGCTTCCACTACAGTGGCGGCGTCACTCCCACCTCGTTAGGAGCGAAATGGACAAGATCGCCGTGCGGTGCCGCAAGGTTCTGTTTCTGGTCGGATGCGCAACATTATACGGCCTAGGCGCTTTTGTAGGCGATATTTGTAGGCGCCTACGCGACTGTGTTGCGCGGGCTGCTTCGCACTGTGTAGCACCTGCTCAACACTGCCGCCGACGTCAGCGTCGCCGAAGTATAAAGACCCCCGCAGACTTCTGCGGCATTGCCGCTGCCCTATCCTTCATCATAGGGCAGGGTCGCAGAGCCCGCCGCCAGTGGCGAGCCCAGCGGCAGCGCCGAAAATGATTTGAATCATACGAAACGGCGCCACTCCAGCGGCGACGGGAGAGTCTGTCTGCGATCTGCCCTTTCGCGGCGGGGATCTTGAGCGGAAACGGGTGCGTCACCAGTTGGTCCCGACGAGAAAGACTACAGTACCTCGCTGTGAGATCTGATTGGGCCGGACTAGTTCACGTGGCAAAGGAGAGCAGTCAACCTGTGGTTACTTGCCTCTTAAGGGATGTGTACACTCAGCATCGGATTTGCGTGTCAGAAACGGGGCGGAACGACGCTCGACGACCCAGCTTCACGGAATGACCGGGCTCATTCCGTGAAGCTGCTGAGGCCAACGTTGACGCGGGCTCACGCCGGACGCCAAATGTGAAGCGAAGTGTGCCTTAAGGTCTATGTTATACTTCGGCGACGCATCGCCGGCGACGTCGCCGAGAGCTCCGCAAGGGGTGTTATACTTCCGCCGCTGACGCCGCCGACGTCATCCAAGGGTAGCCGAAAATGCGCTCCGATGGAGTGTTATGATTTGGGTTGGTTCTTCGTTCCCGGAACTGCCATCATCACCACCGTACTTCAAATTACGAAATCAAGAAGTGCAAAAACGCCTGTCTTGCGGGCACAAATGGTGCCTTTTTTTAAACTTAACGCTCATTTAAGGTTAGCAAGATGTGAGCTTCACAGGATTCTTGTGGTCTTTAATATGTAGCAGTTCTATGTCAACAAAAAAGTGAAATTTTTCATTAAGGCTTGCAGAAAATATGTAAAAAGTTTCTTTGGAGTGTTCTTCAGCAAACAACGAAATTGAGACAGATAACAGAGTTTCAACAGAAAAAAAGGTCTGCAAATATACGTATCTCTACCTAATAGATGGCGTGAGTCTTTTTTATACTGCCTAGTTCTAATAATACATGGTGTCTCAAGAAATGTGAATACTGTTAGAAAGGTGATAAATTTGGTCACAAAAATGGTACCGAAAAGATAAAGGCTCATATAAAAGCTTAAGAGGATAGGAATTTTTTGACGTATGATCGGGATAGACTGCGCCATGCACTCGTCTGTTATTTTGCATTTTACAATCTATTGATAGTGTTTCGCTTGAATACTTGTTATAATCTCTTTACAAGGCGACCGTATCGATTGATTTGTGCTTCTTTTAAAGTTTAAAACCTAAAAACACACTATGCCTTGCGAAAAATACAGGGTATCCTAGTTTGAATGGTTCTAACATTGCTGCTAGTGAAACCTTTGAAGACGTTTGAGACTCATATGAAAGCTCAGGTAACGAGATTTATGTTTTATGTTAAGAATTAAAATTTCTTTTGAAGATTAATAAAAGCACAAAATGTACTCAAATTCGATGCAGATGTGATCACCGCCTTTCTATGGGCAGAGTGGTTACCAAATGATGAAATTGAAAACGCGCTCCGATGCTCTCCTGTCAACGACGTCCCCGACGCCGCCACAGAATCTGTTGACGACGTCGCCGACGTCGGCCACGCGTCTGTGTCGACGTCGGCGACATCGGTGGTGACGTCAGCGTCGGCGACGCGTCGCCGAAGTATAACATAGGCCTAGGCGCGCCGCCACACCTAAGGGCCCCGCACACTTCTGTGACGCTGCCGCTGCCCTATCCCAAACGACAGGGCAGCGACGCAGAGCTCGTCGTCGAGCACGCGGCGGAGGAGATGCCGCCGGAGAGGCAGCGGCGATAATGATGTGAATCATTATTGCCGTCGCCGCTCCAGCGGCGCGGGCAGACTGTTTGCGCTCTAGCCTTTCGATGAGTCATGCCGATCAGCGGCGCCCGCGGCCGCCGCTGAGCGGGATGATTCATCGTTTTCGTCGCACACCGCCCGCCGCTCGCCGCAAAAGTCTTCTGCGGCGTTGCCGCTGCTCTATCCTTCACCATAGGGCAGGGATCCAGAGCGTGCCGCTGCCGGCGTCCGCGTCCTATCCTTCACCACAGCGGCGAGCGGCGTTACCGCAGAAGTGTGTGGGGCTTTTAACGCCAAGACACGCACTCTGCGTCTCTGCCCTATCTTTCGTCACTGGAGCTGCGTTAACGATGCTGATCGTAAGTGTACCCAGCCCTTAAAGTCACCTTTCTTCAAAGGAGGGAGCGGGTCCCAAGCTGGGTTTGGGGCATGCTATGAAACCGTATAAATTAGGACTAACGAAACATGACCACAGAGCTAGATAAAAGTGGCAAGATAAAAATGTATCCGTAACTTCACGTAAGGAGAGGTCAGCGTGTTCCGTTAGCCCTTGGAAATCGACTCAATGGTACTTTTCTGATGTGGATCTCGTTGACCGCTTTGGTCTCCTGGATTAACCCAGTGGTTATTATACGAATTCCTCTAAGATCGATAAAGCGCTGATTTCAAGAAATTTCGAGGAATTTTTGAGGGCACGTAAGTAGATCCTAAAGCTAATAGAGATACTACCATGAAATCTTCGGAGCATCATAATTCTGAAGATCTATTGAACGTAGCGTCGCGTTAAACATGTCGCAATAAGTTTTGGCGATAAGGATAAAGGATAATGCATGACGTTACTCAGTCCCTTTTGGGATGAGCCACGCATTCTACTTCTGCGGGTGTCATGGAGGCGATTTGAAAAGCTGCGTATTTGGTTACTATTAGGCACCCCGACTGAGCGCACCTTCCTTTTCCTGTTTGTTGATCTAATCGTTTTCGTTACCATTTGAAATTTATCTCCCCTTCTCTTTTTAACTCGATGTATCACCAAAACTTGGGCGCGTGTGACGCAGTCGGAGAAGGTGCCAAGTCGCGTGCACCCGATACCAGATTCCTTGTTCGGAATTCCCGCCCAGGCCGCCAAATCCTTCCATACCTTCGGGGTCGGTGAATTGGTAGCATCCAGAGCCGTAAACCAGGCCTAGCGCAAGTAATGAATATTGGGCGTAACAGACCCTGCGGCACTACTAGCAAGCGATTGTCAGAATTATGTAAGCTCAAGTGACGGAAGACATGACGTGGTCGCGAACGCATAAGTAGAAATCGATAGGACCTCGGGAAAATAAGGCTGCTATATCTCAACAGTGAATCTTTAGTGTTAATACAAAGGAGAAAATAGAAAGTGAGGACGCAGGAGAAACACAGGAACGGCAGGGAAAGACCGTCGAGGGACGTCTCGAACCTGGTTAGGAGTGAAGTAAGCGGTGAGCCACTTTTCTTTTTTCTCTGATGGTTGTCCGAAGTGGTGACACAGTTGCCTTCAGTTTCATAGAATTAGTCTTTGCTGTTATGCTTTCGAAAAAGATCTGGCTTTCATACTTCCCTCACTGAGGGGTCGCCTCTTGGGCGTACCAATCGGGTTTAATGGTCTACGGTGTCGCCAGTGTTTTTGCACACATCGGATCGTTATTATTATAGGCTTGCATGTTACCAGGAGTCAATTTGTACACGATCAATGCTTTTAGTATTTAAACCTAGCCTTTTTGTGCTTTCATTTGAGTTACCTCTCAATGGATCGTATTTGCACTGTGTCATTCTATTGGGTCGCTAGCATAAAAAATCTCTCTCTTGCTCACATGAAGTAATTGTGTTTATTGCTGACAATGATAATCAACAATTATGATAGAGAACTATGAAACATTTAAAACATAATCGCTTATCACACCAGCAGCATCTTACAAACACTAGGGACGAACAGACTTCCTCTACCTGACAAGGCATCACTACTTGTTCTTCGTTGAAGGCATAATCGGTAGGCTTAGATCTAAATACTAAAAGTATTAGTCGTGTACAAATTGACTCCAGTGATCACGCAAGTCCATAATAATAACGATCCGATGTGTGAAAAAACACGGCGACATCGGGGGCCGAACCATCAAACCCCCGCGGTGCGCCCGAGAGGCGACTGCTACCACTACGCTAACCGACCGCGTCGGGCTGGATGGCAGCAGGGCGCCATGGACTTCGCGCTCATGCGTCCACGCTTTTTTCGACCACAGAAGAGCATTCTGAAAAAAGTAACCCTGGCTTTGGACTCCCCACACGGGAACCCACATCCTGTAAAAATTGCATCGCAAAAGATCACCGCCAGTTTGGAGGCTCTCCTTGTGAGTAGTTCCGTGTTCTCTTTTTCTGCTGACATGCAGATATGTGTTTGGCTTTGGTTTTTTTTCCGTCTCAGTCATAACTTCGAATTTAACCTCCCTCGTTGCCTTCAATATGAGCAAAACCTGGACCATTTCCAGGTCTCTTGTTCGTCAAAGAAGTCCAGCGGCTTTTTTCACTGAATGGAGAACGACCTCATCATATCATGAAACCGTAAAAGACATATTCCATGCGAATGAGCTTGAAGCTCTGATTACAGGGTGCGAAAAAGTATTGACGCACTAAACGTAAACTTTCGAAATGACAACACGTTATAAAATTCAAGAAGTTTATATTCGAAATGTCAACAATGATTTAGCGCACAGAATAGCATCACCTGTATTTTATATGGGCCTCTTTGCTGTGAATGCAAGGGCGAAGACGCCGAGGAAAGACATCGACGGTGCGCCGCAACTAGTCCACGTCTATTTCGTTCCATGCTTTGACCAGATCATCCTTCACTGACTCCATACCTTTGTGGGAAGTACCGCAAGCCTTCTTCTCCAAAACTTTTCATACAGAGTAATTCAGTGAATTCAAATCCGGTCTATACAGAGGTCATTCCTCTGTCGAAATGAAGTCCTTCATGTTGGCGCGACACCAGTCCTAAATAATCCTCGACTCTGCGCAGAAGTCTAGTCTTGCTGGAAGAAATACGGCCTACTTCCGAGGTGGGATTCGAGCCGAGGAACCAGCTGCTTCTTTAGGACATCAATACAGATAGAAGTAGTGATTTATCTTCACTCCTGTATCCATGAAAACGAGAGAAGCTCGTGATGAATGCACAAACCATGATTCTGGCCGGATGCGCCTTCTCTGCAGCGAGCCTTCCGCCAGAATTAGCACTTTGGAGGTCCTTGAAGAGTATGTAACACTATTATGGGTTGAATGCCTAAAAGTATCAAGTCACTGAAGGTCAAAGCAAAGAGCGAAATCGACGTGAACTACTTGCGGCGCACCCTCGATGCCTTATCTCGTCCTCTTCGCCCCTGCATTCGCAGCAAAGAAGCCCATATAAAATACAAGTGATGCTATTTTGTTCGCTAGATCATTGTTGACGCTCTTTATATAAGCTTGTTAAATTTTATGATGTGTTGTTATTTATAACGCTCACGTTTAGTGCGTCAATACTTTTTACGCACCCTGTACAAAATGAGTTCTGGCCCATCAGAGTTCGCTTTGTCGAGTTCGCGTGAATAGCGCTGGCGGTCGTCCAACCGTCAAAGAATCGGCGGAGACTGGGAAACCACTCAACACCCCGGCTATAAGCCCTTCCGGATCTGCTGCTCATTGAGAGTTGCAAACTCTTAGCAGGAGACTATCTCAACAGTATGTCGGGACGGCCCAAGTGTTGTATAATGGCAGGATCGCCTCTCTCTGGGAAACAACAAAATGCAAATATCTCGACCCCAATACAACTCTGCGCAGAGTTAGGGACAACGGAAGTTGGACCGTTAGCTGTGTTCACACTCTGCCTGCGCGCGAACGACGGACTCAAATTGGCTGGATACAGCGATGACGAGCGAGCGGTTGTGGCGCAGTGGGTAGAGGGGCGGCGTAATCCCCATGATCGCTGTTTCCTGCCAGCTTGAGCCCGCCATCCGCATGCAGTCAGAGGGCTAACGTCGCCGACGCCCCAGCTTGTCCCTAACAGGGGTGTGCGCTGACCTGTCGCCGGTAAATTCTTTACCGCATATTTTTAACGCGGTAATTCGTCGGTAAATTCCGTTAAATCCGGTAAATCCGTTAATTTTTTAAAATTTAATATTCCTTTAAAAACAACTTGTTTTAAGCGGCTGTGATGTCAAAAATTCCATTCATTCCTTCCTCGCTCCTACACGGTGCGGCGTTGCTAATCTGACATTCCGCCTTATTTCTGCGTTCGTCTCCTTCCAACAGCACTTGGCTCCATGGGCATCTCTGAAGAGCAGTCTCTAGTAGCAAGGAGACAAATACTACACGCGGTTTTAATTTGCCACTTTTATAGGTGAATTTGCGCTATTCTTTTGGTTCGCGTTCGTTCGGTTTCCGCCAGTACAATCGATGACATGCCGTCTCTTGCTGGTGCCTCGTCTCTTGCAGTAAGCAAGAATGAAAGATCAACTGAGTCCGAACAAGAGAGCGATCGCCTGCGAGCACTGTTGGAAAGCGGAAAAGTTCCGAACTACGTAAAGATGGTTATCGAGCTTCCAATGGGTATCCAAGCCGAAGTCAAACAGCTGACCAAGAGGATCGCGGAGCTGCTGGAAGAGGTCAAAAGTCTGAGGAAGGAGGACACGTTTTTAAAAGAAAAACTCAAGACGCAGCTGTCGGCAGGATCTGTTAGAGAGAATGCTAGGCCTAGGACAGTGAACACAGGCGATCTATAGTTTTATCCAACTTGGTTGAGTCGTCAGCGGCTAGCTCGTTAGCTAGAAATTGTCACGAATTTGACTTTATTTATAGGATTCTTGATTTCTTAGGTGTTGAATGTAAGCCTATAGCTGTTTATCGCATGGGGCGACCGCAGCAGAACAGGCCAAGGCTGGTAAAAATTGTGCTCCCTGTCAGCCGATTCAAGGCTGATGCTGTTAGACGGGCACCGCGGCTGCGCTTCCTCTCTTCGCTTCTTTAGAGGCGCGTTTATCTTCGCCCTTCACTTACTTGGGAGGAGGGAGCGAAGGCGGCGTGAACGTCTCAGCAATGAAGGCTGGCATCTATTGGCAGTGGGGAGATGGTTTTCTGTCTGCTCACCTGCAGCAGTCGCTACCTTCTCAGCCAAATACCAGCAGTGGGATCGGCTCCTCACAGCTTGGCAGTTCTTCGGGAAACTAATGAGCAGAAAGCAAAAGTTCACGTCTTAAGATGTTGTGCCTTCTCTCAAGTATAAGGTCATTATAAGGTCATTGGTGAAGAATTGCAATTTCTTTAGTCGTAGCCTTTGTCAGTACAACTACGACGTGGTTCTTTTGACGGAAACATGGTTAACATCGCAAAACAAAATAAATCCTCTCTTAGAGATAACCTGCTCTCTGAGGCCTACTTCTTCTTGTGAAAATTACTTCTCATATAATTTAATTTTCATGAATCAGCTAGGGATCGGTATGAGCTGCTAGTTTGTGATGTTGGGCTTCACTCCAATTTATTTCGCATTATAGGAGTGTATCGAGCACCAAGCTGTGATGTGGCTGGTTCTCTGCAGCTTACAAAAGCAATCAGTGACTTTTGCTCCTGCTGCTTTCCAAGCATTGTTCTAGGTGACTTTAATCTCTCGGACTTATGCTCCACGAATTTATGCCAAATATCAGCTGTCTTTCTTGATTTGTTCGAATCTCATAGATTTGAACCGTTACTATCATCTCCAACTAGAGGTGACGCAATGCTGGGCCTGGTCTTGCTTAACGAGAAAGGTTTTGTTGAGGAAGTGTGTGTTGGTCCACCCTTAGTGAGTAGCGACCATAGTACAGTGACCTTCCTAATATCATTGAATGTAGACCAGCCAACGTTTGAGTGGAGAAGAAATTTTAGTGAAGTTAATTACAACGACGTTCGAGATTACCTCACCAACGTTGTCTGGATAGGAAGCTTGTACCATCTGCAAACCGTCAATGATAAGTACTTTTCTGAGCATTTTGCATCATTTTACAGAAACATTCGTTCCACTTTGTAAAGTCGAAGGAAGAGAACTCATGCTTCCAAATTACTTCAAAAGAATGGTATGTCAACGGACCTACCCATGGAATATAGCCTCCACAACCAATGCTGCAACCGACTGGAGTAAATATGCCGATTGCAGCAGAAAAGTGGACAAAGCTGTGGTCAGATACAACGTGCATGTGGAGAGCCAAATCCTCGGATCACGTGATATGAACAAGTTTTATAGATTTATTAATACCCGCAGTGGAAGTAAGACAGGCATACCTACCATTTCTGATGGCAATGGCTTCCCATATTCATCATCTATCGGCAAAGCCAATCTACTCGCTTCTCAGTTTCTTACCAGTTTCTTACGCACTTTGGAAAACATGCGAATCCGAACTCTCTAACATCTCACGCTCAGGATAGAGAAGAAGAGAATTCGGATTCCTTACCGGTTCGCTTTATTCCCCAAATGGACGTTTTTCCGTGGTTCCACATAACAAATCTATGACATTCTCTCAAAACGGTTAAAATCGTCCTCCGTCTCTTCTGACTTCGTTCTTCTAAGCTTTATTAAACATATTTAAGCCACATACATTCCGATGCCTTACATCTTGGATTAAATTACGGAAACAAGAATGAGCGCATCTTCTCCTTATTCCTCTTGCAATAGTCTATTCTGAGGTCTTCTATATCTCTAGTTCAAATTGTATCATGTCGTGTGGGGAATCTCAGCTCGAGTTACTTTCCCAGTGGAGCGCGTTTTTAACACTGGAGCGCACCATATCCGCCTCGTAATGTGGACATGGATGTTTTAACAAGGACCACTAACGTTTTAACGAGGACCACTAACGCTAAAAGCAAGTTATCGGCAGCGCGACAGGAGGTACACCGGCCGCCCCCTGCTGGGGGGGGGCGTGGCGGCAGGAGGTACAGCCGCTATTCTGCGGACCGGAAACTTTTGCTTGGCGTGTCAAAAGTTTCGTAAGGCAGCCGTTAGACTCTCGGCGAAGCCTAGGGGTTGGGTGAGTGAGCAAGGGGGATGAGAGGAAGATCGCACGCCCCCCCCAGGGGGTGGGTGTACCTCCTGACCGTCCCCCCCCCCCCAAGTTATCGGAGAAGATAGAAGCAATTACTCCTAAACTAAGATCGGTAGTATGTTTTCTTCTCCATTCGATGTAGATAGAAACATAATTTTGTATGAAAAAATTCGTTAAATTTTTCGATAAATTTGGAATTTACCGAAAATTCCGTTAATTTATCGCGAAAATGCCGGTAAATTCGTTAAACCGGTGAGTCGTTAACCGTTAAACGCACAACCCTGGTCCCTAACTCCTCGCAGAGTTGCATTGGGGTCGAGATATTGGCATTTTGTTCTTCTCCAGAGGGGGGCGATTCTGCCCATGTAAAACACTTGGGCCGTTACGACCTACCGTTGAGATGGTCTCCTGGGGCCGAATTCATCAACGACTTACGTAACTTTAACGGAGAATCGTAAGCTTGTCAAGCGATATGGTGAGCGATAAGCCGCGTTATCTGAGCTTTTAACGCTACTTATCGCTCACCACATCGCTTGATAAGCTTACAATTCTTCGTTAAAGTTACGTGAGTTGTTGATGAATCCGGCCCCTGATAAGACCATGCATTTAGTTTGCTCATAGGCCCTTACGGATACCTAGTGCCGCGGTGTTAAGACACAATCCCTGTCCACAGCCTTTCCACACAACACCTTGCTAGTGAGCACTTGACTTCAACACTTGCCCGGAGGAACCCCTGTTGGCGGTCTCCAAGGATTATGACTGGCTTACTCTTCCTTTCTTTTCCTCCTGGCAGACATCAGAACGACTGACCACATTATCAAAAAAACTAAGACTATTGATTATATAGTTTATGACTCATAAAGACCTCTACTGTGAGCATAACAGAACAACATCAATACTAAAGAGCCTACGAGACAAGAGGGAAGAACGTATCCCGTCCTACTGAGGGTGACAAGACGACACCTAGCCGGCCTACACCGACCTGCGTGTCCCACCGGAAGTAGTGCCCCAAGCACAACCGTTTATCCTCACTTCCAGCAGATTTTCGAACGAACGCTCGGTAACAATTCTCATCCAAGTTTTTCGAGCTCTTTGAGAGTAGAAGAATCACGATTTTTGAACTTCGTGTAAGGTGAGTCAAAAAGACACCAGGCTCGTGACACCCCAAACGGCTCCCATGCACAAAATATGTGCGCAATTGCTACTTCAGACTATACTTATACTCGAATGACCAATTCGAAGGTATTCGAATGATCTTCACTCGAAGTTGAATATTCGAATTCGAGTATTCGAAAAATCGCGTTTTTCGAATGAATTCGAATTCCAATATTCAGAAAAATCGCGATTTTCGATTATATTCGATTTCGAATGCTCGAAAATTTTCGGTATTCGAAACCGTTCGAATTTCCCAGGAAGCCAAAATTATTCGAGTATTCGAGAAGTGTCATTCGAATGCCCAACGAGAATTTGTGTAAAGACGTATTTTGAAGAGGCTTTTTTGTTAGATTTTTCGGGTTATTTGGATCTCAAAACGGTTCTTTGAATCAAAGCTCTGGTGCGATAGTGGGTCAGTGTCAGGATACTAAGCGCCTCTTCTGGTCACTTTCCGAAAAGCCGTTCTGTCAAAAGGGAAAACTTGCACAACGTCTCACAATGTTTAATGGCATAAATTTTTCCACGCAGAATCGTTGCAGTGGTGAATGGCCGAACGGGGACGCCTAATCGTCATCGGCAAAAAACTATCAAACAGTTGCCTGATCCATCTCTGACGTCTTCTGATTTACATCTGAGGGTTTCTGAATCCAGACGCGCGTTGGACATCTGTAGCATGATTTCTGACTCACAACGCGAATAGTATACGTTCAAAACATCGATAATATCGATCAGTAGGGATGTGTGATCAAAAATTCCCCCCTACTGTGAAGCCTTTCCGTCGGCCGCCATATTCACGTGACTCCCACCTCCGATGGGTTAAATCTGAGGGAAAATCGATTCGATCACCGATAAAAAGATCGGTAACATCGACAGATATTGAATGTTTAATTGATCTCTGACACTGTCTTCTGAATTCCAGCTCTCGCTGGAGACGTCTGGTTATTTTCCGGTGTGTGCACCTTCTTCTCCTTTTTCTTTTTCTTTTTCTTTTTCTTTTTCTTCTTCTTCTTATTCCGCGTTTGTTCCGCTCGGCGGGGTCCGCTTTCCTGGGATGTTGGCTTTCCCGATCATATGCCTGATCAGGGTGCAACATAGCCATCATCAAGTCCTGATTCAGTGTCTCAACTAAGCGCTGATTTGGGTTTGGTTTTTTGGATTTGGCCTTTCAGGGCACCTCGAGGTTAAGGCCAGCCTTTCGGACAGTGTCACCGTTTGCGTGAAGAACATGGCCGTACCATCTCAGACGAGCTTCACGCAATTTCTCAAATATCGGGGTGACATCAAACCTTTCCCAAATGGAGTCGTTGCGCACATGGTCCAAACGCGTAACTCTGGCTGTGCACCGCAGCATCTTCGTTTCCATTACGCTGAGACGCCTTTCAATTTCTTTAGTGACGGGCCAGCACTCAGCTCTGTAAATGCTACAAGCTCTGTAGATCTTTGATTTCAGCCTCTCTGGTATCTTTTTGTCGCAGAGCATTCCCGTCAGAGAGCGCCATTTGGACAACGCTGCACTCACGCGTGAGTTGGCTTCAACGAGTGGACCGCTATCAGATGTGATTGTTGATCACAGGTACTTGAATACCGAAGCACGTGGCAGCCGCTCAATGCCATTAACCTTAATGGAGGTGGACGCAGCTTCGTCAGCCGTCAAGTACTAGGTCTTTTTTACATTATGTTTGAGTCCAAAGCTTTCCAAGCGATCGCACCAGGCTAGTACCTGCCGCTGGAGTTCAATCTTAACTTCGCAATCGAGCATTACATAATCAGCGTAAAGCAATGTGCAAGGGACACCCTTGATGTACTCCGACAAGGGTGAGGAACTCTATCGACGAACCTGCTGGCGCACTTTACTACTCGAACAAGAGTAGAGTAACCGCACCCACTCTAAGCTCTTCGGGGACGTTATGCTGTTTTAATGATTGCCATACCACTTTACGCAGAACACGATTGAAGGGCTTCTCCAAGTCGAGGGAGGCAAGATGCACCGGCTTCTGTTTCTCGCGGCGCCTTTCTAGAAGTAGACGAGCGGCGAGTATGGCATCGTTAGTGCCACACCCAGGTACGAAGGCACACCGGTTGGTAGAAAGCTGGACGACGTCTCGAATGCGTCCATCAACAATTCGCTCGAAGATCTTTATGCTATGCGAAGGCGAACGAATTAAACGGTAGCTTGCGCACTCTGCTGAAATGCTCTTCTTCTTCCAAATCGGAATCGTCGTAATTATCTGCCAACTGTCAGGTACTGTCTCCTCCGCAATCATCTGGTTGAAGAACATCGCCAGCCACTCAGCTGGGTAACAGGATTTCAACTTCCATAAGTCGTCCCCCAAATCATCGGGTCCGTTTGCCTTGGCCGGCTTCATCTTCTTCAGAGACGTTTCTATCTCCTCTACGGAACGGAACGTGTGCGGAAGTTGCAGCGGGAATGGCTTGTTGGGCAAACTCTACCGTCAAGATTTCCTCGAAGTGGTTGCGCCATCCATTCAACGCCGTTTTGCGGTCCATTAGGAGATGGTCATTTTCACCGTTGATGCCAAAGAACTTTTCAACATATCAGTCTGGCGATGGCGGACCTTGACGAGTCGATAAAGAAATCGCTCGCCATCATGCGACTCAAGTTTCATGTTGACATCGTAATGGGTGGTTCTTGCAACAACCACTAGCACCCCTCCAATACTCATTCCTCAGTCTTTCTCTTTAGCTGTTCACTTGAGGTTCTTCTGGACATCCTGCTGTCTAATTTCTGACGAAAAATAGACGAGTAACCAAGCGGATGGATCTAAGCTGTAAAACCAACATAGATATGTGAATATGCCGGCCGTACGCCAGACCTCACAAAAGGCTATGCAGATCAATCGGCGGTTATCAATCGATTTTATCGATTTTTGCTCTAATTTGGCCATTGGGAGTGGGAGTCGCCTGAATATGTTGGCCGTATGCCAGACTTCACAAAGGAAGGCGATGTAGATCGATTAGCTGTTATCTCTCGATCGATTTTTGTTGAGATTATCTTTTAATCAATATGTTGGCTGGAGAATAGTTACATAACAGGTTCAACGCAAATGAGAAATATCTGTTTCTACCACTTGGACGAATCACCAGAAAGAAATGAGATTCCGTCACGGCTCGCTTATTCCTAGCTATCTGTAATAAATTTTGTGGCCGCCAGATTAACGGTGTGACATTTCATCCTTTTAGATGAGCAGGACGGATTTGCTACAGTTTTGCATATTCGTCGTCAGCCTATCATTAGCTGCCATTTGGCGAAAGCATTGTCTCATGAAATGTCTTGAAGAATCAGTCAGTCAATTCCAAAATTGATCGTTTTGAAGCTTACATGGCTCAAGCAGATTGTGTTCCCTTCAAATGTCCTGTAAACTTTTTGCTTGTTCCTCTCGAGCAGCTCTTTACAACACACACCAGCACTGCTTTGAGAAAAATTCGTCTTCGCAAACAAGGAAACTAGACGCTTCCATAAGCCCTTTAACCCCACTACATCAGTGTAAGAACTCCACTTCATTTTTACCATGCACAAAGGGGTTTATGAGAGGCCTGTCGATGCTTGTGTTTAACTAGGAAGAGATCCGTTATGTTTTGTTCCTCTTTCTGTTCTGGGTTGTCATCTATTATGTCCATCACGCAGCCTGATTTTTCATTCGAATTCGGATTCGAATATTGCAAAAATGCGCTTTTCGAATGCATTCGAATTCGAATGTTCGAAAAATCGCGTTTTTCGAATGTATTCGAGTTTAAATATTCAGAAGAACCACGTTTTTCGAATGTATTCAAATTCGAATGCTCGAAAATTTTTGGTATTCGAAACCATTCGAATACTCAAAATTTTGGCGAGAGCATAAATATACTTCAGACCACAGCACACTCACGCGGGCTCTAATTCTTGAGCCTATAATGGATTTCGCACCTCGGTCACCATTATCGATCAAGGGTAGTGAGTGGTAGAGAGTTCCGTTTGTGAGCAGTACATCTCGCTTGCACATTTTTCCATTCTTTCATCACTTTTGAGAGAGGTTGGCACATCGGTGGCTATCGTCGCCACTTGGTTAGTACGTTTTTGACTCATTCATGAAAAGAATAAAATGAAAAGAAAAGAAAAGAAAAATGAAAAGAATAAATGTGCTATATACAACACTTTTTTATAACAAAAAGCTCAGCTGTTGGAAAATCAAAAGGCTCCTTACATAAAACCGCGTAGAAAAATATCGCAAAAGGGGAGAAAAGATTCGTTTGTCCCATTGTAACCTCGCGAAGACCGAGGTCGAAAAAATTGCCTCCCTTCCCCCGATTTCGGCTAGTGGTGCTATGGAGGATCGTGATCAGCAATCAGACATCGTTTCCAAATTTCCGGTCCCTTATGGCAGATATTAGTAAGTGAGAGTGGTGGTTCAGATGTGCAAATGTTGCCCCAATATAGTGCGTAGTGATTAATTGTGATGCTGATCACGAACCTGGCATCAATTTTGGCCTATTTAGGTGAAAATCAAAGTTCGTCACCTTTCTACCTTCATAGTGCTTGAAAAACGTAAATGGCAGTTGTTTCCCAGCGTTTGTTCAAAAATGGATTAAGTTGTCCGGAAAGTTCTCAGAGTTTTGTGCTACTATTTTTCAATCTTCTACTATTAAGCAAAAATTCAACTTGCATTGCACATTAATGCTACTTTCTGTACAGAATTTTTCGCTCTATCTTACTATATAATTTACGTTTCAACGTTGTTTTATATTTCTGTTCTTGAAGGGCCTTATTGAAGTGTGCCAAAGGAGAAATTCCGAACGGTGTTTTATTTTCACTTCAAATTGGGAAATCCGCAGCCGAGGCAGCTCAACAAATCAATCAAGTGTGGGGCCTAATACAGTGCGTTCCAAAAGTATGTAGCCACCTTGAATTCAGCAGTTTTATCCTTCGCCTTTGTTTCTACGAACCGGCGTTTACCGCATTCAATTCCTCAAAGTCGGAAATACCTATATTGGCTTTTACAGAAAAAAGCTAGGTCTCCAGCAAAAATAGATTGTTTTTGAAATTTTTGTTTGTTTCAGAACAGGGGTGCACACAAAATGTTGTGCGTTAAATATTTTTAACGAAATTTTTTAACGGAAAATTTTCGTTAAATTTCCGGTAAATCGTTAAATTTCGTTTAAAAAAACACAATTAGCTGTAAACCATTATTTCAAGTGAAAAAATCAAGGAAAAACCTATGTGTTTCAACTTCAAGAGATCAGCAGCTAAGTTCAAGGAATATAGTGCAACACTGCAATTAAAATAAACAATTCAACATAGAAAAATAAACAAGCCTTCAACAACAAATTATCTACAGGGCTTGAAATAAAAACAGCTGAGAAATTATCACTGAAGATGATCACCGACAACGCATCTTAAAATGTGAGATCAGGCAGAACCCGGATCCCTTGTGTGGCTGCTCTACGAGCATGTACATACAATCTCGGGGCGGGCCCCAGCACATTAACTACAGAGAGAACTAATAAAAAATGCTATTGAAAGCCTATCAGTGGGATGTTAACGCGTTGTCGAACGCACGACTTTCGAGCGCCTGGTGCGCGGGACCAATCCATTGCAACGTCAGGGCCGTGACACGACATCATGTCACAAGGCCCCACGCTTCCGCAAGGTGTGACACGTCGTCAATGTTGTTAACGTCCAGGAAAAGTAGCTCTCCAAATTTTTGTTGTTGGCGTTTTTCAAAAATCATTTACAATACGTCCAACGGCCGAAAACGTCGTCTCCGCCTCAACTGTTCCAGGTGGCGAGCAAAAGTATTCTGGGATAAGCAACGCCAGGTGAGGATAGGCATATCTTACGAGGAGATTGAACAAGCATCTTTGCGGATTCGTTGATGTGCTTGTGGGTTCGAAGAGGAAATTTCTAGCTCCAAAATGCAATAGAGGATACGGATGAAGGACAGCGTTATTCAGTCTCTTTTGGGAAGCGCCACGCATTCCGTTTCTATGGGATATCGTGGAGGCAATTTGAATGCGTGTTTGGCCGCACACATGCCTTGCGGTGGCTAGCCAATGAAGAATTCAGCGCTTTATCCCTCCCAGACAAGTATGGTGTCAATTCTACCAATTCTCCGACATCGGAGGGATGGAGGGCTTGGTTTGCTCGAGCGGAAAATCCGAACCGGGAAAATGGTATCAGGTACACGCGACAGCAAACACCTCTTCCGATTGCGCTGCACGCGCCCACAAAATGCATTGTTTCCAAAAATTCAGAAGAAATCCATGGAAGCATAAAAATATTCTTCACGGTTTCATTAGTTTTTTTTCAGGAACAGTCCTATTCGGGAGGATGAGACCTGCAAAATTAGTGAAGATTGAGAGCAAATGTGGGAAACTCACTGAGAAAAACGTCCATTAAAAATCCCGTTAAATTTCTAAAAATTTCCGTTAAGTCGTTAAGCCAGATTTTAACGAAAAATGCCGTTAATTCGTTAAATTCGTTAAATCGTTAACCGTTAAATGTGCACCCCTGTTTCAGAAGTGTGTAGCCACTCACAAAAAATACGATTTTTATTAAACATTAATAGTCAGTTGGACTACTATTATTTCTTATTACATCAAATATCCTATCACGCATACTACTGACAAGTTTCTAGATCACTTCGAAACCGATGTTGTCCCATGCAGTCAAAATAGCGGTTTTCAGCGCTCCAACATTGTAGAATTGCCTGCTATTCAAGTACACCTGCGGACCAAGATACCCCACATGTTCTCCATTGGGTTGCAGTCAGATGAGCAAGCTGGCCATTCCATTACTCGGATTTGATTACGTCGGAGCCAGTCTGTGATCGAATTGGACACATGAACTGCAGCGTTGTCCCGCTGCAGAACATGTGTCTGCCGTTTTCTCCCCGTTAGGAAGGGCAGCAGGCTGGACTCCAGTACGGCTTGATACTCTAGACTGTCCATACGACATAATGGGAATCTGAGGTTCATCTTCCAGCTACTGCAGAAGCCTGCCCATGTCATCAGAGACCCGCCTCCGAAGGCTCCCATCACCTTCGTCGAGAGGTGATGGGAGCCTGTCGTAGATCTCTCCAGTAATACCGGTAACCATAGGGACCATCCAGGTTAAATTTTTCTTGTCGGTGAAGATGACCTGAAGCAATAAGCGTGTGAAATTCATGACGTCGACGAAACCAGAAAGTTCTTACCATTTCCCAATGAGTCGCCATGCTTTTGCGGGCAAACTCCAGTCGCACCTGCTTGTGGAAGCTCGTGAGACGAGGTGCTTTCTGCATGTTCTGTCTGCAGATGTGTTCGTTCGGTCGAATAGAACGCCATATCGTTGTTTAGACCCATCTCAGCGTAAACTTGGTTGACGCTCCATGTGGAGTTCGACACCATGCGTCCGATTCCTCGACGATCCTGGCTTGAAATCACACGCTGAGGACCCGGTACAGGTGCAGACCGATAACCATTAGGATTTCGAAGGAAGCTGTCGAGACATCCATGGGAATGTCCGAGCTGACGAGCATGGCGCGGTATGTCAAGCCAGCATTCTTTGAGCGCTCGGATCTGAGTTGTTCCTCGATAGTCTACGGACTGGCATAATGGTTATTTTTGTAGGAGAGGTCAAGCTGTCTATTTATGACAATAACTTCCCGCAAAAAGCGCGTAAAATTTGAATAGGAGTGTAAAAATGCCTGATATCCTGGAGTGGCTACATACTTTTGAAACAAACGGAAAAATTCAAAAACGCCTAGCTTTTGCTGGAGTTTTTTTTTCTGGAAAGACCAATCTAGCTATTTTCGTCTACGGGGATCCAATGCAGCTGACGTCAGTTCGTAGAAACGAACGCGAACGTGAAATTATCAATTTCTAGATATTTTGAAACGCACTGTAGTGTTGGAAGAAGCACTGTGAGGCAGTGGTTCAGTAAATTTCGGACCGGAGATTCCAGCCTCGAAGGTGACCCCCATAACAGTCGACCTGGAGCAATCCTGGACGACGACTTGAAGGAACGGATGGAAGCTGAACCACCTCCAACAATTCGCGGGAGAGCTAAACGTCAGTTAAACTGCCGTTGTGGGTGCTATGAAACGCCTTAGAAAGGTGAAAAAGATCGAAAAGTGAGTGCCCCATGAGTTGAGTGAGCGGCAAAAATTGTCACGTTTCGAGAATTGCTCTTTTCTAGTTTTATGCAACAAAACTGACCCGTTTTTGGATCGAATCATCATTTGTGATGAAAAGTGGATTCTGTATGATAAAGGGAATCGTTCCGGACTGTGGTTGGATGCCGGCGAACCCCCTAGGCATTTTCCAAATGCGAGCCTCCACAAAAAAGGTGATGGTCACTCCGTGGCGGTCGGCGGCTCATGTGATCCATTACAACTTTTTGGCACCAGGCTAAGCGATCACAGCAAAGTCCTATTGTAAGAAAATCAACGAAATGCACCGAAAATTGCGTCAACATCAGCCAGCATTAGTCAGCAGTAGGCCCCCATTACTTTGCATGATAACGCCCGCCCACACGTTTCACAAATCACTATTCCAAAGTTGAATGAATTAAGGGTTGAATGTCTGCCTCACCCACCATATTCTCCAGACCTCTCACCAACCAACTACCACCTTTTCAAACACTTTCAGAACTGTTAGTTAGTGTATATTGTGCCACACGAGGTTTTTTTTAGGTGGATCTTCATTTCGCAGGGGCTGACGCGTTTCGACTTCATGTCGTCTTCAGAGGCCTGAACGCGGTGCCCAAGTTAGAATTGCACTATACTCCATCAAGCGCCTTATTTGTCCTAGCATTTTCGACCTACATCTAGGACCACAACTACAATACCGGCCTTAACTTTTGTCTTTGGGCGGAAAAAGCGGAAAAAACGCCTTTTCCGCCGCATTTCTGTAGCGCTCTTCAAATTGAACGCTTTGAAAAACGAAATGAATATTCGGGATCAGCATCATGACATCTTCCTGATAAGGTGAAAAGCGCCGGCAAATGTGAAAAAATTCACTTCGATGACCTACACTCTACTCGACGCGGCGGGCGCTCTCCCTTGCGTGAGATAATTACGGCCAAAGGATATATGCACTTAAGTGGTCAGAATACAAGAAGATTCGATTGAGTTTTAGGCTTAATGGATGCGTAACACTTGACGCCACATAAATTTTTATACTCTCCAGTTCCTGATGATCACAGTGATGTAATTTCTCAAGGACTCGCTAATTTCTATGCCATTATTCTCAGCAAATGTCTCGATTTTGAAGAGCTCTAATTTTGGAATATCAATCTTGTGGAGACTTATACTTGTTCGTCTTCAAAACTGTTTCGGTTGGAACCAAACGGCGGAAGGAAAACCTTAGAACTTGCACGCTGCCAAAGTTGTCCATATGACACTTTTTGTCAGCTATTCGGGCATTGTCCTACGACTGAATTGACCATAGAATGACTTCTTTGAAGAATACAATTTAGGGAATCGGATGCCTATAAGAACCCTCCTGCAGCCTTCAACATTTGAGATTTCGGCTATCCTAGAAGAGATTTCTGCTGCTCAGTTACGCCTCAAACTCGCCATCAATGCAATCTTACTCTCATTTAAAAATTCAAAGTGGAAAAGTAACTCACGACTGCATTCGCCAATTAAATCTGAGCTGAATGATAGTTTGCTATTAATATTTCTTTTATACAAACCGCTGCTCGCTGCTTAAAGGTTCTAGCGTCCGGATCTGGATGTCGATTAGTTGTGGAGGACTAGTCCACTCGCCTGCTCCTGTGACTCCTCGCGCCTTCTGAGGGCACCGTACATCGCCTAGCCATAGTCCTCACACTTCAGGAGCTGCGGCGCGATGTTGATCATTCCAAGCGGCGGCAATGTAGAATGCGTGGCTTAGCTCAAACAGGGTCTGACTAACGACGAAATTTTTCCTTTATTTGTCATGCTTAGCTTTCTATTTCTTAGTAATTGCCTCGCATTAGCCGGAGAAAGTGCATTCCAGAGAAATTACTCGAATTTACTTTTGTTTCATTACGCCTTCAAAACTTACGACTGTGGTTCTCTCTCATCCTTTCTTTTATCATTTTCCATGTATAGTTCACCCAAACCTCTATTTCTAACTGACTGTTGCCTTCCATTAGATATTTTCTAAGAAACATTTATTTATTTATTTTTATTACTAAATTTTCTACGCCCTGTTCCAGCAAAATTGTTTGAAGGCCCAGAACTTTGCCACTATTAAAGCTCATCACCCTTTGACTTCCGCTACGGAACTAGATAGACTAAGACTAGACTAGACTAACAATTACAGCAACAGTTACCGTTATGGACTTGATGAGTTGACAGTGTCGCTACCGCTGAAGAAGGCCTAGAACTTCAACGTAGTTCTTCTATGAAAAAACCGAAACAAACATCCAAGCAGCACGCAATCAATCGCGTGAGCTATCTGTTAGCATTAAATTGTTGGGTGTGGTTACTCAGTTTAAAGCTGTTCAATTAACGTAGTCCAGCATTCTTGTCAGTGTAAGCAGAATTGCGTGAAAACTTAGCCCATATACTATCAATCAAGTCTGAAATCTAAAGCTTTGACTGCATGGCACAGCCTCTATCAGTATTATTTGGCAAAAGTTCCGTTTTTGTGTTTGATGTGCTCTTAAAACTTTTCTATCAACTTTACTTGCAGTAAAGCTATGGTCTTTTAAACAGCACTTTTTGGGCGTTTGGCACAAGATATTGCGACAGGGTGGTAGTAGCACTTTGGAAGCGGAAGGGCACCGTGCACAAAGATAGCGAAAACGAAGTCTACCGTTTCCATTCACGCTACTGAGATAGCTTTGTGCTACATAATTAGGTCACAGAACGCTGAAATATAGAAAATTTTAAAATAAGTTTGGATGGCACCTGGAAAGCCTTTTTGTCACGAATTACTTCCTCTATGAATAAAAAGCTTATAAGCTTAAGCTTCGAGCAAATCCTTTTTTCAGTTGGGATACTAGAAAAAACACCGCCAGAAAAACTGCGCTAGAAAAAAACATGCCCTTTTTTCAATTGTAAAACCCACAGCTAGCCTCATGAATAGCAAATAGTTAAGCCCCTCTATGTGAAAACAGCGATACCCTATTTTTGTGTCGTGGCAGTTTAAGTATAGATTCGTGGCAACAGTATTAAAACGGCAAACGGCTAAAGTGACAAGCGTCGACACGTTAATCGGTCACTTTGTGGGATGCGCAGCGGAATCTGCTATCACTTGATGTCATGGATGCGACGTGCCGACGCTTGTCACTTTAGCCGTTTGCCGATTGATACTGTTGCTACGAATCCAGACGTAAACTGCCACGACACAAAAATAGGGTATCGCTGTTTTCACATAGAGGGGCTTAAAGTCTTTGCTATTCATGAGGCTAGCTGTGTGTTCTATATTTGAAAAAAGGGCATTTTTTTAGCGTAGTGGTATCCCAACTGAAAAAAGGATTTGCTCAAAGCTTAAGTTTATGAGCTTTTTATTCATAGAAGAAGTAATTCGTGACAAAAAGGCCTTCCAGGTGCCATCCAAACTTTTTTAAAAATTTTCTATATTTCAGCGTTCTGTGACCTAATTATGTAGCACAAAGCTATCTCAGTAGCGTGAATGAAAACGGTATACTTCGCTTTCGCTATCTTTGTGCACGGTGCCCTTCCGCTTCCAAAGTGCCACTACCATCCTGTCGCAATATCTTGTGCCAAAGGCCCAAAAAAGTGTTATTTAAAAGAACATAGCTTTACTGCGAGTAAAGTTGATAGAAAAGTTTTAAGAGCACATCAAGCACAAAAACAATTTTGCTGGAACAGGGCGTAGAAAATTTAGCAATAAAAATAAATAAATAAATGTTTCTTAGAAAATATCTAATGGAAGGCAACAGTCAGTTAGAAATAGAGGTTTGGGTGAACTATATATGGAAAATGATAAAAGAAAGGATGAGAGAGAACCGCAGTCGTAAGTTTTGAAGGCGTAATGAAACGAAAGTAAATTCGAGTAATTTCTCTGGAATGCACTTTCTCCGGCTAATGCGAGACAATTACTAAGAAATAGAAAGCTAAGCATGACAAATAAAGGGAAAATTTTGTCGCTGGTCAGACCCTGTTTGAGCTAAGCCACGCATTCTACATTGCCGCCGCTTGGAATGATCAACATCGCGCCGCAGCTCCTAAAGTGTGAGGACTATGGTTAGGCGATGTACGGTGCCCTCAGAGGGCGCGAGGGGTCACAGGAGCAGGCGAGTGGACTAGTCCACCACAACTAATCGGCATCCAGATCCGGACGCTAAAACCTTTAAGCAGCGAGCAGCGGTTTGTATAAAAGAAATATTAATAGCAAACTATCATTCAGCTAAGATTTAATTGGCGAATGCAGTCGTGAGTTACTTTTCCATTTTGAATTTTTAAATGAGAGTAAGTTTGCATTGATGGCGAGTTTGAGGCGTAACTGAGCAGCAGAAATCTCTTCTAGGATAGCCGAAATCTCAAATGTTGATGGCTGCAGGAGGGCTCTCATAGGCCTCTGATTCCCTAAATTGTATTCTTCAAAGAAGTCATTTTATGGTCAATTCAGTCGTAGGAGAATGCCCGAATAGCTGCCAAAAAGTGTCATATGGACAACTTTGGCAGCGTGCAGGTTCTAAAGCTTTCAATTCTAAAGGTTTTCCTTCCGCCATTTGGTTCCAACCGAAACAGTTTAGCAGACGAACAAGTATAAGTCTCCACAAGCTTGATATTCCAAAATTAGAGCTCTTCAAAATCGAGACATTTGCTGAGAATAATGGCATAGAAATTAGCGAGTCCTTGAGAAATTACATCACTGTGATCGTCAGGAACTGGAGAGTACAAAAATTTATGTAGCGTCAAGTGTTACGCACCCATTAAGCCTAAAACTCAATCGAATCTTCTTGTATCCTGACTACTTAAGCGCATATATCCTTTGGGCGCAATTATCTCACGCGAGGGAGGGCGCCGGCCGCGTCGAGTAGAATGTAAGTCATTGAAGTGAATTTTTTCACATTTGCGGGCGCTTTCCACCTTATCAGGAAGATGTCATGATGCTGATCCCGAATATTCATTTCATTTTTCAAAGCGTTCAATTTGAAGAGCGCTACAGAAATGCGGCGGAAAAGGCGTTTTTTCCGCTCTTTCCGCCCATAGACAAAAAGTTAAGGCCGGTATTGTAGGACGCAAATGGAAGAAATGAACCCACCAATTGGATCCACCTCAGGGCCGAATCGCCCACGTAAGTTGTACCAGTAGAGGCGAATGAGGCACACTGTGCATCACTGTCACGACCGTCCGCCTGCAGTTAACACTGAGGCACAATGGTAAGAAGTCACTCGCCACAGAAAGGCACTCATTTCGGTTGTTTCATCATTGGATTTCTTGCGAGAATACAGATTGCCTCTAACGCTTTTCTTGCGGAAATATCTCCCTCAATGGCCAAAATTGTGCATTTCACCTCGTAATCATTACCGTTATGCGCGTCAATCCTATGTTTTCCAGGTGAGTTGGTGAGTAATCCACGTTGTTTCCCAGATGGATGCTCCCTTAGGTGTATTCCTAGACCCTTCCCGTCTCCCCAACATATTTTGCGTTACATGCCAGACACTCAATCTGACAATTGCTCCTATATTTGAGCAATCCCCTAAACTACCATTTGAGCATATAGCGCAGTTTTCGAAATGCACTGTTTATCATAGTCTATTTCGTACCAACTGCCGTCTAAAGTTGTCCTTAGGAATATTCATTAAGACAACGTCGTCCTGCAGTTGTGCTCTTACAATAACCCTTTGAATTTCAGCAGTGACTCAGAGATGAAGGGTAGAACGTGAGGCATCTTGTGTATACGGAATCTTATCGTGAGAGTTAGCGTGTGCTCTCCGATGGCAAGTTGACGTCACATAGACGACGTGAAGTCGAAAGGCGTCATTCCCTGCGAAATAAAGATCCACCTAAAAAAAACCTCGCGTGGCACAATATACACTAACTAACAACTCACAACAATGTCGAGATTTCAAGAATAGAGAAGTTTGAGATTACTTTTAGAACTTTCTCGCTGGTAAAACCTTCACCAATCAGAACCAAGCCAAAACAGCTTTCGTGGATTTTGTCGAATGTCGACCACCTATTTATTTCGGTAATGGAATAAGTCGACCGGTAGGCCATTGGCAAAAGTGCATTGATTCGAACGGTGCTTACTTCAACCAAATCCAATAGATTTCAGAGAATTATGGCAATTGAAAGTGAATCACTCAAAACACTGAGAACTTTCCGGAACCTACTACTAGAGATGAGGATAAACTGTCCCACCCACGATAACTCGCAAGATGCAAGAGACACTCGCCTGGAATCAAACCCATGAGCCCACTACTTCGATGTGAGAACAATACCACTGCGCCGCCTCCGCAGCTGGTAAGCCAAGCTAAGAGCACCCTACACGAAGGGAAAACCATTCAGCAAATTTGGACTAAACATAATCAGCGTTTCAAGCTCTTTCACATGGCCCAGGCCTTTCTGTGAAGTTCCAAGGGAAGCCGAGGACATTCCCAGGAGAGTAGAACAGTAGTGGTGATTTGCGTATGACGTTGGAATGGTGATCAGACTGTGCTTCCTGGTTAGGCCCTTCAATCGTTCGGTTTTCGTTCTAGCTGACTCTCACGCAGGTCTTTTTGTCGTTGTGACGTTTTTTTTTCAAAACGTTTCATACTGGTTTATTTAGAAAGGCGACTCAACCTATAGTTGGCTCTATAATTTGTTTAGCTGCTATGATTATCTTAGCTCTTTCTAATACATAGTTAAGAAGGTCGCTTCTAAAATTCTGCAAAAGTAGCTGGCTTGGAATCCTGTTGTCAAATTCATCAGCCGCTTACCGCCCTCAAACCCCCTGATACGACATTCATTAACGATCTGGCCCCTGGTGGATAAACGGTTTTCTTGAGCGAAGATTTGGCAGCTCTCAGCTCTGGCATCTTTATCACGGACGAGATTGTTGACTTATTGTTAATTGTTGCTCTAAACAGTTGCATTCACACGCGAATACCGAAATGTGACCACTCCAAAGCGCCACCTGCTTTTACAATCACAATCACAAAATCGGAGCTCTGAAATAGCACTTAAACCTTTGCTGAGAAGATTTGACGGGAACGAGGCTCCTTTGGTAAAACTTCTTTCCCCTATTTTGCCATTTATTGCAGGGCACCTATCAATCAAGCTACTGCAAACAGGACGCTCAAATCTTCGCGACCGCACAAAGTTGTTCCTTTACTTGAAAATTCTTTCACATATATAGTTGAACTGCTTGGATAAAATATTTTTAGGATGATATTTTGCAGCAAAATATTGGCGACCGCGCCTTTCAGAGAGTAGGCAGACCACCAGAAACGATTTGTTGCTAGCCCGGTTGGTTAATAATTTGACGGTTATAGCGAGGCAGTGTTTATCGACTAATAACATTGCGGGGAAATTGGGTGGATGCTGAAACGAAGCACGCTAACTAGAAACGACTGAGAAAAGCTGGAAAAGTCGTCGCGACTGTTTAGTTTCGCTGTATATAAAAGAAGGTGGACTTCGGCACTGCAATGCACCGGAGTAGGATCAGGTAATGATCCTCAAAATGGGACGGCCCCACTTCTCCACCGTGAACACTAGAATTGAACTCGATTTCCACTACAGACACTGTTGAAAATCGAACGTCGAAGAAAACTGACATCCCAAGACTCACAATCCTGGGTACCACAGAATAAACAAGGAATTAAGTGGAAATTACGCAGCACAGCTTTTGTTTCGGACAATCTTATCTCGACAGAAAAACAAATCGATATAGTTGACAAGAACGAAAGGAGCGACAACATATTCGCTTGTCATCACTTTGAGAAATCCAGGACGATTCCTTCTCAAATCATTCTTCCATTTTCATGGCAGCAGGGCTGTACGTTTCCAACTCCAACACGCACAAATCAGCTGCGTGCACCAGTTTCCCAAGCGTACTGGACACAACGACATCTCTGCATCGCATCTAATCAAGTTGATAGTTTGTTTGCTTATTACATGGAACACAATATGAGACAAGTCGTGAGTCAGCAATCGAGTAACAATGAAACTGCAGACTGTGCACGACTGTCCACGAACAAAAACACGACCATGAACGGGTAGCATATTCCCACCATATAAAACATAATAGAGCGTGTGTCGTACGTACGACTGCATCCCACCGGCCAACGAAAAGAATACAAACTTCAGTCTCACAACACCATTTCCTTTTCTGGCCAGCCTGTCGCACCAAAATATCGTTCTGAGAGGCTAATTTACCAATTAGTGAAGGACGGTTAGTTTTACTGTTCATCCAGGTTTCAGTTAAACTACTAAATCGAAAGGATATTCATCAAGCAAAAATAAGAAGGCAGATTTGTTTTTGGTTATATATCCTTTAATGACAAGCAGACATGACAACTTCCTGTGCCTTCTTCTTCTTGTTCTTTTCTCTTCTTCTTCTTCTTCTTCTTCTTCTTCTTCTTCTTCATCTTCATCTTCTTCTTCTTATTCTTATTCTTCAAAAACTCGGTGCCACTAATCTTGATGGAGGTGGACACCATCACGTCCACAGTTAGATATTTGGTGTTCTTCACGTTCAATTTGAGTCCAAACCGCTCCAAGTGATTGCCCGAAGCTTGCACCTCTCGCTCGAATTCATCTTTATCTTCGTTGACGAGCATTACGCAATCAGTACAAAGCAACGTCCAAGGGAAGGGCTTCGGAACATCTCATGTGATGGCATCAATGACGACAACAAATAGTAGTGGGGAGAGCGCAGAATCCTGTTGTACCGCGACAGAAATGGGGAGGTTCCAGCTGCAGTCTACTTTTCGGTCAAAAGTGGAGAATTTGCACCCACTCTATGAGCTCTTCAGGAACTCCATGATGTCGCAGAGCACACCATATCACGTCATTCGGTACGCGGTCAAATGCCTTCTCCAAGTCGAGGAAGGCGAAATGCACTGGCTTCTGCTTCTCGCGGTGCTTCTCTAACACCAAGTAGGTGACGTGTATGGCATCAATGGTGCCACAGCCAGCTACGAACCCACACTGGTTGTTGGTAAGTTGAACCATGTGACGAATCCGTCCATCGACAACTCGCTCAAAGATCTTCATGTTGTACGAAAGCAAGCGAATCGGACGGTAATAGGAGCAGTATGAAGGACTGCCCTTCTTCTTCCAAATCAGAATCGTCTTGCCTTGGCGCCAACACTCAGGCACTTTCTTCTCTACTCTGCAGACGGGAGGGCTCCCCATACGATGTGCCAGGTGTAGTACGTATTGTGAGCACAACAAACTGCTTTTGGGACGTCACGCACTCCGACGAATGGAGGCAACTGCTTGCTATCCCCTACCAGAGTGTACCGGGCCTGCTGAAACCGTGAACATAGCGCAACTAGAGTTGCCTCTGGGATCATGGAAGCTTCATCAAGTAGGACAGCGCTCCATTGACGCAAGGGGCGACGCCACAGCGCATTTTTGACATAAGGTTTATCGCTGAGGAGAGTGCACAAAAACACGTTAGGATTGTAGGTCTTCAGGAACTTGCGGGTAAGAATTTTAATATTGTTGTAATCTTTTAATATTTAATAATTGCGATGCATGGTACTCGAGGAAAACTACTCGCTGCTTATGCTCACGCGTCGTCACGTCTTTCTCTACACCAGTGAACATGAATTCCCTCAGAGCGTTACGGTGTTTGGCGAGCTTAGTAAAGGCGTCGAGATCTTTCTTAGACATGGAGTCCTTATGTGTGGAGTTAAGGATCTCCATTAGAGTGGTCATGTCATAGGGACCGCTATAAAAGGCGTCCTGCGCAAGTAATTCGCTTACGTTTCGGCTTTTTTTTGGATCGCCTTCTTCAGAGCCTGAAAGGGGCAGGTCTATTAGGAGTTACCCCACCAAACATCTCATCAATCTTACAAAATTCAATGTCAAATTTTGGAAGCCTGAACAAAAGAGAGAATCCGAGTGTCGTCGTACCTCACCACAGTCCACAAAAGGACCAAAGGAAGCCGCACAGAGCAAGCAGGGATACGGGCAGCACCTACCCCAAGGCCGTAATTATGAAGCGGTGGGAGCGGGAGATAAGCAATATCATCTCTCGGCTCTCTCTCCCGCCTCGCTCTCTCGCCTCGGTCGGTTCCCAAGGAAAGCCGGCAACGTCCCCAAGAACGTTCATGAATCCGGCCCCAGGTTAGAATGCGAGACTGAGGTAGGGCCTGAGTTCGCGCGTTATATACAGGCATTCCCCCTTCCGGTTGACCTTGGGATCTCTGGAATAGATCCAGAACGCCTCAAGGGCTTTGCGCGCCGACGTTTGAACCTCGGTCCCAGAATCCTCACCTCAACTCCAAAATCCTCTCCTCCATGAGAATTGATCATGTGGTAGCCTAGGGCAGTGGATGCCCTAAGCTTCTTGCCATCCAGATGCTCCTTTATCCTCACATGCAGAGGACGGCCAGTTTCGCCGATGTACTCCTCGCCACAAGCTTGACAGGAGATAAGGTAGACTACACCTGATACGGTGCAGTCACCTTCCTTTCCCCCTGGGCAAACCACACAATTGGGGGTCCCACAAATGCGGTCATATAGTCGATTGCGGACCAACCTGGTCTTAAGGTTGTCAGGTGGAAGATCAATGACCGCAACCAAATTTTCTAACCCAGACCTCCTCAGACACTTCCGTACAGAAGTGCTCACTTCATCGGAGACGAACGGCACGAGAAAGAGAATTTTCGTAGTTGGGGTAATGCCTTTTCCTGAACCGCCCTCCCCTGGGTCTGAATGAGGGTTTACGGAGAGAATAGCCGTTGAGAACGGCTATCTCCCGAGCCACTTCCAGGGATTCCTTCCGCTCACCTTCTCCTGTACATACACTAGCTACCGTTCGGAGCATGTTCCTTACTACCGCTTCTTTTGTCCGATATGGGTGTGCCGATCGACTATGGACAATTATGTTTTTGCAGCTGGGCTTTCGATACCACTTGGTGATATAGTTATTCCCTGCCAGCTGAACTTGTACACTGAGGAAAGGGAGCCAGCCCCCACAAGGCTTTTCCCTTGTAAGTTTGATGTATTCGGACTGGCTGTTCATAATCTCAAAGCACTTGTCCATTTCGTGTTGCGTGGTGGTGACGATAAAGCAGTCATCCACATATCGGCAGTATAATAAAGGAAGCCGTGACACCACCGGTGCCTCGATCTTTGACATGAAGGCAATGGCCAGTGTGGGTGCTAGTCGTTGTCCCATAGCCAATCCCCTTATTTGCGCAAAATATCTCCCGGACCACCTGAAGATATTGCACGATAGACACTCTTTAAGGAGTGTCATCAACTGGCTTATGGAAAAACCAAACATGTTAATTGCTCCTTGGTGTTGGCTGAGGAGTTCGAAGATGGCTTCCATAGCGGAATCGTTTGACACATTGGTGTATAACGCCGCAACATCAAACGACTCCATTACGCAGGTGGCGCTAAGCTGCGTTCTCCGGAGGCAAGGAACATATTGGTGTTGCTAAGGTGAGCCTGAATAAATTTTAGCAGCTGGCCTAGAACAGAGTTGAGAAGCCACCCGATTTTGTCCGTTGGACCAGCCACGCAGCTAACGATGGGTCTGACCTTAATGGCAGCGGGGTTGACTGAAGCCAAGTTGTCGTCTGGTGAAAACTTATGGGTCTTAATAAGTAAATATAAGACCGGACAACTAGGACACTCAGACTTTAGGCTGTTTATCATGCCTGGTCCCCATCTCGCTAGCTTTGCCTCCTGGACCCACGCCTTGTAAAGTCTACGGTACTGCGCTTGAAATTCCTTTACAGAGGACGTGCGGTATAGAGATGTGTCTTCAAGGTGGCACTCGGTAATGGCCCTATCCAGGTGGCTTGGTATTACAACACCAAACTCCCCACCTTTGTCACTTATGGATTGCCTTATGGCTTTGGACTTGACAAAGTCACGGACCTCCATGATGGCCACCATCTGCGGCCTAGAGAGGTTGGATTGTTGGCCTTGTATGCGATAATGCCTAAGAACCCTGAACACTTCATCAGCGAATAGGCGAAAGCTTACATCAGCTTGGATGTTCGGTTCCTGCTACTTGAAGTGTGTTTGAGGGAAAGGAATTGTTGGCATTAGACTTTGCTGCATTGGCGGTTGAGTTTGAGAATCCGCTCGTGCTTTTTGCCAAAGTCGGTCTTATTCGTCTAATTCGCTTACGTAGTGTACTGGTTGCATATGTTCAGAAGTGAGCTCAGCGATTTTAGCGCAAACGACATCCAAGGCGCTATTTTGGAGCGCTACGATCATCACAGTTTGGCTCTTTTTATGGCTTCTTCTGACTTAACGGCCGTAGACAAGAATTTGCCCGCGCCGTACGCACTACCAATGATGAATGTAGGGCTCTCCTTGTTGAACAAGTTGATGGCATTGACCTGGTAACGATTTAGCTCGACTTCGGTCCCTAACACATCTATGGTGATAGCGGTTAGGTCGACGGATTTATTTGCCATGATATCGGCATCCCCAATTAGAAACGCCCGTACAGCTTTCCATGACGTCGTACTTTCTTCGAAAACACTCCCATTTTACCATTTCCAAGCATTGCCATAACGTGGTTCAAGCGTGCGTCCACAGTATCTAGCGCGGTACCCACTGCCATTCTTTTTTGAGGAGTACTTAACATGTAGGCACGGAACCGTGTAGTGTTACTTAGAAGAAGTTCAGCCGTTACGAGAATGCAGGAGTCGTCCATGGCGAAGTGGATGATTCGCGCCTTTAGCGTATCAGCTTGACAGGCTCCTTCAAAACGGCCTACCGCCCATCCCGATTTGTTGGACATGAGGATGCGGAAGTTGATTCGAACCGGGAAAGCGTTGATTACGGGAGTTGTCCAGATGAGATAATCTCTGAGATAATCTAATACACTCGGTGATCAGAAGCTTCCGTAGCAGACGCAGCAATAGTCCAACTCGTTGTGCTGTAGATAGGTTCGAGGAACCGCATTACCTCTTGAGTGCGGGATACGAATACTTAAAGTAGGTGAGCTTACATTCGATTATGTCCCGATGTCTTGGTAATGTGTCGGATATTCCCAGGAACCGTGGTGCGCTAGGAAAGTACTGAATGACATCCTTGAACTCATAAAGTTCTCTTTCGTCATTCGTTGGAGAACACGCAAACAGCATGTGATCGATCTGTCGTGCACGAAAAGAGACGACGAACGAGCTGTCTGTGATTTCTACGAAGTCACTGGAATCGCGGACACGGTTCTTATTAAAGGTTACCAGCGCTCGACGACCCTGCATGCAGAGCTTGAACGTACCGTACTGCCTGGAAATAACACGAGTCACAAAACCTAGGGTGTCTTTAAGTTCGCGATAGACTAAGACGAATCCTGCTAAGCTCCATACGGGAGGCCTTCGCTGTCGTTGAGCAGATTCCGTGCAGAACCATACCGGACCTGATTCTTTCTTATTTTTTGCTTTGTGTTCTTCTTTTCTGCAAACTTTGGGCCCGACCCCATGCCGCCCCTGAGATTACAAAGTCGAAATTATAGTAGGAGCAACACTTCAAGTTCTTCCTTTTTTACACTTCTTTAGTGTACGACAGCTTTGTAGCTTTTACTCAGGCCATGTTCCCTTTTCAACTTCTTTTGTGTCTTCTTTTACTTGTTTTATAGCTCGTTAGTGAGTACAGTTCATACTAGCACGTGATCTTTATAGCCTTCGTTAAAGCGCGCAATAAGGTGAGCTCCCCCCCCCCCTCCCCAGCAGGAGTCACTCAGAGCCCAAAGCGTATGAGAACTAGAGGGGCAAAGAGAAAAGAGCAAGAAATGAACATAGTCGTCAATCACCACCCTACGACAGAAAGTCTGCTCCACTCTATTCATCAGTTGCAACCCGCCACGCTACCGTAATCGGGAGCGGCGGTGGGCTGCGGTGGCGCGTTACCGTAACTTAGGGAGACACCTAACGTAGGAACCCCTATGCAACGAAAACCTGACTTTTTCACATCTGACAAGAGGACAAGAAAGAGTTAGAGAATGAAAAGGTGTCAAACCGAGGTCAAAACGTATTCTAGTTTTACAAAAACGGAAGGCAATCCGTAAGCCCCTGTCCCGGATTCGAACCCTGTACCCTTCTCCTGTAAGTCTGCATCGCTATCCACATACCCTCCCAGTCGCTGCCCAGCCTGCAGTGAATTATATACTTGAATGTACCCTCCAGCCTCCTTGAGGAAACCTACAAATTGTCACATTTCTAAAATATAACTATAGTTAAAGCTGCATAGCTTTTGCAGGTTAATTTCTGAGTATTACAAGGTCATTCAAGATTGTACATACTATCGCGACTCCAAAAGTCGCGAAGAGGTCAAAAAAAAATTTCGCCCAAACATCGCCCAGTACAGCTATTTTGGGTGCTGAGCACGAAAATGGTATCCATTTTTGAAAATTCCGCCGACCAGGGTAGGTCACTGGTAGTGTCGTGAGTAAGGATGGCGGGGTTATGATCACTGATTTCGCCCTCTCTTCGCCTGTGGAAACTATGTAAGCTCCTGACCACGAATCTGAAATTCCTTTTTCTAAATTATCTATTTTTCGTGCACTACTTTCTATCTCGGAATAGAAGATTGGAAAGCAAGCCTGATCACATAGCTGAAGAAAGAGATTCTACGTCCTGATATTGATAACCTTGATCACTCACGGGACGCGATCACGTGAAAACGTTTATCAGATTTGTGATCAGCGCCTCAATTAGCCTACAAGATGATGAAGAAAATTGCTTTCGATCTCCAGACTCGTGGAAGTACAAGTCTCTACACCTTGGATTAGCAGTGGTGGGGAAGAATAGGCTGCATCGTTGTTAATTCGTATCAAACGGGTTGGAATAAGGTTAAAACGTCAGTATGGTATACTACGGTGTTCGAGATACATTATACATCGGCAAAAGAGCGGTGAGTAAGCCCAGCAATGCAGAGTTTCAACCACCGGATCCTAACCCATCACCCTCTTCCTACAAGCTCGCCCCCACACCCAGTCGGCCATCCAGTCACTGCCACCTGGGGTCGGATTCATGAAACGGCGGAAGCGGGTGATATGCCTCCCGCCTCGCTCTCTCACCTCATCTATCATCTCTGGCCTCTCTCTTCCACCTCGTTCTCTCACCTGATCGCTTCCCGTGGAAAGCCGGGAAGGTTGCGGGAACGTTCATGAATCCGGCTACTGGCTCGTGACCGGCCCACCTCAATGTTCCGCTTTGGTTACTGTATTGCTAACAAGCAAATTATGAGTTCGCTGTAATTCCGCTACTGTTGCAGACCTTTTGCAGGTTTGACCCAAACCTTTTGCAGGTTTGATTCCAATCATGACATGGCAGTTCTAGACATCTGTTTTGCTTTATCGGCCCGCCCTGAATTGACATTGTTTTTTGCAACTTTTCACCTATCCAGGTGTCTGCAGGAAATTTGAAAACCACTACGGTGCTTCTCAGACGACCCCCTACAACCCCCATTAGGTCGCTTTGAAAATAGCCAAAGGACGTTCATTGACATTCCTTGCAAGGTCAAGTCGATGTCGTTTTTGCCCTCCCTTGCTTAGGCTCTAAAAAAACGGAGGAACGGACATTTGTATACACGCAAGAGATCAATCAGACAACCTAGAACGGTGACTGATGAGTTACGAAGTAGCCAGCTTCTGAGCCACGTAGGAGCAGCGCGAGATAACAGGGTTCGCCGTCGATAAAGCGAGATCGATATGTTCCTCGCAAAACACTTCGAACCATTAGGGGGGAGCCAAGAGTAATGAGACTCTCCATGCCGTGTCCATATATGTCGTGACAGGAGTCCGGTTTCGTGCTTCTCGTATTTGTATGTTTGTTTGCTACTTACTGAAGGCTACTTGAGAATTGACCATTTTCGCCCTTTCAGAAGGATGCCAAAACCCCAGTCTGTCTCATGCCGAAACCTCGCACAAATCTCGCCCAATTCCCAACCCCGAGCAGCCTGGACTGAATAGTCACACAAGATGAGAAGTACGTCTTCTATCTTAGCCCTGCCAAACAGTGAGTCTGCGTGAGACCTGATGACCCGTTACAGACCTTCGTTCGGCGGAACGTTCACGGCGAGAAGCACCTCCTGAGCTTTTGAGTCTGCGCCCATGGACCGGTATCCTGGAAGCTGTTTCCCAAAATCACGACGATGGACTTCAAGCCATGGTGAACATAATAGAAGGGATGGACCAGCGACTCGCACTTGTTCGGTCTCTGCGCTTCAAGAAGGTCCTCCTTCTCGACAACGCCGCTGCAACATCGGGCAAAAGTGACCACGGATAAGCTTGTTCATCTGGGCTACGTTCACATGCCTTACCCATCGCATTCGGACATCCCTCCACGCGACTACCACTACTTCTTGAGCCTATAGGACTTCTTGGTCGGAAGGGACACAAGGACCCAAGCAGACCTCGACAACCATAACGAGCAATGGATCAGCCCCAGGCCCAAGCAGTTCTGAAGGATGGGATCAGGAAGTTGGCTGATCGATGGTAGCAAGGTCATTGACCTCAATGGCAAATACATTCCTCAGCACCGTTAAGCTGTAATTTAGTGGTAAAAAGATAAAGAAATTTGTTGAAATTGTCTCATTACTTTTGCCCCCCCCCCTCCCTAATAAAATTGAAAGAAATAGACCTGCCGTGGTGGAAATTTGCTCGTTCTTCGCACCTTGCCAGCAAGATGAGATCGGTAGTCGGTCGACAGCGCAGCAAGGCAGTGAAGTTGATCATGGTAGTTGACATGCTGCAGGTGTAGAGCGCATTGTTGGGGTCGATGAGCGCACCGCGGTGAATGACGCGCACTAGAAACGGATGCAGAAATTGTGAAGGCAGCAAACATCATCACACCATTTGTCCGAAATACGCTAGAGTCTCTACCCCCTGTTCATCGCGTCGCCAATAAAAGCCCTCGTCTTCGAAATACTAGAAGCCGGACATTGTCCCCGCTACGCTTATGCTCGAATGACTGAATAGATGTTCGAATGTATTCGAATTCGGGTAATCAGAAATATGGTGTTTTCCGAATATACTCGAATTCGAATGTTCGAAAATTACCACCTTTTAAAGGCATTCATATCTACCATTTTCCCGTCGAATTGGACACTTTTCTAATTAAATTTCACATGTTTGACGTCAAGTTGTACACTCTTCTAAGCTAGCCTAAGGCTATTGAAATCAAAGCGAATTCTTCTAAATCAAATTGAGGTTTTTCTACAGTAAACCTAAGACTCTCCAAAAATGTTACATTGACCTTTTCTTCAAGGAAAAATTTAGTATAAACTTCTTTGATGGTTTAACTCGTCTACTCAATAAATGAGCACATTGTTAGAAATTTTGTAAAACTTTTATTTTTTGAGAAAAAACTGTGATTTGAAGTTTGCCTTAAAGAGCAGGAAGGCGGCCATCTGATTTTGACTGCGCGAAGCCCCGTCCGAAACTTCGCGATTTTTATTCGTTTGATAGCAAAATTTATGTTTATTTATTTATTTATTTACTGCCTATTCAGACCATACACTATTAGAAGAGAAATTCATAGGTGAGTCAAAATAAATTGGCTATTGAAAAAGAACATGGAATAAAAGAAAAAGAAAAACAAGAAGGAAATAGGGCAAGGGTAGGATTCGTGAACAATTGGTGAAGGTTAGGAAAAGCTGAAAGGTTTACTGATTCGCATGTCGTGCATGTAAAAGAGCTTGTAGGCCGCTTGTACTTTGCTGAGACAGTTAGAGTGCAGTCGGTGATGAGAAAAAGAATACCGCGAGGCGAAAAAACAGAAGGCTTACGATACTACTACCATAGGTGCCAGACAAGCTGTAACCTATGTGGGGTGGACCGTGTAAGTGTTGAAAGGTGAAACTTGGTACGCACCCCAGAAGGTTAGCCTGAGGTCGTAAGCCCTTACCTGCTCGCGTTTCAATTGAAAGATGGTAGAAGACTCCAGACATACAGTGTCTCAGATGCATAAAAGTTCGTTTAAAAAATGCTCCACTATGCTCAATTTGTGCAACAGTAAGGCCCCTGTTATACTCCCGCGGGAGCATCCGCGGAAGGGCCGGAATCGCGCCGAGACTCCTCACCTGGCCAATCGCCGCGCCTCGCCACGCCCGCCTCCGCCGTGCACCATTGGTCCGCGGACGTTCCGCTGATGCTCCCGCGGGAGTATAACAGAGGCCTAAAGCCGCTAGAGGTACAAGTAGCGATAGAGAGAGAATGAGATACACTACGCTATATAGTGACACGGACAGGAAGATTTAGTTCGGTGAAAGCAGGCTCGTAAGCTACAATTGTTCTACGACATTGACAGCGGTCAGCCTAATGTCGGATCTTTCAATGAAAAGAAGCATTGCAAGAAAGACATTGATGTGCTGTGGAAGACAGTGTCACCGAACGTCTGGGTGAAGCCCACACATTGCCGACTTCTCAGAAAATTCTGGAACTCGGATGGGAAGTTCTGCCGCATTCGCCGTACAGCCCAGATCTGGCCCCAAGTAACCACCACCTTTTTCGATCACTTCAGCATCATTTGGAAGGGAAGCGTTATAAAGCTCGTGACAAAAAATGACCTCCGAGCTTTTTTCGCCTCCAAGTCGCGGATTTCTACGCCAGAGGAATTCGAAGTGCTGTGGAACGTTGACGGAGAGTAGTCGATGCTGATGGAAATTATTTGGTCGATTAATAAAATGTGGATAAAAAATTGTGTCATTTTGATAAAGTTGTCGTATTTCTGCAGATACTTTCTGGACGCCCTAATACTTAATAGAATTCATCGCAGGTATTGCCTGACCGACATTCCGGTTGTCCCCAAGTTCTACAAGGGATCGGACCACCGCCTCCTTCGCGCGAAGTTCCGCTTCTTTTCGTCAAGGGGGAAGGGGCAGCGCGACAGGAGGTACACCCGCCTCCTGCTGAGGGCGTGGCGTCAAGAGGTACATCCGCTGTTCTGTGGATCGGAAAATTTTGTTTTTCGTCTCAAACGTTTCGTAGAGCAGCCGTTAGGCTCTCGGTGACGCCTAGGGGGTTGGAGGAGATAGGTGAGCAAGGGGGAATAGAGGAAGATCGTATGCCCCTCGGCGAGGGGCGTAGCCATATTTCGGACATCCTGACCGTCTACTGCGCCACAGCGACCCGAGCAACGATCGAACCCTGTCAAAGGATCATCGTCGGGACTCGAGGCGACGTTGAAGTCCGTCCATCGTGATCTCTGAGTTTCCTCTTGATGTTTCAGCATAAAGGTTGCCTGTAATCAAACGCATGTACAACACAATCTCCGGATGATTGGGGAAATACAGAGCGTTCTCAGAAAATTTCGACAAAAATTAGAAAAATACAACGTAGTGTAGAACGAAGAATAGTCGAATCACGAGAAAAACGATCACTGTTTTGCTACCTGAAAAAGAGGCTTAGATCTAAGAGTAGCGTACCGGCATTGAGCAATGGAAATGTCAGAGCCATTTCAGATTACGACAAAGCGAACATGCTCGCCGACCAATTTTGCAAAATTTTTGGTTGCAATGATAAGAGTTTACCAGAATTTCTTCTTATTCTTCAGCGTTTGTCCCGCTTAGCAGCGGGGTCCGCTCTTCTGGTATGATGACGCCACTTCGCACGATCAAACGCTTGATCGGGGTGGATACCAGCTTCCTTTAAGTCCACGTGCAACGTATCAAGCCAGCGTTGCCTAGGTCGTCCTTTAGGCCGTTTTCCGGGCACATCTATGTTGAGGCCAATCTTCCGAACGGTGTCGCCGTCCGCACGAAGAACATGGCCATACCACCGTAGGCGAGCTTCACGTAGCTTGTCAGCAATTGGAGCGACGCCAAACCTTTGACGTACGGAGACATTGCGAACATGATCCAAACGCGTGACACCAGCCGTCCAGCGCAGCATTTTCGTCTCCATCACGCTGAGGCGGCTCTCAACTTCCTTCGTTGCAGGCCAGCACTCAGCACCGTACATCGCTACTGGTCGGACGACGGTTCTGTAGATCTTTGATTTTAAGCGCTCCGGTATCTTTCTGTCGCACAGAACGCCTGTCATTGAGCGCCATTTGGACCACGCTGCGCTCACGCGTGAGTTCACCTCGCACGTCAGACTACCATCAGACGCAATTGCAGATCCAAATTACTTGAAATGTGTCGCTCGTACGAGCGCAATGCCATTGATCTCAATGGACCCAGTCTCGTTTACGTCTGTCGTCAAGTACTCAGATTTTTGGACGTTTAGCTTGAGCCCGAACGCCGCCAAGCGGTCACACCAAGCTTGCACTTGTCGCTCAAGTTCGGCCTTGTCTTCACTCGCAAGCATTACGTCATCTGCATAGAGCAGCGTCCAAGGAGCAGGCTTCTGAAGGTCTCGCGAAATGGCATCCATTACGACAATGAAAAGAAGTGGGGAAAGCGCGGAACCTTGGTGAACACCGACGGAGATTGGAAACTCCGTGGATGTGCCGGCCGGCGCTCGCACTTGACTCTTAGGACAAGAGTAAAGAATGCGCACCCACTCGATCAGTTCTTCAGGGACACCGTGCTGTCGTAAGGCATACCATATGACCTCACGCGGTACACGATCAAATGCTTTCTCCAGGTCGAGGAAAGCAAGATGCAGCGGTTTTTGTTTCTCGCGATGTCTTTCCACAAGAAGACGAACAGCATGAATGGCGTCGATGGTGCCACAGCCGGCTACGAAGCCACACTGGTTGGTGGAAAGCCGGACGATCTCGCGAATACGTCCATCCACAATTCGCTCAAATATTTTCATACTGTGCGAGAGCAATCGGATTGGACGGTAACTTGTGCAGTCCGCGGGACTGCCCTTCTTCTTCCAGATCGGGATCGTCGTGCTTTGCTGCCAACTACCAGGAACCTTCTTCTCCGCAACAACCTGGTTGAAAAACTTCGTTAGCCACTCAGCAGGATTCCAGCACCTCGAGTTCCACAGTTCGGCCGCTATGTCGTCAGGGCCCGTTGCTTTGCCTGGCTTCATCTTCTTCAAAGCCGCTTCCGTCTCCTCCACAGTGATTTTCTGCACAGGACCGTGCGTAGGAGGGACGCAAGGGATAGGCGGATGGGCAAACTCTACTGTTGAAATTCTCTCGAGGTAGTCATGCCATCGTTCCATAGCCCTTTTGCGGTTCATCAGCAGATGGCCATTCTCATCTTTGATGCCAAAGAACTTTTCGATGTCCTCGCTCTGGCGATGGCGTGCTTTGGCAAGCCGATAAAGTTGTCGTTCACCATCGCGCGTCTCGAGTTTCTCGTTGACATACTCATAATGAGAAGCTTTTGCAACGGCAACAGCCTTCTTAGCCGCCCTCTTCGCTTCTTGGTACATACGCCAATTGTCGGCTGTCTTGTCGCTGAGAAAAGCGTGATATAGTCTCTTCTTCTCTTTGACTTTTTCCTTGACGTCGTCAGTCCACAGCCAAGTGTGCTTCTCAATCTTACGCCGTCCAGGCTTCGTCATGCCCAGTTCGGAACGTGCAGCTTGTAGTATCGAATCGGTTGCACGTTTCCATGTCTCCTCAACATTGGTAACCTTCGGCAACCGAATACGAGCAACAACAGCTGCGTCCTTCTCTTTCAACCGCCACCACTTGATCCTTGATGGTCCGCATCGCTCGACCTGCCTCAGCCTCGGAGGGGCGATCTTAAGTGTGCAGATCAGCGGACGGTGCTGCGTGGCGACAGTCTCGTATGGCACAACCTTCGCATCTGTGACCAGCCTTCGATCGCGATGCTTGATAAGGATAAAGTCAATCTGTGTCTTGGTATTCCCGCTATAGAAAGACACGAGATGGGAGTCACGCTTTCGAAACATTGTGTTCGCGATGGTGAGATTATGCGAGTCCGCATACTCAAGAATTCGCTCACCATCAGCGTTACGTGCTCCATAACCGAAACCGCCATGACAGCTGTAACCATCTTTCGCAGTCCCAACGTGGCCGTTGAGATCACCTGCGACAACGACAGCGTCTTCTGGCGGCACCTCTGCTGTCTTCTCATCAAGCAGGGTCCACAACTCGTCCTTGGCTCTCTCAGAGCAGCCTGTCTGCGGAGCGTATGCAGAGAAGAAATGATACATACGCTGTTCAGCAGCAACAACGACCTTCATCAAGCGGTCACTGAAACGTTCCACGCTTGCAATCGCATCTCGGAAACGTTCGGAGACGACCACACCAACACCGCTGGTGGTCCTGGGACTGCCGCACAGAATGGCCTTAAAGCCTCGGCCTATGTCCCTCGACTTGCAACAGGACCACCTCGTCTCCTGTACCGCACATAAGTCGATTCGTCTTCGCTCCAGTGCTTCTACCAACTCGCACGAGCGGCCCGTCAACGTACCCACATTCAGCGTAGCAACGCGGGTCCTGCTTACGTTACGGGACTTTTGGACTTGCTCAGTTGCCCCCCGATGCCGTCCTCGCATCAGGGACCCTCGCATACTTCTCACACTCGCCGGGCTTTGCGAGTGCGCGTCGGCTCCCGCGGACGCCGTAGCATTATCTCGACAAACAGTTAACGCCATCAACCATGTGATGTGACATGGGATCTCCATAGGCCGGCCTGTCACAAGGGCCTGTCGCCTGCAATCGAGTGTCCGTGCTTAGCTTAGCTCGCATAGCGAACAGTTTCCAGTGGCACCACGTGGAGGAACGGACATCGCCACCAGTTTACCAGAATTTGATCCCACAATTAAATTTCCGATGAACTCTTTGCCTTGCTTCCATGAAGTAAAGATCTATGAACTCTCGCAAAAATGGCCAGCGTCCTTCGCAATCACTCCAGACAATATTCCATGGAAATTCATTAAGGAAGTACCTCATGTCATCGCAAAGCCTCTAGCTTACATTTTTAATCAAAGCATGATTGTGTCGAAATTCCCAGTCGATGGAGGCATTCATATGTTACAGAAATTTTGAAAAAGCAACCATCTTGCGACCCGAGTAACTATATACCTCTCAGCCTCACACCAGTGTTCTGCCGCGTATTGGAAAAAGTAGTAAAAGGCCACTTAAGAGATCACCTTGACAAAAATTCGGTAGTTCCTAAGAGATTTATTCAGAGTCGCTCAACTGGGACCAATTTACTGGAATCACTGAACGAATGGACGCGTTTGTTGGGTGACAAACAGGCCTGTGATGTGATTTGCTTCGATTTTGCAAAAGCCTTTGACCGTGTTTCTCACAGTAAACTAATATATAAGCTTGTGAAATATCGAATTCATCCAATGCTTGTTAGATGGATACACATGAATTTGGAGCGAAGTGCAAGCAATATGCCGATGACATCAAAATTTATGCTGAATCAGACAATGTCTCGACCGGAAATTTGCAGCATGCAATTGATGCCGTTGCTCAGTGGGCCCGGACCTGGTCGTTACTCCTAGCACCAGAGAAAACGCTAATATGAGACTAGGTAACTCAAATAACCCATCGCAGTTCAATATCGAAGGAAACGATATATCTGTAGTTGAAAGTGTCGTTGATTTAGGATTTTCGTATAACAATAAGCTGGATTTTCCCGAGCATTACAAAAATATTTGCAGGATCGCGTATGCACGCATATACCAAATTTTCAAGGGTTTGGCCACGAAGAACAAGGACGTACTGCTTAAGGTTTACAAAGCCTATGTTAGGCCAAATCTGTTAGGTTGTAACGAATTAAATGGCACTGGCTCGCGCCATTTTTTGGCGCGTCTTTACGCGTTTGATCAAGAACAAACCGTAACATGTGGCATATCATTTAGAAGCGCAAACTTTGCTCTACCGGTGTGCACCAAATTTTCTATGTAAAAGTGGGAAAACTTTAGAGTTTTATTGACTTTTTTGCAGATGGACAAAAGGGTAATCCGAGGCATTTACTTGTATGAATTCAAGCTGGGCGATACAGCTAAGGAGGCGGACGAGAAGATCAACGCCGCATTCGGTCAACGATGTTCCACAATTCGGACGGCGTATCGTTGGTATCAGAAGTTCCGGAATGGAGATGAGAGCTTGGAAGAACATGAAGGTCGTGGGAGGCATAGTGATGTTGATGAGGACAAGCTGAGAGATGTGGTAGAGGAGGATCCACACAAAGGTACCATGGAGATAGCGAAGGTTCTTGGCGTCAGTCACAACACAGCTGCCCGGCATCTGAAGGAAATTGAAAAGACCAAAAAGCTGGAAAGATGGGTGCCTCACGAGCTGTCTGAGGAGCAAAGAAACCCACGATATGAGATCTCGTCCGCATGCTTCTACGGAACAAAACGGACCTATTCCTTGATCGCATCGTAACCTGTGACGAGAAATGGATAACGTACGACAACAGGCGACGATCGGCACAGTGGGTGGACAGCGATGAGAGTCCCAAGGTTTTTGCGAAGCCGGAATTGCACCAAAAGAAAGTAGTGGTGACAGTATGGTGGTGTTCGCTGGGAATTATTCACCACAGCTTCCTCCCTCCCGGTGAATCCATTACGGCAGAGAAGTACTGCATTGAAATTGAAGAAATGATGTAAAAGTTGAAGGATATCCGGCCGGCCTTGGTAAACCGAAGGCGCGTTCTCCTTCTGCACGACAATGCTCGCCCCCATGTAGCACGAATAACGTTGCAGAAATTGAATGAGCTGAGCATCGAAACTCTACCACAACCTCCGTTTTCTCCCGACCTCTCCCCTACAGACTACCATTTCTTCAATTCTTGGCGCATCTTGGCGACTTCTTGGTAGGGAAAATATTCAAATACCAACAGGATGCCGAAAGTGCCTTCGAAGATTTCGTCAATTCCAAAACTTCTGATTTTTATGCTACTGGGATAAAAAAGCTTGTGTCATGTTGGCAAAGATGTGTAGAATCAGAAGGTTTTTATTTCGATTAATAAACTTGCCTACAAGCCGAGATATTAACTGTTTAAATTCACAGTGGTTCAGTGCCATTTATTTCGTTACAACCTTGCAGAATGTGGTACTACAGTCCTCTTTCCCTGGAAGAAAAAGGATATAGAAGCGATCGAAAAGATTCAGAATAATTTTACTAGAAAGATTATGATTAGGTACGGTGGATTTTTCTACTCTCGCATTCCTAGATCTGGAGTTAGGAAAAAAATTAGGAAATTTTTTTTAATTCACACTCTGCAAAGTCGTAGGACACTGAGAGATGTCTGTATGTTATTTAAAAGAATTTCTGGACTGTGTGATGTGGACGGTGCAGCTTTCTTTAAAACAGTACCGTCTATAACCAGGGGTGGCAATGTGAAATTAAGCTACGGCCGGCTTACAACTAGTATTCGAGCCCACTCATTTGCAGTAAGAGTGGGATCGGCATTTATTTCCCTAAGATCTGGGCTAAACCACTCCTCAGCCAATTTTGTTGCTTTCAAGCGACTTTACTCGAAAAGCGTGCTATATTTTTAAAGTCTACCTCTCGTGTTTCATCTACTTCACAACTTTGTCCAACTTTGTCTAAATATTTTTATCCTTAAAGCGATAGTAACTGTTACCGTTTTCTTTTCTCAGGTTTGTGTTTCATTGTTTTATTGCTTCATTGTTTACTTCTCTCACGACTGTCTTATGCGTCGTAATAAATTATATATTATACAACCACCAAACGCACATCACGACCTTCTTTCGATGGAGCTCTGGTTTTAACGTCAGAACCCCCAGCTAGTTGCGTTTCAGCTATTGCTTTCCGGCTTTACAGTTGTAATGGAGCATCCGCTTTTTATCGCTGGTAAAGATTGGATCCAGGCCGAGTCTCCTGATTCGATGCAGGAGCTCTCGGCCAGACTCAAGCGTGGTTTGCGAGAATCGCAGGGGTCGTACTTTGGTTCAAGTTGGAGAAGGGGGGCAGGGTCGTGTTTCGATTTGATTCCTAAGACAAAATTCTTCGGAGGGATCGTTCTTTTGCAAGTGTTGTAAGCAGAGGTCTGTAATTAATAAATTTATCCTTATTATTATTCAATTAATGAATGTTTGGTGCAAATAAGTCAATTAAATGAAGATTTTTAGACATGGCAACACACTGAGCACCGTTTCTCCTACGGAAAGCAGACTTCACTTGGATTTGAAGTTATTGCATTATATTTTTGGAAGCAGTTTTCAAAAAGCTGAGATACGTCGATTGTTGCTCAACTTTCGCAGTAACGGCGCGATACATTTTTTAGCTGAGAGATGTAACTACTGAAGCTGAAAATGGATCTTACCGAAACTTACCTTCAATTTGTAGCAGGAAAAAAAATCACGCCTCTCCACCTTTCATCCGATCAGGTGGACTGATTTTCTTATATTGGATTTTTCCAAACAAAATATTTCCTGAACAAGGATATCACTGGAGCTGAAACTGGAGTCCACAACAGCACGGCTTTCATTTAGCACTTGTAAACAATCAAGTCTTTCCTAAGCGATATTCTTTGCATGCAAGCTCAAAATCGTGTTTTTTAAAAAACAAACATTTTTCTATCTGAACGGAACGATGTCTAAAGCTGGCATGTAGCTTTAGAAAACGGTAATTTCCATTAAATATTTATTCCAAAATCAAGTATTTCCTAAGCGATCTTCCTTGTGATCTGACGCAGTTGTACAGTTGCTGTTGCACAGTCTGAAGGTGTCTAAGGTCTTTGAAGTATTCGTTAAGATTCACAAGCTGCAGCTCTTAAGAGGCTTGATGCTCTTGAGAGCAAGCTTGTCTTGAATCTCAAAGAAGCTCCGACCCGAGGTCTGCCTTGCATAATACATTAGTTAAATTCAAGGCAGATACAAAGCTTGTTGATGCAAAAGCGTGCCTCATCACTTGGGTCGGCATTGGTGAGCAAAACAGTGAGTCTGCCACATGTGCGTTCGATAGGGAAGCCATCGAAGAGGTGGTGGAGACTTCCAGTGATGAGGTTCTCCTAGGCGAATTTAACAGTGGCAGAATCACATTTCATAGACATCCAAAGTTTCGGAAACAAGCAGACAGCCAGCGTCGTCGTATAATCAAGATATCCTTGGGTAGTCAAGAACTCAGGAACAGGATGCTAAAGCATATGCGATCGGGAAGGCAATCGCTAACGAAAGACTATGTGCATTCGTACGCTAGCACCGATTACACCAGAGACGAATTGGACTACGACCGCTCACTGCGGAAAAAAGGCAGGTATAATAAATAGACAAGAAGGTAAGCTTCTATACATTGTCAGAGATCTGGCTATCCGCAAATTGGGTAATCCCCGCGACTTGCCAGCTCGACATAACATTCAGTCCACTTCCTCGATTTTTGGATCGGTGCCAGCATCCCTGCCACCTTCTTCGCCGCCGAACCCCTCCCGCGCGTCTTTGTGCTAGGGTAAAAGAATCGCCAACACGTTGAGCAGAACAGCCCCCTCAAATCCCCGTCCTCAAATTCATTCCATTCATCATGATTTCATTTTATTTAACGCGAGGTCTATCGCTAACAAAATACTAGACCTCAACTTCCCTTTGCAAAAAATGCCAAGCGGTGTCTTCATATCAGAAAGCTGGTGCAAACCAGATAAAATCCATGATGCTATTTTAAGTTATGATTCCAATTACAACGTGTATTGCTGTGACATCAGAGGCGTGCGAGTAGGTGGTGGCGTGCTGGCACTTATTCATAGGAAGATCCGCCATAGGCTTATAGCAAAAAAAGATTTTTGCTGCGAAATACAGTTTCTAGCCTCGCAGATCGAAACAAAGCATGGAAATATTTTGCTTCTAATGTGCTATCAGTCCTTCATGCGCAGCAAACATGTTTACCGAGTTCACAGATTTCCTCCACATTCTCTACGAGGACTGGAATGATCATATTCTTCTAATGGGTGATCTTGACTTTCCAACAATTGATTGGAGTACCATGAGCTATAGAGCTACATTTCAACCCGTTCGTCATCTGAGTTTCTGAGCTTTGTCGTATCACTGAACCTAGAGCAAATAGTGAAGCAATCAACCCACGGCCTTAATACCATATTTTGGATATCCTATTAGTTTCACAGCCTAGCATAATTTCAGCAGTACGTGTCCTTCCTTCTTTCAGCACTTCGGATCACAACAGTATACTTTTTACAATTTCTGAGGTAGAAGATAATATTGTCCGAGTGCGTAATGGTAATAGGAACTTTTTTAAAGGTGATTACATATCTATAATTTCCGCTCTTGGTAATATAGACTGGATTGCAATAGGTAATTCTTCTGACAGTGTCGACGCCTTGTATACGAAAATGATCAGCATATTCCATCAACTTGTTAGAAAATACGTGCCTTTATTGAAGCGCAGAGCACACCGTGAAGAATACCCAAGAAGTCTGGCCCTGCTGAAGGCCAAAGTTGACAGTCTGCACTTTTATGCTTCTTCTGTAAGAAACGTTAGATTCGCCAAGTTCTCTCGGAAACTTAAGAGAGCTCTAGCTAGGTATCAGATAATCAAAGAAAAAAGAATTGCTTGTTGCGATAATTCAAAGCGTTTCTTTAACTACTGCCGAAAGAAACTAAAGCTGACTGAATGTATCCCAGACCTTATCAGCGATGGAAGGTACATTCGAGATGATAGTGGTAAGTCCAAATTATTTGCTCACTATTTCCAGTCAGTTTACAAGCAACCATATGATTCGAATGTTACCTTACCTTCCGTAACCGACAGTGAATTGAACTGGATAGATATTACGAGTGAGGCAGTTTACAGCGTGCTACGTAAGCTACCAAACAGAGTTTCCACATCGCCTGACCGGATTCCTTACTTATTCCTAAAGAAGGCAGCACTAGGGCTTGCCTCTCCTCTGACTATACTTTTCAACCGACTCCTGTTACATGGGGAATTACCGAAACTGTGGAAAATTGGTCTTGTACGACCAATTCTCAAGAAAGAGCCAAAAAACTACGTCACTAATTATAGACTCATATGTCTAACCAGTTCAATAAGCAAGGTTATGGAACGCATTCTGTGCAAAAAGATAACTTCGTACCTAAATGAAATTCACCTACGTCGAAAAGAACAGCATGGGTTCCCTGAGCACACGTCAACTACGTCTGCCCTTATTTCCACCATCCACTTATGGCATAGAAAATTAGATAGAGGAAACAATGTGTCTGTTTGCTACCTAGATTATGCAAAAGCTTTCGAATCCATCTCCATACCTTTACTGGTTAGAAAACTCTGCTCCTACGGGATCAGAGGTCAACTTCTGAATTTCTTGCGTTCTTTCCTTACTGACAGGGTTCAGTCTGTGGTAATAAACGGTAACTTTTCCTCGTACTATCCTACACCGAGCGGCGTTCCTCAGGGAACGTGTCTAGGTCCCCTTTTATTCATAATCTTTATTAACGACTTACCTCGCGTTCACTCGCCCGGTTGCTACTGTAGCATTTTTGCCGATGACAGCAAACTTTTTACAGTCAATGACTGTCAGAAGCTTCAAGACTCAATAAATGCCGTTGTAGAGCGGTCTAAGGAGTGGTCCTTAAAGATCTCTGCTCAAAAAACCGCTGTCATGAAGTTAGGGCGTCACCATCCTAATGTATCGTTTACCTTAGGGAGTTCTATCTTAACATGCGTTAGTAAGAAACGTGACCCAGGTATTACCTACGATAAAAAAACCTAAGTTTTGAAGAGTACATTCACGACAGTGTTAGGAGAGCGCTCAGGTTTTCGAAATTCGTTCTCAGATTTTTCAGAATGCGAGATCCAGCTATGCTTTTCAGACTTTTTGTCTTCTATGTAAGGCCCTTGTTAGAGTATTGCTCACCGATATAGTCGCCACAAAAGAGAGATAGAAGATGAAATTGAAAAGGTTCAGAAAAGTTTCACGTATCGCTGCTTTATCAGATGCGGTCAATTGGGCCTTTCTTACGATGTGCGATTGTCTAGACTAAATGCCGATGCACTAGAATTCACGCGTAAGATAGCGGATTTTACACTAATGTATAAGCTGACAACAAACGATATAAATCTTAGCATTTCTAACCTTTTCGAGGCCTCGCAGACTATCGGTAGATTGAGGGGCCACCCATTCCGTATAAGACCCGAAAAACCTAACTCCATTGGCTATGAAAACTCCTTCCTTGTTCGAAGAGTTGCAGAATGGAATAATCTGCATCCCGATCTTTTCATTCATAGAAAGTCTTGCACATTCCAGACCTGTCTGGCTCAACGACTATGACAACTAAGAGATGACACTTCTGCTACGGCTAATGACGTATACTGAATTCAGACATCAATAGGCCTCACACTCATAGTACGACCTAGCTACATTGTGGCTGGTGAACCCCGCTCTTGAGTGCCCGCGCACGGGCTGACGTCCCGTGTACGATGGCTCAGCGTGTGCGCGCGCTGTCCTACGCGCTATAACGGGAGCACAGGCCCCTTGGTGTAGCGACCTGCTAATAATTTATTGACATGGGAATTCGGAATTCCTCTTCGTGGTTTCTTACATCTTTCTTCCTTCCACTGGCGGCTGGCTCGCTGGCCGTTGGACAGATCGGCAGGAAAAAAATCAACAGATTGTTGGGGATCACATCATGAGTTAGGCTATCTGGCCCATTCACATTTACATTTCATGCTTGGATTTTTACCATTAGAAGACATTAGCATCCCATTTGTCTTTCACAGCAACAGTAGATTTATTTCGATGAACTCTCCACAAATGAAAACCCGATGTCTGACAATCATGTAATGTAAGAAGGGAAAATGTATTGTAATGTATTGCAATGAGAAAACCTGTCTAATGAGGATGAGGAGAAAATGGCTGCCTGGCCATTTGACCTTAATACAAGGTGGGCGATAAGGGACTCAGGAGAAGTTACATGCATGTAAAGCAGCTCTACACGACAATGTGTTACACCAGATTAAAAATATTGTGCAGCACCGGTGTGTTCTATCTCTGTGCTGAACAGAGCTTACTGCTGATGTAAATGGGCTTCTTACCAATGAAGAGGATAACCAGTGAACACAGAAGGACCCCAGCTGAGCTTCTTAGCGCCTCTAAATGAACATAATAAGCAGGGATGTGCGGAATTTCCGTTTCCGCGTTTCGTATTCCGGTTTCCGACCATTTTTGAGCGTTTCCGTTCCGTCTTTCGCCTTCCGCTTTCTCCAGAAAAATTTCCGCACATCCCTGATAATAAGGCATAAACATGAGATATGAAGAAGAGTGTAAGTATGACAGTGCAAGACGAACTTCACACAGCTTTTTTGTTCAAAAAGAAAAGGCAAATAAACAGAGATTAGACGTTCCTCCTGGCACTACAAAAAAGGAGTCGGAGGAAGTACCAAAACGGTGGAATTTCATCCTTAGATCTACCTGGAACGTGAAACTACAGCCCTGTACCGAATCCATGGCTCAACCTGCCGCCATTTGCAGGCAGCATAGGCATATGTTATACTCCCGCGGAGCATCCGCGGGACGTCCGCGGACAAAAGGTGCACCGCGGACGGTCGTCGTCGTCCCGGGAAGGCTAGCGTAGCATTGGAGCGCGTTTCCCGCGCCGAACTCCATGGGACGACAGCCGTCCCGCGGGCGGGAAGTATAACAGCCCAATCCTCGTCTTTCGGCGGCGATCCGCGGACGGCGGATGTGGTGGGCCGTAACGAGTGGCCCGGCGCGATTTCCGCCCATCCGCGGATGCTCCCGCGGGAGTATAACATAGGCCATAGGCTGTCGTCGCGTCTGCGGCGCTCGACGCGACCTCTCCGGCGGAGGCCGCCGGCCGCGTCTGCCGCCGCGCTCCACGGCATCCATCGCCGCAAACGCGACGATAATCGTTTTAAAAGATACCCCTCCCAGACTCCCTTATTACCTTAATTCTACTGCAACTATTTTCTCAACACAATATACTTCCCACCATAGTTGGAGCTCTGCTGGACTGTCATTTCATACCTAGTTTTCGACATCCGCTTCGGTGAGTAGGAAAGGCAGTTGCCATAATTCTGAAAGCGTTTGGTGGAAATCCGTAATATTTCTCTGCAATCCATGCATTTCTGCACACGTTCTATGAATGTAGAGTAGTGCAATGCTCAGCTCACGGGTCAGAGTGTTGGTGTGTCAGTGGATCGCGCGCTCGAAGCAGCTGAGTCATAGCGCCGCGCGGTCGCAGCGCAGCAGCCGCCGGTGCCGAATAATGGCGACTTTGTAACCTCCCTTCGGCCTATGTTATGCTTCGGCGACGCGTCGCCGACGCTGCAACCCGTCACTGACGTCGCCGACGCTGACGTCACCACCGACGTCGCCACAGACGCCGCCGGCGTCGCCACAGACGCGTGGTCGACGTCGGCGGCGTCGTCAACAGATTCTGTGGCGGCGTCGGGGACGTCGTTGACAGGAGAGCATCGGAGCGCGGTATTTTTCGCAAGGCACAGTGCGTTTTTAGGTTTTAAACTTTAAAAGAAGCACAAATCGATCGATACGGTCACTTTGTAAAGAGATTTTAACAAACTACGAATTGATATAACAAACTACTAATTATAACTTCTAATTGATTATGGACAAATTATATATTATAGACATAATAATAATAGAAGTACGGGGTAGTGTTGGGCATTTAACGACTATTGATTTACAAGTTTAACGATTTTACCAGCATTTTCGGTTTAGCAAAGACCCTTTTCGTTAAATCGTATTAAAATTAAATTTACGCGGAATTCTCGAAGTTCAAAGGAGAATTTAACTCTTAATTAATAAGAATTCTATCTCGAAAAAGCGCTTTGCAGAGGTTTGCAGTACCATTTCAGAAAGCGAGGAAACACTACTTATTTTCTACACAGTTCTATTTAGTATGACTTCCTCTATAAGGAAGCAAATAGGCCTAGAAAATGCGAAGAGAACGGCTGAGAAAGACACAAGAAGTGACAAAGTGAAGGGAGCTAAGGTTCAGGGTTCCTTCCCTCCCAAACACTCAGTGGTCTAGTGAATTGCACTTTTGTGTTCGCAAAACGGCGTCTTTTGCACTTCTCGATTTCGTAGTTCGAAGAACGGTGATGATGATGGCAGTTACGGGAACGAAGAACCAACCCACAGTCATAACACTCCATCGGAGTGCATTTTCTGCCACCCTTGGATGACTCGGTGACGAACCGTGGCCGTGCACAGCACGGCGATGCGTGTCACCGACGTCGAAGACGCCGGCGTCGCTGACCTCGGCGGCGGAAGTATAACACCCCCTGCGGAGCTCTCGGCGACGTCGCCGGCGACGCTGTGATGTGCGGGCTGCTACGCAGTGTGTAGCAGCCCCTACAGCACAGCGTCGCCGACGTCGGCGACGCGTCGCCGAAGCATAACATAGGCATCTGGCATACCTCCGAGTCGCTTTAGCGACTGGCGCGGGAGTGATTTGAGCGCATCGACTATCGCTCCAGCGATTATCGCACACGTGGCGATCGCTGCAGCGACAGATAAGAGATAAGCTATATAGATAAGCGTTGAACTGCTTGATAAGCAGCTGCAGCGATGGCCGCTGTGCAATGCGCTGCGATTCCAATCGCTGCAGCCGACCGCTCTGGAGAGAATCGCCGGGACGGAGGTATGCCAGATCATCTGCGACGCGTCGCGGAAGCAACTGCGCGACTACGGGCAACCGTGAAATCCACTGCGCCGTCTCAGAAAATTTTGAACAAGTTACTTGCAAGCTGCATGCGGGTCATAGATTGCCTCAAACTAGTCATCCGTAAGTTGCTGCAAGCTAGCAGAAATGTCGCAAGTAAGTTACATGAAGAGCCCTGCTAGTCATTCGTAAGTTGCGGCAAGCTAGCAGAAATGTCGCATGTAAGTTACACGAAGACCCCTGCTAGTCATTCGTAAGCTGCTGCAAGCTAGCACAACATGTCGCATGTAAGTTATGTCGCATGTATTCTAGATTATTGTGGCGCTGAAGATGTGGAGAACAATAGTTCTTTCTGACCAACCGTGATTGTTGTTTGGTAAGTGGGAGATCGTGAAGAAAGCGTAGCTCCTGTATGGACATAGGTGAACGTTTCGAAGTTCGCCATGGTTCCTCAAACACGGTTTCTGGAACATATCAAAGGCAAAGGCCATGTTGGTAGAACTATGGCGAACCTCGAAACTTACAGACTTAGGCCGGGGGCATACTTCCATCGCCGCGATGCCATCGCGGCGCTCAGTTCATGGCCATTCCGCCGCACGCGGAAGAGCAGTCAAAGAAAACTTCGCCGCGGCCGCCGCAACAGTGGCGGTCGGCATGCGCGATAGCTTCCCGCGCCCATCGCGGGCATGGCATACTTTTTCGCGCCGCGCGCGGTGTTTAGCGGTGGTCCTAGACGGATCGCCGTCGCGCTCCCTTGCAGAGCGATGGGCGATTCGACGAGCACAGAGAAATTCAAATTCTTTCGCGTCGCTCTGCAAAACTCATCGCCGCGATTCAATCGCGGCGACGGGAAGTATGCACGAGGCCTTAGGCCTATGGTATACTCCCGCGTCGCTCCAGCGATGGGCGCGGGGCAACTGTCAACGGCGCGCCTTCGCTGCAGTGGCGGACGGCGCAGTGGGGCGCGGTTGTCAGTTGACGCGCCATCGCTCCCGCGATGCGTCGCAGAGGGGTGTTATACCTCCGCGTCGCGGGAGTGAAACATACTCCCGTGCGACGGGCTGCGATGATCGCGGAGGGGGGAGCGCTTGTCATGCCCTATTCTATGCACTTCCGCTCACTTCCTTGGTTCGTGACCGTACCACAGCAATTTCAACACACGTCTGGTGATGTTGGGTGGTCATGTGATGTCTCTGTTGTTCTTCTCATAGAGATTTCGTCCTGACTAAAGTCATTTTGGGTTTTTTCGACGGCTTGAACGGCTGGTTTTCGGATGAGATGTTTTTCTAGGCCGTTTTCCCCTCTTTTGTGCCGATTCTCGCATTTTTTTCGCCTGTGAACCTCCTCGACGGCACAGAAATCCACATTTCTGTGCCGGACAAGTCACAGGGAGGTTCTGCTGACATGTCCGGCACAGAAATATGCCAAGTGAACGGCTGCTTTTCGGATGAGATGTTTTTCTAGGCCGTTTTCCCCCTCTTTTGTGCCGATTCTCGCATTTTTTTTCGCCCATTAAATACCATTGAAAGCAACAACCCTACGACGGCATACGGATCTGAAGGCGATAAAATGGGAAAAAACGCGAAATCACGAAGGAAAAGGCTGCGAAAACAAGGAATCCGGGAAAAATGCACTGATTCGCTAAAATTCTGCAAAAGTCTCCGTCTGCAGAACTGCGTAAACTATGTCAGCCTCTGCGACGGCGACGGCTCGCGACGCGCATCGCGAGCCATCGCGTCGCTGTGCACTCCCGCGTCGCGGCAGCGGACGGGAGTATACCATAGGCCTTAGGCCAAAATCTCAGCGTATAATAGACACAGATGATGATCTTGAGGTCTGTTGCTCCAATTTTGCTCCAATGATTCGAGATATGAAATACATAAATGAGCCTTCTCTGTAAGATCTACGATTTAAGGTCTAGAGAACCAATGATGTTAAAGGAAATAGGTACTTGATTACAACTGGATCAGACACCTCGCCAAGGTCACAGCATTCAAATGATGTGTTCAATGACAACGCCAATGACAATGATACGTTAATATACGGAATGGCTAGGTAGTTTATATGAAAAAGAGAACTGAAAGTTCTTGGAGCTGGGATTTAAATGAAAATGCTTGCGTGATGCAGTGAATAATTTTTCAAAATCCGCATCGATTAGATGATTTGGATAACCGGCGACGATCATTTGGGTCCAGAAGTGCTCTGTGTCCCGTCTCCACTTGTCGTGTTGCCACAGCCTCGCTTTACTTAGTCTCGCTCTCCGAGCGTTGTTATTGAACTCGTCGTTTGAATGCTGTGACCTCGGCGATATTTGCGACGCAGCTGTAATCAAGCGCTCATTTTCCTTAAGGTCGCTGCTTCCTTGACGTAAAATTTCGATGTCGTCGTACGATTAAATAAATCATACTTTCGTCTGCTCAGTGGAAAACGCGAATTGGTCAATATTTGTTGACAACGGTTTGGGTCTAAAGACCTTCTTCAGGTCTAAAATGGCTATACGGCGTATTTTATACGTATATGATCAACAGAACCATTGATGTATGATAGACTTGGACTCCGTGAGAGGGAAGAGGGGATGGGGCCACGGAATTCCTACCGTAGATGGTTCAGATCCCCTGTATTTCATTTACGGGTAAACTACCGTATGGCTGAACCACCCTATAGAAAGTCCTTTGCACTTCCCCTCGTTTTTCGTGTGGAGTCCTGGTATGTAACACAACAGCAGCTCTGATCAATCGTATATCGATAAAATATGCAAATATGGTTATTTTAGATCTGAAGAAGAAGCTATGAATGAGCTATGAATGAACTGCTGTTAAGAGATAAAACTAAAGGCTCAAAGGCAATAAACTTATTCGAAAAGCCGTTTATGGCTTTTTTGACTGCACAGTAAAACACTGCACACAACAAATAGATAATTCAAAATAGCCCCAACAACACTACTGTAAACAGTAAGTGATGTAGTACTCAATCTGAGAATAAGGAACGAACCGAAATGAAGTAGCGTCAAGACCATACAGCCTCCAACTATGCAAACAATGAATTACGCCAACCACTGGGTTGATTAAGTTTTAATGTCTTACACGAAGTTTCTCGTAAACTAGTTAGCTTCTGGTTATGCCGCTGCCAGTGAGTCAGAGTGGAGTGCCTCCCGTGAGGATATAGGATAGGATATCCGTTCTATTACTATAGCTCTGGCTAACAAGGAAAACACAATCATTAACTGTTTTGAAACGATTTTCACTCATCACTCCTTTCGGGAAGTCTAGAAAGATGGGTCCAGAGATTCATCTCTGAAAAATCCGGCGATTTCACTCAACAACAAAGAAAACGGTAAGTAATTATACATAGACTCCTTTATATATAGTGGGACATAGATAAAAACTCCAGCTGGATATAATACAAACCTACTTTAGCCGCGTAAAACTGCCAAAGTGAAACAAAAACGAGGTGGACTTCTTCCCTAGATTTGGACCCCCTCCTTTTTGGAAAAAGACTGTGAGATACTTTCTACCAATTAGGAAATGGATTTACAAATGCAAACAGCCAAAAGAGATGAAGGAGGAAACAAGGAAGATGACAGAAAGAATTGCAAGACTGTCCGGCTCGGTAGAGCAGCTCCGATTTCGAAACATATACCGTAAGACCGCATGTGCGTGTGAGGACGCTACCGAATGACGCATGCGCGCGTGATGACGCAACTTACTGCAGTGCAAGCTTGCACGAAAGCTTCTTGCAAGCTTGCAATACAGTTAGTTACGTGCAAGTTTAAAATTCCTGGGTGCAAGCATGCAAGTTAGTTAACTGCTGAGGTACGCCACTCAGAAAATTTTGAACAAGTTACTTGCGCCTTTAGACCTCGAAAACAAGTTACTTGCGACTTATCGCTCGGGTTTCGAATAAGTTTATTGCCTTTGAGCCTTTAGTTTTATCTCTTAACAGCTCATTCAGCTCAGCTTCATTCATAGCTCATTCATAGCTTCTTCTTCAGGTCTAAAATAATCATATTTGCATATTTTATAGATATACGATTGATCAGAGCTGCTGTTGTGTTACATACCAGGACTCCACACGAAAAACGAGGGGAAGTGCAAAGGACTTTCTATAGGGTGGTTCAGCCATAGGGTAGTTTACCCGTAAATGAAATACAGGGGATCTGAACCATCTACGGTGGGAATTCCGTGGCCCCATCCCCTCTTCCTTCTCACGCAGTCCAGGTCTATCATACATCAATGGTTCTGTTGATCATATACGTATAAAATACGCCGTATAGCCATTTTAGACCTGAAGAAGGTCTTTAGACCCAAACCGTTGTCAACAAATATTGACCAATTCGCGTTTTCCACTGAGCAGACGAAAGTATGATTTATTTAATCGTACGACGACATCGAAATTTTACGTCAAGGAAGCAGCGACCTTAAGGAAAATGAGCGCTTGATTACAGCTGAGTCGCAAATATCGCCGAGGTCACAGCATTCAAACGACGAGTTCAATAACAACGCTCGGAGAGCGAGACTAAGTAAAGCGAGGCTGTAGCAACACGACAAGTGGAGACGGGACACAGAGCACTTCTGGACCCAAATAATCGTCGCCGGTTATCCAAATCATCTAATCGATGCGGATTTTGAAAAATTATTCACTGCATCACGCAAGCATTTTCATTTAAATCCCAGCTCCAAGACCTTTCAGTTCTCTTTTTCATATAAACTACCTAGCCATTCCGTATATTAACGTATCATTGTCATTGGCGTTGTCATTGAACACATCATTTCAATGCTGTGACCTTCCTTGGCGAGGTGTCTGAACCAGTTGTAATCAAGTACCTATTTCCTTTAACATCATTGGTTCTCTAGACCTTAAATCGTAGATCTTACAGAGAAGGCTCATTTATGTATTTCATATCTCGAATCATTGGAGTAAAATTGGAGCAACAGACCTCAAGATCATCATCTGTGTCTATTATACGCTGAGATTTTGGCCTAAGTCTGTAAGGCCTATGTTATACTTCGGCGACGCGTCGCCGACGCTGCGACACGTCAGCGACGGCCCGTCACCGACGTCGGCCGACGCTGACGTCACCAGCGACGTCGCCGACGTCGCCACAGACGCGTGGTCGACGTCGGCGGCGACAGACTATCCGACCCACGATACCCTGAAGTCACTGCCCGCGATATGCCGCGGGGTATACGCCATTGGCCAATAGCCTTTTCCGCCTCCCAGTAGCTGCAGTTATGCTGATTAACCTCTCCATTCAGCTCTAATGTTGCTTCATCTGTTCCCAGAATCCGTTTCGGAAAATAGGTCTGCTGCCCACATTTAAATTGTGTAATCACTAAACTCGCATGCCACGTGTCTTTCACGTCATTGTCAAGTTCTAAACATCAAAAAAGCAGATAAAAAAACAGACGTGTGCATGGCGCAATCTATACCGTTCATACGTGAAAAAATTCCTATTTTCTTAAGATTTTATGTGAGCCTTTAACTTCTTCAGTGCCTTTTTTGTGACCAAAGTTATCACCTTTCTAACAGTGCATACATTTCTTGAGACACCCAGTATTATTAGAATTAGGCAGTATAAAAAAAAGACTCACGTCCATCTATCAGGTAGAGATACGTATATTTTTGTGCCTTTTTTCTGTTGAAACTCTGTTATCTGCCTCAATTTCGCTGTTTGTTAAAGAACACACCAAAGAAACTTTTTACATATTCTTCTGCAAGCCTTAAAGAAAACATTTTTCGTTGGAATAGAACTGCTACATATTAACAGCGCCACACCACTCTTGCACCTGCTGTAAAACAGTTCTGAATGTTCAGCATGTTCTAGGCCATCTATTGCTCCTCTCTAACCCAGGCGAAGTCATTAATTTGAAGCTATCATAACCGGTAATATAGTCTCTTTAAGAAATGCAAATTTAGCAGACGCGATTGCATAATTGGGCGATAGAATATCTGAATAGAATAAAATGTGATTTGTCTAAGGTAGAGCATAATTGGAAATCTTGTAGTGTGCGAGGAAGAGAAGATTGTGAGCGCGAATATGTAACCTATTTAAGTATCAAGTGATGAAGAGCCAAGATGATTACGGCGCGATAGGTGCCAAACATCGTCAAAATGATGGCCGACATTGAGAAAAAGTAAGCAAACGAGGCGCCTTCTTGATGTGCGGTTATGAAACTCATGTCGATTCAAAGTAGGCATGAACTATATTTTGAAGCGAACTCTATTTCTTCTAGACTAACCCAATCCAAATGGTACTGGACTACTTAGGAGTCTGACGCGACCGTTGGTTTTTTCACACTATTGGCTGGATGCCGCAAGATGGGCGTTTTTGCACTTTCGATTTCGTAATTCGAGCTCCGCCGAGGATGTTGACAGTGCCGGGAACGAAGAACTCACCCACAAACAAAATACTCCCTCTGAGCGCATTTTCTCCCAGCCTTGAATGAGGCCGGCGACGGCCCGTCGCCGTGCACAGCGCGGCGACCGACCCACGGACGACGTCGGTGGCGACGCCAGCGGCGGAAGTATAACACCCCCTGCGGAGCTCTCGGCGACGTCGTCGGCGACGCTGTGTTGGGCGGGCTGCCACGCAGTGCGTAGCTGCCCGCAAAGCACAGCGTCGCCGACGTCGGCCGACGCGTCGCCGAAGTATAACATAGGCCTAAGTTTCAAGGTTCGCCATAGTTCTACCAACATGGCCTTTGCCTTCGATATGTTCCAGAAACCGTGTTTGAGGAACCATGGCGAACTTCGAAACGTTCACCTATGTCCATACAGGAGCTACGCTTTCTTCACGATCTCCCACTTACCAAACAACAATCACGGTTGGTCAGAAAGAACTGTTGTTCTCCACATCTTCAGCGCCACAATAATCTAGATTACATGCGACATTTCTGCTAGCTTGCAGCAACTTACGAATGACTAGTTTGAGGCAATCTATGACCCGCATGCAGCTTGCAAGTAACATGTTCAAAATTTTCTGAGCAATTCAGTGAGGACGCATCTTTGACAGTTGCCCGCGTCGCTCCAAAGACAATCGCTGGAGAGCGGCCTTCCCCGGCGATTACGGGGCAGCTCGGCCCCGAGCATGATGAGTCATCGCGGCGGGGCAGATTCCAGACGGAAGAGTGCCGGCGCCTGCGCCGACCCTACATCTCTAGCCGCACGTGCAATTCATGCGACTGCTTTCCCACGATGAAGAGACTTCACATGAGATCCAAAAGAAAGAAGATGTGACGGGATTTGGAAGTACCATTGTTGCGAAATGGCGTCGTTCGAACCGGTTCAAGCGATCTTTGCTCCCTCACAGCAAAGGGGTAGAGATATAGCGATATATATCCTACCTCGAGATCGTCAGCTGTGCTATGAGTGGGCGTATAGGAAGACACTATCAGACGGAGAGACCAGCACCTTTCTGTGCTGTGGATACCGATCGCCTAAGGATCGAGAACTCGAGGTGTACCATCAGCCTCTGCCTTTATGCAAAGTCAGCAGTGGACACTTCCTAACGGATCCTGAAAATCCGCTTCGCACTCACTTCTGTGGGCCAAGAAGCGCCCCTCGTTCTATTATGCGCCGTAGGGCGATCGAGAGGTGCAACGAATTCTGGACACAACCCAG
>OX377202.1:50314581-50344245 GCA_947396885.1 Heligmosomoides polygyrus polygyrus
AACAACTTATATAACGAGCATTTTTTTTTGGATTGTCCAAAAGTTTTCGTTCGATGTAGCTATTGTACTTTTTGATAAGGCGGTCAAATTTAGTTTTAATAAGCCTGAAGAGTTCACTAGCCTGGAGACATGGATTTTTTGGTAGTCCAGCCGTGCTTTTTCTTTAATCTCAAAGAGCTTGGACAGGTGCGCTGGAATGTTGCCTCTATTTAGGGCCTGCCTCTCTAAAGGGACAAATTCTTGAATTGATGCGTGCAAAATTGATAGAAAAAACTCATACTTATCGTTGATATCAGGAAGTGTCTCCAAAATAAATCTCCAATCTAAGGAGCACAAGTAGAGGCAAATGACGTCATACGGGGCTTTGTGGAAAGATCTCCGGAGGCGGAAGTATAGTGGATCTATTAAAGGATCTACTTTTTGAACAAGCATGTTAGAGTTGCAAAAATTGAGAAACATTTGTGATGTAAAGAAGTGGCATGCAGAGGAACCTTAACCCAGTCAATATCTGGAAATTTGAAGTCGCCGTTTACAATGCATTGCTCTTCAAATGCGGTTAAATCACTTAAAGCCTTGATAAGCTGTATCGTACCACTAGTGGTGCAACTAGGCGTCCTGTAGACCACAACTGTCCTGACAGCGGATTGAAGCAGTTTTAAATCACAGGAGATAATTTCAAAAGCATTGGGATAAGATTCACACCAGACAACCTCAAATGCTATGGAACGCTTAATAAGTGTAACAACACCATCACCCCTTTTTTGAGCTCTGTCACATCTTACAAAGTAATAGGTTGAATAATTCATCTGCCCAAGAATTGGTACAAGGTCATTAATATCACTTAACCAAGTTTCAGTAAGCATTATAAGGTCATAAGTAAGCGTCTTGCAGCAAACATCAAATAGGAAATAGCTTCCTGAAGAGACCTGATATTAGAATAAAAACATTTTAGGCTCGTTGCAGGTAGACGAGGAAGACTCGTTAGTTTACCGCAGAAGATTGGGTTGCTTGAGAAGTGAGCTTATTGTCTATTGCGAGCCTATTTGTAGCAAGTCTGCTCTCTCTGATCCGATCCCTTTCCTGTTTAGTAAACGAAGGGCGGATATACACCCCTCTGCAGGAAAATCGGAGCCTAGAAGCTCTCCTGAGTGATAACTTCTGATAATATGTGTTTGGCAAAACAACTTTCAATAGACGCGATCTACCCTCAGAAGGTTTACCTGGCCTGAACACAACTTGCGGTACACACTCAATCTCTAGGTGATCGAATATTTGTTTTACAGCATCAACATCATGAAGAGCTCGAGTTACAGATGAAGGAGAGTTGGATTCGGATATGCCACTAATGGCTATTGAGCGAAGGCGTTCCTTTTCTTCGAAACTGTCTTCAACAGATGAAGGCGGAACAGAAGATTGGACAGCAACCAACTTAGAATTAGCAAGAGCCTGCTTCAGAGCCGCATTTTCAGCACGAAGACGAGAATTCTCCTCATGCAGCTCGAGGTTTTTGGCCACTAGAGTAGAAAGATGATCTTGCACATGAAAATGTGGCTGACCAACTTCTTTAAGAACGTCGGCGTTTTCTTGTCGACTCGTAGTTGCTCGAGAGCCGAAGCGATTTCTGCCAAAGGTGTTGCGCTGAAGTCGGTTCGTTCTTCGTTCTTCATGCTTCTTGAGGCTTCGAGCGAAGGGTCGACCAGAGAGGGAGACGCCATCGCACTGAATGACCGCTCGATGTGAACTTCTCACTCAAGATCATCAAGATCACATCTCACTCTTCTCAAGATCACTCACATCAAGCAGCTGCTCTGTTGTGCAGCCTTCTCGGCACCTTAGCAAAATAAGGTACTTGAAAACCTTAATAATTTCGAACCTTGGCCTACCTTCTTTAAGATCAGGTGAGTAGTTCTTCGATATGAAGCCGTCCAGTTCTCCTTCCCTCCATCCTCGATATCTCTTCAACGTCGGCACTATCTTCAGACAGCTCAGAAACGTAATTCATTTGCGTTAATCAGTGCTTTCGTCCTCAGACTGCTGTGGAGCACTCCTTCGGCCATAGTACCCGCGTCTCTCCCCCCCCCCCCCCTACCCCGATCGGTTAATTTGGGGGAAAACCACCGGTCAGGCGATCGATAATATAGATCGATACTGGAGTCCACATTGAAACTTTCCACCTGATGTGGAGCACTCCTTCGGCCATAATACCCGCGTGTCTCCCACCCCTTCCCCACCCCGATCGGTTAAATCTGGAAGAAAACCACCGACGTGTCCCACCCCCCCCCCCCATCTCCACCCCGATCGGTTAAATCTGGGAGAAAACCACCGGCCAGGACCTCGATCAGCCCCAGGGCTGAGGTTTCGTGCCGCTTAAACGACATCCGCAAAAATCGATAATATCGATTGATATCGATTATCACCTCTGCTGTGAAGGCCTTCCGTCGATGATCGTCTAAATGCCCAGGCACGTCTTCGGCACGTCTACGGCTCACCATGCACAGTCGCCGACGTGCTCGGCACGTCTACGGCTCGCCATCAGGGATGGGCGGAATTTCAGTTTTCTGATTTTCTGGCCATTTTGGGCAAATTTTTTCTGTTTTCTGTTTTCTGGGAAAATGGCCAAAAATTGGCCAGAAAACAGAAAATAGAGTCGCGAACAAAATTTTTCACAGAAATCCCATGAAAAATTCAAAAGTATCATAGAATAGTGAGCTTTATTCCAAAATAGTGTTTCTAGAGTATCTTAAATGGCAAGCATGTAGCGTTTTTGAATGCTCACGTAGCAATTGCGCCATATCCTCACGGACTATCCCACATGTTTGCTTGATTGATTGTGTAAGTGCTGCTGGCAAGGCGTTTCTTCATAGGACATTTTTCGACTTTCATAATTTGGCTTTGTATTCTTTTCCATATTAACAGTAGTTTGGACCATCTACGATAACTAAAAATTTTATATTAAAACTATAAAACTAGTATTTTGAGAAGTACTAAAATAAGTATTAACTAACCACTTGTCTTAGAGTTACTGTGGGTAGGATTATTCTCCACCCCCGGTTTAAAAATTGAACATTGTTGGCCGGTCATCCGGCCTTTGTGCAGAGCCTTTGTCGAAGCTGCTTTTCTAACTCTGAAGATTGCTCAGCTTTTGGTGTCACAAATTAGTAAGAGACAGAAAAGTTTTTTTAGTTACCTTTGATTTCGCTGGTGATAGGGTGCAGGAAATTTCTCATTTCACGTATATCATCTGTCGTCCCATTGATGTTCAAGCGGGCACCATCAGCGTCTCCATACGTCCGTACAGCGTGCCAGGGTGCTCCAATGGATCCTTTTCGCTCGAGGGACACGAAGGGCGTCATTGTTCAGGGCTTTGACGAAGAAGCCAGACCAAGCGTTGGTGGGCAGTTCCTGGTGTTCTCTTGACATCCCACGGAATCCCGTCGGTGAGGTTCACTCGGTGTTTGCGAAGCGCATTACGTGGCCCACCTAATTTTCGACGACTTGGCCCATGCGACAGCGTCTCTGATCTTCGAACGTCGGCGAAGCTCGAAACTCCGGAGGCCTTCTCTCACTTGCGTGAGTCGTGTCACCGAGCATCGTCCTCTCGATTCCACGCTGCGCGACCCTGATCGCGTGTTCATCCTGGTTTCATATGGCCCAGTTCTCTGATGCGTATGCTAGGGCAGGAAGAATAGTGAAGTCGAAAAGTGCGTACGAACCGGACCTTCTTCGTCTTCTCTACGTCTCTTTCGACGCTCTTAAAAACTCCGCAAGCCGCTCGTTTCCTCCTGCTCATCTCTGGCGCTAGGCCGTTGGCCATGTTGACTTCGCATACACGTATCTGGAGCATTCGAAGATTCGTTGAGTGAGGATGACGCATCAGAAACTCGTCCGTTCCTCATGAACATCGTCTTCGTAAGATTCAGCTGCAGTCCAACGTTCCCACATACACGGTCGAAGCCAACAAGCATCTGCTCCGCCTGGCTAGCGCTCGGAGTTATGAGCACGATGTCATCAGCAAACCGAAGATGGTCAGTTGCCGGCCGTCGACCTTCACTCCATGTCTTCCCATTCTAGTTCGCGCATGGCGTTTTCGAGCTGAAGAGCTTCGAAGATATGGTATTCCACTGCCGAACCCCTCTCTTCACGTCGATGACGACGTCGTTGTAGAATGGAGAGATCTTGGTCGTAAATCCACTGTACAGCTCTCGAAGGACTCTGATGTACAGAGTAGGAACGCCCTGAGCGAGCACGGCTTAGACGACCGCTTCAGTTTCGACAGAGTCGAACTCCTTCTTCAGATCGATGAAGGTAAGCCATAGCGGCAGCTTGAATTCTCGCGACACTTCGATGAGCTTCGTGTATGTGGTCGATCATGCTGAATCCTCTCCGATATCCTGCTTGCTCGCATGGCTCTCCTTGGTCCAGCGTTCTGCTAATCCTATTCAGGATCACTCGAGTGAACAGCTTGTAGACTACGGACAGCAGGCAGATCAGGCGATAGTTGCTAACGTCGTGCACTCCTGTACAGAAAGGTGTTCTGCTGGCCTTCCACTGAGATGTTATATGATATGTAGATCTGAGGAGAAATAATAATAATAATGTGATGGAGAGGGTAATGCTCGGTCTTTATTATATGGTGTCTTCGGTTTCAAGGAAGCACCTTCACCCAAGATCTGCTATGCTGACAGCCCTTCAGTCGCAATCTCGTGTTGTTCTGTGAAATATCAAACCAATACACAACATTTTTAGTCGGCTAAGTAGTAACTAGGTGCTGTTAAGAGCATTGGTAAGTTGGCCTGAAAACTTTCAGCTGCACGGAAACTAGGACACTTACAAGGAAAGGTATTCTCGATGAACAAGACGATTTAGGAAAATAGATTCTGGCGCAGCCAGTATTACTCAAAGAACCTCTGCACAGCTTTAGAGTATGTTGCGAGAGTGTGTCTACAAACTCAAGCAATTGTATTGAAACATACAAATTTTTGTTTCATTTTTTTACTTATTTTTTTACTGAGCCTTCATCGTGTTCGGTACTCTAAAAGGCCAGTTTCTTACTAGTGGGACCGTTCTCTAATTGAGGCGTTAGCGGTGAAACGGAGCTGATGAGTAATGTAGTATAGTTCAAGTGTCGAGATTCCTAGGATCTATCAGTCAAGATTTACAACATGCTGATTGCAGTACACTGGAGTTTAATAAAAAATTTTATAAATGCTTGCAAATTAAAACGCTGGTCTACGACTACATTTCTGGTCATACAAAAGCATTTGCTACTGGAAATATGGATCTTTAGGTAAAATAAGTAGGTCGTTTGATAATTTCAAAATTTTCTGTTTTCTGATTTTCTGGCGTTTTTGGCTTTTCTGTTTTCTGGGAAAATTTTCAAAATTTCCGCCCATCCCTGCTCGCCATGCACGGTCGCCGACATGTTTTGCTCGTCTACTGAGTCGCCAGGCGCGTAGAAGCCGTCTGGGTACTGATTTGGTGCTAATTTCTCGCCTTAATTTGTGCCCCGTAATTTCCCCTATTTTATGACTCGTCGCCAATCGATAGTGTGACCCACCGCTTAGCGGTCGTCGATCGATAGGTGACTCATCGCTTAGCGGATTATTATATAGTATGATAGTATGATGAGGCAAAATAACGCAAATGCGCCACACAGCAGAGCTAGGAAGGGACAATGAGGTATGACCCACAGACGCGTCTTGCGAAACCTCGTCATATGGGTGTTCCTCGGTCTATGCATATAGATAAAAATAAAAGAGATTTCTTTCGAGACCTCGTCATATGGGTGCTACCACCCGTCTGGCAGTGAGACGTCGATGGTAAACAACAGAATTGGACAATTGCCAAATATCTCTCAAACTTACAGAAAGAAGTATACAACGTCCAAGGGGCTAACTTCGGACCAAAAACCCTTCCTCTTTTATACAATTGGTGGTCACTCATTACTCCCCCTTAGTAGAACTCGTCCCCCATTACTACTGGTCCTCCTCAATGATCTTCCTTAAGGCCCCCACAGAGTTCTGCGGCAGCGCCGCGGCCCTATGCTTAACCATAGGGCAGAGACGCAGAGCTCGCCGCCGGGGGCGTCCCTGCCCTATCCTTAACCATAGCGGCGAGCGGCGTTGCCGCAGAACTCTGTGGGGGCCTTTAGTGAACGACATGTTCGGCACGTCTTCTGAACCCCAGAGACGTCGGACAACGTCTTCGGCACGCCTTCTGAATCCCCAGGCACGTGGGCGACGTGTTCGGCACGTCTTCTGTAATTTGTTCAATATCGGTTGATGGCAATCGACACTTCAAAAACGAACTTCATAATCGTGTTCAGCGACCTCGATTACCCTCACGGGTGGGTGAAGTTTCGGGCCGCTTGGACGACATCCACAAATAATCGATACTTTGATCGATATCCGTCGTCAGGTCGGCTCGCGTGCGGCTGCGTCTGCGCGCTCTCTGCTCTCAACACTTGCATCAGCTAGTTACGTTAGTTCATTTCCCATTTCAAACTCAATTTTAGATTATATATTTTAGGTGCTCTAAACCACTCCTAGGATTTGCTCCACCTTGGACTTTTTCTTTAGCTCTGGCGCTTTTCTTGGCAACGTAGCCGTTCCCTGGTGATTTCGATTTTCCATAACTGATCGTACAGATCACTCCCTGATCTACAATGAGTCAGCGTGGACGACAGTCAGCTAAGAGTAAGGTGTCCAACTGCCCCTCCTTAGACTTTTCATCTGTGATGTCGTCTGATATGAGTATTTCTGATGATAACAATCTCATACTAGAAGATTTCTCCGCCTTGTCTTCTTCAGAACTGCTGCGCGCTATCTTAGAGCGCAATAGGGATCCAGTAATAGAAAAAATGGTTAGTGCTCTCATTGCTAAACTACCTCAAGAAATTTCAGATGTAGTTGAATCTAGACTAGAAACGAAGGAAAGGGAGCGAAGTATTGTTATCGCAGGAATTCCTGAGGCCGCGGCTGAGCTGCCCCCTACCACCAGGCGAATCGATTTGGAGAATAAGGTGGACGAAATTTTGAATGTTTTAAATGTTGAGTGTAGACCGGACAAGGTGTTCCGAATGGGTCGAGAAAACAGTTCAAGGCCCCGTTTGGTTAAAGTCGTACTGCCATCGCGTGCTTACTGGGGTAAAGCCCTGTTTAATTCTTACCGGCTGCGCAGTGCTGGCTTTACAAATGTCTATGTACGGAAGAGTATGACCGAGGCAGAGCGCAAAAAGGAAAACGACTTGAGACGAGAATGTAGGGACCGCAACAGTCAAGCTAATAGTCGTGTTTGGGTAGTCTACCGTGGCGAGCTTAGACGAGTCCTAGACCTTCCCAAACAGGGGGTTTCGGGAAACGTCTAGCTTTCCGCGGTAACCCTCCAGGTATCACATGCTACCTTTTAAATGCCCGTAGCCTAGTTAATGAGATTCATCATTTACATATGTTTCTGAATTTGCATAAGCCTGATATAATGTTCGTTACAGAGTCATGGCTCTCTCCTAAAATCTCTAATAGCGAATTAACTGGTAGCTTTCCCTACAAAGTATTCAGAGCTGATCGTATTGATTCGAAAGGTGGTGGAGTCTGCTGTCTAGTGAAAAATTCAATCAACACGACTGAGGTTGTCCTTCGTTCTGGTCTCAAGTCTGACATTCTCTGCTTGGAATGTTTTGATCAAAATTACTCTTCTATGTTTAATGTCATTCTTTTATATAGACCACCGTTATCGACCATTAGCGAGGACGAAGCTCTCTTGGATCTATTGCTTGATCTTTGTCTTTCGAAAAAATGTCTACTGATGTTAGGAGATTTTAATCTCAATATTGACTGGCGGTTAAAGAAGGCTTATGATCAAAGGTCATCAAAATTTCTGGAATTCTTCGAGTTATGCGCCCTCTCTCAGTGGGTCATGAATCCTACGCGTGGTGATTCAATACTGGACCTTATTATATCGTCAGCTCCCATAATTAGCGATGTTTCTGTGCACCCTCCTTTCGCGAGTTCGGACCATAACATACTCCTTTCATGTTCAATCCATCAGCTATCCAGAAATATCCTACATTCCTCTTCCTGACTTTAACAGGGCAGACTATGTTTCATTATCATCTTTCTTCGGTTCTATTGACTGGTGGAAAATTTTTGATGGGTACGCGTCTATTGATGACGTCTACAAGAGGTTTGTGACGTAGTGTACCAGGGGTTAGCCAAATATGTTCCATTCCGCTCTGCGGAGCCATTACGATTCCCTTATCCCAAGCATATTTCAAACCTGATTGCTCAAAAAAAAATCGTCTATTCCATTCAGTACAAAATTTTTTGACGCATCCTCAGTACAAACAGGTGTGTTCTGAACTGGACCGCCATTTGAAGAGATTCTTAGCCAATAAGGAAAAACAAAGCACAAGTTACACAAACAAGCGTGCTATATTTCTCTTAATGCGAAACAAGCTCAAGGCCAAGAATAAGATCCCTGTGCTTCGGGATGAAACTGGAAAGCTGTGTGCGCGACTACGATAAAGCTGAAGCACTAGCCAAATACTTTGTGTCAACTTTTAACACATCCTCCGGAAATGTAGATCACAACCTTCTAAATGTTCTTCTGAACTCCGATTCACGAAAAGAGTTTATTATATCTCCGGACGATGTGTTGAAATGTTTAAAAGCACTGAAGAATTCAACTTCCATACCATTTGACGGTATTCCCCAAATTCTATACAAAAAATGTGCTTATTCGTTATGCAAGCCTCTTTCTATGATTTTCAACATATCTGTTCTGTTCAGTGAAGTCCCGTCAATTTGGAAGGAAGCTATTGTTACAGCTATTCCTAAAGTAGCAAATGCTAGCTCTCTTTCAAATTTTCGTCCAATAAGCATTACTCCCTCACCGGGGAAAGTCTTGGAGAAGATCATTCGAGATAGTTTATTAGAATGGTTTACTAAAAATCATCTGATTCCTATTGAATAACATGGGTTCATTGCCGGAGCCTCAACCATCACCCAACTCTCAGATTGTCTGTTCGATTGGACTCGTGCTGTCAATAGTGGCAATTCAGTGGATGTGATATATTTTGACCTTTCAAAAGCCTTTGACAAAGTCAACCACCAAAAGCTTCTGTTAAAGCTGTTCCAACTTGGAGTAGATGGCTCGATATTGGCTTGGCTTAGATCCTATCTTAATCAGAGGCATATGTCTGTTAGGGTAGGACACGCGTTCTCTGAACGTTACACATGCACCAGCGGCGTTCCACAAGGCGGTGTGCTATCACCATTATTGTTCGTGGCCTATACACACAACTTGCCTAATGCTTTAAAAACGCACCCTATGGTCAAAGTTCAATTGTATGCCGACGACATTAAGATATACGGAATTTACAATGATGACAATAAGGTGCAGGTGTCACAAGCTCTGTCTCGCTCCATCTCAAACATGATGGAGTGGGCTTCTGCTTGGGAGATACCTGTTAATCTTACCAAAACTTCGGTCTTTCACCTTGGAAGCCCTGCCAATATTGAATACAGATATCGAAATGCAATACTCAGTACCTCAAATGAAATACGCGATCATGGCATACATCTCTATATGAAACTGAAGTTTGAAACCCATATAAACTTGACGGTTCAAAAAGCATTTTCAACTCTCTTTGCAATGATCAGGAACATTCACTGCACAGATAAATCAGTTTTCTTAACACTTTACAGATCCTATGTTTTACCTATTTTGGAGTATGGGTCTCAGTTGTGGAATCCCCACATCATAAAGCTTCAGAAAAAATTGGAAAAGGTGCAGCAAGTTTTCACTAAAGTTCTCGTCTCAAGATGTTTTCAAAGCTCCTACGGTAATCTCAACTATGGAGAAAGACTTCGACTGTTTAATGTGAAAAGCTTGCTGTATAGACGTGTGTTCAATGACATTGCTTTCTGTTTCAAGGTGCTTAGAGGAGAGCTGAAACTCAGAGCTAGTAAGTACTGGGTTTTCATGCCTACTCATGGTCGAACTCATACTATTTCATTACAGTGCGCTAAGATAAACCGTAGACATCACGATCAGGTATATGATTCCCTTTTTTTCCGCGGTGCTAGGTGGCTTCAGTTACTACCAAAAAATGTCCTGGAGGCTCCTACCATTGCGGCGTTCCGTAAACGTCTCAGTAAAGTCGACTTACTTTCAGTTCTTGCAATCTCAAATGATACCAGCTAAATCGATTTTGCTGGTACTTAAATGGGTCACGCCGTGCATCGAATTCTGCTTAGAATTCGAAAGAAGGATATGTGAAGAAGATATGTTTAAGCAGAGCCGTTAATGTGGATAGCCACGCAGCACCTTGGATTATGAGAGATGTAGATATAAGTCCTGTGACTATGATGTTTGTGTTGAATGCTGCTATGATATGATTTTAGATGATAATATTCCTTTCACCTTGCTTTGCTTTCATGAAACTAAAGAGTATATACCCTTTTAAACGCTACTGCAATGTCAACGTTTTGCTCCTATATAATGCCATTAGATCAAAATTTGGACGATCACCTTTTATCACAACACGTGGCCCTAGACTTTGTTTCCAGTGGAGTTAGTTGGTTGGCAAGAGAGGACAGATTTCAGCTAATATATTTTTGAAAAATGTTGCTACTCTATAGACTATTTCGGTTTTTATGTCATCCAGTTTCGGCTATAGAAGCGACAATGGCTGTCACTGAAAGAAGCGTTGCCTCGCCTAAGTACGTAAGGTTACAACCTGAAGCTTAGGTGTTGACCAGCCTTGTATGTTGCTCGAGAGTGGTTTGAGTGTAAAGAACCACGCTATAGCTGGGCTGGTTTTTACAAAACCATCTCATTCCATCCTGGGTGTGCAATTCTATGTATTACATTACTTAACTTGCCAACCGACGATATCTATGCTTTGACATAGCAAATTTTGTGGGAGGGCAATGCCTTGTAATGTAAATTCCAGCGGTGACTTCGTTATGACACCGTCTCTCTTTACTACAGATTTCATGGTTTTCGTGTGTAAAATGAAATCATTGCAAGGGAAAGGACAAGCGGTTTTTTTACTGCTTCAGAACAGGGGTATCAGAACACTCTTTTAGTATTTCACTTCTCTACTTTAGTAGCGAGTTTGATTTGATTGTTTCTTCCTTTCTGATTTGTTTCCTCCTTTGTCCCTTTTTTGAAAGTTTAGTTTTGTTATTTGCCTGCAGTTTTTTTTGGTCAGTACTGGATCTGTTTTTGAATTTGGTTGATCATGTTTTATGCGCACCTATGAGTGCAATAAATAAATAAATAAATAAATATCGATTGATAGTGATCTACGCTTCGAAAACAAACTTCGTAATCGTGTTCAGCGACCTCGACTACCACTAGGGCTGAAGTTTCGGGCCGCTTGGAGGACATTCATGAAAAATCGATAATTTGATCGATATCGATCGATGGTGATCTACACTTCAAAAACGAACTTCATAATCATGCTCAGCGACCTCGATTACCCCCAAGGTTGAAGTCTCGTACCGCTTGGACGACATCCATAAAAAATGATAATTTGATCGATATCGATCGATGGTGATCTACACTTCAAAAACGATCTTCATAATCATGTTCAGCGACCTCGATTACCCCCAGGGCTGAAGTTGGCGACGTATTCGGCACGTCTACGGCTCGCCATGCACGGTCGCCGACGTGTTCGGTACGTCTACGGTTCGCCATGCATGGTCGCCGACGTGTTCGGCACGTCTACCGAGTCGCCAGGCACGTAGAAGGCGTCGTGGTATTTTCCGCTATTTTCTTGCCTTAATTTGTGCCTCGTTTCCCCGTAATTTTCCCTATTTTATGACTCATCGCGTCGATCGATAGTGTGACTCATCGCTTAGCGGATTATTATAGAGTAAGATGGAATAGGATATCAACTTCGTGATTGAATTCTGCGTAGAATGTTGGCTTGGAGACGTGTCTCCAACGGTATGATACACACACCTTTTTCCTTCGAAAAATGAGGTCTTCTAGAAGGTATTTAGACGACTTAGTTCAATTCGGTGTGAAATTTTAGCCTGGATATATACCTTTACCAGCTTCATCGCAGGTTTGCGAATAAATATTTTTCAGTTTCAAATTTGAAGAACATCGCATTAACGGTGGCATTGATAAGCTTGAGGTAGAGCTCGTTAGTTAGAGCTCGAAATTCTGATGTAGAGCTATGTTTGCTCCACGCCAACATGTATCTTTACACTGGTCTTGTAAATCCCTGAACATCCTGTTGATTGCAGTCCCAGCAAATCTGGTCGATCTGCGTGCTCCGCTCGTCCGTCGGGCCGCCGAGGACGGCCTCCGTCGGGCCGTTGTTCGCCGCGCGCGCAACGGGTGCCACAGTGTGAGCGGAGACGGCGAGCGGGGGGATGACGCCCCGGGTATGGCCACCTGGGCGTGCCTTCGCGGCGCCCACGACCAGCCGATACGAACGCTACGCACCCATGACGACTCAAACTATGCTCTCCTTCTTTGAGCCAGTGTCCGTCTCCGTCTCACAGATGCCAGATAGCTAAACTCTTATCCTAGACTCTAGGACGGCTTCTCGAATCACGTGGCGGTTCAAGCTACTATACTCATCAAACCGAAGGAAGTGTTAAGGAAGAAAACTAACCGAATTTTCAAGCGGAGAAGAGCGCTCTGCCACAGGATCATGGTGTGTGTACCGTTTCTGTGAGGCATCAGGAACCTTCGATTCATCTTTTTTCTCTGATTTCTCCTCAGCCTGGAATATTCAAGTTTAGAACTAAGATTCTGAGGAAAACGCCAGAATGTGCGACGTGTTGCATAAACCCACGTCTTTTTTCCTAGCTTGTCCCACCGCTATGGTGTAGCTTTCGAAGGGTGTTGCTGTTGCTCGTAACCGTTCAACTACTGTCTTCACCGTAGATGTATTGATCGTGGCACCCTATTGAAGAAAGCGGTTCAGAAAAGTTCCGTTATACTCCCTCTATATAACGAGTAAAACAATGGCATAGCGGAGCTGTTAGTGTAGAAGTCACAGTCCACTCAAAATGTGTCGTTTTCTTTTCATGTGATAATCAAAAAATACGAATGCTGCTCGTACCAGTGTCACAGCTGGACCACTCCAGATGAGTCACAACATCACGGCGGCGCGACAGGAGGTACACCCGCCCCCTGCTGGGGGGCGTGGCGTCTGGAGGTACACCGCTATTCTGCGGACCGGAAACTTTTGTTTTGCGTGTCAAAGGTTTCGTAAGGCAGCCGTCAGACTCTCGGTGAAGCCTAGGGGTTGGGTGAGTGAGCAAGGGGGATGAGAGGAAGATCGCCCGCCCCCGCCCCCCCGGGGGTGGGTGTACCTCCTGACCGTCCTCCCAACATCACGGCTGTACAAATTTGGCTAGCTGAAATGGTGGATGGGAAGCAGAAAGGAAGGACTCACAAGGGAGGTCAACGAACTCACCGTGGCAATTTTAAAAGTGACCTACTGAGGGTTGTAGGGGTCGTTTGAGAAGTACCGTAGTGGTCTTCAAATTTCCTGCGCACATCTGAGTAGGTCAAAAATTGCAAAAAACCGTATCACTTCAGTGCGGGCCGAGAAAGCAAAACCGACGTCTGGAACTGCCACGTCGTGGTTAGAATCTAATCTGCAAACGGATTGAGATTGGAGCAGTAGCGGAATTGCAGCGAACTCACAATTTGCTTGTTAGCGGTACAGTAACGAAGTGGAACATTGCAGTGCGCCGCTCACCAGAAAGGCGGCAGCGACTGGACGGGCGAATGAATATGGGAGCGGACTTCTAGAAAAGAGGTCGGGGTTCGGGTCAGGAGATAGATTGTGCATTGCTGGGCTTGCTGCCTCTTCTTCTATTGGCGCAAAGTATATCTTGAACACTGTAGTGTACCATGATGATATTTTTTTAACCCGTATGATACGATTTGAAAACAAAAGTAAACACACAAAGCAAATGCGTTTGAAGTATAAAGTTCAGCAATTATGATTAAGCTCTACAAAACATTCAAAGCAAAGCAGCTTCTGAAAAGCTTCTGGAGACTTTGAAATCAAAATTGGATAAAGTTTTTTATTTATTAATTATATGGTTCTTTCATTTTTAGACTTATCAAATTTATTTACTTATAAATTAACAAATGCTCCGTCACGCCCATCGGCGTGCCTCGCACTTGCGCGCTTCGCACGATATTGCAGTATCACTAAGCTAAGGACAATCACATCAAGCTAGCTGCTCTACTTGTACAGCTTTCTTCCCACCTAGGAGTGCAAAAGGCTCGCAGTACGTACAGTATATGGTATGATAGAGCGATCTATTGGTTCCTCACTACTGGTCCTCGCTTAGTGAAACGGCCTCCCGTTACTAGTACTGGTCCCCTCAATGATCCCCCTTAGCGGACTACGTCCTCGGCACGTTTTCTGAATCCCTTGGCACGTAGAAGACTTCTAGATATTTTTCGCTATTTTCGCGAACCGTGATTTGATCAATATCGATTGACAGCGATCGATACTTCAATAACGAACTTCATATTCTTGTTCAGCTGCCTCGATTGCCCAGGGCCGAAGATCCCAGGCAGAGAGAAGACGTCTGGGTACTTTTCGCTATTTTCGTGCCGTAATTTCCTCCTTCCCCCCCCCCCCACCCCGATTTTCCTCCTATTTTATGACAAATTTCTGCGACTGCGCCGATCGATAGTACAACTCAGCGCTTAGCGCATTATTATACAGTATGATATTTAATTTACATATTTATTTATGGGCGCGTGTAGCGCAGTCGGAGGAGGCGCGACTGTCGCGTGTACCCGATACCAGGTTCCTGGTTCGGATTCCCTGCCCAGGCCAACCAAGCCTTCCATCCTTCCGGGGTCGGTGAATTGGTACCAGACCTGTCTGGGAAGGATAAGGCGCTGACTTGTTCATTGGCTGGCCACCGCAAGGCATTGTATGGCCAAATACGCATTCATGTCGCCTCCACGACATCCCGTAGAAGTAGAATGCGCTGGCGCATCCCAAAAGGGATTGAGTAACGCCGTCCTTTATCCTTTATCCTTATTTATTTATAATAGATTTTTTTTTCGAGCTCTCTTCGACCTCTGTAAAGAAAGTATAACAGCACCAGTTTGTCTTCTTCATGTTCAGGCAACCATATTGCTAGGGATCTCACGGCCGTCACATACAACCTTCTCACTGTGACAGGGTGACGTAGTACCACCCACAACATTGTCATCATCCGGCGACCAGTCTACATCTTGCGCTTCGTCCAAGCCAATCTGGCATCACGAATGAGAGAACAGGAGACTTTTCTTCGCAGTTCCTCGGTAGCACTCAAGGGTGTGCCCCTCTACAAACAGATATTCTTTACCTTGACCGCCTTCGTTACGCATTGGCGGTCATCCTCATCAGCACAATCAATATCGCCTCATGAGAAGCATTTTGAAGTATGCCCCGAAAGGCATCTGCTATGGCGATTTCCCCACGAAGAGGGAGGGGCAGAGTAGTCGGGAGAAAGGCAGTCAGCAAGGCAACCAATAACTCGGCACGCATTATACAATTGATATCAACTCCTGAAAGCGGTCTTAGAGTATGCCGAAGGGTGATCACAATAATCGATCAACTATAAATATTACATTAATTAATTAATTAAAAATATAGATATAAGTAATTAATGCGTAATAAATAAAACAATAACAAATAATAAATGAAAATAAAGATAAAACTTTTTTATCCATTTTTTCAATCTCTCCTCGACTTTTGGAGTCATGAAGTCCAGTAGTGCTGACAGATCCACCGCCAATGCCTTACGAAGACGGTCAAGGCAAAGAATATTATTTATTTGTAGAGGGACAGGCCCTTGAGTGGTACCGAGGAACTGCAAAGAAAAGTCGCCTGTTCTCTCGTTTGTGATGTCAGATTGACTTGGACGAAGCGCAGCATGTAGACTGCTCGTCGGACGATGACAATGATGAGGGTAATGTTGCGTGTTCGTGTAGCAGTGAGGAAGTTGCTGTCTGTGACGGCCGTGAGAACACTAGCAATATGGTTGGCTGAACATGAAGAAGACAGATTGGTACTGTTGTACTTTTTCTCCAGAGGTCCAAGTCAGCTCGAAAAAAATAAATCAATTATAAATAAAATTGAATATAAAGATTATAATTATACAAAACTATAGACAGAAAATTATAAATACATACATTTTAAATAATGTGTAAATTAATTTATAAATAAATAAATTGAATATGTACTTATAAATAATGATATAGACGGTGATATAAATAATAAATAAACAAATATAAATAAAAAAATCTTATTTATCCAATCCCATCCTATTTTCAACCTCTCCAGTAGCTTCTCAGAGGCTGTTTTGCTTTGAATGTTTTGTAGAGCTTAATCATAATTGTTGAACTATATATTTCAACCGCAGTTGCTCTGTGTGTTTATTTTTGTTTTTAAATCGTACCATACGGACTAAAATGAAGTTGTAATGTCATTATGGGACACTACAGTGTTCAAGATACATTTCACACCGACAAAACAATGGTGAGCAGGCCCAGCGATGGACTCCACCTCCGGATTCGAACCCCTGACCCCTTTCCTTCAGGTCCGCCCCCATATCCAATCGCCCATTCAGTCGCTGCCGCCTTGCTGGTGAGCGGTGTACCTCAATGTTCCACTTCGTTACTGTACCGCTAACAAGCAAATTGTGAGTTCGCTGCAATTCCACTACTGCTCCAACCTCAATCCGTTTGCAGATTAGATTCTAACCATGACGTGGCAGTTCCAGACGTCGGTTTTGCTTTCTCGGCCCGCACTGAAGTGATACGGTTTTTTTGCGATTTTTGACCTACTCAGATGTCCGCACGAAATTTGAAAACCACTACGATGCTTCTCAGACAATTCCCTACAACCCTCAATATGTCAATTTTAAAATTGCCACGGTGAGTTCGTCGACCTCCCTTGTCAGTAACAGCCATAAACTTAACAAGGAGATGTAAGTAGTAGAAAATTGTTTTTGAAAATTGATTTTTTTGTTTTCTTTTTCTGTCAAAGCGGTTGATGTATCGTTCCCGCTCATTTATACTTGTACGAAACCTCTGCTAAGGCGAAATGCCACAACGATTATATTCAGGAAGATATGAGACAATTTAAGTAAAATGAAAAACAAAAAATTTCAGTGCATCTAGTGAAGTGAAAAAACATTTTTCAATTAGGATGATGGGCTATAGAACAGCGTGCAAGCACCCGTCGTTTTCCATCTGAACATAAGGTATAACTACAAATCTATGAGTGAGATTTTTTTCATTTGTAGCAAATGATTGTTTCGGAGAAAACTGTGTATAACATGAGCGGTAACAATGCTCTAGTACAAATACCGGCGCTTCTTATAAGGAAAGGTTTCCAACTTAAGGTGACCTTTGCGATGCGATTTTGAGAGGATGTAGGGCCTATGAGCGGAGTCCAGAACCACAGTCAATTTTTGCTGAACGCTTTTTAAAGACCTCAAAAAGGGTGTGAAAACGTGTTCGCAACACTCATCAACCTCTACGACATCCCACGAGATGTGCCTCGGTGACGCAGTCGATAGGAGTGCACGTATTATTTTGTTGTTACTATGCTTTCTCATGATCACAGTAGTCAATTTTAGACCATCATATCTTGCTAAAATCCAAGGTCTCTATTTGCCCCTTCATATGTGCTAGTTTTTCAACTATTCCTGTCTAGACCACCACCATGAGCCGTATGCTATTCTCTCCCCAACCGTCCTCGGCCGGGTATGAGGAGGTTTCCGCCCACATCCCCGGTATGCACATCATGCGCCATCGATTTTTCGCGCCGTCCCCGTCCCCGAGTCGGGCGAGAATAGCATACGGCCCCATATCATACCATGGACCGTATGCTCGTCTACCCCGAGCTTCCCCCGATGGGGGATTGGGGCGTGGTAAGATATGTTGATATTGATCGAATTTCCCCAACGGGGGAACACGAGCATACGGTCCCATATCACCAATGATACCGTAATTTCACACAAATACGCTTATATTGAACGTAGGTAACTGGTATAAAAATACAAAAAGGGCACCACCCATCACTTTTCTTTTGATTGCAGATTATAAGCCGAGCTACCTATAGTTTTGCGCTCCGGTGTTTCGGCCGTGTCTGCCACCCGCGTGGGTGGCAGCAGGTTACGTTGATGTTCACCCAGGACCGTTCTTTGCAACCACAGATTACGCGTTCAACGAAGAAGTGGTCATTCCTTGCCAGGGAGAAGATTGTTCCTCACTGGCTTTTGGCAAATGCTGCTGGTGTGACAAGCGCTTGTGTTTTACTTGTTCCACAGTTTTGTACCATAGCTGTTGACTAAAAAGGAAAAATAATTACCAGATTTTTAATTTAAGAATACATGACTTTTTATTCCCAAAGAAATGATATGGTGCAGATCTTCTTCTTCTTCTTCAGCGTTTGTCCCGCTTAGTTGCGGGGTCCGCTTTCCTGGAATGTTGGCGCCATTTCTCCCGATCAAATGCCTGATCAGGGTGCAACCCAGTCATCTTCAAGTCCTGATGCAGCGTATCAAGCCACCGCTGTTTTGGTCGCCCTCGTGGCCGTCTACCAGGCACATCAAGGTTAAGACCAGTCTTTCGGACAGTGTCACCGTTTGCGTGAAGAACATGGCCGTACCATCACAGACGAGCTTCGCGCATCTTCTCAAATATCGGGGTGACACCGAACCTCTGCCGTATGGATTCGTTGCGTACTCGATCCAAACGCGTAACTCCGGCCGTCCACCGCAGCATCTTCATTTCCATTACGCTGAGGCGCCTTTCAATTTCTTTGGTAACGGGCCAGCACTCAGCTCCGTAAAGAGCTACAGGTCGGACGACTGCTCTGTAGATCTTCGACTTGAGGCGCTCTGGTATCTTCTTGTCACAGAGCACTCCCGTCAGAGAGCGCCATCTGGACCACGCTGCACTCACGCGTGTGTTGGCTTCAACGAGTAAACCACCATCGGACGCGATTGCTGTAGTACTTGTACTGGAGTACTTGAATACCGAAGTACGTGGCAGCTCAATGCCATTTACCTTAATGGAGCTGGACTCGTCTTCATCAGTCGTCATATACTCGGTCTTCTTGATATTAAGTCTGAGTCCAAATCTCTCCAAGCGATCGCACCAAGCTTGTACCTGCCGCTGGAGTTCAATCTTATCTTCGCTAGCAAGCATTACATCATCAGCATAAAGCAACATCCAAGGGACTGGCTGCTGAAGATCACGCGATATGGCATCCATAACGACGACGAAGAGTAGTGGGGAGAGCGCAGACCCTTGATGTACTCCGACAGAGATGGGAAACTCCATCGACGTGCCTGCTGCAGCTTGCACTCGACTCTTTGGACAAGAGTACAGTATTCGTACCCACTCTATGAGCTCTTCGGGGACTCCATGTTCCCGTAAAGCATACCATATCAGTTCACGCGGAACGCGATCAAAGGCCTTCTCCAAATCCAGGAAGGCAAGATGCACCGGCTTCTGTTTCTCGCGGTGTTTTTCTATCAGAAGACGAGCGGCGTGTATGGCATCGACTGTGCCACAACCAGCTACGAAGCCGCACTGGTTGGTAGAGAGCTGGACGGTATCACGAATTCGTCCGTCGACAATCCGCTCGAAGATCTTCATGCTATGCGAAAGCAATCGGACTGGACGGTAGTTTGTGCAGTCTGCTGGACTGCCCTTCTTTTTCCAAATCGGAATCGTCGTGCTTCTCTGCCAGATATCGGGCACTTTCTTCTCCGCAATAACCTGGTTGAAGAACGTCGCCAGCCACTTCGTTGGGTACCAGGATTTCGACTTCCATAAGTCGGCCGCCAAATCATCGGGGGCCCGTTGCCTTGCCCGGCTTCATTTTCTTCAAAGCCGCTTCTACCTCCTCTACGGTGATTTTCTGAACGGGACCGTATACAGGAGGAGAAGATGGAATGCTCGGATGAGCAAACTCTACTGTCGAGACTTCCTCGAAGTAGGTGCGCCATCGGTTCAAAACCATCTTGCGGTCCATGAGTAGATGGCCATTCTCATCGTTGATGCCAAAGAAATTCTCAACATCCTCAGTCTGGCGATGGCGGACCTTCGCGAGTCGATAAAGAAATCGCTCGCCATCGCGCGACTCAAGCTTCCCGTTGATATCATCGTAATGAGTGGCTCTTGCAACGGCTACCGCCTTCTTAGCGGCTTTCTTGGCTTCCTGATACAGACGCCATTTATCGGCTGTCTTATCGCCGAGGGATGCGTGGTATAATCTCTTCTTCTCTCGGACTTTTTCCTTAACTTCGTTAGTCCACAGCCATGTCTGCTTATCGACCTTACGCCGTCCCGGTTTCGTAGTGCCGAGTTCGGAACGCGCAGCATTGAGAATCGCGTCGGTGGCTATTTGCCATGTCTCGTCGACGGTCGTGACCGTCGGCAACCGAATGCGCAAAGTAACAGCTGCTTCATTCTCTTTCAGTCGCCACCACTTGATTCTTGACGGACCGCTCCTTTCGACCTGCTTAAACATCGGTGGTGTGATCATCATAGTGCAGATCAGTGGGCGGTGTTGTGTGGCGACCGTTTCATACGGCACGACCTTCGCGTCCGTGACAAGCCCTTGGTCACGATTTCGCACAAGGACAAAGTCGATCTGCGTTTTAGAATTCCCGCTGTAGAATGAGATAAGGTGGGATTCACGTTTTCGGAATCTGGTGTTCACGATGGTGAGGTCATGCGACTCCGCGTACTCGAGGATACGATCACCATCGGCGTTACGTGAACCAAAACCGAGACCACCATGACAGCTGTACCCATCTTTCGCAGCGCCAACGTGTCCGTTAAGGTCACTGCGACAATGATTACGTCTTGTGACGGCACTTTTGCTGTCTTCTCATCAAGCAGGCTCCAAAATTCATCCTTGGCTCGCTCAGAGCATCCAGTCTGTGGAGCATATGCAGAGAAAAGATGATACCGCCGCCGTTCTGCAGCGATTACGACCTTCATCAAGCGGTCATTGAAACGTTCCACGCTTGCAATCGCGTCTCGGAACCGTTCGGAGACGATTATGCCAACACCGCTAGTGGTCCTAGGACTGCCACACAGAACGGCTTTGTAGCCTCGGCCTATGTCCCTTGACTTGCTAAAGAACCATCTCGTCTCCTGCACCGCACATAAGTCAATCTTCCTTCGCCCCAATGCCTCTGCCAACTCAAAGGAGCGGCCCGACAACGTACCCACATTCAGCGTTGCCACGCGGGTCTTGCTTACGTTGCGGGACTTTTGGACTAGCTCAGTTTCCCCCCGATGCCGTCCTCGCATCAGGGACCCTCGCATACACACTCGCCGGGCTTTGCGAGTGCGCGTCGGCTCCCGCAATGATATGGTGCAGATATGAATATGATTTAAAAACTAGCACATATGAGGGCGCAAACAGACAGCCCTGCTGTTGAAGCTTTCATGGTCTAAATTCGACTCTTGTGATTATAAGAAAGCGTAAAAACAACAAACTAATAGGTGCAAAAACTTTCACAGCACCCGGACTCGAAATGAAAAGCTCGGAGGTGTGCTCCTACGAGACGGCTCTCTTACTGACTGCGCCGCCGAAGCACATCCCGTCGCGTGCCGTAGAGGTTGATGAATGTTGCGCACACGCTTTTAGACATCCTTTTCAGGTCTTTAAAAAAGGGTCAGCAAAAACTGACTGTGGTTTTGAACTTCGCTCACAGGACCCTACATCCTGTCAAAATGGTATCGCAAAAGTTCACCATGAGTTGGGAACCTTTCCTTGCTAGGCCCCAAGGAAGAAAACGCCTTCAGATGTTATGCGAATAAGATATTGAGAGAACGCTTGGAATCGTTACAACCATGGAGAGTGGTATATGAAGCCTTCCAAGCACACAAAGCCTGACCTATTCGTAGGCTCCCGATATTATGAAAACACTCAACATTCTCCGTGACATTCGAGCTGGAAGAACCAGCTGATGCACACTGTGTTCTTCACGTGACATGTGCTCTCATAATTTCCCTTTTCACATACCCTTATCATTGAAAAAAACATAGACTATAAAAGACGTATTGCATATAAAGAAATCAAACTTCCCACACATGGAAAGCCAAACCTTATCGAACACCGAACGAACATTGCAATCATCGACATCTCTTCCAAGTGAAATAGCAGAATCCAAAACCGATAGCAGCGTGTATGTCGCAGTTCGCTCGACCACTCCAGATACCGCATCCACTTTTTGACACCAGGTTGCCGCTCTCCTCATCGAATTCTGTCTGGGAAAAGTCGAGCGGGCAACTGGAATCTCAAAAATCGCTCACAACGAACACACCCAATCAATAGAGAAATCGGCGCTTACACGGTGAAAATGTTCTCCTTCGTAAACTGGCCCTTCATATTGCGCGCCCGCAATAAGTGCTCATATGTATCTGCCGACACCTCATCTTTGTACTCGATCAGAGGAATGTCCCGACATTTGAATATCATTCTAAACGTGGCGAAGAGTGAACACTCACAGGAATGAGGTACAATTTAGCCGACATACTTATGCAATTCATGAACGCATTCCCTAACCAGTGGTGGAACAGGGCTACAGCAGTGCAGAATTCCTTGGAGCTCCCGAGGTAAGGACTGAAAAGTTGGTAAAGCTCCTCAAGTTAGGGTCGAAAGTTCGACGCCAGCCAAGAATTCTGATGCTCACCTCAGCAATGGTCAGCAACATGTGGTTCGGCAATACGTACTGCACACTCTCATCCTCTTCTCTGGCGACTCGATCGCGCCAGTGCCAGAGAACTCGCATGGCAGCATCCTGGCGATTATTAAGACGACGGTGCTCCAGACCACGGAAGCCATCCCTGTCGAAGCTCGGCTTACGGTACACCTGAAAAATGTACCTAGGTTGGCCAAAATGTTCTCAGCACTTTGAGTGCTTCACTTTGAACTATTTACCATAACTTTCTCAAATCTTATCGGATTTAGTCAAAATAAGCACCGTTCGAATCGGTACACTCTTGCCAACGGCTCACCAGCCGACTTATTCCATCACCGAAAAATAGATGGTCGAGATTCGACAAAATCCACGAAAGCTGTTTTGGTTTGGTCCTGATTGGTGAAGTCTTACCAGCGAGAAAGTTCTGAAAGTGTTTGAAAAGGTGGTAGTCGGTTGGTGAGAGATCTGGGGCCGAATTTATCAACGACTTACAGAGAATTAACGGAGAAATTACAACCGAAATTCCTGAAGAAGAAAAAAAACGCATTTTAACGCAGCTTATCAATAAGCGATATAGTGAAATGTTGACGTTATCAGGACTTTCTTCGTTAAATCTCAGTAAGTCGTTGATGAATCTGGCCCCTGGAGAATATGGCGGATGAGGCAGACATTCAACCCTTAATTTGATCATTTTTCGAATAGTGATTAGTGAAACGTGTCGGCGGACGTTATCGTGCAAAAGAATCGGGCCTTTTCTGTTGACTAATGGTGGCTGAATTGACACAATTTTCAGTGCATTTCGTCGATTTTCCTTCATTAGGACTCCGCTGTGATCGTTCGGTCTGGTGCCAAAAAGTTCTCTGGATCAAACCAGCCGCCGACCACCACACAGTGAGCATTACCTTTTTTGGTGGAGTTTCGCCTTTGGAAAATGCCTAGAGGGTTCGTCGGCGTCCAACCACTGTCCGAACTTTTCCTGCTGTCACACAGAACCCACTTTTCATCACAAGTGATGATTTGAGCCAAAAACGGGTCAGTTTTGTTACGTGAGAATAGAGAAGAGCAAATCTCGAACGTGACAATTTTAGCTGCTCACTACTCATGGAGCACCCACTTTTCGAGTTTTTTCACCTCCCAAGGCGTTTCAAAGTATCCTCAACGGCAGCTTTACTGACGTCTAGCTCTTCCGCGGTTCCGCGAACTGTTTGGGTGGTTCAGCTTCCACCAGTTCCTCCAACTCGTCATCCAGGATTGCTCTAAGTCGACTGCTATGGGGGGGTCAGCTTCGAGGCTGGAATCTCCAGTTCGAAATTTACTAAACCACTGGCTCAGTGCTTTCTCCAACACTATTAGGCCCCACACTTGAATGATTTGTCGAGCCATCTCGGCCGCGGATTGTTCCGATTTGAGGTTAAAATAAAATGTCGTTCGGAATTGCTCCTTCGACATACTTCAATAAGCCCTTCAAGAACAGAAACATGAGCAACCTTGAAACATAAATTACTTAGTCAGATAGAGCGAGATATTCTGCACAGAAAGTAGCGTTAATACGCAATGCAAGTTGAAATTTGACGATTGAAAAATTGTAACACTAAACGCCGAGAACTCCCCGACCAACCTAATAAACACAAGGTGTCTCAAAAAATGTACACACTGTTTGAATGCTGACAACTTTGCTCTCAGTAAAGGTATTGAAGGAGTTAAGAACTCATACGAAAGCTTAAAAAAATAAACTGAAAATAGAAATTTTCCGACATATGAGCGGTATAGATTGCGCCGTGCACTCGTACGAATACCTGCATTTTATACTATTGTTTCTTTTTCGTTTGAATACTTGCTATAATTTCTCATCATAGTGGCCGCACCGATTGATTTGTACTTCTTTTAAGGTTTAAAACTTAAAAACACACGGCGGCTTGCGAAAGATGAGGGTATCCTATAAAAAATTCGGGTACTATTTGAAAGGTTTTAACTCTGCTGCAAGTAAAGCTTTTGAAAATGTTTGAGACTCAAATAAAAGCTCACAGCAACGAAACTTCTGTGGCATGCAAACAGTCAAGATCGCGCCATGGTCCCGCTTGAAACACCGCATTTTGGATCTGATTGCGCATGGGCCGAACGCTTGTTAAAATCTTTTAGTACTCGGCCACATTAACCTGTGTTGTGCTTCTTTTAACATTTAGAGCATGACAATCACGTGAGAGACACGTGACATGTGAGTTTATTAATTGCACAATTTATCGTTCATCCTCCCGCTCTAAGAACGTTCACTACACATCTGAACCCATTACAAAAGTCATGCCCTGTTCTAGGCTTCCCTCAAGGAGAAGTTTATGCTGGAGTGTTACTGGAAGTTCGAAAACACCGTCGAAGTGGGAGGTATCTTGGCCGCAGGATTCAATCATGCGGCAAACTTCCTCAGCAATCATTCAAGTCTGAAATGCAAGGCTTCAGGCGGGTATGTGGCGCGATCTTGACTATTTGCACGTCATAGAAATCTCGTTACCCTGCGCTTTCGTATGAGTCTCAATCAATTTCAAACCTTCATTAGCAGCAATGTTGGAACACCTGAATCATTTTTATTAGTCTGTCCTTGCTTGCTGCTAGCGAACCCTGAGGCAGTGCTCCAGGGGTCGGGGCCATGATTATTAGTTGCTCCTTGCTCCCTGCTACTATTTCCTACCCTTGGTAGGAAATGTTTATTAATCAATCAGTCGGACAGGTCTAGTGACTCGCTGTCGTCGTAGTGGTAATCCTTCCGATTACTGTAGGTGGAATCGGGTCCGATATCCAGCGCTACTATTACACTGATGCGCGAACGAAACGAGCAAGGAGCTATAATTTATTAAGGCAAAAATCGGAAGGTTACAAATAAATCTAGAACAAGGAGCAAAGAGGAGACTAGAGGAGAGCTAAGCCAAGACTGAACCTAGTTGCTTAGATCTGGGAGCTTTATGGGCTCTCTTGGAGGCGTGTCTACCGTGTGCTCCTCGGACTCTCCGTCCGGTACGGTTTTATGGCTCTGGGGCCGTTGCTGGCATATCCGCAGGAGCAGGTCGTAAACCTCCCCTGGATACGTTCCGCCACCTCATGCTCTTAACGAACACTTGCAGAATACACCGGTCCCGGTATATTCCACATGGGGGCCCTCAGAGAAACAAGCGCTTCCACTGCGCTTAAAAAAATCGTCATGAGCAACGACCTCCGTCACTCGCGTCTCAATGAGCGGTTCCGCTCACTCTTTGGTGGGAAAGCACAAGAGCACTGCAGTTCGTCTGCCCACCGCAGGCTGAACCCTCTACACAGTTTCAGCGACGGCTTCCGTCGCTTAAAAGGAACGGGTCCGCTCGCACTTTCCAAAGGAAAGTTTAAAAGACTGGCCTCTGTAGTGCACGAGTCTACTGTAATTAGTCTGCTAACCGCAGCCCGAACCATTGCTTTCCGAATAGTTGCAGCGACGACCTCCGTCGCTTTTAGAGGAGCGGCTCCGCTCACTCTTTCCAAAATAAAGGGCAACTCAGTGATCTCTGAAGCACCAGTGTTGATATACTAATTGTAGATCAAACTTTCTCTGGTCGTAGCTGGTATGGGTCCATACCAGGTCGAAATCATCTTTCCGACGGCACTTCACTTCTCCTTCCACAGTGATCGTATAGGGTAATGATGCTTATAAGGCCAGCTAAAAAGGAAACTCATAGATATGAAAAATGACAACATTACAATGTAACGTTCGTGCGTCTATCATGCACTCGCGTTTTAGTCACAACAGCGAAAATAAGGACAACTACTAGAAGGACGGGGTGAAACTGGGCAGCTTTAGAAGACTCCTCATTGTTTCGTCGCTGGCGCGTTCATAGCGTCGTTGCATCCCTTCTTTCGTACTGGCATGTCCCCAGTAGGCGTAATCAGCTTCTTCGTTTGTTGGCAGTGTAAGACTAGAATTATAGAAACAAATTACACTGACATTTTTCATCGTAGAAGAACCCATTCTGTTCTTCCTCCGGCACTTTCGGCGCCTAATTTTTTCCATTTCTGGGTCCTTACCACTACCATTCCAAGCTGGTGAGAAGCTAGCCTTCCGTTCTTTCGCATAGCCAAACCGCTTCCGATCTTGGTGATACTCGCTTCCGCCGCACGGCTTGCCTGCAGCACATCGCTGCTTCTGTCGAAAGCGTTCCTTACCTCGAACACTCTTGCACCAACCTTCAAGTTGAGCGATAGCAGAAATTCCGTTTGCGGCGCTCGATGCGCGGCTTTCGCCTGCAACATTCACCCCATCCCGGGTGTTACGACTTTTCTCCACATCTCGAACCTTATTTGGACATTTTGACGCTATGTGCCCAAAATGTCCACAGCAGTAGCATTTAGGTGAGGTTTTAGCCGAATACTGACCACCCAACTGGTGCGGAATTTCGGTTACCCTCTCGAGATGGGATTCTCCTGTATCGATCGCGCTCCGATCAATACCTTTTTCTGAAGAATTGTGACCATCATTCACTTTTTCAAAGCCTACCTGTACCTTTTCCAGTCGCACCGCTACTCGCTTAACCTCTTCATACACTTGGCCCTCTTCCGCATCCAGCGCGGCCCTCATGTAATAGGAACTCTGCCAGTGCTGAAGGCAAGAGTACAACTTGGAACCTCTAATGAAATCCCACTCCATACTGGGATGGATCCTTCTAGAAAGGTCTTCCATGCGGCAGCAAAAATCTACAAGGGACTCATCTTCTTCCTTGCATAGGTTTTCCCAAGCCTTAATATTGCTAAAGCGCTCACACGGGTTTTGGCGAGCCATTTTTAGCGCTCCTACTACATCAAAATATGTTCCTTCGCGAATATTTTGCGGCAAACCCTTGAAAATTGAAAGCGCAGTTCCTGCAAGGTGGTTCACCAATATATCGCGTCTATCTGGGTCCGACCACACCGTGGTAGGAAACTTCACTTCTAGCCCTCTCAAAAAGGCGCTTAGCGAATTTTTGCCATCATATTTTGGGACACTGGCTATACTCTGAGCCTTAAAAACCTCCCGAAATATGGCTAACATATCGCCTACTTGATCCGTAGCGATATGCTCTATGCTCCTTTCCGAGCAGGTCACTGACTCACTAGTCACTGGTCCTTGAAAGGAACCCAGCGAGGACAAACGCGAAGAGGCGCGAGACTTCCCCATAAGCTCGCAACTTGCCCCAGCGTTCATGGGTTGGGATGTGATCCGTCCCTCAACAGAACCTCTTACTCGACTGCTTACCTGCGAAGTATATTGGCTGCGGACCGCACGCCATTCTTTTGTTCTGCACCCCGCCTCAACTGCACCAACTTGTACCCGGCTGGCTCCAGCCTTTGAGTGCAGTGTTTCAGCTGGCACGCTCTTAACCTTTTCCTGTAACAGTCTCAACTGATTGCTATGGCGCTCCGCCATTTTGTCCTTTTCCGACAACTCATTCTCAAGATGTGACTCCACATTTACTATGTGATTCTGCAATTCCAGAACTTCATCACACTTAGCAATTACTGTTTCTTTAACTTGGTCTATTTCGCATCCCAAAATCAATGCCAGCTCGCACAATGCTTGGCTATGCGCACTTACCGTCGGCAAGAAGTCGCGCAGATCATCGGGAGTCATCCCAACTTCATTAAAAAATGAGATCTCCAAAGCATGTGTCTCCACTCCTAAGCGCTTAGCCACTTTTCCTACTGTGTTTTCTACAGTACCTTTAACGGCTTCCAAAATCTTTGCTCGCTTTGAGCGAGCCAAATTTCTGATTTGGTCATCTAGCGCATTACCCAACCGTTTTAGGATATTCCCGAATGAAACATTCAAATCCTCTGACTGACAGCTCACTCCAAGCTGGAACCAGTCCTCAGGCGGTTGTGGAGCATTCTCGCCTACAAAATCCATGACGACTCCGTCTGTGGATCCGGCGGAACTATAGCTGGACATTTTCAACAGACCTTGAAACCGAAACTTGGATCCAAGTTACCGGCGTGGCCCCCAAGTCGGACAGGTCTAGTGTCTAACTGTCTTCGTGGTAATCCTTCCGATTACTGTAGGTGGAATCGGGTCCGATATCCAGCCTACTATGGTTCTGATGCCGGAGCAACGAGCACGAAGTACAATTTATTACGGTAAAAATCAGAGTGATACAATTAAGACAAGGACAAGGAGCAAAGAGGAGACTAGAGGAGAGCTAAGCCAAGACTGAACCTAGTTGCTTAGATCTGGGAGCTTTTATGGACTCTCTTGGAGGCGTGTCTACCGTGTGCTCCTCGGACTCTCCGTCCGGTACGGTTTTATGGCTCTGGGGCCGTTGCTGGCATATCCGCAGGAGCAGGTCGTAAACCTCCCCTGGATACGTTCCGCCACCTCATGCTCTTAACGAACACTTGCAGAATACACCGGTCCCGGTATATTCCACAAGAGTGGTGGAAGAAAGGACGAGAAAACCGATCAAAAAATAGGCAAAATAAACTAATGCGAGCCGGGACCTCCATATAATAACTCCGAGCGCCCACTGTGTTCAGCAGTGTAGCGGTTGAACGCCCGATGTTATTACTTGTTATTCCATTTTATTTTATGCAGTGTAAGTTTACGAACAAAACACTTAGTCCTCGCATTAGTTTATTATAATTTCAGACATAAATGTAATGTGCAACGACACCAAAAGTGAAGAGGGCAGGTGTCACACCACTGTCCTCCCGAGAGGGCGTTCCCTGTACTCCCTGGGTTGCGGGGGCTCTAAGTGGTGGCTTAATGGGGGTCCCGATAGCCAGTGGCCAAACTCCCGTACGGGTATGTTTAATGGGGCCCAATGGCGTCGGGTAAGACAAGGCTAGGATGACCTAGTCAATCTCTCGTGGATTAGCTATCCTTCTCTTTTACCGTAGCCTACATCCCATCTCCCTACAGGATTTCATCCCCTTACAATTTCCTTACATC
>OX377202.1:50344445-50371251 GCA_947396885.1 Heligmosomoides polygyrus polygyrus
TTGGCGACGTGTTCGGCACGTCTACGGCTCGCCATGCACGGTCGCCGACGTGTTCGGTACGTCTACGGTTCGCCATGCATGGTCGCCGACGTGTTCGGCACGTCTACCGAGTCGCCAGACACGTAGAAGGCGACTTGGTATTTTCCGCTATTTTCTTGCATTAATTTGTGCCCCGTTTCCCCGTAATTTTCCCTATTTTATGACTCATCGCGTCGATCGATAGTGTGACTCATCGCTTAGCAGATTATTATAGAGTACGATGGAATAGGATATCAACTTCGTGATTGAATTCTGCGTAGAATGTTGGCTTGGAGACGTGTCTCCAACGGTATGATACACACACCTTTTTTCTTCAAAAAAATGAGGTCTTCTAGAAGGTATTTAGACGACGTAGTTCAATTCTGTGTGAAATTTTAGCCTGGATATATACCTTTACCAGCTTCATCGCAGGTTTGCGAATAAATATTTTTCAGTTTCAAATTTGAAGAATATCGCATTAACGGTGGCATTGATAAGCTTGAGGTATAGCTCATTAGATAGAGCTCGAAATTCTGATGTAGAGCTATGTTTGCTTCACGCCAACATGTATCTTTACACTGGTCTTGTAAATCCCTGAACATCCTGTAGATTGCAGTCCCAGCAAATCTGGTCGATCAGCGTGCTCCGCTCGTCCGTCGCGCCGCCGTCATGGGGCCGTTGTCTGCCGAGCGCGCGTCGGGTGTCACAGCGTGAGCGGAGACGGCGAGCGGGGGGATGACGCTGCGGGTATGGCCACCTGGGCGTGCCTCCGCGGCGCCCACGACCAGCCGATACGAACGCTACGCAACCATAACGACTCAAACTATGCTCTCCTTCTTTGAGCCAGTGTCCGTCTCCGTCTCACGGATGCCAGATAGCTAAACTCTTATTCTAGACTCTAGGACGGCTTCTCAAATCACGTGGCGGTTCAAGCTACTATAATCATCAAACCGAAGGAAGTGTTACGGAAGAAAACTAACCGAATTTTCAAGCGGAGAAGAGCGCTCTGCCACAGGATCATGGTGTGTGTACCGTTTCTGTGAGGCATCAGGAACCTTCGAATCATCTTTTTTCTCTGATTTCTCCTCAGCCTGGAATATTCAAGTTTAGAACTAAGATTCTGAGGAAAACGCCAGAATGTGCGACGTGTTGCATAAACCCACGTCTTTTTTCCTAGCTTGTCCCACCGCTATGGTGTAGCTTTCGAAGGGTGTTGCCGTTGCTCGTAACCGTTCAACTACTGTCTTCACCGTAGATGTATTGATCGTGGCACCCTATTGAAGAAAGCGGTTCAGAAAAATTCCGTTATACTCCCTCTGTATAACGAGTAAAACAATGGCATAGCGGAGCTGTTAGTGTAGAAGTCACAGTCCACTCAAAATGTGTCGTTTTCTTTTCGTGTGATAATCAAAAAATACGAATGCTGCTCGTACTAGTGTCATAGCTGGACCACTCCAGATGAGTCACAACATCACGGCTGTACAAATTGGCTAGCTGAAATGGTGGATGGGAAGCAGAAAGGAAGGACTCACAAGGGAGGTCAGCGAACTCACCGTGGCAATTTTAAAAGTGACCTATTGAGGGTTGTAGGGGTCGTTTGAGAAGTACCGTAGTGGTCTTCAAATTTCCTGCGCACATCTGAGTAGGTCAAAAATTGCAAAAAACCGTATCACTTCAGTGCGGGCCGAGAAAGCAAAACCGACGTCTGGAACTGCCACGTCGTGGTTAGAATCTAATCTGCAAACGGATTGAGGTTGGAGCGGTAGTGGAATTGCAGCGAATTCACAATTTGCTTGTTAGCGGTACAGTAACGAAGTGGAACATTGCAGTGCGCCGCTCACCAGAAAGGTGGCAGCGACTGGACGGGCGGGTGAATATGGGAGCGGACTTCTAGGAAAGGGGTCGGGGTTCGGATCCGGAGATAGATTGTGCATTGCTGGGCTTGCTGCCTCTTCTTTTGTTGGCGCAAAGTATATCCTGAACACTGTAGTGTACCATGATGATATTTTTTTAACCCGTGTGATACGATTTGAAAACAAAAGTAAACACACAAAGCAAATACGTTTGAAGTATAAAGTTCAGCAATTATGATTAAGCTCTACAAAACATTCAAAGCAAAGCAGCTTCTGAAAAGCTTCTGGAGACTTTGAAATCAAAATTGGATAAAGTTTTTTATTTATTAATTATATGGTTCTTTCATTTTTAGACTTATCAAATTTATTTATTTATAAATTAACAAATGCTCCGTCACGCCCATCGGCGTGCCTCGCACTTGCGCGCTTCGCACGATATTGCAGTATCACTAAGCTAAGGACAATCACATCAAGCTAGCTGCTCTACCTGTACAGCTTTCTTCCCACCTAGGAGTGCAAAAGGCTCGCAGTACGTACAGTATATGGTATGATAGAGCGATCTATTGGTTCCTCACTACTGGTCCTCGCTTAGTGAAACGGCCTCCCGTTACTAGTACTGGTCCCCTCAATGATCCCCCTTAGCGGACTACGTCCTCGGCACGTTTTCTGAATCCCTTGGCACGTAGAAGACGTCTAGATATTTTTCGCTATTTTCGCGAACCGTGATTTGATCAATATCGATTGATGGCGATCGATACTTCAATAACGAACTTCATATTCTTGTTCAGCTGCCTCGATTGCCCAGGGCCGAAGATCCCAGGCAGAGAGAAGACGTCTGGGTACTTTTCGCTATTTTCGTGCCGTAGTTTCCTCCTTCCCCCCCCCCCCCACCCCGATTTTCCTCCTATTTTATGACAAATTTCTGCGACTGCGCCGATCGATAGTACAACTCAGCGCTTAGCGCATTATTATACAGTATGATATTTAATTTACATATTTATTTATATTAGATTTTTTCGAGCTCTCTTCGACCTCTGTAAAGAAAGTATAACAGCACCAGTTTGTCTTCTTCATGTTCAGGCAACCATATTGCTAGGGATCTCACGGCCGTCACATACAACCTTCTCATGTGACAGGGTGACGTAGTACTACCCACATCATTGTCATCATCCGGCGACCAGTCTACATCTTGCGCTTCGTCCAAGCCAATCTGGCATCACGAATGAGAGAACAGGAGACTTTTCTTCGCAGTTCCTCGGTAGCACTCAAGGGTATGCCCCTCTACAAACAGATATTCCTTACCTTGACCGCCTTCGTTACGCATTGGCGGTCATTCTCATCAGCACAATCAATATCGCCTCATGAGAAGCATTTTGAAGTATGCCCCGAAAGGCATCTGCTATGGCGATTTCCCCACGAATAGGGAGGGGCAGAGCAGTCGGGAGAAAGGCAGTCAGCAAGGCAACCAATAACTCGGCACGCATTATACAATTGATATCAACTCCTGAAAGAGGTCTTAGAGTATGCCGAAGGATGATCACAATAATCGATCAAATATAAATATTACATTAATTAATTAATTGAAAATATATAGATATAAATAATTAATGCGTAATAAATAAAACAATAACAAATAATAAATGAAAATAAAGATAAAACTTTTTTATCCATTTTTTCAATCTCTCCTCGACTTTTGGAGTCATGAAGTCCAATAGTGCTGACAGATCCACCGCCAATGCCTTACGAAGACGGTCAAGGCAAAGAATATTATTTATTTGTAGAGGGACAAGCCCTTGAGTGGTGCCGAGGAACTGCAAAGAAAAGTCGCCTGTTCTCTCGTTAGTGATGTCAGATTGACTTGGACGAAGCGCAGCATGTAGACTGCTCGTCGGACGATGACAATGATGAGGGTAATGTTGCGTGTTCCTGTAGCAGTGAGGAAGTTGCTGTCTGTGACGGCCGTGAGGACACTAGCAATATGGTTGGCTGAACATGAAGAAGACAGATTGGTACTGTTGTACTTTCTCTCCAGAGGTCCAAGTCAGCTCGAAAAAAATAAATCAAATATAAATAAAATTGAATATAAAGATTATAATTATACAAAACTATAGACAGAAAATTATAAATACATACATTTTAAATAATGTATAAATTAATTTATAAATAAATAAATTGAATATGTACTTATAAATAATGATATAGACGGTGATATAAATAATAAATAAACAAATATAAATAAAAAAATCTTATTTATCCAATCCCATCCTATTTTCAACCTCTCCAGTAGCTTCTCAGAGGCTGTTTTGCTTTGAATGTTTTGTAGAGCTTAATCATAATTGTTGAACTATATATTTCAAACGCAGTTGGTCTGTGTGTTTATTTTTGTTTTTAAATCGTACCATACGGACTAAAATGAAGTTGTAATGTCATTATGGGACACTACAGTGTTCAAGATACACTTCACACCGACAAAACAATGGTGAGCAGGCCCAGCAATGCAGAACTCCACCTCCGGATTCGAACCCCTGACCCCTTTCCTTCAGGTCCGCCCCCGTATCCAATCGCCCATCCAGTCGCTGCCGCCTTGCTGGTGAGCGGTGTACCTCAATGTTCCACTTCGTTACTGTACCGCTAACAAGCAAATTGTGAGTTCGCTGCAATTCCACTTCTGCTCCAACCTCGATCCGTTTGCAGATTAGATTCTAACCACGACGCGGCAGTTCCAGACGTCGGTTTTGCTTTCTCGGCCCGCACTGAAGTGATACGGTTTTTTTGCGATTTTTGACCTACTCAGATGTCCGCACGAAATTTGAAAACCACTACGATGCTTCTCAGACAATTCCCTACAACCCTCAATAGGTCAATTTTAAAATTGCCACGGTGAGTTCGTCGACCTCCCTTGTCAGTAGCGGCCATAAACTTAACAAGGAGATGTAAGTAGTAGAAAATTGTTCTTGAAAATTGATTTTTTTGTTTTCTTTTTCTGTCAAAGCGGTTGATGTATCGTTCCCGCTCATTTATACTTGTACGAAACCTCTGCTAAGGCGAAATGCCACAACGATTATATTCAGGAAGATATGAGACAATTTAAATAAAATGAAAAACAAAAAATTTCAGTGCATCTAGTGAAGTGAAAAAACATTTTTCAATTAGGATGATGGGCTATAGAACAGCGTGCAAGCACCCGTCGTTTTCCATCTGAACATAAGGTATAACTACAAATCTATGAATGAGATTTTTTCATTTGTAGCAAATGATTGTTTCGGAGAAAACTGTGTATAACATGAGCGGTAACAATGCTCTAGTACAAATACCGGCGCTTCTTACAAGGAAAGGTTTCCAACTTAAGGTGACCTTTGCGATGCGATTTTGAGAGGATGGTGGGCCTATGAGCGGAGTCCAGAACCACAGTCAATTTTTGCTGAACGCTTTTTAAAGACCTCAAAAAGGGGTGTGAAAACGTGTGCGCAACACTCATCAACCTCTACGACATCCCACGAGATGTGCCTCGGTGACGCAGTCGATAGGAGTGCACGTATTATTTTGTTGTTACTATGCTTTCTCATGATCACAGTAGTCAATTTTAGACCATCATATCTTGCGAAAAACCAAGGTCTCTATTTGCCCCTTCATATGTGCTAGTTTTTCAACTATTCCTGTCTGTACCACCACCATGGGCCGTATGCTATTCTCTCCCCAACCGTCCCCGGCCGGGTATGAGGCGGTCTCAGCCCACATCCCCGGTATGTACATCATGCGCCATCGATTTTTCGCGCCGTCCCCGTCCCCGAGTCGGGGGAGAATAGCATACGGCCCCATATCATACCATGGACCGTATGCTCGTCTACCCCGAGCTTCCCCCGATTGGGGATTGGGGCGTGGTAAGATATGTTGATATTGATTGAATTTCCCCCAACGGGAGAACACGAGCATACGGTCCCATATCACCAATGATACCGTAATTTCACACAAATATACACTCATATTGAACGTAGGTAACTGGTATAAAAATACAAAAAGGCACCACCCATCACTTTTCTTTTGATTGCAGATTATAAGCCAGAGCTACCTATAGTTTTGCGCTCCAGTGTTTCGGCCGTGTCTGCCACCCGCGTGGGTGGCAGCAGGTTACGTTGATGTTCACCCAGGACCGTTCTTTGCAACCACAGATTACGCGTTCAACGAAGAAGTGGTCATTCCTTGCCAGGGAGAAGATTGTTCCTCACTGGCTTTTGGCAGATGCTGCTGGTGTGACAAGCGCATGTGTTTTACTTGTTCCACAGTTTTGTACCATAGCTGTTGACTAAAAAGGAAAAAATAATTACCAAATTTTTAATTTAACAATACATGACTTTTTATTCCCAAAGAAATGATATGGTGCAGATATGAATATGATTTAAAAACTAGCACATATGAGGGCGCAAACAGACAGCCCTGCTGTTGCAAGCTTTCATGGTCTAAATTCGGCTCTTATGATTATAAGAAAGCGTAAAAACAACAAACTAATAGGTGCAAAAACTTTCACAGCACCCGGACTCGAAATGAAAAGCTCGGCGGTGTGCTCCTACGAGACGGCTCTCTTACTGACTGCGCCGCCGAAGCACATCCCGTCGCGTGCCGTAGAGGTTGATGAATGTTGCGCACACGCTTTTAGACATCCTTTTCAGGTCTTTAAAAAGGGGTCAGCAAAAACTGACTGTGGTTTTGAACTTCGCTCACAGGACCCTACATCCTGTCAAAATGGTATCGCAAAAGTTCACCATGAGTTGGGAACCTTTCCTTGTTAGGCCCCAAGGAAGAAAACGCCTTCAGATGTTATGCGAATAAGATATTGAGAGAACGCTTGGAATCGTTACAACCATGGAGAGTGGTATATGAAGCCTTCCAAGCACACAAAGCCTGATCTATTCGTAGGCTCCCGGTATTATGAAAACACTCAACATTCTCCGTGACATTCGAGCTGGAAGAACCAGCTGATGCACACTGTGTTCTTCACGTGACATGTGCTCTCATAATTCCCCTTTTCACATACCCTTATCATTGGAAAAAAACAGACTAGAAAATACGTATTGCATATAAAGAAATCAAACTTCCCACACATGGAAAGCCAAACCTTCTCGAACACCGAACGAACATTGCAATCATCGACATCTCTTCCAAGTGAAATAGCAGAATCCAAAACCGACAGCAGCGTGTGTGTCGCAGTTCGCTCGACCACTCCAGATACCGCATCCACTTTTGACACCAGGTTGCCGCTCTCCTCATCGAATTCTGTCTGGGAAAAGTCGAGCGGGCAACTGGAATCTCAAAAATCGCTCACAACGAACACACCCAATCAATAGAGAAATCGGCGCTTACACGGTGAAAATGTTCTCCTTCGTAAACTGGCCCTTCATATTGCGCGCCCGCAGTAAGTGCTCATATGTATCTGCCGACACCTCATCTTTGTACTCGATCAGAGGAATGTCCCGACATTTGAATATCATTCTAAACGTGGCAAAAAGTGAACACTCACAGGAATGAGGTACAATTTAGCCGACATACTTATGCAATTCATGAACGCATTCCCTAACCAGTGGTGGAACAGGGCTACAGCAGTGCAGAATTCCTTGGAGCTCCCGAGGTAAGGACTGAAAAGTTGGTAAAGCTCCTCAAGTTAGTGTCGAAAGTTCGACGCCAGCCAAGAATTCTGATGCTCACCTCAGCAATGGTCAGCAACATGTGGTTCGGCAATACGTACTGCACACTCTCATCCTCTTCTCTGGCGACTCGATCGCGCCATTGCCAGAGAACTCGCATGGCAGCATCCTGGCGATTATTAAGACGACGGTGCTCCAGACCACGGAAGCCATCCCTGTCGAAGCTCGGCTTACGATACACCTGAAAAATGTACCTAGGTTGGCCAAAATGTTCTCAGCACTTTGAGTGCTTCACTTTGAACTATTTACCATAACTTTCTCAAATCTTATCGGATTTAGTCAAAATAAGCACCGTTCGAATCGGTACACTCTTGCCAACGGGTCACCAGCCGACTTATTCCATCACCGAAAAATAGATGGTCGAGATTCGACAAAATCCAAGAAAGCTGTTTTGGTTTGGTCCTGATTGGTGAAGTCTTACCAGCGAGAAAGTTCTGAAAGTGTTTGAAAAGGTGGTAGTCGGTTGGTGAGAGATCTGGGGCCGAATTTATCAACGACTTACAGAGATTTAACGGAGAAATTACAACCGAAATTCCTGAAGAAGAAAAAAACGCATTTTAACGCAGCTTATCAATAAGCGATATGGTGAAATGTTGACGTAATCAGGACTTTCTTCGTTAAATCTCAGTAAGTCGTTGATGAATCTGGCCCCTGGAGAATATGGCGGATGAGGCAGACATTCAACCCTTAATTTGATCATTTTTCGAATAGTGATTAGTGAAACGTGTCGGCGGACGTTATCGTGCAAAAGAATTGGGCCTTTTCTGTTGATCAATGGTGGCTGAAGTTGACACAATTTTCAGTGCATTTCGTCGATTTTCCTTCATAAGGACTCCGCTGTGATCGTTCGGTCTGGTGCCAAAAAGTTCTCTGGATCAAACCAGCCGCCGACCACCACACAGTGAGCATTACCTTTTTTGGTGGAGTTTCGCCTTTGGAAAATGCCTAGAGGGTTCGTCGGCGTCCAACCACTGTGCGGAACTTTTCCTGCTGTCACACAGAACCCACTTTTCATCACAAGTGATGATTTGAGCCAAAAACGGGTCAGTTTTGTTACGTGAGAATAGAGAAGAGCAAATCTCGAACGTGACAATTTTTGCTACTCACTACTCATGGAGCACCCACTTTTCGAGTTTTTTCACCTCCCAAGGCGTTTCAAAGTATTCTCAACGGCAGCTTTACTGACGTCTAGCTCTTCCGCGGTTCCGCGAACTGTTTGGGTGGTTCAGCTTCCACCAGTTCCTTCAACTCGTCGTCCAGGATTGCTCCAAGTCGACTGCTATGGGGGGGGGGGGGGGTCACCTTCGAGGCTGGAATCTCCGGTTCGAAATTTACTAAACCACTGGCTCAGTGCTTTCTCCAACACATTAGGCCCCACACTTGAATGATTTGTCGAGCCATTTCGGCCGCGGATTGTTCCTATTTGAGGTTAAAATAAAATGTCGTTCGGAATTGCTCCTTCGACATACTTCAATAAGCCCTTCAAGAACAGAAACATGAGCAACCTTGAAACATAAATTACTTAGTCAGATAGAGCGAGATATTCTGCACAGAAAGTAGCGTTAATACGCAATGCAAGTTGAAATTTGACTTAATAACAGACGATTGAAAAATTGTAACACTAAACGCCGAGAACTCCCCGACCAACCTAATAAACACAAGGTGTACACACTGTTTGAATGGTGACAACTTTGCTCTCACTAAAGGTACTGAAGGAGTTAAGAACTCATACGAAAGCTTAAAAAAAATAAACTGAAAATAGAAATTTTCTGACATATGAGCGATATAGATTGCGCCGTGCACTCGTACGAATACCTGCATTTTATACTATTGATTCTTTTTCGTTTGAATACTTGCTATAATTTCTCATCATAGTGGCCGCATCGATTGATTTGTACTTCTTTTAAGGTTTAAAACTTAAAAACACACGGCGGCTTGCGAAAGATGAGAGTATCCTAAAAAAAATTCGGGTACTATTTGAAAGGTTTTAACTTTGCTGCAAGTAAAGCTTTTGAAAATGTTTGAGACTCAAATAAAAGCTCACAGCAACGAAACTTCTGTGGCATGCAAACAGTCAAGATCGCGCCATGGTCCCGCTTGAAACACCGCATTTTGGATCTGATTGCGCATGGGCCGAACGCTTGTTAAAATCTTTTTAGTCCTCGGCCACATTAACCTGTGTTGTGCTTCTTTTAACATTTAGAGCATGACAATCACGTGAGAGACACGTGACATGTGAGTTTATTAATTGCACAATTTATCGCTCATCCTCCCGCTCTAAGAACGCTCACTACACATCTGAACCCATTACAAGAGTAATGCCTTGCTATAGGCTTCCTTCAAGGAGAAGTTTATGCTGGAGTGTTACTGGAAGTTCGAAAACACCGTCGAAGTGGGGAGGTATTTGGCCGCAGGATTCAATCATGCGGCAAAATTCCTCAGCAATCATTCGAGTCTGAAATGCAAGGCTTCAGGAGGGTATGTGGCGCGATCTTGACTATTTGCACGTCATGGAAATCTCGTTACCCTGTGCTTTCGTATGAGTCTCAATCAATCTCAAAACCTTCATTAGCAGCAATGTTGGAACACCTGAATCATTTTTATTAGTCTGTCCTTGCTGCTAGCGAACCCTGAGGCAGTGCTCCAGGGGTCGGGGCCATGATTATTAGTTGCTCCTTGCTCCCTGCTACTATTTCCTACCCTTGGGTAGGAAATGTTTATTAATCAATCCTTGCTTACCGCCATCATTACCTCTCTAAATGGACCATATAGTGAAGTAGTACCTATTCTCCATTCCACAGTCAATACAGAGTGTCGCTGAATCGCCTATGCACTTCGACGATGTTTTCGAACTTCCAGCAGCATGTAAACTTCTGCTCTTCGAAAAAAATCCTAGAGCGGGACCTAACTCTTGTTACGGGCTTAGATGTGAAGAGAGGGTTATTAGAGCGATAGCGAAAGCGATAAATTGTGCAATCAATAAATTCACATGTCACGAGAGACACAGCACAGGTTAATGGGCCAAGTAATAACAAAACTGTAACAAGCAGTCAGCCCATGCACAATCAATCGAGTTTGAAGGTTTCAGTCGAGTGCATGGCGCAATCTTGACTATTTGCACGCCACAGATATTTCGTTGCCCTGTGCTTTCACATTTCATACGAGTCTCAAACATCTTCAAAAGCTTCAACAGCACCAATGTTAGAACCACTCAAATAGTATATGATTTTTTAGGATACCCTGCATTCTCCGCAAGCCATAGTGTGTTTTTAAACTTCGAACTTTTAAAGAAGCTCACATCAATCGAAAGTGTCACTTCGTGGAGAAGTTATAATAAGCATTCAAGCAAAAATAATCAATCGAGTATAAAATGCAAGGTTTCAGACGAGTGCATGGTGCAATCCACACCGCCCATATATCATAAAATTTCTACTTTCTCAAGCTTTCATATGAGCCGTCAAGTTCTTCAGTACCTTTACTTTGAGCAAAGTTACCACCTTTCAAACAGTGTATACATTTCTTGAGACACCCTGTATTTGTGAACATGGAATTCGTGATTGAATTCTGCGTAGAATGTTGGCTTGGAGACGTGTCTCCAACGGTGTGATACACACACTTTTTTCTTCAAAAAATTAGGTCTTCTATAAGGTATTTAGACGACGTAGTTTAATTCTGTGTGAAATTTTAGTCCGGAAATATACCCTTCACAGCTTCGTCGCAGAATTGCGAAGAACTATTTTTCAGTTTCAAATTTGAAGAATATCGCATTAACGGTAGCATTGATAAGCTTGAGGTAGAGCTCATCAGAAGATAGAGCTCGAAATTCTGACGTAGAGCTATGTTTGTTTCACCAACATAGATCTTTACACTGGTTTTGTAAACCCTCTGAATATCTTGTTGACTGCAGTTTCAACAAATCTGGTCGACCTGTGTGCTCCGCTTGTTCGCCGGGCCGCCGACGACGGCCTCTGCCGGGCCGTTTTCCGTCGCGCACGCGACGGGCGTCACAGCGTGAACGAAAACGGTGAGCAGGGGATGACGCCGCAGGTATGGCCACCTGGGCGCGTGGTCGTGGCGCTTGCAATCGGCCGATACGAACGTCCCCCTCCCCAATGAAAGTATGGAGGCTGAAAGAAGGAAAAATGACGGTCGAGGTGTTGTTCTATTTTCGTGGCTCGGGGGCGAAGCCCCCAACCAAACTTTTGGCGGCCGATAGACTACTGGATGTTTCGTCGTTAATATCGCGCAGAGTTTCATAGGACGAGCCCTTAGTTATTCTCGCTTTTCATAGGCGGAACATTTAGTTCTTTTCGCTACCGCTTCTAAAGCCATGACGTTTGACTCCGTAGAAAGAAAGAATGTCAAACTATAATACTAAAGCTCGTACCCTCGAACAGATGAAGGCGCTTTCCGAGTACACGACGCGAAGGAGATTTTGCGTGGAATCCCCTTTCTTGAGGAGATCCTCCCTAAGGTGATCATAGCAGCAGAGGAGATAGTGTGTGTCTGCGCGAGCGTAGTCGATCATATCCAAGTTCAACGGTCTGACAGGAAACAGTTCTATGTTCTCGCAGGAAAGCCACAAAGCCACCAGTGCTGATAGGGTACCTTTCCCTCCAGTCGGCCAATTGGAACTTTTTGTCCAGTGTGACACCGCAGTAATGATGCACGAGATATCGCAGGTTGAACTTCAGCATCTCCAGACATCGCATAGCTCTGCCAGTGTCAAACATATTCACCACATAGATCCCGAAATCCCTCTGCAGCCACTCAATATCATGCTCGCCACCATGGAACACCTTAAGGTGAGAGAATAAACTAATGAGCTCCTTGATTCAAAGCCAAACGATCGAAAAGTGGACGATAACCTTTAAAATTTTAGGATTTGTGAAGGCCTCATTAAGGATGTGCATCTCGTTCCAGATCGGAAATGGATCCACGATGTAGTCCTCATTCCTTGTGGAAATCTGCATTAGGCACGTGAAGCCAAGGTAACTTCGGTAGTCGTGATGCTGGAATTTGGAAGCCAGATATTCCTAGAAAATATGTACAACACTTTCGAACTAGCCGAAGAACTCACTTCCAGATCCACAGCAAATTCTTCACATCCATTCAAGATATCTCTTAGTTTCTCCAGATCTTTAATTGTTTTAACCATTGTCAGCGGAGTGCTTTGAATATCCTTTGCTTCCTGTGAACAATTAATTTCTTGCTAAAGAGGAAAAAGGAAACTGCGTTGCTGTATGGGTGCTAAGACATACCAAGGGCATCCGCGACATCATCTGCCTGTCAGGAACGACGAAATTTTGAATTTCCTGCTCGTAGGGATGCCGCACATCTTCATTTCCATTATCACTGAGCGCACTGGAAAGGAAACTGCCCGAATTTGTTGCTGATGAAAGAGGACTACCGAAAATTAATACCACTGCCTATTGTCATTTCCACTATCCACATCGATGACAACAAGTCCGGATACTTCCTTTCTTCGCAAGGCATTATGCTTGAATCGCAATTTTGGGACGAAGGGATTCGCCGAATTGTCTATGGAGGACTCGAAGCCATACTCTTTTTGCGGCTTGACACTCACATTCTGAAATAGGTACTTCCTCAAAATCGCAAATGGAGAGGAGCATATCAAATTTCTGTACCGCAATTTTCGCAGCTTTGGACTCCGCGTGACACAGCCGTAGCTGTTCTGCAAGAACCGAACCAGGGTCGGATGCATGTATTCGTTCCTGGAACGATGCCTCTGCCTCGGCTTCTGGAACGGAAACGACTTAATGGCAAGCCTTTAATCAAGAGCGATACTGCCCACCCGCGAGTGCTGTCTTACAATTCCATGAGAGAAATAGTGCCTTCATCTTTAACGCTTCTAGCTCTTAGACTGCTGACCCAAACAGATCCTCACGCTAAGGTACTGATCACAACAAAATACGACAAATTTCTAGAAAATAGATGCATCTAGTACTTGTAATTAAGCGACACAGCAATACCAATGCAAATAAGCCGCTTGGTCGTATTTAAGCGACTGACCAGGAAACTATCTCAACGGTAGGTCGGAACGGCCCAAGTGTTGTATATGGGCAGAATCGCCCCTCTCTGGGAAACAACAAAATGCAAATATCTCGACTACAATACAACTCTGCGCAGAGTTAGGGACGACGGAAGTTGGGCCTTTGGCGGCGTTAGCCCTATGCTTGCACGCGGAGGGCGAGCACAAGTTTGCTCGAAACAGCGATTATGAGGATTACGCCGCTCCTCTACCTACTGCGCCACCATCGCTCGCTCGTCATCACTGTTTCCAGCCAACCTGAGCCCGCCCTTCGCGCGCAGGGTTAACGCCGCCAAGGGCCCAACTTCCGTCGCCCCTAACTCTGCGCAGAGTTGTTTTGATGTCGAGATATTTGCATTTTGTTGTTCCGCAGTTTCCAGGTGAGACACAATCAAGCACAAAAAAAACCAACATGCGAGGTCATACGAAAATATAAGTAAAAAATGTATAATATAAGCAAACGAAGCACTTTTTCGCTTTGTAGACTCTGCACCGATGATGGTCTTCGGAACCTCAACGTCTACCCGTCCACCGCGATCCAATTCGTCCATGATAATTCCCTGCAATAACGTCGTGACGAAGGCTATATGCTACCCAAGACTACCTTCGCGAATATGGACAGACCGCTCTCTCGACAATGTGGTCATCAACCATTACAATGCGCTCCACGTACTCTTCCACCTCCGAATTTAGCTTGGGCATTCGTGTAGGGCAGCCAGTGTTTCGCATTAAACCAGTCAGCCTAGAAGGTTACAATGAGTTCGAGGAACACAGTAGACACAGACAGAGAGACGTAGCTCAGCAACTCACATGAGTCGTATTCTCGTCTCCTGTTGTTCCATGAAAGCGGTAAACGCACTAAACGAGTTACAGAGCTCGAATTCATCGCCGCGTCTCGGAAGATCACTCGCCGCTCTTACCAAAAGCGCAGATCTCTTCATGATATCCTAAACTGCTGAAATCCGAACTACCCATCCTTTCTCCCCTTTCACAGGAGATGATTCTATGTCTACCTGCCTAGTAAGGTTCACCACAACAATGGCTGATGCCGTGGCACTAATAAGGCGTCATTATTTTACTTCCTCCATTATTTATGCAGTCCAACATAAAAATGTGGATAACACTTCCAAAAAATGTCCTAAATAATCGCCATCAATCCAGCTTTGGTTCCAAGATGGGAACGATAAAACTAAAGCAGAACAGCGGATGAGTGACCGATTATCCGCAATCTCACAATACCGTCAAATAAATGAAATTACCAAACCAATAGAATTCTTCCTAGAGCACGAGATAACTTGTAGGAACATTTTTTTTAGTTACACACTGACGCTAAAGGTAGGAAACATTTCCAAATGCTTCAAATACGTGTACGAGTACCAGCGTGTAGATGGCTAACGATCAAGAACAGGAATTGGGCAGAAGGAAGAGTGCGGCGTGGAGAGTCCTCAAGAGCGTCAAAGAATATTGAAGAATACGGAGAACGCCCAGTTTCCTAGCCATCTGCTCGACTCTACTGTTCTCCCCAAGCGATCAGCTTGGAAACCTCGGCCCTCTGAAAACATGACGAGCAGACGATCGCCGTCGCGCAACGAGGAACCGAAAGGACGAAGAGAAGGAACAGAAGTTCATCGACGTTCAAGGATCGCCGAAAAGCTGTTGCATGGGCAAAGTCGAAATCCGAAATATGCCTCCTGACCCCATAGAACGACAGCCATAACGTGTTTCTCTGGATATTAAAAAAAAACGACAGGAAACGGACACCAACGCACTGTTCGGGTTTCTCGCTGAACGAAGAACCGTTCGTTCCCTCGAATGACGAATAATCACTAGGTCGTTCCGCCACGCGAAAGACGGCTAAAGATCTCGTTGGCTCCTGCTCGAGAAAAGAGCATGCGAACTGACAGACACAGAAGATAACAATCGGTCAAGAAAGCGTGGGATAGTGGACGAGTACATAGCGCAATATCTTCACGCCATAAAACCAAGTGTTCATATTCATACATGACGAGGAGATTATCAATATCCACACTCAGTGTACCGCCTAAGACGATGTCCAGATCTTGCTGGTTGACTTTCACCCCACTTGCACAAGATTGCAGAATTTCCCCTCTACCTCTATTCAGCTTATCAGTTGTTCTATTAATTAGTTTCAGTAGTGCATAAGGCACGGCTAACAGTTGGACTAACATAGTTATATCAGCTGAGCGAACATAGAGGAACACCTACCATTACTGTTTCATGGGTCTTCTGTGAATCAACACCTCCGATCACACCGCCTGCATTTCCTTCAACGCTCGACGGTGAATCATTTCCCATCCTGCTCTGAAAACAACATTTATTGCAAAAGTAACGTGGTGAAACTAAATTAAATGTATTCTAGAAGAAAACATGTACTGGAAGAACAACGAGAAACACTGAACATTTATTGACTAGAATATATGTTATGTGGAAGAGATCCAGAAATCTACTCTACCGCATATATTTAACGATAACAAGAAATAACACCACTTAAGGATGAAACGAGCGTATGCCACATTGTGAAACAATAGCGAAGCGAAATAATTTAGATAAATAAAAATAATTGCAACCTATGAATACAACATGCATGCTATGAGAAAGAAAACCATGGAAGGACTTAATAGTAATAAATCAATATGCTACTAGAGCACTCTTAACAAGATTGAATACTCACGAGCTGTGCAGGCTGGAAACGTTGTTCTGCACTACGAAGACTCGGATAATTAGAACTAAACGAGGTATTGGTGATCTCACTTTGAATTCTTCCAAGGAATGCACGGTTTTCGCAAGAATCATCTCTTCGGTTATCCAATACTGTACCTAACAGCGACTAGTTTGATACAGAGGGTACTCTAATTCCTGAGATCCTATGCGGTTGTCTGTCAAACAGCAAGAAGACACGAATGGCGAAAAGTATTCCAGACGGAAACCATGTGAAAACACTCGACAATTAAAACATCGGAATCATAATATTAAAGTGGCAGTTCACGCCCTAACTGTAGGCGGAATTCGTTGATAAAGTGTGTAGTTCGCGAAAACAGTGTACTCAGAGGAAACTCTAGGTATGTAAAAGGCACGGTAAAGCCAGTGTGATCTCGAAGACACAAGGAACGGGTGAGAGCACAGAGGTCGGAAGGTATCGTTCTGAAGAAGAGTATTAGGATGTGAAGCATGTGAAGCAGCCAGTTATAAAAAGAGGAACAACGTACCATTTCGCCATAGTTGGGTTCGTTCGGAGAGGTTTGGTCAGGAGTCTCCAGGTCCACCACATAGTCACATGTATCAAGAGGGACATATCTGGAACGTACAAATCTGGTATTGCTGGGCGAAATAGTAGCGCTGCAAAACAACCCGACTCTCCAGCGCAGTCACACAACTCTCAAGCATTTACTGAATCCAAAAACCCGTCGCATCCTTTTACAGGTTATTCATACATAAAATCTCCATCCGAGGTCGTATCAGCATATATTTATTTATTTATTGTCGGTGCGCCGATAAGGACACTCGAAACAATAACCCAAAGAAGAGAAATCAATCATAGAAACTAATTCAATGCTAGGAATTAAGCAACAATTCAATACTTTACAACGAGAGAAGCAGTAAATTGAACCAAAACAGTAAAACAAAGATCCATAATTATAAACCTCAAATATGTCAATCAACAAACTTAGCAACCTGCTTTTTGAAAGAAGCATAACTCGATAACCAGCTGGAAGACCTAAGAACTCTATTAAAACTTGTCTGTGTTCTAAACCTGATCTGACCGAGCTACTAGCTGCACCTGTACGGACCTTGACATTGGCGCCCCTTGTGAAGGAGGGAACCAGAATGAAAAATCCTGAGATTTGTGATGCCTTTTAGCATCTTAAAGGCCATAAGGAAATCATATCTTTTTCTTCTCCATTCCAAAGGAGATAGGAATAATCTGTTATTTCTGTCGCAGGAGCTAGGAATATCAGCGTATGACATCCTGAATGACCGTAAGAATGATTTGCGCGTAAACGTGTTTTGAACTCTTTCGATAGCGAGAATATCTTTCTTCCTATGCGGGCAGAAGACTGTAGTATTCATCTCAAGTATGAGACGAATGTATAACTTATAGACTTTGAGCAAGGTGCCAACATTTGTAGTGTGAAGCACTTTGAAGTGTTAAACACTCTGCGATTCCCCTTATTAACAATAGAGTTGAAGTGTTCATCAAAGCCTAATTTGCTATTATAAGATATGCCCAAATCTGTTTCTTGTTGTTTATAACCCTGAGAGGAACTCCTGAAACAGTGTATTTCGGTGTTCTCTGCAACTTACCGATGCTCATAACACATGTTTTTCACAAGAAAGAGGCAACTCGTTACTAGATGACCATTTAGCGACCCTGTCAATAGCCTCTTGAATGCCGGGATCCGGAGAGTCCAAGTCATTGACTTGGACAGCTTTAAAAATTTTGGCGCTATGTGACAACGGAGGGGTTAGCAAAATTCAAAAATATATATATGCCTAGGTAGACATTTATGTAAGCAATACCAAACCACTTACCATTTAACCGGAATGGTCCTCCATGTTGCTTGGGGGGTCGTCCGAGTATCTGTTCTGTGCTCTCCTCCGCTGACGCGGAGGAGAGCACAGATTTGGGCACGGGAAGGGACTCCGGGGTGTGGCCCTGTTACGCACCCGTGTTTAAATTGCCTACACCCCCGAGTCCCTTCCCTTGCCCAAAATTTGGAAGCAAATTAAAAAGAGGAGTATCTCTCCTCAGGCTTTAAGTTACTCGGGCGACCCCCCCCCCCAAGCAACATGGAGGACCATTCCGGTTAAATGGTAAGTGGTTTTGCATTGCTTACATAAATGTCTACCTAGGCATATATATTTTTTTGAATTTCACCAACCCCTCCGTTGTCACATAGCGCCAAAATTTTAATATCATCTGCATGCATGCAGCTATCAATCTGAATATCCAGAAACAGCTTCGGTAGGTCAGAGGTGAAAATGTTAAATAACAACGGTGAGAGCACCCCCCCCCCTCTTGAGGGACCCCACTCTAATCGTATGCATAGCAGAGAGCGAATTCCGGATACGGACTTGAAAAGCTCTATTGCTGATGAAGGAGGACAACCAATTTATAATACGATGATGTACACCGAAACTGACGAGCTAGATGTCTGACTAATGGGTCTGTAGTTATTCGGGTCTGAAAGTGGTTCTTTCTTAGGTAGAGGAATAATTATGGATTGCTTCCATCTCAACGGAACCTGACCTGTGGTGAATGACCGGTTGAAAATAAACTCGAGCGGACCCGCGATTTCAACGCTAACATTTTTGATGACTACAAATGGAATGCCACCAGGGTTCATCGAAGCTGCAGATGTCCACGTGTTGAGCACATTAACTATATCATCTCTATAGAACCATGGACAGGAGAACAAGAGGTAGGATAACTAAGATTATGAGGCAGAGCAATTGTCGGCTTACAAAATACCTTGGCAAAACAATTTGCACGCATATCCGCTTTATCCTGATCAGTTATGGCCCTACTACTTTTGATACTAAGGTTCCAATAGGAGGTTTATCATTTACCCTGTGTTTGAGGATCTTGCAAAGGCCTTTCTTCTCAAGCAACTGTTTTTCCACGTAAGCGTTGTACTTAGTGGGTTTCCTATTGTATGAAGCATTAAAAGACTTGAACTTAGTCCAATCACCTATAGAATTCGATTTCATGGCTTTTTTTCCAGAGATTTTGGAGGTGAGTGTGCATGTTGCGTAAGTAGAAGGGAAGATTGAAGGTAGTGCATGTTCTATGAGAGGAACAAATAGCTCAATAGCATGGTGCAAAGTAGCAAGAGACATTTCATATAACTCATCAATGTATAACTCATCCTTTGAATAAGTAAATAAACCCAACCAATCGATCTGAGTCAAATATGAACGGAAAGAGCACAGCACCGCTCACCAGCACAGACAGTTCACTTCGAGTCTTGGTGGTGAGCGGTTGTGCCGCTACTTCATTCCGCCGGTTGCATTTGTGGGTGTTTCCACTCTATCAGCGCTGATAGATTGCATCTTTTTGACCGAGCTCTTTGTGTGCAGTGTTGTATTATTGTATTCGCGTGTACTGTAGTTGTCCGAAGATCAAAATTGCGAGACGTGTGCAACGAGCCGGTGGGCAATCCCAAGTAGCCTCTTCCCCTCCTGCTGCGATGCCTATTACTGCTTCTGATGGTGCAGTTGGGAGCCATGACACAGGGAAGATGACGGTCTCTAAGCTCGTTGCAAAGGCGCTCAGAATTAATAAGCATCCTTTGGTCAATGAGCTTCTCCTAGCGCTTAAGACAAAAATTCCTACAGAGTTCGTTGAGGCCAATGAGAGCGATAAACGCGACCACTCCATAGTCATTAGCGGCTTTCAGGCTCCTGACAACTGCTCAGCATCTGAACGTCAGTCCGATGTTGAGAAGAAGGTTCGTGATGTCCTTGACTTCTTTGATGTGGAGTGTCCGGTTACCTGCTATCGCTTGGGTAAGGTCAGCTCTCAGCGTCCGCGTTTGGTCAAGGTTATACTACCAACTATGTTCCACTGGCAGTTAGTACTTGCCAATGCTTGTTTATTATGCGGTTCCCCATACTCTCATGTTTTTGTTTCTAATTCTTTGTTTTTCATACTTTCACAATTAAATTATCACAATTATATGGCTTTATTCATTTATCATTTGTATGCAAGAGCATGACGAGCGTGGAGAGACAACGAGAATTTGAGCTCCGTCAAATTGCTCGGGAGCGTAATAATGACAAGGCAAATAAGGAGTGGGTAGTTTATAGAGGCCATAGGGGTATATTGACACGTTTGTCGGAATTATCTCCAAGAATCGTGGAGAACTTCTAAATCGGCACGGTTCAAAAACTCTGAAATGTTTTCTGTTAAATTCTCGCAGTATTTGTAACAAACTTGACCATTTACATTACCTTCTCTGTGTTAATAAGCTTGATATTTTAGCAGTAACTGAAACTTGGTTGACTGGGAGAGTTTTGGATTCTGAAATTATTGGTGATTTCTCTTTTAATATTTTCCGAAGCGATAGGAGTACTGGAAGAGGCGATGGGGTTTTTTGTCTAGCTAACTCAGATATTTGTGTGAGGGAGGTTAAACTGGACCGTTCTGGCATTAATGATGTGCTTTGCATCGACATCATTCTCCCCTCGCTTGACTCGATTACTCGCCTAGTAGTAATCTATCGAACTCCTAGCTCTTCCCAGCATGATGATGACTCACTGATTGAACTTCTCAAAGATATTTCATCTAGTTATAAGGATACAATAATCATTTTATTTTATTTCTATTTATTTAAACAAAGACAACAGTCTTGTTTAAAGAATGAGGGAACACAAAAAACTATACATACACGACACAACAAAACACGAAAGAATGAGTCAGTGAGTCATGATGACATAATAAGCGTCTACTGACTGCGCAATATTTATAATGCTTAAGGTGTGGAAAACCTTTTGCAGACCTGTACAGATAACCTTGACATGTCTTCGTGTTTACCTAGCAGCAGATTGAAATCAAATCAAATCAAAATTCAAATCATGGGTGATTTCAACCTCCAGATCAATTGGGCTCAACGTCTGGCGTTGAACGCTCAGTCCTCCAAATTTCTTGATTTTTTTTTGAATGTGCAGGTTTTAATCAATTAGTAAACGCCTCAACCCATGGCGATAATGTCCTTGACATAATTCTGTCATTATCTGACAACATTTCCAATGTTTCCGTTCCTGCGCCGTTTGCTTCTTCGGATCATTCAGTGGTTGAATTTGACTTGCTTGTTCAAAGCTGCAGCTCATTCATATGTCCAAGACCAGATTTGCCAACGTCGATTTTGTCTTACTTAACCACCATTTAAGTTCGATTGATCTTGATTGGTCAATCTTCGATAACTATAGTTCCGTCTCTGAGATGTGCAAGCGATTTTGCAAAGTTCTCTATTCGGCTCTAGCCTTGTTCGTTCCATTGAAATTACCGAAAGATAATCATACTAAATATCCCAAGCATATCCATAACCTTCTTTGTCAGAAAGAGCGGTTGTTCCGTAAAACCAGAAGTGCCCTCAGCAATTCCCTATATAAGAAGGTCTGTGCAGATATTAGCTACCACTTAGTAAAATTTTTGGATTACTATGAGCGTCGCCTTTCACAGAGCATGTCTGCTCGTCGTCTGTACCAATACGTTCGTAGGAGGATGAAGACTAATGGATCTATTCCCACATTAGTGGATGGACAATCAAACACTATTTTATCTGACAAAGAGAAAGCTTCCCGCATTGCTGAATATTTCGCCAGTGTTTTTTCCACAGGACAAGACTTCTCCTTATGGGATGACAAATTGGTAAACGCTAGAAACAATTGTCCCTCACCCGAATTTGATCCAACTTTTTACTTCTATCCGGAGGATATTTTCCGCATTTTGGGTAAACTAAAGCCATCTTGTTCTGAGCCATATGACGGTATTCCACAAATAATCTTCAAAAAATGTCGTGCTGCACTTTCGAAATTTCTTGCACACACATTCAATATGTCGTTCTTTCATGGTGAAGTGCCTTATTTGTGGAAGCAGGCTATTGTACCGCTTTACCTAAAACTTCCGGAAGCTGCAGTGTAACCAATTTCAGGCCAATTAGCCTCACACCAACCCCTGTCAAAGTTATGGAAAAAAATTGAATGCGAAGACTCTCTCTTTCTTGAAAGATCGGTCCATCATTACTCCTGAACAGCACGGCTTTGTGCCGGGGCCTCCACATTGACAAATTTGATCGATCTTTATTACGACTGCTGTAGAGCTGTTAATGATGGTGGTCCTCTGTATATTATTTATTTTGATTTCTCTAAAGCTTTCGATAAAGTCTGCCACTTAAAACTTGTTACTAAGCTTCAGCAAGCTGGTATTTCTGGCAACCGTTGCAGTGGCTAAGATCTTATCTTTGCGATCGTACTTTCACTGTTAGAATAAATAGTAGCTTTTCTAGCGTTTACCGTTGTACTAGTGGTGTCCCTCAAGGGGGAGTCTTGTCGCGGTTACTTTTTATCATCTATACTAGTGATCTTCCACTACTACTTAAAATCGCCTTTCTTCAAAGTTCAAGCTTATGCTGAACATAAAAATTTACGGATCGCACACCTCGAATAACTACGCGGAAGTAAGGCAGGCATTGAATAATGCCATTGAAAAATGGTTGCATGGGCATCTGAGTGGGAAATTCCTCTAAACTTGAATAAACGCCAGGTGATGCATATTGGAACCTTAGAACCAGTGGAATATGAGATTATTGGTGTGCTTTTATCCATCTGTCGCACTGTTAAGGACTTGGGAGTTCTCTTTGAACCCACGCTCGAATTCAGATCTCACAAAGACTTCATTGTACGGAAATCATACTCAGCACTTTTCCTGATTTTTCGGAATGTTAAGTGATCTGATGTTGCAATACTGGTTCGCTTACACAAGTCATACGTATTGCCTCGCTTGGAATATTGCTCGCCTTCATGGAGCCCCAGAACAGGAAACTATGTGCTCAAAATCGAGAAAATACAGAAGCTCTTTACAAGACTTTTATGGTCCCGTTGTTCGAATCCTACGGATCGCCTTCTCCTCCCTAGCTATGAAAATCGTTTGAAGCATTTCAAACTGCTGTCACTTCAAGTCCGTAGGATAATGTCTGACCTGGTCTTTTACTTCCGCATTGTCAGGAACAAGGTGAATCTCTCAGCGAGCAAGTACTGGGTTTTTCGGCCTGTTAGTTCTAGGCGAAATAGACTCTGCATCTCTTACCGTAGAATCCAACGCGCTGGCAGAGATAAGCTGTTCAATATTGTGTCTTATCGGTGCTCTAGATGGTTCCGTCTATTACCCATTGAAGTCTTCCCGGCCCAATCGGGCTCAGATTTCAGATGCAGGTTGGTGAATCTTGCCTTTCAGGGCGACCTCAATTTCAATGAGAATTGCTTTTAGCCTACTGTTTTCTAGTGAACCAGTGGATCTTTCTCCCATGGACTTCGCATCGGCAAATTCTGCTCTGATCTACTATCTCGCTTCCTGCTTTTTTAAATCAGCAACATTCACATTCGCGAATTCCAAGAAGACATCGGCAGATAAAGATAACTTGCATTAAAGATAATTAAGAGTAGTATTATGTATTGTTGCTGTCAATTATATGAGTGCTTTTCGAACTGTCATTAAATTTCTCAGCTCGTAGCATTACTCATTGTCCTATCTTCTTATTCTCAACATTTCATACACTCTCCTCGCTCTCTCACATCGTTTCAGCTTATTGATGGCTGTCGGGAGGGCCTACAAGGGGCCAAAAAGGCGCGCAGTGTAAGAAATCACTGCGCGGGGAAGGGCGCTAGATCGATGATCTCAGCCGTATAAAAGGAAGACGACTTCCCACAGAGGCGCTCACTCCTGTGACTTCGATTGCTCCCGGCCGACCGCCCTCGTGGACGTCTTCCCACAACTCGCATCGACGTCTACCTACCTCCCCGATCCGACTTTCGGCCTGCCTTTTCATTTAGAGCATTGTCGTCATTTGCATATATTTTTCGTTGTTGCTATAAATAAATTTTTGCTGACATAGTGTTCTGTGATGTACGTATATAAGTTGCGAGCGGGTGGAGCCCTTGAACACCATTACATGGTGCAATGGTGATTGCAACGTCACAGAAGCATTAACACGCAAAGCTCTTTTTCTGTCTACTTTTCTTTTCGTACTGCTGCCGCCATGTTCATTTCCTCTCTCTCCAATTACTGGCTATGAGTTTGCTGCGATCCCAAATCGTATAAACGATTCCTAAATATCCCTGATCAAAGGTTCGAAAAACACACAGACTGCAGCATGCACATGCAGCACTGTTTTTGTTCCTGTTTACTGATGTTTATTTTATTTAAGGCGCACAACTTGTGCAATAAATGAAATGAAATGAAATGAAGAAAAGAAGACATAATCTCCTTTTCCATAGTCCCTGAACTGACGACGCAGATTTGGCTTCCTAGTAACCAACAACCATATATGTCGCTTGGACGCATGGTAGCGCAGTAGGTGATGTCAGCTGTCAAGTTCAACCGATTCTAGGTTTGGATTTCCCACCGAGCAAAATCAGGAATTTCCTCCGGAGTGGAAATCGTAGAGGACCCGTCTGGTAAAAATAAAGCAGTGACTTATCCATTGACTGGCCACCGTATAGCCCAAATACGCATTCAAATTGCTTTCACGATATCCCATAGAAGTAACATGCCTGCGCATCTCGCAGAGGGATTGTCGATAGCCGACATTTATCCTTACTCTGTATTCTAAAATTTCGCTTCAAGCATCTCGAAGCAACTCCTTCGTGCGTAAGAGCTCATGGTGAACAGAATGTACCAGTTCATGGCCCTAACTCATACTCTGGAGTTTGAAACCAGCCTGACAAGTTCAAAGACCAAACAGATTACTCAATTAAAAGCTACCTCGATATTTCCTCTTGATTCATATTGTTCATCTCTGTGGGAATACGACGAGTAATAAAGGGCAGCTTTCCTTGGGGATAGTACTTTGGAAGAAGACCGGCAAATTCGCTCTTCAAAAAATAAAGGTGCACGCCTTAAGAACGCTAATTAATTTAAGCTACGTTAGGCTGAGAACAAAAAAAAAAATGAACCACTGTGTTTAGCTCACCTCGCTTCCGAGATCGTGAATCAACTGCCATCTGAGGTAGGAAGAATGAAGACGGAAAACGGTGCCATTCCTTGCCCACGCAAACCCGCAAAGGATCCTTAATTCACTCTTATAGAAGACTTCCGACGACGTATGATTAGACAGACGAGGAGAAATGAAGAAAAAGAGCAACCACACCAATTCACAGCGAACCCTGTGGAGCGCTGTGTTCATCATATAATGCGCTCAAAACCTCTCTAAAATTTGAAAATGCAACGCTGATAGCAAGTAACAGAAACAAACCCCGCGCGTGGAAAAGTCCAGCTTATGTTGGTGGTCCATGAGATGTTCATTGAGGCTTTTGTACACCTGAACAGAACTTATGAGATTATGAGCGTCAAGGACAACAGAATGCTTACCCACCTCAATGTGAGCACTGTAGTTCTTATGCAGCGCATACGATCTTGACATTGATATGAGAACGAAACACGATAAAATCCCCCAGCTAATTATGGAAAGTGACGGTAGAAAACGAGACGTTAGCCTGAAGAGAAAAATAAAACCGTAAACCCGTTTTAAAAATATCAACTTAAAGAGAATACCGTTCAACAGAATCCAAGGAAACGGCCGCCATAAGAGCTATAAGCGGATAGACAGGAAAGAGAAATCTCTCCTCCTTATGTGGTTGACTGAAGAATATCAAACACCACACGGAAAACGATGCAAACAATAGGAAAAGAGCAGAGTAGTGCCGCCAGTATGAAGGATGTATCGCTGAAATAGAACAGAGGGATAGCACGCTTTGGCCACTTAGAGCTAATAACTCACGTATTCCCCATTTCTTGTGCTCTTCAGAGGCCTTCCAAGAGCAAATGTAGTTCAACGCTGACAGAGGAACAGCGAAAGGAACGAGAAACGCAGCAACATTCCAGTTCAAAATCAGATTTTTTAAATAGTACGACATAGGCTCCACTCCGTAAAGGTCTGGCCCGTGGTGAGAAAACACGTTGTACAGCACGATGTTCAGTGGAGCCTGAAAGCAGCCTTGTGAAGTGGTAACGAATGACCGGATGGTATAGAAATCAGTCTTGTTCAATGTTCATCGGCTTTTATGGACAATTTCAGTTAGCCTTGAGAAATAGCTCGAGGTCCGAAAAGCTGCAACCTTTGAGCTATTTCGACAACGAGGCTAAAGCTTTGCGGGGTTTGTTTTACTGTGTGACTCTAGATGTTACTCCGAGAGGATTAAAAACAGCAAGAAAACAATAACGGAAAACTACAATTTTAGGAGTTGACCAACAACAGACGCCTATTTCTTCAACCTGCTCAAACAGCATCAGTGAGCAATCCGAAGCAGCTTACAAAAGGGAGTGGGGAGGCGAAAGCTACAATCTTCAGTTTTCAATGATGCACCAATAAAACTGCAGTCTCTCCGGACCAATGGTCAAAAAAGGAACTGCACATTACGATGTAATCTGCAGTTCCTTTTAGTAG